>CM041298.1:74468857-75668857 GCA_023052935.1 Piezodorus guildinii | reverse complement strand
GTTGCGGACAAGTGGGTTTGGGGGGAGAAGTAATACGGAATTAAAGGAGGTATATCTATTCTGCTGATAGAAAAATGTTTTTTCTTTTCTTAATTGAAATCTGATAACATTATCAAGGGCGAGATATTGAAACAACAAATAAAGATTATCAGAAAATATCAGGTTACTAAAATGTTAATTAAACTTTGATTTAAATATGAATAATTGTGTGAATGATGATATCATGTCTTGTTTTACGAAGATTATTGCTTCTTCAGGGAAGAAGAACCTTTTATTTCTAAAAACTTATATAAGTTTGAAAACCATCAGAGATATACAAAGACATACGATTTTTCGAAACTTAGTTTTTTGGAACCTGAAACGTGCGTTTCCGTTGAAAATTAAGAGGTAAGAGAAAGTGAAAAATGTATGAACAAATAAATAAGAGTTCAAAAAGATTTTTTTTTAAATTAGTGTCGGAAACATAAGATTTTAGATTAAATAAATATAAAATTGTTATGTACAGCAATCAATTAGTTTTATCGGCTTTTCATTGCTCTCCATTAACTTTTACAACTTTGCTTATAACATAATATTTTTTCTAAAATCTTCAGCTTTCCAACGGTATATTAAACATCTATATTACTGTTATTATCTTAAAAACAAAACAAAAATTACACAAACAAATATTTTTGCTATTTTCTTCCATAGCTAATTATCAAATTCGTCCAACTTATAAATTTATCCGTTTTTTATCAATGCTGACAGAATGATATGGTCAATTTATTCAAATCTACAAAATTAAAGGTACTTCAGAGGAAGATACGTGGGTAAATCAAATATAAATGAGACTTTTTGTCCTGAAAGCGCAGTGATGGTGCGGGAACGTTCCCGCGTTTAGAGGTGTTGGGTAGGGATACCAGGAGTGGGGGAAGCAGGCGGGCGAATGCTCTCGAACTCACCAGTTACCGCCGTGACGAGTTAAATATCTGAGCAGGATGTATCTCTCTTGATTGCGCAACGTATTATCAACAAATTTCTTGCTGCTGAAGGTGTAAAACCGGCTGAAATCTTGAGAGGTTGACTGTAAAGTTCGGGGAAGAGACACTTTCTCGTGCCAGAGTGTTTGCATGGCATAAACAGTTTGTGGAGGGCCGTGATCGTGTTCAGAATGAAAGCCATGACCGCAGACCCCGCTCCAGCATCACAGCAGACAACATCAGCCGTGTTCGACAGCTTATTGAAGGTGACAGACGTCTAACCACCAGTGCCATTGCAAGTGAGGTTTGGATAAGCTATGGAAGCACTTTTTCCATACTCACAGAGGAGCTAGGGTTTCGTAAGGTGTGTGCCAGGTGGGTTCCTCGACTTCTCACAGCTGAGCAGAAGCTGAACCGTTTACAGGTCTGTGAAGGTCTTCTTGCAAGGTTTCAGGCTGAGGGAGCCTCATTTCTCACTCACATTATCACCTGTGATGAAACTTGGGTGCACCATTACACCCCTGAATCAAAACAACGAGTATGGAGTGGAGACTGAAAGGGGAACCTGGACCAGTGAAAGCCAAGTCACGGCTGTCAGCTGGGAAGGTTTTGGCTTCTGTGTTTTTTGACCAGCGTGGCTTGCTGCATCTTGATTTTTTGCATGAACGCAGGACTATCAATGCCGCATACTACTGCGACATTCTGAATGAAGTCAGACTTGCATATCGCCGCAAAAGAAGGGATCTATCGATGAGAGAAGTGATTCTTCTTCAGGACAATGCTCGCCCTCGTACTGCGGCCCTGACAAGAGAAAAATTGGAGCAACTGGGCTGGAAGACGCTGGAACACCCTCCCTACAGCCCAGACTTATCACCATGTGACTTTCACCTGTTTGGCCCACTCAAGGAAGCTTTGGGAGGTCAGAGATTCGTCAGTGACGATGAGGTTGAAGCCTACGTGCTCAATTGGCTGAAGACACAACCTACTTCATTCTATGAGCACGGGATTGGAAAATTACCTATGCGCTGGGAAAAATGTATTTCCAAATCAGGAGACTATGTAGAAAAATGAGGTGTACTTTTCTTTGTGTTCAAAGTAAAAATTAAAAAATAAGTCTCGTTTATATTTGATTCACCCACGTATTTTAAACTATCGACATTTAAGCCCTGCCAGACTATTTCAATCAGAATGATACCTGTATCATTTTCAACCTATATTATCTACAGCGATATCAATTTTACAGCGATATAGCGAGTTTTTTTTGGAGGAAATCCTGAAAATGTGTAAAATGCACAGTATAAAGTGGCTCTTCTGGTACACCGGCTTTGATAACAAAGTTGCTGTAACATGGGCGTTGTCTCAAATATGAAATTTCAGTTTCGAACACCTTTTCGTTTTCGTACTGGATTTACCACAAACAAACGAACACACACACACACACAAACCTTTTTGTGGGACTTGGTTATTTGGACTCAGGGGACTAAAAAACATGTATTTCCGTTGAAAACTGAAATTCGAAAATTTTACGATCGCAATAGATATTTCATATATAGGTAAGTGAAAGTAATAAGTAAAAGAGAAGAAAATTCTGTTGATTGTATACGAAATTCACGCACCGTTTGAAAAGGAAGTCCGGGTACGTAATTGGGGGACTCCAAGTCATGGTTTGATGATTTTATGACAAATTATTTTGTCTTCATATAAACAAAATCATTTTTCTGAATATATATATTAATGATTATAAACCGGAATTTAGTCACTTCACACTCCTGCTAGACCTTGATAATGAACTAGGTTACGTATGTCCGGTTCTTTTTTTTTATTTTCACATTTGTGATATTCTAATTTAGTGTTTAACATACTAAAAACATAGGATTATTTATTATTTTTAAAAAATCTGGTGCGGGACAACACACGACTTTCACTTACCTCGGTTGTTAAAATCAATTTAAGAACTAATAAATAGAGTTCAAAAAGCTTTAATGAACTATATTTAGTTTCGTTGGAAACATATGCTTAAAATTAAATATTACAACAATATTAAATTGTTACGTGTAATAATCAGTTATAAGCTTACATACATTTTACAAATTTGTGTATATGATATTTTTTCTAAAATTATTAGGTTTCCAACGGTATATGATTCATCTATATTACTGTTATTATCTTAAAACAACAACAAAAATTACACACAAAAATATTTTTGCTCTTTCCTGCTATAGTTGTTTATAAACTTCGTCCAACTTGTGTGAAGAAAGTGGTTAAAAAAATCATCGAAAAAGAATAAAAAAATCTGATGGACTTTCACTTACCTCAATTTTTGAAAACGATTAATGAATTTTCATATACAGTTAGAGATAAAAATGAGTAAAACCGTTAAAGAATTGATTAAATTGAATTTATATAGAAACATGTGTTTTATTAAAAAATCTATTATATTATTATCTAAAATAATCAGTTAGTTTTATCACCTTTTCATCACTCTCTATTAACTTTTAATAGCTTGTGTATGAGATAATATTTTTTCTAAAATCTTTAGCTTACAAACGCTATATGATACATGTATATTACTGCTCTAATGTTCAAAATCAAATAATTGCATTAAAAAATATTTTTTCAGTTTTCTCCTATAGTTGTTTTTCAAATTCGTACAACTTACATATTTAATCGTTTTTCATCAATGCTGACAGAATGATATGGTAAATTTATTCAAATCTACAAAATTAAAGGTACTTTAGAGGAAGAAATTTTAAACTATCGGCATTTAAGCCCTGTCAAACTATTTCGATAAGAATAAAACCTACATGATATGAAAGCTCATTAAATAGAACATCAATATAGCGAGTTAAATCAAAATCGTTAGAGGCGTTTTTGTAAAAATTGTAAAAAGGTGCAAAATGTATAGTATAAAGTGGCTTTTCTGGTTAGCCGATTCAGATAAAAAAGTTGCTGTAACATTCGGGCGTATAGTTGTCTTAAATATGAAATTTCAGTTTCGTACGACTTTTCGTTTTCGTGGTTGACTAACCGTATACACAGAACTTCACACTGCTTGATTTTTTTTTTACTTATTATATCTAAAATTTGTTTTTGTTTTTGTTGAATGATAATCTGTTGAACTATTAGGTCTGAGACAGATAAATTAGTAGTGATAATTACGATCAGTGATAATGATATATTGATATTGCAACTCTTAGCTGACTTTTAGAATAAATTACGAATTTATAAATTATATGGTTTTTATTATATGGTTTGGCAATGGAATAAACTAAGTATATTAATAATATTTTTTATAAAATCATAAGCTTTCCAACAGTATATTATACTCTATTAATATTCCATAATTTTCTTGTGTTCAAAAACATATTTGTTTGCTCTTTTCTCCTTTAGTTGGGTACCGAATTCGTTCAACTTATATATTTATCGGTTTTTTATCAATGCTAATAAAATTATATGGTTAATTTTTTTCAAATCTACAAAATTAAAGGGAGAAAAAAAAATTTAACTCGGCATTTTAGCCCTGTCAGATTATTTCAATCAGAATGAAACTTGCATGGAATTAAAGCCCGTTAAATTTTACATCGATATATCAAGTTTAATCAAAACCGTTTAAGCCGTTTTTGGAAAAATAGTAAAATATTGAAAAATTTATGGTTCGCCGATTTTGATAAAAAAAAGTTGCTGTAACATCTCGGCAGTATAGTTATCTTAAATTGAAATTTTCCTAGGAATTTTCATTTTCGAGCGGGTCTTACCACACAAACACACGGAAACACAGGGGATCACCTATAGCTTAGTAGCTATCAAAACAGCTTACTATACCAAAGGTCGCGGGTTCAAACCTGTTGTTGGCCCTAGGATTTTTTAATGGGACTAAAAAATCCTTAATTATGTCGTCCTTCGGAGGGGCCGTTATAAGGTGGTCCGGAGCATGTATGATGTCAGTACTCGTTAAAGATCCTTATCCTAATAACATCTGGATAGGCAAAATTAAGGACTCCCACTGTAGCAGTTTTCCAATAAGCCACAGCAGCATCAACGGTCGTTAAATAAATAAACAAAATAGTTCAACTTATATATTTACCGTTTTTTTTTTAGCAATGTAATAAAATTATAAGGTTAATTTTTTAAGAAATACTCATTGCCCCAGAAGGTGGCAGGTGTATTATCTCTTAATAAATCAAATAAAATAAAAAAAGAGAGAATCTACAAAATTAAAGGCACTTTAAAAAAAAAAAAAAAAACTCGGTATTTAAGACCTGTCTGACTATTGAATGAAACTTTTTTAATCAAAATCGTTAAAGTCGTTTTAGAGAAAATAGTAATAATGTGCAAAATGCATGGTATAGAGTGGCTCTTCTGGTTTGCCGATTTTGATGAAAAAGTTACTGTAACATCTCGGCCGTATAATTGTCTTCTTTTTTTTTAAACATTTTTATTAATATTTACAACTGTATTAACAAAAAAAAAATACATCAAGTAAATGTGATAGTTATATAATACAATGGCATGATATACATGTAGAGAAAGGATGGATGGAAACTAGTGGATTAGAGTGAAAATGGAGTTCGTCATGAAAGGAAGGCCAAATCAGAAACATAGGGAACACTAAGGTCTTTATGGATGAGTTAATCCGTGACAAAGTAAGGAGCGTTTAGAATTTTACGAAGGATTTGGGATTGTAAGGATTGGATGCGGGAAGAATTTGATGGTTTAGTAGAGCCCCATAGCTCTACTCCGATAGTTGTCTTAAATATGAAATTTCAGTTTCCAACCACTTTTTGTTCTCGTGCTAGACATACCACACGGACCTTTTAGCGCGACTTGGTAATTTGAAATCAGGGAATCCTAAAACGCTTCTGTTGAAAACTTTTTCGATCACCAAGATATTTCATATTTAGGTTAGTGAATGTAAAAATATTTAAATGTCCACTAAACCTTGATGAGTGTAATTTTCCCACATCCTTTTCAAGTAGGTACTGCTTACTAGTATGATCTAATTGAGTGTTGTTGTTTTCAATCCATAGTTACTTTTTCCTTATAGCAACCTCAAAGAGGAAAAGCTTTCTGTACTTGCCAGAATCTTGACCAAAAGAGCTGTGATTCACACGAACTATGTACCTTACAGAACAAAGAAGTCTTTCGGACGGTCTCTGGAAATTATGCAATGCGTTCTGGGAATGGCGGTCATTAAGATCGCTTTTGACCTCAGCAGTTATCGGCTATTCCGGTCCGACCTTGCCACCGAGCGGTCTCCCATATCCTCAAGACGCTGTGAAGGATAGTTATTTAAATTAACTCTTTCCGACCGGAAGAGAGGCGGTAGGCTCTTTAGAAAACAAAAGAGTCGGAATATGGGGCGAGAGGAGACAACCGTTACACAACTTGCTAATGATTCAATACAGGTAGGGTCTTCTCTAAAGGCTCGTCATTTCTTACACATTATAAAATTCCTTTAATCAGTTAACAGAACAATGTATAAAGACCTTAGGAAGCAATATATATATATATATATTAATAATTAATGAGAACAATAATTCACTTTTGAGAAATCTGCTAACAATTGATAATGTGATTATGCAGAAACTAAATGACATTTTTTAGTACACAGTGGGTAGTTTAAAAATTAGATCATTTATAATAAACGAATAAAGTTCATGATATAGATTTTCCGGTTAATGTCTCATTAATTTTTACTTTCACTTACTATATATAGTAAGAGGAAGTATTGCGATCGTGAAAATTTTCGAATTCCAGTTTTCAACGGAAATACACGTTTTAGGGTCCCCTGAGTCCAAATAACCAAGTCCCGCAAAAAGGTCTGTGTGTGTGGTAACTCCCGGGCGGAAACGGTAAGTCCTATGAAACCTAAATTTCATATTTAAGACAACTATACGCCCGAGACGTGACAAAACTTTTTTCATCAAAATGAGCCTACCAGAAGAGGCACTTTATACCATGCATTTTGCACCTTTTTTCGATTTTCTCAAAAACGGTTCCGACGATTTTGATTAAACTCGCTATATCGATGTAAAATTTAATGGGCTTTAATATCATGTAGGTTTTATTTAGATAAAAATGGTCTGACAGGGCTTAAATGCCGATATTTTAAATTTTCTTCCACTAAAGTACCTTTAATTTTGTATATTCAATAATAATAACTAGATTATCTTGTTAACGCTGATGAAAAACTGGTAAATATATAAATTGAATAAATTCGATACCCAACTAAAGGAGAAAACAGAAAATATATTTTTTTAATGCAATCTTTCGTTTTTGAACATAAGAGCAGTAATATACATGTATGATATACCGTTGGAAAGCTAAACATTTTAGAAAAAATATTATCTCATACACAAGCTTTCAATAGTTAATAGAGAGTGATGAAAAGAAGATAAAACTTACTGATTATTTAAGATAATAATATAATTGATTTTTTAATAAAACACATGTTTCTATATAAATTCAATTTGATTAATTCCATAATAATTTCACGTATTTTTATCTCTAACTGTATTTGAAAATTCTTTCATTGATTTTAAAAATGGAGGTAAGTGAAAGTCGTGTGTTGCCCGCACCAGATTTTTATCGAAATGTGAAGTGAGATTACTGTGTTTATTTGTTTTTTCTTTTACTTGTAATATTGATTTGCATTGTTCAGCCTAATGTACACAATGTTATAAATTTGAAACATTTATATTTTCACTAAGGATAACTTTAAATTCCTCAATTGTCCTTTTTTTTTTTTACATTTTTGAAATTAATTTTAAAAAATACGATTTATTTATTTATTGTATGTTCACAATGCCTGTAAACAATCTCCAGTTGTTTTTATTTTTGTATTTATAACATATGTACTGTACTTACCAACTCCTTTTGTATGGGGATTACCCGGAAAACAAATAAATATTATTATTATTATAACAGAATCTTTTTTTGGGGGTATATGTATTTACTTCTACTTACCTAAGTATGAAATATGTAGTAAGGGAATGTATTGTAATCGTGAAAATTTTCTAATTCCAATTTTCCCTCATTTAAAAAAAAAAAAAAAAACACGTTTAAGGGTACCTTGTGTCCAAATAACCAAGTCTGACAATGCTTAAATCCCGATATTTTGAATTGTTTTTTTCTTAAAGCACCTTTAATTTTGGAAGTTGAAAAAATATAAAAAACGGATAAGTTGAACGAATTCGGTACCCCCCAACTAAAGGGAACAAAGTAGCAAACAAATATTATTTATTCAATTTTTGTGTTTTCAAATATAACAACAGTAATATAGATATATAATATACCGTTCGTAAGCTTAAGATTGAAAAAATATGTATACAAAATTGTAAAAGTTAATGGAGAGTTATGAAAAGTTGATAATTCTTCAACCTTTAATCTTGTAATCTCTACCTTTATTTAAAAGTTCTTACATTTATTTTAACAACGAAGGTAATTAAAAGTCGTGAGTCGCACGCATTAGATTTTACATTTGGGTACCATAAACATTAACATATGTATTAAACATGAATACTAAGTCGATCGCAGTTAATCGTTGGCGATTTCAAGAAGAAAATAGGGAATCATATAATTCCATCGTCTCTATCCCCTCCTAACTTCAATACTCCTAAACTCCTTGATTGCTCCATCGCCTTTGACTACGATTGTGTGGTGCATAGCGGACTTTCAGCTGAACTCGAAACAAAACTCAAGCGTATTATGAACTGTGCAATACGATTTGTATTCGGGATCACCAGAGACACACATATAACCCAGTATTACTCCGAGTTAATTACTTCATCCTCGTTAAAGATGCCAGTATTTCCTTGCTTCCTTCCTCTTTAAGGTTATCAGAATTCAGCGTCCCAGCTATATCTTCCTATTCAACTTAAATATTTTATTCAGGCCCATTCTATTAGATCCTGTCTTTCTGACCTCTACCCGCCTCACTGTACTGCTGCCTTTGACAGGTCCTTTCTGGCCAAAGCTATTTGGAATTCCACCCCTCCTGAGATCCGCCATGCATGAACTGCTTTCTTCTCCAAATCTCCCCTTTTCAATCAGATTTTTCTTTCCCTTTTAAACAGACAATAACCTCAAGCACCAGATGATAGAAACACACCGATTTTTCTGTGTTTTTATATTATTTTAATTATCTCTAATGAATTATATTTTTTTTTGTTTATTTATTTTATTCTAATAGTTTGATCAGTAAATATGTAAATAGTTTAAAACCTCACTTTATTATTTTAGTTTAGCTTTTAAATTTATCGTTTAAATCGACGATCACTCTTTATATCATTTTATTCTCAATGGACTTTCATATTTTATTTCATATAAAATCTATTCGTTTTCAATTCACTCTATTTTTCAAATAGGTCTTAGTCCTGTTTATCATTATCGTATAAATAGAACTGTAATAAATATTATGACTAATAAACATTATTAAATTCATTATAGAACCGAGTCTGGGAGGAGTTGGATGAGAGGAAGTGAGACAAGGACACGGAAAACATTAACCAGATTTGGTCAGGACATTAAACTCTTTAAATCGACTTTTATAAATAAACATTTCATTATCTTCCTATGATGTCAGGTATTTTCCCGAGGAAATTCATCTAATTGAGGTTTAAGAGTATGTCACCTCATTGTAAAGTAAGGTTTTCCCGAAGTGTTGAAGCGTAGGTGTAACCTTACGCTCGGGAATACCTCTATGTTAAAAATATAACAATGATAATTGCATTATATAATGTATACAAGATAAAATTTCTTAATGACAATTGAATAGTCTAAGACATTGGAGTGATATGTCTTCCGTTTCCGGTAAGAAGATTTGAAATGTGCACTAAAAAAAACTGGAGCGCCCATCACACGAATTCCAATTACTCCTGTTTCATTGAATAATCTATTATATTTTTATCCATAACAATCACTTAGTTTTTTTTTTTTTTTAGCTTCTAAGCAGTCTCCATTACCTTATACAACTTTGTGTATAAAATAATATTTTTCTAAAATCTTTAGTTTTCCAATAGTATATTATATATCTATATTCTTGTTGTAATGTTAAAAAAACAACAACAAAATCCTTCTAAAAAACGTTTTCTTTTAGTTGTTCATCAAATTTGCTCAACTTGCATATTTAGCTGTTAATTACCAATGCTAACAAGATAATATGGTTATTTTTATAGCATCTACAAAATTAAAGGTACTTTAGAGGAAGAAAATTTAAAATATCGACATTGAAGCCCTGTCATACTATTTCAATCACAATGAAACATACATGATATTAAAGACCATTAAATTTTACATCGATATAGGAAGTTTAATAAAAAATGTTAGAGCCGTTTTTGAGAAAATCGTAAAAAGGTGCAAAATGCATGGTATAAAGTACATCTTCCGGTCAGCTGATTTTGATGAAAAATATTTTGTGATATCTCGGGCGTATAGTTGTCTTAAATATGAAATTTCAGTTTCATAGGACTTGTCGTTTTCGAACGGGAGTTACCACACATACACACACACACACACAGACCTTTTCTCGGGACTTGCTTATTTGGACTCAGGGGACTCTAAAACGTGTATTCCCGTTGAAAACTGGAATTCGAAAATTTTCACGATCGCAATACTTTCCCTCACTATATATAGAAAGTGAAAGTAAAAGGGGTATTTACAATTTCCCTACGTAATTTTGATTGAAATGATTAGATAATTTTGATGTTTGACTTTTTTGCAGTTCCCCAAATAGGTTTTATCATTTCTTTATAAATAGTTACAATATAAAAACTAAAATAGAAATATATATATATATATATATATATATATATATATATATATATATATATATAAAACGATTTCTGGTTATAGCTATCAGCCGAGTTCCACTTTCACTATTCAAAATAATCAGGCTGATAACAACGATAATTAAGACAGATTTAGAAAATGAATAGATGAAAAAAAACAAAATTAATGTAGATAATAGGAAAAGGGAGGCCATTCGAATCAGATATGATTAATTATAATTTAATATATTTATTAAATGTCATGTTTTGGACCGTGGTACAGACTGTCAACGGTGAAAAACTCCAATTTTAAAGTAGTACATTTTGAATACGAACTGGACTTTTTATATTACTAATCCTGATTAAGTCCGTTTTATTTTTTCATTACAGAGGAAAACTAGGCTATTGATAAAAAACCAATATGTATTGTAAGTGTAAAGTTTAAAATTATATTTTAAGGAACAGCAAAGTTAGAAAAAATTAGTATAGTAATAATTAAAACCTTCCTTTACATAATAAATAGTAAATGTATATATATATATATATATATATATATATATATATATATATATATATATATATATATATATATATATATATTTATAGTGAATTAATGTTTCTAATGTTTCACTTTTTATTAAATTATCATATACTATTGCTATAGAAATACTAGACTTAAATACCTCATTTGGGAAATTTTAATAGAAATTGAAATATTCCGTAACTTTGGCCGTAAGTTTTTTTTTAAATCATTATAATCATAAAATTCAAAATTATTAAAAGAAATAATTGGCTTGGACACTAAAAAGAACTGAGTCATAAGCGTATTTTTAGACAAGATTTCATTTTTCTTTTAAATTTTTGTTGGCCGCAGTGATAATTTGGGAAATTTGAATAGAACTTAATAATATTTATCTTACTTTGGCGATAACATTTTTTTTTTTAAATGTGAGTAGTCGCAGGGTCATAAATAAACGAAATTATGAAAAGAAATAATTGACTTGGATACCAAAGAACAAAAAAAAAACCGATTAAAGTCAATTTTAAAGTTTGAGTTTCCAAAGCCATTAAAATTAAACGGCCAAATTGTTTTTAAAATTCAAATAAAATATTACATCGGTTCATTTTAGAATTTGGAGACTGAAAAAAATAACAAAAGCGCATTAATAACTATTTTTAAATTTGGAGTTTTTAGAGAAATTATTATAAAACTGCTAAATATATTTTAAGACATTAAGAAAAAATTAGTATAGTATTAATTAAAACCTTCCTTTACATAATAAATAGTAAATGAATATATATATATATATATATTTATAGTGAATTAATGTTTCTACTGTTTCACTTTTTATTAAATTATCCTATACTATTGCTATCCAGGCGATTTGGGAGCCTGGATTTTTCCCACTTTTAAAATTTCAAAGTAACGTAATATTATCAAGTTATATTCTAATTTAATGTACTCTAAATCAAGAATTATAGAAATAGAACTTCTGTAGTAGTGGTAAAATATAATATTTTCTTAAATGAAATATATAATAAAAATAAAAATTCTAAAATGAGGTATTACATATGATATTATTTAACACATACACAAGTATACAAAAAAAATAAATAAAAATACTATTCCATTATAATCAACGAAGGGTCTTGCATTCACAGCCGATGTAATATTTTATTTTTAGAATATATTTGACAGTTTTATCATAATAGCTCTGGAAACTCCAAATTTAAAACGCTGCAAATTAATCACAATGGTTTATTATTTCAAAATAACAATATAAGGGTATAACTGTTTAAATGGCTGTTGATTAAGTAATATGAACAATATAGGCAATTAAGTAATATGAAAAGCACTAATTTAAAGGATCATATCATTACACTACCACTGATTTCAAAACGCAATATCTAAGCTAGTTGTCAACCAAATTCAATGATTTATTCATTTATTTATTAGGAGAAACGGATTTTTTTTTTATTCGTCATTCGCATTCTACGCATCTTGAAACGTAAGCTCTCAAATTTTGAAAAGCGGTAATTTTTTTTTTTTTTTGGTCGATTCCAAAAGTTGATTATTAAAAATAATTAACCAAAAATTGACACTAATGTTTTTTTTTATTGTGAGATCCAATTATTTCTTTTCATAATTCTTCATTTTATGATAATGATTTTTTAAAGAAAAAAACTAAAAGTAATGCCAAAGTAACGAAATATTTCAAGTTATATTCAAATTTTCCAAATTAGTTATTATAAGTCTAGTACTTCTATGGCAGCAGTAAAAAATAATATTTTCCAGTTTTATAATAATTTCTTTAAAAACTCTAATTTTTTCAAGTTTGAGTTCAATTTTAAAGTTTGAGTTTCCAAAGCCATTAAAATTAAACGGCCAAATTGTTTTTAAAATTCAAATAAAATATTATATCGGTTCATTTTAGAATTTGGAGACTGAAAAAAAGAACAAAAGCGCATTAATAACTATTTTTAAATTTGGAGTTTTTAGAGAAATTATTATAAAACTGCTAAATATATTTTAAGACATTTAAATAAAATATTAAACCGGCTATGAACAGATTAATTAATATTACGCGTTCTTAGAATCCAAGGCTCTTTGTGGGTTGTAGTCGAATAGGATTTTTACTTTTTTATTTAGCAGTTTAATTTATTATTTTTATGCTTGGCTATGTACCAAATATAATACCGTATTTTGAAAATTGTGCTGCGTTTGAATCTTATTTGGGAAAATATTATTTTTTACTGCTGCCATAGAAGTACTAGTCTTATAATAACTAATTTGGAAAATTTGAATATAACTTGAAATATTTCGTTACTTTGGCCGTAACTAGTTTTTTTCTTTAAAAAATCATTATCATAAAATGAAGAATTATGAAAAGAAATAATTGGATCTCACAATAAAAAAAAACATTAGTGTCAATTTTTGGTTAATTATTTTTAATAATCAACTTTTGGAATCGACCAAAAAAAAAAAAAATTACCGCTTTTCAAAATTTGAGAGCTTACGTTTCAAGATGCGTAGAATGCGAATGACGAATAAAAAAAAAATCCGTTTCTCCTAATAAATAAATGAATAAATCATTGAATTTGGTTGACAACTAGCTTAGATATTGCGTTTTGAAATCAGTGGTAGTGTAATGATATGATCCTTTAAATTAGTGCTTTTCATATTACTTAATTGCCTATATTGTTCATATTACTTAATCAACAGCCATTTAAACAGTTATACCCTTATATTGTTATTTTGAAATAATAAACCATTGTGATTAATTTGCAGCGTTTTAAATTTGGAGTTTCCAGAGCTATTATGATAAAACTGTCAAATATATTCTAAAAATAAAATATTACATCGGCTGTGAATGCAAGACCCTTCGTTGATTATAATGGAATAGTATTTTTATTTATTTTTTTTGTATACTTGTGTATGTGTTAAATAATATCATATGTAATACCTCATTTTAGAATTTTTATTTTTATTATATATTTCATTTAAGAAAATATTATATTTTACCACTACTACAGAAGTTCTATTTCTATAATTCTTGATTTAGAGTACATTAAATTAGAATATAACTTGATAATATTACGTTACTTTGAAATTTTAAAAGTGGGAAAAATCCAGGCTCCCAAATCGCCTGGATAGCAATAGTATAGGATAATTTAATAAAAAGTGAAACAGTAGAAACATTAATTCACTATAAATATATATATATATATTCATTTACTATTTATTATGTAAAGGAAGGTTTTAATTAATACTATACTAATTTTTTCTTAATGTCTTAAAATATATTTAGCAGTTTTATAATAATTTCTCTAAAAACTCCAAATTTAAAAATAGTTATTAATGCGCTTTTGTTATTTTTTTCAGTCTCCAAATTCTAAAATGAACCGATGTAATATTTTATTTGAATTTTAAAAACAATTTGGCCGTTTAATTTTAATGGCTTTGGAAACTCAAACTTTAAAATTGACTTTAATCGGTTTTTTTTTTTGTTCTTTGGTATCCAAGTCAATTATTTCTTTTCATAATTTCGTTTATTTATGACCCTGCGAATACTCACATTTAAAAAAAGAAATGTTATCGCCAAAGTAAGATAAATATTATTAAGTTCTATTCAAATTTCCCAAATTATCACTGCGGCCAACAAAAATTTAAAAGAAAAATGAAATCTTGTCTAAAAATACGCTTATGACTCAGTTCTTTTTAGTGTCCAAGCCAATTATTTCTTTTAATAATTTTGAATTTTATGATTATAATGATTTAAAAAAAAACTTACGGCCAAAGTTACGGAATATTTCAATTTCTATTAAAATTTCCCAAATGAGGTATTTAAGACTAGTATTTCTATAGCAATAGTATATGATAATTAAATAAAAAGTGAAACATTAGAAACATTAATTCACTATAAATATATATATATATATATATATATATATATATATATATATATATATATATATATACATTTACTATTTATTATGTAAAGGAAGGTTTTAATTATTACTATACTAATTTTTTCTAACTTTGCTGTTCCTTAAAATATAATTTTAAACTTTACACTTACAATACATATTGGTTTTTTATCAATAGCCTAGTTTTCCTCTGTAATGAAAAAATAAAACGGACTTAATCAGGATTAGTAATATAAAAAGTCCAGTTCGTATTCAAAATGTACTACTTTAAAATTGGAGTTTTTCACCGTTGACAGTCTGTACCACGGTCCAAAACATTACATTTAATAAATATATTAATTATAATTAAATCGCCAAGAGACGTTAACGTCTCGTAAAATTCGAGATTTAATACGCGCTTGATGTATCAGCATGATCACGGTATTTAAGAGAGGGTAGACTATCAGCACTACTTCAATCGGGCGAGAGGTTCGGCCGATGAATAAATTATTCAAATGTGGAATAACAAGCGCTCATCCAGACCGGAATAATCTTATTAATTATACATTTACAACATTTCAGCCTGCTATTCATGTAATAGGCGTTCCAACTGACATTTTATTTTATCACCTAGTTTATTCTTCAATATTTTAAGATAATAATTGAGAGCTTCTCAGACAAGGATTTATATTTTTATTTCCTGGGGATTTCCAGAACAGGGTAGTGTTGCACTTTTATTTTAGAGTGTTGTTGTTTTTTGGTTATAAGATTCGCAGCATATCGGCGGAGGTTTCGAATATCTCCTTGTATAAATAATTAGTAATTAGACGCGGGCCGGTCTTTTTTTTTTTTTTTTTTGTTCGTAATAACTGTATAGAAACGGATTTGTAAGTTTATTTATTTAAAGTTTGTTTAATATTGCTTATTCATAGCCGGAATAGACTCACATTAAAAGAAGTTTCGCTGATCGTGACAGTATAAGTGCAGAAAATCATAACGTTACAAGACGAAGATGTAATATCTCCGACATCTCTCATTAGCAGAACTTACAAGTACATAACATACTACAAGTACGTATACATATTGCACTAGTCTCCGGATCCCGGGTTCGAATCCCGGCTGTGGAAGAATATTATTATTCCTCCTGGGGCACACCCAGCCTCTATAAAGTGAGTACCCAAAATAAAACTTGGCGGCTGAGTGTGGTGTTGGCCTAATCACCTTATTGCACGGCACTTGTTCTATTAACAGTACGAATCATCATCTTTGCAGACGACTGGAAGGATAATCAGTTAATTTCATTGGTAATATTTTTAGGCTAACAGCAGTTCAATAAGGCGATTAGGCCGGGAAAGCATGAAACGTATGATTCCTCCCACCGCTCCCACAATTTTAGGGAACCCACTTAATAGAGGCTGGGCGTGCCTCAAGAGCGTCTTTCTACTATAGGTTTATCCTACGAATGAAATGACAGAATAAATCATATTCTATCACCAGAATCTGAAGAACAGTAGGCTATTGCCCTATCCACTAGACCAAGCCGCTCTCTTATATATATATATATATATATATATATATATATATATATATATATATATATATATACACATATCATCAGGAAGATCATCAGGAGTTTAAGAAGAAGCAAGGATTGAAACTAATGGGTTAGGCTGAGAATGTAGTTTATGATGAAAGAAGTGGGACATTCTTCGGGCTGAATCAGCATCATATGGAACATTAGGGTTTACTTTTATCTTTAAATGTTAGCGGGATTGAAGATTTTGCGAAGAGTTTTGGAGTGTAAGGATTGGATATCTGAAGAATTCGATGCTTTAGTAGAGCACCACAGTTCAACTCCGAGATTGGCTTTTATGATGGAGCTTTTTAGTTAAGTTTTCACTTAGTTTTTCATGAGGATTTTTCTAGAAAATGTTGAAGCAGCTGAAAACTGCTAGTAAGGGAAGTATTTTTTATTTCTTTATATTTTATTGAATTTTAGAACTGTATATTACATAAATACAATAAGTAGAAGTGATGAATTATAATAAAAGGCGTAAAAGGCTTGTGAAGAAACTACCCAGCGGTAGTACTTCGATGTTTATTTAAGTAAGTAGATCCCGAGGCCATCTTCTTTTCAATCGCCTCGGAGGGTTGTTAGGAATATGTGAGGTTGATATTGTTTGTTTGTTTATTCGTTTAACGTCACTTTTATGCTACTATGGCTAATCGGACGATGCTACAGTGGAAGTCCTAAATTTTGCCTATCCAGGTTTTATTAGGATAGGGATCTTTAACGAGTACCTGACATCGCACAGGCTCGGGACCACCTTTTAACGTCCCCTCCGATAACTAAGGATTTTTTACTCCCGTTAAAAAATCCTAGGGCCACCCGCGGGTTTGAACCCGCGACCTTTGGCGTAGAAAGCTGTTATGATAACCACTACGCTATGGGTGACCCCGTGAGGTTGCGGACAAGAGGGTTCATATGGGTTGGGAGTTTGGAACCAAAAGTGGTATATCTGATACGAGAAAGGTCTGTCACAAATGAAATTAAGGTCGTTATAGATGATTTTAATTGTGACGAAATAAGGAGCATTTAGGATTTTGCGAAGGATTTTGGATTGTAAGGATTGGATGCGGGAGGAGTTAGATGGCTTAGTAGCGCCCCAAAGCTCGATTCCATATGTCCAGATGGGTCTGATGACAGTAATAAAAATGAGCTTTTTGTAGTGAATTGGAAGTTTTGAACGTTTGTCTAGTAAGTGTTGTAGTATTCGGTATCTACGGGCAGTTTCTTGTCGTTTTAGTCTCGTGTGAGGGTTGCATGTAAGACGTTTGTCAAGATGGATCGGATTTGTTCAACAGGTATGAGTGGCGTATTATTAAAGGATACGGTAGGGCAGGAGGTCATCGGTTTTCGACGAAGGGTAAAGGTAATTTGGTGGGATTTTTTAGGATTTATTTTAATCCTCCAGTTCTGACACTATTCCTCAATAGCTGTGATGTGGGACTGAAGGATTTGGGATGCAGCGGTTGGATCATTATGGACGGATAACACAAAAGTGTCATCTGCGTAAGTTGTGAGGACAGTGCTAGGAAGTATTTCGAATTTAAAAAAGATCTCAGAATCCCTATCGATTAAGCTTTCGTTGATGAACATGGAGATACAGATTTCACACCTCCAAGGTCATTCTGATAGGCAACAAAATATTAAGTTTCAACAGATCTCAATTAAGATAATTTCGACATAACCAGTTAATTAATCACCCAAACCTCTAATTACATTAGACGGCTCCGAAACATTGGTATTACATATCGTTATCAATTCGGGATTTCCCTCCTAATAATTTTTTTTTTACTTTTATCATTATGTAAATGTGTCATTACCGATTTGTAAATTAACGTTGGGACCTGACCGAACCGGAGTTGAAAAGTTCGGAATTTCCAGATCGTTGGGCATTGAGCAGTGACACAACCATCGGCCCTAATATAAGGTTCGTTACCCTTGAGTCCGGTTCGGGGACTTGGAGGCCGGTCTTGTCCGCATTTGAAGTCCTTGTGCAGCGATAATCCAAAAGGATAAGAATGGTAAAGCCTGCAATCGAATACACTCGGCTTCGTCTGCTTTGAACAAACCAAGCGAAATTCGGAGTAGGAAATAAGTTAAAAATATTTGAGAGAAAAAAGTAATCGTAAACATTTTTATAAACATTCTTTGTTTAGATCCCATGAAAAGATCTAGACAAATTGTAGACATTATTACTTATTACAGTATATTAATTTTAAGAGTTTTTGTCACTGTCCATTAACTCCTACCACTTTGTTGTATTTTATTCTTAAATATTTCGCTTTTCTAAATTGTATTATATATACACATACATCAGCGCAAGCAGGAGTCAGGGAGAAGGGGCCCTTAAAGTCAGTGGGACAAATAAAAATCACGCACTCCTCTGAAACTTATAAAACAAATTATAAGTTTATCAGTACTAAAGTATGTTTCACACCGTTAGATGATTTGGGTTTTCCTACATGCAGAATTTTTGTATTTTTTTTTTAATATTTGGCACGACCACTGTGTATTAAAAATTGTTTGTTAACTTGGTAGATCAAGTGTTCCTGTATGGAATTGTCTTATTTGTCATAAAAAAAAAAAATCTAAATTTTTATCCTCTTTCCTCACCTTGCATTTTCTTTTTTATCGCGCATTTACTATTTTTGTATGAAAAATATCCAAATAATTTAAATGCCGTTCGTATTACAGAAATATAGTGCGGACAACACACAAATTTCACTTACCTCGGCTGTTAAAATCAATTTAACACGTTTACGCCGGGGTGACCCACAGGTGGGTCACATTTGACTGTTCCATAGGGCGGCGTGACCCAGCCGTGGGTTACATTTGAATATTCCGTGGGGTAGAGTGCATTGGAAGCCTGGAACTTTTGTGATCTCGGATTAAAAACGTCCGAACCTGCAAGTGTTGTCCAGCCTCACGCGAAAAAAAACGTAGATATTCGCCCCAGCGTGAACGTGTTAAGAACTAATAAAAAAACTTAAAAGTTTTAAGTTAATAAAAAGAAAAAGTAAGTTATTAAGTTTCATTGGAAACATATGATTTAGATTAAATAATATCTAATTTATAAAAATCTCGTTTCACTGTGTTTGTTGAACTCCTCCGAAACGGACCGATTTTTATGATTTATTTTTTAAGGTTTATTTGATAGGAATGAGAATAGGTTCTTCAGTATATTTCATACTGCTAAGTAATTCAGGTATCCCTATACAGAAAAACATTTATTTTTTTCGCAAAAATATGTATTTTATTTGGCAACGAAAATACCTTTAACCACAAATTTTTACCCTCCTCCCTCCACTCTTGCATTATTAAATCGCGATTTAAAAAAAAAATTTTTTGAACAATACCTAAATAAATTTAATGTCGACCGTTATACAAAAATATGGTGCGGGCATCAAATAACGAGAACATATGTCAGAACATCGTTTACCGGGTCAGCTGGTAAAATAAAAAAAAAAAACTAAAATAAGGTATCAGGATAAAAGCTGTGGTTGGGGACTGTTTTTACTTCCAAGCTAGTAGTTATTTTCAAATTAATACGCGTATTGACTGTATTTGCAAAAAATAACTTTAACCAACTCGCCCATACTCCATTACGGAAATCCTACCTGCGCCCGTGTATATGTAGAATATAGTTTAGGAAAGCGCAAGATTTAAAGATACCGAATATATAAATAGCCCATACCGTTTCTTGACCTTTAAACGACAGATACGAGATCCTCACAGCTTTGATTAATTATGCAATACTCTTAGTCCCTAACATATGTATTATTATTTATATATATATATATATAAATTTTATAATTTTTTTTTGTTCTAACTAAAATTTTAGCCCCGCTTAATCCCCCCATTATAATACTCCTGTAAAACTTAGGGATTGTTTTTTTATCAATTTAAAATCACTTTATGTAAGTGTGTTTTTATACGACAGTGGAAGTCTTGATTCTTTTCCTATCCAGGTTTAATTATGATAGCTTTCTTTAACGTATACCTAAAATCGCAAAGACTCTGAACCACCATTTATTTATGTCTCTTCCGAAGGACGGCTTAACAAAGAATTTTATTCCTTTCAAAAATCCTAAGTCCGCCTCTGATTTTGAACCCCGAACTTGGGCATAGAAGGTTGTAATGCTAGCCGCTACACTAAAGATGATTCCTAATATAGGAAGTTTTCACTGATACATTTAGAATGGTTTGTTTTGCCGTGAATACCACTTAATTCATTATAATTTATATTATAACTCTGAATACATACATATTGGAAGAGTAGTGTGAGCTGTAATTTAATATAATTTAGTAATATTAGCTGTAATTTGTTTGAAAATATTATAATTATAATAATTGGAATTTGAAGGTAGATACAGCACGTATTTAAACGATAGTTAAAGTTATGGCGGATAATCTGTGTCACAGAATTTGCTAGAATTTGTTGCTTATACAAGCCCAAATATCATATCTTCGGTTTATTTTATACTTGATATGATTATATCAAAATTATCAAACATTCATCAGAACCTTCAGAACGACCCTAATCCAGCTCGAAGAAATTCGAAGACCCTTATTCTAAGATTGAAACGTCAGTGATCCCAAGGCCTTTTGAACAAATATTAAGGATTAAAAACGCCTACATAAATAAAGTTAGTTCGAATGTACATTGTGATACATAAATCGATATATAAATTCACAACAATAATTATATTAGTTTACCAAATTGTCATCCACAGTAATTACCAATTATATGATAGCAATCAGCCCAACTGATCGAAACATAATATAAATTAAAAAAAAAATTAAATGTCTAATTCAACAATTTTCGTTTTATTGTAATTAGTAGAGTGTCAGATACCTATAAATGTTATAAATACAGTTTAAAAGTTATAGCTGAAAGATTAAGAATGTGCACATTCCAGGTTTATCTCAACACCAACATTTTAATACCTTCAATTCGCATTTTAGTGAACCACCAATCACTACTAAATTCATCTGAATAGGAAATTATTTTAAGAGTCGCGGCTCTATCTTAAAGTAGCTCGTTAAAAAAGTTTAATCTGCCCATTAATATCAAATGGACCTCATCAAAATTATATTACCACATCCCATTATCGGCGAGTGGAATTCAGCACAAATGTTTGCTGTATTTTCCCAGACAAATAGGAGTTTACTCTATTTTTTGTATTTTAGTTCAAATTTCAAGAAAAAGAAAGATTATTTTTGTAGAACTCCAAAGTCGTTCACAAATACTACATAACTGTTAATAAATAGTATATCTTACATCAATAGTAAAAAAAAACGAAGCAAATTAATGGCGACGTTTCTATAAAAAAATGTAGATTGGGCAAACTCAGTCAGTATTAAGTAGGTCTTAACAATTTAATAAAATCTTAAGTTTCTCAAATAAAAAAAATAAAAAATACATCGTAAGAATAACTAACCACTACTGGTAGGGGGTCACCTGTGGTGTAAGGGATATCATGACAGCATTTTGTGTCCAAGGTCGTTTTGTTTTAAACCTGGCAGATAGCCTTAGGATTTTTTAAGGGTAATAAGAAATCCTTAGTTATACCATCCTTCAGAGGAGACGTAAAAAGTTGATTCCAAGTCTGTGCGATGTCAAGTACTCCTTCAAGATTCCTATCAAAATTAATCCTGGATAGACAAAACTTATGACTCCCAATGTAGCATTGTCCTGATTATTCACATAAGCATAAAGTGATGTCAAAATAATAAACTAACAAACTAGGACTGGCCCGACCAGTCTTTACTGAATCTCAAATAGCTGCCTATGCACAACTGTAAACCACTCAGGTTTCAGAAAAAAAAGGCGGTAACGTTCGCAAGGGATTATGGATTATGATTGGCTAAAGAGTAGAGAGCCGTGCTTATTGGTCCTATGGCTATAAAACAGTGTGGTATGAAAGTATAAGTTAGGTTTAATTATACGTCGTAAACCTATGACTTCCTGCCCCACCGTATCCTTTAACAACATCTTACTTACTCCTGTTGAACAGATCCGGTACTTAGGACTAAACCTAGACAAACGCCTTCCATGGAACCCTCATACTAGACTGAAACGATAGGAAACTGCTCGTAGATACCGATTACTACAACACTTACTCCACAAACGCTCAAAACTTTCTATTTCCTACAAAAAACTCATTTATATAACCATTATAAGGCCTATTTGGACCTACGGCATTGAGTTATGGGGGTTCACTAAACTATAAAATTCCTCTCGCATCCAATCCCTGCAATCCAAGATCCTTCGAAAAATCCTTAATGCTCCATACTTTGTTACAAATAAAATTATCCATGAAAACCTAAATATCCCATTAGTTGAAGACTTGGCCCGATCCAGATATACATCCTTCCATTCCAAACTTCCTGCCCACTCAAACCCGCTTACCCATGACCTCTCCTCAACATCTATTCCCGACAATCCACCGAGGCGACTTAAAAGAAGATGGCCAAGAGATCTCTTACCATAAATTGGTCATTGGAGTTCTACCAATGGGTAGTTTCTTCTCAGGACAATCATGCTTCTTAATCTCAATTCTGTCCCATTTACTTGTTGTATTTAATAAAATTAATAATAATTAATAAATACAGTTGTAAATTTCTTTGAATAAAAAAATAAAATAAAAAAGGTTTAATTATGAGTACCATATATGACTATACGGCTCGTGGCCCTATAGTTAAGGTTAGTTATGAGTTGAAATTCAAGACTTTCTTAGATTTAGATGAAATTCAGAAGACTTTTTTCTCTATTGAGATAATACATCCATCCGAAACATCATATTTTGACTGTTGGTGTGAGATGAGCTATGTTTGGCTTGTATTTATATGATATATGTGCTCAGATAACATAATAGTATAAGTCACTTTTTCTAGAAATGAGTGTCTTCACATTCTAGAGTGTCCATTATTTTATGTTTAGAAAGTGGTTCGTTAATTAGTGTAAGGTAGAGTTGTTTACTTATAAACTGAAAGAGAAACACTTATGATTTTTTTCCAACTTCTAAACATAAACAAATGGACAATCTAGAATTTTAAAACTCCCATATCTTGCAAAATCGAATTAAAACAATTAGCCATGTGAGCACATTATCATTTCTATTATATATTAAATATAACAGATCTTAAATAAAAACAGCTGTTCTAATCCTAAGCATAATAAAGACTAAATGGATGATGTAGTTCATCATAAACAAGAATATTGTGCATATGATGATGGTATGTGCATCAAATGATTGGTGTTTCGTGATCTTGATTCGTGGATGCTGATCAAATAAAAGAAAAAAAAAAACAATGATTGGAAGAAAAATGTTAATGTTTGTGTTCTGTTTTTTTTTCTTCTTGTTTTTTTCCGTTATTTTTTTTTCACGGGGAAAAAGCTGTCATATATAAATACAAAAGATGCTAAATAAAAACAGCTGTTTTAATTGAAAGCATAATAAAGAGTGATAATATTTGGTTCCTAAGTGTGTAATTATGTAATTCCAGATATAATTACTTCTTTAGTGAAATGTGGCTACATAATTATTGTTTGTGTGATTATATATTCAACGCCACTTTTAAATTGCAAAATGCATAGTATAAATCAACACTTTAAAAAAAAAAAGTCAATTTATGCTACTATGGCTAATCGGACGATGCTGCAGTGTGAGTCCTAAAGATTGCCTATCCAGGTTTCATTAGGATAGGGATCATTGACGGGTATCTGACATTGCACAGGCTGGAGACCGTCATTTTACGTCACCTCCTAGGGACAGCATAACCAATGATATTTTACTCAAATTTTAAGGAACTAAGCCATCCGCTTAGTTATTATTCCCGCATTCAATCATTACAATCCAGAATCTTCCGAAAGATCCTAAATGCTCCTTATTTTGTCACCAATAAAACTATCCATAAAGACCTGAATATCCCATAGTTGCCGACTTTGCCAGAATTAGGTATACCTCCATTAATTGCAAACTACCGGACTACTTAAACCCGCTTGTCCGTATCCTCTCGTCTCCATCTATTCCCGATAATCCTCTGAGGTGCCCTGAAAGACGGTGGCCACGAGACCTGCTAATAAAATAAACATTGAAGTGCTACCGATGGATAGTTCACAGGAGTTTATCAAGCCAATTGTATTTTTTTTCCCACATTTATTTGTTGCATTTTTTTTTTAAACAATTATAAATATCATTAAATGAATATTAATAAAAAAAAATTAAAGGCTGTTCTAGCTTCTATACCACTGGTGACCACTCTATATAATTATTTACAGCTACTTGAGAGACTTTAGTGTATTGCGATAAAATTTTCTTCCTTCCTTCCAT
The DNA here is from genome assembly GCA_023052935.1 of Piezodorus guildinii. NCBI lineage: Eukaryota > Metazoa > Arthropoda > Insecta > Hemiptera > Pentatomidae > Piezodorus > Piezodorus guildinii. Next base: position 75,643,821 of record CM041298.1, on the reverse strand, counting down.
TCACTTTGGTGAATTGTATTATGATTCATCCTTTTATGAGATTTTTAATTTTTTTAAAGATGGAAAATAGAACTATGCTAATAAAATTTAGCCAAAATTCGAGTCTGATAATACGCCCAGCCGAGAAATGCCAACGACCCTGATCCAATTGTGACGTCAATGCTAACTAGATAAATTTATGAAAGACTATTAAATCGCTATAAATCAAGGTCGCCTTGGAGGGCTACTGACTCTTTCGTGATTGCTGGGATAAAAATAAAATAAAAATGAGAAATGTGTAAGTTTCCATTGTGGGATATTCCCGGCACGCTGCTTGGCGCAGAGTCCTTGAGGGTGGAATTACATCATTTGTAATTATCGTCATTTCCAACGGAGTTCCCGTCTTTTTCGTGTCTTCAGATTTGCTCGAGACTATTACAGTACATTCTGTTGTCTGCTAGTGGGACAAACTTTTACATGAAGTATCCTTAAAGCAGGTTACAAGATAAAAACTGAAAAAACATCTTTTTTCTTAAAAGTTTTTTCAACATGGTGGAAACGCAAAGAGTGGAAGAGGAAGAATGGGTATTCTATTCCAAAACCAAAATCATTACAAAAAATAAAACGATAATACCCTACCTTTTGTAAACGAGACACTGTGATATGTTCGTAAAGTTATAAAATGATTTTTATTTATACTTACCTATATATAAAGTACATAGTGATGTGAAGTATTGAGATTATTCAAGCCCAATTAGATTTCAATTTATTTATTATTATTGAATTGTGATTCATTTCATTTTTGATTTTAAATGTTTTTTTAAAAACTGAATTTTTTTTTTTTTTTTATTGAGATATATTACAATTTGTTAGAAAATGAACAATAGTAATAGTGATATGAGATCACATTCGTACAATATATAAAGGAAATAATAATAATAGTCAAATAAAATAAAATAAATAATAAATAAATTCATATATATACAATAAATAAAAAAAATCAAAACAACAACCTATAATTAAGATAAATAAATAGTTGGCAAATGAAATAAAATGAAACTGAAATTAAAAGAATAAAATGCATAAGTTGGGATCACTTGTAGCTGGGTGGCTAGCATAACAGCCTCCTATGCCAAAGGTCACGGGTTAAAACCCCGCAGGATTTTTTAATGGGAGTAAAAAATCCTTAGTTATGCCGTCCTTCGGAGGGGATGTTAAAAGGTAGTCTCAAGCCTGTGTGATGTCAGGTACTCGTTAAAGATCCCTATCCTAATAAAACGTAAATAATTAGGTCGAGTGGTCATCTCGGCTGTATAAGCTTTCAAATAAGAGTAAAAAATCTTTGGTTATGCTGTCCCTCGGATGTGACGTAAAATGGTGTTCCCAGTCCTGTGCCATGTCAGGTATTCGTTAAAGATCCCTATTCCAATTAAACCTGGATAGGCAAACTTCAGGACTCCCACTGCAGCATCTTCCGATCATCCACAGTACCATAAAAGTGGTTTTAAATGAATAAAAAAACAAACAATAGGAGTTTGTAGTCCTCAAATCATATATCTCATAAATACTACTAAGGTGTATTAGCTAGCATAACAGCCTATGCACAAGGTGTGGAATAAAACCTGACAGGTGACCTAGGATTTTTAATGGGAGTAAAAAGTTCTTGGTTATATCATCCTTCGGAGAGGACGTAAAATGGTCGTCCCAAGCCTGTGCGATGTTAGGTACTCATCAAAGATCCCTATCCTAAAAAACCTGAATAGGCAAAATTTAAGACTCCCACTGTAGCATCGTCCGATTAGCCATAGTAGCGTAAGTGACGTTAAAGAAATAAACAATAAAATACATAATTTTTAACATTGAATGTAGCTATACAACAGTCACAATTCAGTTGTTTTTATAAAAATATATGGGTGATAGCGTCATATCCACACTCGCCTCTCTCCTCGCTCAGTCTTTGCTCCAGCAAGACCTCTTCTACATTCTTTAATTAGTACACAGTGTAATGTGTCTACGTTTAATATTGAGACGTTAATGCCAAACGAACCGGGCCCGGCCTACAATATACAGCGACCTTTTGGAAGTGCAGCGAGTAAGTCACCAACCAAGAGTATCAACCGTCATCGTAGATCAGTATACACATTTTTTTAATCTAATTTTTTAAAATTTCTTTTAATTATTAATTGTTTTCTTTAATTAAACACCATTTAGTTAAAGTTTCTTTCCTTTTGGTTTATAAGTTTATTGGTATGAATTTATGTGATGTTTATATCATTAAAAGTGTATAACAATAATTTTCGCTTCCTTTTATTATTAGTTTAATTTTTTTTTTTTTTTTTTTTTTTTTTTTTTTCTCATCCTCCAACTTTATTTACAAATAAATACAAAACACATTCTATGTATATACAGCAGCAATGGTATATACAGTCCATGGCTCAGGCCTCGTATTGCCCGTTGGCATTCTAAGGTTCCTTTCGCACTAGGCGCGGTATGCGAACTCTTTGATTTATTAGTTTAATTAATCATTAATTAACAATTATAATTCATTTTAGTTAATCCTTTTGAATGAGAGTCTCTACTTGGGAAGTGGATGATATTTTGACACCGGTACTTCAGCAACAGAGACCATGAAACTTTTTGAATTCAAGTTTCAACTTTTACACGTTTTAAGATCCCCTGAGTCTAAATAACAAAGTCCGGCAAAAAGTTGTGAGTTTGAATGGTAAGTAAAGCTCGAAAACAATAGTTCTATAAAACTGAAATATTATATTTTTTAGAAGCGTAAATGCCTGAGATGTTAAAGCAATTTCAACTACATCGGCGAACCAGAAGAGCACTTTATATAACATTTTATATAATTTTATTATATATTATGAGCCTTCTGTAACATTTTACTCTATTCTCAAAAAATGCTTTAACAATTTTATTTTAAACGCGCATATCGATATAAAATTTAATTGGATTTAATATCATGTGTTTGGCGGAAACATTCCATAAAGTTAGAATCGGTCATAATTACTCCGAGAGATTTGAGGTGCGATCGGGTTTGAAACAGGGTGACTCCCTTTCACCTGTGTTATTTAATATAGCTTTAGAATATGTCATAGAAAAAGTGATGTGTACCGAGAAAGGCTTAAATATGGGTGACAAGATTCCTGTTTTGGGATATGCCGATGATCTGGTACTGCTAGGTGAAGACACGGAAACCATACAACTAAATACAAGTGTGTTAATAAAAACCGGTAAAGGAATAGGACTCGAATTAAATACCGATAAGACGAAATATATGATTAGTAGCAGAAACGGTGGCGATTTTGGTGATATTGATGTATCAGGGCATACTTTTGAACACGTAGAGAAATTCAAGTATTTAGGTTCAATTATAACTAGAAAAAATGAAATCCAGAAAGAAATAAAGTCCTGGTTACCTTTAACCTTTGGGTAATGCGTGTTATTATTCAGTTGCTAAGTTACTTAGTTCGCGGCTTCTATCTAAAAACTTAAAGATTAGAATTTATAAAACTATTATTCTTCCAACGGTTCTTTATGGATGTGAAACGTGGCCGCTTACTTTGAAGGATGAACAACGGCTTAAGGTCTTCGAAAATAAGGTATTGCGTAAAATATTTGGTCCGAAGAGAGATGAGGCCACTGGGGAGTTTAGAAGGTTGCACAACGCGGAATTGCGGAACTTGTATCCTGTGAATATAATTGAGCTGATTGCATCGCGGAGACTCAAATGGGCAAGTAAAGTCCTTGGGCTCGATGACGAGCGGATTCCGAGAAAGTTGGTATTTGCTGATCCGACTGGTAGGCGTCCGAAAGGTAGGCCGAGGCGTAGATGGGAGGATTGCGTTAAGGCTGATCTCGGGAGCTTGGGATTGATTGGTGAACATTGGACGAGTCTGTGTAGGCAGAATTTGGTGGTATCGGCATCGAACCTTCGGGTTCGCTAAGCCTATTATTATTATTAATATCATGTAAGTTTTATCCTCTTTGAAATAGTCAGACAGGGCGTAAATTTATAATTTTCTAGTAACTTTAATTTTGTATATTAAAAAAAAAAAAAAAACCATTTGGGTAGCATTGATATAAAAACGGTTGAAAGAATTTGATATCCAACTAATGAAAAAAAGTACAAAATTATTTGTTTATGTAAAATTTTGTTACACTACGCACACAGGGCGAAACCAATTTAGGTGGACAAAAGTAGATTTTTTGTATTATTTTTCCCGTATTGTGGGACTACAGACGTAAAATGTAGGGAGGTTTTAGATGTTTGACAACTGTGCGGTCGCCAAGCGTGTCAAAAAATTAATTAGTTTTTATCATTACTTTCACTTACTATATATAGTAAGGGAAAGTATTGCGATCGTGAGTTTGAGTTTTCAACGGATATACACGTTTTAGGGTCCCCTGAGTCCAAATAACCAATTCCCGCATAAAGGTCTGTGTGTGTGTGTTACCACTCCCGGGCGGAAACAATAAGTTTTATGAAACTGAAATTTCATATTTAAGACAAATATACCCCCGAGACGTTACAAAATCTTTTTCATCAAAATGGGCTTACCAGACAAACCATTTTATACCATGTATTTTGCAAATGTTTTCGATTTTCTCGAAAACGGTTCCAACGATTTTGATTAAACTCGCTATATCGGTGTAAAATTTAATATGTTTTAACGTCATTTAGATTTTATTCTTAATGGAATAGTCTGATAGGGCTTAAATGCCGATATTTTAAATTTTCTTCCTCTATAGTACCTTTAATTTTGTAGATTATATAAAAATAACCATGTCACCTTGTTAGCACTCATAAATAACAGCTAAGTTAACTATGGAAGTTGAGCAAAATCGAAAAGGAACTAAAGAAGAAAACTGAAAAAATATTTTTTTTATGCAATTTTTCGTTTATGGACATAAGAACAGTAATATACATGTATGATATACCGCTGGAAAGCTAAAGATTTTAGAAAAAATATTATCTCATACACAAGCTTTTAAAAGTTAATAGAGAGTGATGAGAAGCCGATAAAACTAAGTGATTGTTTTAAATAATTATATCATAGATTTTTTAATAAAACACATGTTTGTATAGAAATTCCATTTAACTAATTCTTTAATGGTTTCACTCATTTTTATCTCTAACTGTACTTGAAAATTCTTAAATCGATTTTAAAAACGGGGGTAAGTGAAAGTTGTGTGTTGCCCGCACCAGATTTTTTTCTTATAATTTTTTCTTATCTTACCGTAATCCGGGACCCCAAAGGTTAAATATGGCAAGTTTCAGAATTTTGTCCACCAAAATCGGTCATATTTTCCACTGTGCGATGTTATAATTGTAATATAGGTGTATAATATACTGTTGGAAAGCCAAAAAGTTTACAATTTTTTTATTTTTTTTATCTTATATACAAAATCGTAAAAGGTAATGGACAGTGATGAAAATGTGATTAACCTAACTGATTGTTGTAATATTAAATTTTATTGTATGGTTATTAAATTTTAAACACATATTTCCACTGAAACTCAACGTGCTTCTGTAACTCTCACCTTATTTAAAAGTCCTAAAATTGATTTTAACAAGTGTTAAGTGAAAGAAATCTTTGCAATGATACTCTTTATAAAAATATTGAGGTAGTTATATATTATGATTGGGATTTAAATATGAAATTTGGGAGTAAAATGAATCGATGTTTAACACCATATGCACTGAAGGATAAACAAAATGGCTGAGGAAAATTTTAATGTGTGGTTCGAAAATAGATGAATCTAATAGACTAAATAATGCTCTTACAACTGTTTAGACTCCAAATCTTTTCAACTACCTAAAAACTATTTTAGATGTTTAAGTGCTACTAATTTTTAGGTCCCAGGTTCGATTCCTTTATTAAAAATATTCATAGTCCGGAATAACTGAGGCTCTCAGCTTGGATGTGCGTCTTTCTACTAAAAATTTAAAGTTTAATATAGAACTGTTTCCTCGACTGACGGTAGTGAATATATATATATATATATATATATATATATATATATATATATATAGAGAGAGAGAGAGAGAGAGATAGAGAATAGAATAGAAAAAAATATTCTGGGACAGGGTACCTCAAGAACAGCTGATATTATTATATTGTATATTATACAATGTGTCTGGCCAAAAGACCAAAGAATTGTTTGTCTTCTTCATCCAGTGGCGCGACAGGCCGTGTAGGCCCTGGGCCTCGCGGTGTAAACTCCTGCGAGTTTACACTCACGTTTCACGATGCAATTTTTAGTGTAGGGTCATCACTCCCTACGACTAATTTTGTGAGCCTTTGGCTGACGGGTCTCACATACCCGGGAGAGAGGTTGTGAGTGAATCCACATTTTTTTTACATTTTTAAAAAGCCCCGCCGGGACTGGGATTCGAACTCAGAACCTGTAGCATGAGAAACTAGCGCGCTAGACACTCAGCCACGGTCTCCTCCCAAAGAATTGTTTGAAGGAATTATAATTAATTCTTATTTACAATGATATAAGAAGAAAAAGTGAAGAACAGTTATTAAAGTATACCATGAAACAAAAGTGGAATAGTCAGGAATCAGTCATTTTTGAAAAGTTTTTAATTTTGCCAACGTTTCGGCTCAAGCTTGTGAGCCATCATCAGGGCATTACTGAGCCATGTCCAAGCATAAACTGTTTATGCTTGGACATGGCTCAGTAATGCCCTGATGATGGCTCACAAGCTTGAGCCGAAACGTTGGCAAAATTAAAAACTTTTCAAAAATGACTGATTCCTGACTATTCCACCTATAATAGTTTCTACAGTCGACTATACACCCTCAACATGAAACAAAAGAGTGAAATAAATAAACAACTTCTGATAGATAAATGTGTCGGACAAAACTACAACTAAAAATTAATTTATTAACTGAGTAAATTGTGAACAATAAATGATAAACTTTCTTTCATTTGAAGTTTGATATTAGATTTGGAATATCAGCCTTGTTGAGCGTCTGATTATGAAGGCAGTAGTAACTGGAACGGTTGGGACTTGAATAATGGTAGAGAAGAAGCATGGCTGATATGAGTAGGTAGTAAATTCCAATAAGTAGTAGAGCGGGTAGTGGGGAACCCGTGGCTGATTGGCTAGCGGGCTAGTCTCTCAGACCAAAGGTTGTGTTTGAATCCCAGTCCCGCCGGGACTTTTATAAGCATATAATCAAATGACGATTCACTCACAGCCTCTTCCACGGGTATGTGAACCCTATCAATAAAATTTAATCGAGAAACGTGAGTATATTCTCTCGAGTAGATTACACCACGCGGCCAAGTGTCAACACGGCCTGTCGCGCCAGAGGAAAAAGTAGAGCGGCCAAGAAAGGAATGATATATAAATATGAAATATCAGCATTATTGGCCCAAACGAAAATCCTTGTAACTAACCCACTTTACAGAGACTCAATAAGATCATGTCAACCTACGAACATGTGAAATACTTCTTGAATCCTTAAAATCTTAAGAAAGATCATAAAATTCATAATACGTAGAATTTTTCAATTTGTAATACCGATTCCTTTGGCAACACCATAACCATTTGAGAAATATATATTAAACACCTCTTCTGTAGATAAGAGGAGAGTTTTTCCAGTTCTTCTAGTGGTCAAGCTAAGAAAAAGAACGATGAGTAGCCGCCAAGTTAAATGCGAATAAAGCTCAAGGTGCATTTGACAAGAAAAAAAAAATGTAAACCGTTACTAAAATTAACCAGTATAATAAAACGATCCTCAAGCGTTCCGAGAAACGCAAAAGGAAAAACAGGCAATCATTTAGAACATGACACAACGCACAGCTCTTGTATCTGTTCCAAGAATATCCTGGGATAATAACAGGAAAATCGGCCCTAGGGTATCCAATGTTTACACCGGAGGAACAGGAAGGGGAACTGCATAGAGTAAAGCCTGTCGTGAAATATGGCAAACAGAATGGTGGAGGCGTAATGGATAGCCTGTGAGCAAGGAGGAAACAGCTTGAAGTATTTTGGAACAGGAAAACGCGATTAGGTTCCTATAAATGATTAATCAACATTCGCATTTATGTTTTGTTTTTTTTTCTGTCCAAGGATATTAAATAATTAATTTATATATATATATATATATATATATATATATATATATAGAGAGAGAGAGAGAGAGAGAGAGAGATTGAAATTCACAAGTGTATTATGGAATACAAGTAAATGTGGCTAAAAATATAAAAAGCATGATACACTTAAGAGAAGCTTCCCATTGGGAGCACACAAAAAATATTTTAAACTAGACGGTGTCGGGCCCATCTTCTTTTCAGACGCCTCAGAGGATTATCAGGAATGGAAGGGAGGGGGGAGGATGGAGCCCTGTGTGTTCGATGGGAATGGATGTTATCATGAAAGGAATGGTATGTGGTTCGGACCAAATGAAATAATTGATTTTAATTACTTATACTGACACTGACTGGGTCTGCTGTTCGTTGATAATTTATGATTGGGACACCCTCGACTAATACCCTAAGCTTACAGTTGTTGGATTGTAAAATAAGTTGGTAACGTTTTTACTTTCCCTTACCCTATATATGAAATATATAGTAATTTTAGAATTCCAGTTTTAAACAGAAATACACGTTTTAGGGTCCCCTGAGTCCAAATGACCAAGTCCCCCAAAAAGGAGTGTGTGTCTGTGTGTTTTTTTTTTTTTTTTTTGGGTAGGGGAAAAATCTTTCATGAGACGAACAATCAAGTCACACAACAGTGTGAGATTCCTACTCACTAAAAAACCACCTCCCAATTCGTCTTTACCACCCCACGGAACCGCTGTCAAGCATTACTTCGCGGTGGGCATAAGGGCTAAATGCCTACTTCTTTCCTGAACATCCTATTCGGGCTAGGCCAATGTCCTGTCTCTCCTTTCGTGCTCCTGTTCTCTGAGTCTTTTGCCAATTTGTGCTGCATAATCAGCTACAGCGCTCCAACTCTCCTGGCTGGTCATCATCGAAGCTACTACATTTTCTGGCGACAATTTCGTTCCTAATTTAGTGCCTAGCTCGAACGTTTTTCGAATGAATCCTGAACAAGAGAAGAATGTATGTTCCACTGTTTGTTCCAGGGGATCACAGGATGGGCACGATGAGCTATCCTCTATTTTGAATCGGGCTAAGTAGGCTCTGAAGTAACCATGTCCAGTAAGTAGTTGAGTGAGATAATAATCTACAGCTCCGTGTTTTCGGGATATCCATGTCGATATATCGGGAATGAGGCGGTAGGTCCATCTTCCAGAAGATGAGGCGTTCCAGCGCCTCTGCCATCTTTCAAGAGTATGTGTTCTCTTTTGTTTCTCTAAAGTAGCCCAGTGAGCATCCATCTCGTTTTCTTTGTGTGTGTGTGTGTGTGTGTGTGTGTGTGGTAACTCCCGCGCATAAACGAAAAGTCCTAAAAGTCCTATGGGACTGGGCCTAACTTTCGGACGCCTACCAGTCGGTTCAGCGAATACCTACTTTCTCGGAATCCGTTCCTCACCGAGCCCAACAACTTTACGAGCCCATTTGAGTCTCCGCGATGCTATCAACTCAATTATATTCACAGGGTACAAACTCCGCAATTCCGCGTTGTGCAACCTTCTCAACTCCCCAGTGGCCTCATCTCTCTTCGAACCAAATATTTTACGCAGTACCTTATTTTCGAAAACCTTAAGCCGTTGTTCATCCTTCAAAGTAAGCGGCCACGTTTCACAACCGTAAAGAATAATAGTTTTATAAATTCTGACCTTTAAGTTTTTAGACAGAAGCCGCTTTGAGACAACTATACGACCGAGATGTTGCATAACCTTTTTCATCCAAAACAGCTAACCAGAAGAGCTACTTTATACCGTGCATTTAGCACCTTTTTACCATTTTCTCAATACCCGCACTAAAGATTTTAATTAAACTCACTATATCGATGTAAAATTAAATGGGCTTTAATATCATGTACGCTTTGTTTTGATTGAAATAGTTTTACAGAGCTTGACTGCCGATATTTTAAATTTTCTTCCTCTAAAGTACCTTTAATTTTGTAGATATTATAAAAATAACCATATCATCTTATCACCATTGTTAAAAAAAAAAATTGAATGGGTTTGAACCCGTGACCTTCGGCATAGGAGGCTGTTATGCTAACCCCCTAGCTACAAGTGATCCCAATTTAATTAGTTCTTTAATAGTTTTACTCATTTTTATCTCTCAACTGCATTTGAAAATTCTTTAATCGATTTTAAAAACGGAGGTAAGTGAAAGTCGTGTATTGCCCGCACCAGATTTTTTACTGGTGATTTCAATAAAAACATCAGATTCTTGCATTATTTTTAATCAATTATATATAAAATAATCAATACTGAACTGACAAGCAAATAAACCTTCGAGATATAAGGACTATGAAAAGCCTATTTATGGTTTTATTTATCATAGTTTTTGTTTAATGTACAAAAATACATATTTTAGTGAGGTTCATATACGAGATTTTTTTTTTTTTTTTTTTTTGTAATTTTCACATTAAATGGTATAAAAATAGCAAAACCTTTTTATTATTATTAAGAATTTAGTGGAGAATAATTTTAGATAAATTGTAGTGTATTGAAAAAATAAATAAATAAATACAAACTAAAAATTTTGCTTTTCTTACCACCATCATGAGCAGAATTTATTTCTACGCCGTGCTACAACGTAGATTCACTCAGCACGGGTTAAGATAAAAGAAGAACGTGATGTGATGTAACAGAAGCCAACTCTTATTTAAAGATAAAAACGAAGAAACAGAAGAAAAAACGAAGTAGGTGAAGAAGATACATTGAAAGAGAAAATTAGGTCATCTCTTGCTTCCTCCGCTCCTTATGCTAAAAACCAGGAAAACGCGCCTCTACAAATTAACGGATTCAGAATTTGTTCTTGAATTCAGGCTAGCATTCAGAAATAATTACAATTTCAGATGGGATAAGAAAGTTTTTTTTTTAGTTACACCAATGGATTAAAGGAGTTAGTCCATGATACGTAATTTAAGCTCACAATAAGAATTTTATTTTCGAACTTTAACCGGTTGGATTTTTTAGTGGATTGTTTTACCTAAACTGCTCAACATAAACAAAAAAAAATTAATTAAAAATCTGTTACCAACATCATAAAATTTTCAATTAATCCTCCCTCTGCTTAATTGTGCATTTTAAAATTTTACATTTAATTAAAGAATAAAAATCTGGTGCGGGCAGCACACGACTTTCACTTATCGCCTTTGTTAAAACCATTAAAGAATTTTCAAAAATGATTGAAACTAATACAAATTTAATGAAATTGAATTTATATAGAAACATGCGTTTTCTACTATATTATTATCTGAAATAATCAGTTCGTTTTATTGGCTTTAATCACTCTTTTTTAACTTTTACAAGCTGTTTATAAGATAATTTTTTTCCTGAAATCTTTGGCTTTCCAACGGTACATTATACATGTATATTACTGTTGTTGTGATAAAAAACAAAAAATTGCATTCAAAAAATATTTTTTCTCTTTTCTTCTTCAGTTTTATGTCCAATTCGATAAACCTATATATTTAGACGTTTTATATCAATGATAAGAAGGTCATGTGGTTTTTTTACAGGATGTATTAAAAATTAAAAGTACTCTTAATTAAAATTAAAATTTTACTTCAATATAGGGAGTTTAATCAAAATCATTAGAGGCGTTTTTGAAAAATCGTAAAAAGGTGCAAATGCATGGTATAATATGGCTTTTCTGGTTAGCTGATTTTTATGAAAAAGGATCTGTAACATCTCGGGCGTATAGTTGTCTCAAAGCGGCTTCTGTCTAAAAACTTAAAGGTCAGAATTTATAAAACTATTATTCTTCGGCATTTTTTACGGTTGTGAAACGTGGCCGCTTACTTTGAAGAATGAAACAACGCCCTAAAATATTTGGTCCGAAGAGAGATGAGGCCACTGGGGAGTTGAGAAGGTTGCACAACGCGGAATTGCGGAGTTTGTACCCTGTGAATATAATTGAGTTGATAACATCGCGGAGACTCAAATGGGCTCGTGAGGAACGGATTCCGAGAAAGTAGGTATTCACTGAACCGACTGGTAGGCGTCCGAAAGGTAGGCCGAAGCGTCGATGGGAGGATTGCATTAAGGCTGATCTTGGGGCCTTGGGCTTGACCGGCGAACATTGAACGAGTCTGTGCAGGCGAAGTTTGGTGTATCGGCATCGAACCTTCGGGTTCGGTAAGCCTATTATTATTATTATTATTAGTTGTCTCAAATATTTTTTGAGGGCCTTTGACCTTTTTGTGGGACTTGGTTATTTGGACTCAGGAGACCCTAAAACGTGTATATCCGTTGAATAACTCAAACTAGAAAATTTTCACGATCGCAATACTTTCCCTTACTATATATTATATATAGTAAGTGAATGTAATTAGTATATATTTCATATTAGGTAAGTGATGTAATTAGTATATATTCATATATAGTAAGTGATGTATTAGTATATATTTCTTTAGTAGTGAATGTATTAGTATATATTCATTTAGGTAAGTGAATGTATTGTTATATTCATATATAGGTAAGTGAATGTAAATAGTATATATTTCATATATAGGTAAATGAATGTAATTAGTATATATTTCATATTAGGTAAGTGAAAGTAAATCTATAATTTTATCAACAACAATGATTTAAGTATGTTCTGTTTTTGTTACCTCCATTACCTTCCGTGATATTAGCTATTTTTCTTCTTTTTTTTTTTTTTTTAATCTTTAGCTTTCCAACGGTATATAACACTTTTGTTGGGGGTATATAGAAGAAGGAAAATGACAGTTATTCAATCAAAAAATTTGTGTTATTATTTCTTAGATATAAAATAAAATTACTACACTAAGTATAGTCCATTGTTATCAACTGTCATTAGCCATGCGCTAGCCAAAAGTCTGATTCCACGCTGATACCATTCTTTAGGATAGCTGTCAAAGAACTCTTGGACTAATATAATTTATACGGTCGCGAAGTTATTATATTTCTGCCTAGATGAAAATGGGCCCCGGATCGAACAAGTACTAATCCGATGGTGGAAGTCTGGACCATATGGAGGATGAGAGAGAGTTCTTAACGATGAAGCTCTATAAACTTTTGGTTCCACGGGAAGTGTTAGGTTATTGCTGAGAAGTAAGCTGGTGACAAGTCTACTGCTCTTTTTCATCTCCGTGGAAAGTAGTTGACGACTAACAGTATCTTTCGACACACCACACTGGCAAGTAAATACTTTGACTCAACAGCTTCCTGCAGAACCTCATCAAAATTCGTTAATGATCGTCCGAACCCGTTCTTGCTTTCCAACGTCATATCTCCACTGCTAAATTGATCAAACATATGAACAAAATAAGGAAGAGATCGTTTCCAATCGATATGATCATATATATTTACATTTTTAGTGGACTACACCGTATCATGTTTATTATGTGGGAAATACTTCTATGAATGCTATAAACTACACAACGGATCACCCCCAAATACAAATGGTATTTTTATAACATATTACAACTGAAGATTTAAATTCGAATTATAGGTTCAGATAAACGTCTCTAATACTAAATAATTAGTAGGTTTCTAAATCTTCCTAAAACAGTTTATTACAATAAACTTTAATAATGATTGTGATAAGATATACATAGGAGAAAACTATGTAAAAGAGAAAAAGATCACAAGAGTGAAACCACAGTAATAATGGCAAAAATATAAACACCACAGCATTGCCACAACACAGTATTCAAATTAATTACAATTTTTAATTGGAAAAACCTACAATTTTCTTAATAGAATAAAATAATTTTAATAGAAAAACAATCAAATCTATATATATAAACAAAAATATAAAATATACCATAAATTATGAAACACCTTAGTTCTCACTATGCAAATGCAATAGGGAAATAAGAATTGTAAACCTTACCTTATTGACCTATATTTAATTATAAACCCATTAGGGACCAAAGAATGTGTCAGTTTAGATGGGTGTTTTCCTTAGTGATAATTAAAAAAAAAAATTATAATGACATAAATTATTGATAAAAATGAATAATATTTTAAATGACTTTAGATAAATATAATTTTTATGTAACATTGTCATGTATATTTTTGTTAATGTTTTTAATTAGTATATGAAAAAGTTATCTTATAACGTTAATTGATAATTTGTTGATGTATTTTAGTGAGTCCTGATGATAAGGAAGGTCCCCGAAACGTTGACCCGTTTTAAAGTTTATTGTAATAAACTGTTTTCGGAAGATTTAGAAACCTACTAATTATTTGTTATCATATTGCATTCTTCCAATTAACCAATTTTTATTAACTCTCTAAAACTTTATTTCTGTGATTCCATGAAAAGATCTGATACTTCGTGACTGAATCGATTTGTTGAGGTAGGGCATGGATATAATCCGGTATAGAATCCCAAGGTTTCCATTGGCATAAATAATCATTCTGTTAACTCAGATGAAATCGCAAATTATTATATCGATATGAGACTAACAATTAAATCGATTAGTTGAATTTATCGAAGTTCATGTTCCAACCAAGGACAGCAAGATTCTTCACTACTGACAGATGATAAAGCACAATTATTATAGTATTTTCGTATTTGATTGACCGAGAATAATTTAAATAGCTATTAAAAAAAGAGAAAATAAAATCTACTTAATATCGATTACTAAACTAAACATGACAGTTATATTTAATATATATGTCCGCTTAGAGTTAGAGGACTCAAAGTTTTTCATTACTCAGTATCAAAGAGTTGCTGGAAGTTCTATTTTTTATTATTAACTATTGTAGGTAGTTAGTATCGAACCTTTGCGTTCCCAAAGTTTATATTATAACAATATTATTTTATAGCCTGGAAAACTATTTATAATATCTAATATGAAACTAATAGAGATATTAATACGATATATATGAAACTAATAGATATATTAATAAGATATATATGAAACTAATAGAGATATTAATAAGATACATATGAAACTATTAGAGATATTAATAAGATATATATGAAACTAATAGAGATATTAATAAGATACATATGAAACTAATAGAGATATTAATAAGATACATATGAAACTAATAGAGATATTATTAAGATACATATGAAACTAATAGAGATACTAATAAGATATATATGAAACTAATAGAGATACAAATAAGATATATATGAAACTAATAGAGATATTAATAACATTATATGAAATAATTGAAAAAATAATATATATGAAACTAATAGAGATAAATAAGATAATATGAAACTAATAGAGATATTAATAAATATATATGAATAATAAGATATAATAAATTAATAAGAATTATATATGAAACTAATAGAGATATAATAAGATATATATGAAACTAATAGAGATATTAATAAGATATATATGAAACTAATAGAGATATTAATAAGATATAATGAAACTAATAGAGATATTAATAAGATATATATGAAACTAATAGAGATATTGGGTTGATGCAAAATTAATGCAGGTTTTTAGTAGGTATTGTAAATACGCCATATCTTTACTTTAACCATATATATTTAATCAAAATAATTTCCATCTGAATCAATGCACTTTTGCCAACGTTCAACAAGCTTTTTTTATTCCACCAGAAAAAAAATCCGAATCCCTGGACTCAATGAAATCACGAAAAGAATTTTCAATGTCGTCCTGGTTTTGAAAATTTTTCTCCCTCAAAAAGTTGTCCAGATGCCTGAAAAAGTGGAAGTCTGTAGGAGAGAGGTCAGGTGAATAAGGCGGATGTTGGAGAACTTCGTAGCCCAACTCGTGCAGTCGTCGAAGCGTTGGTTGTGCAACGTGTGGTCTGGCGTTATCGTGGAGCAGGATCGGCTCCTTCCGATTCATCAATGCTGGGCAAAGACGTTGCAATTTTTGAGTTCCGAGTTCCGCCGCCATTTCTCGTGTGGTTTTGGTTGGGTCTTCTTCCACTTCTGACCTCAGCTGGTCGTTGTCCAGAGCAAGATGACGGCCCCGACCTTCCTTGTCTTCGAGGTCGAAATCTCCTCTGCGAAACTTCTGGAACTAACGCTGCACCGTGCACTCATTAATAGCCCCCTGACCCCACACTTCATTAATATTACGAGCCGTTTGCGCAGCGCTGCGCCCTAATTTAAATTCGTAAAAATAAATTTGACGAAAATCGCACTTTGACATTTTCGATTCAAGACCTTTGAACACACTGAACAAAACGATTTTACTAAACAAATTCATGGTGAAAGAGAGGGTAATAGATAAGGTTTGTTTTGGTATAATAATGATCAATGTTAGGATTAGCTTTGTTTACACAATTGGAATTAAGATATTGCAATAGAGGAAACCTGCATTAATTTTGCATCAACCCAATAAATTGATTTGAACAGCAAGGTAACTGAAAGTCGTGTCTTTCTAAAATTACAACAAAAACGCAAAATGGGGGAAGGAGGGTGAAAATTTGGGCTTATATGTTTTTTTATTGTAATATAAAAAAAAAGTTTCGTGAAAATAAATAAATAACAATAAAAAACGGATAAATATAAAATTGAACTTATTGATAAACAACTAAACGAGAAATGGGGGGGGGAAATGTATGCCATTTGTGTTTTGAACATCAATACAGCAATATAGAGTATAATATACCGTTAGAAAGCCAAAGATTTTAGAAAAAATTATCTTATACACAATTGTAAAAGTTAACGAGAGTGATGAAAAGCGATAAAACTAACTGATTGTTGTAGATAAAATAATAGATTGTTAATAAAACACGTGTTCTAATGAAATTAATTTTAATTAATTCTTTAACCATTTATTTTTATCTCTAAATGTATTTAAAAATTCTTATATGATTTTACAAGGGAGTAAGTGAAAGCGTGTGTTTTTTTTCCTAAAGTAACTATAATTTTGTAGATTTAAAAAAATTAGGCGTACCAGATGGATAATAACATAGAATAGCAGATTACTTAAGTGATATACTTTGTGATTTTATATAAAAAATGTATGTTATAGATTAATCTAAACATTATATTTCCAACGAAACTGAATATGATTATCATTTTTTTTTCAACTCTATATTATTCAATGTTAATCTTAAATTGATTTTAACACGGAAAGTGAGTCGTGGTTGAGCACAGATTTATTCGTTTATCAAGTTTTTAAAACTATATTTATTACGTATTTATGTTATATAAGAATGTTTTTGACCACTTTAAACAATTAAACATCTTTTAATTATGCTATATTGCATTGATAAATAACAGCTAGAAATGCAAGTTGAAGGTTGAAGTTCGAAAATAAAATTCTTATAGTGAGCTTAAATTACGTATAACGGACTAACTCCTTTAATCCATTGGTTTAACTCAAGAAACAGAAAAAAAAAAAAATTCTCTCTTATCCCATCTGAAAACGTAATTATTTCGTAATGCTCACTAAAAGCTGAATAACATTATAATAGAATATTCAATAAAACACATTTTTCTATTGGAACTCAATTAAATTGATTCTTTAACAATTTATTTTTACCTATAATTGTTTATAAAATTCTTAAATTGATTTTAACAACGGAAGTAAGTGAAAGTCGTGTGTTGTGCGCGCCAGATCTTATAAATATTATATGATTTTTTTGAAAGTAATAGTTGATGTTATTATCCGAATTTCTTTTAATAAAATTATGTCTCTCCCTCTCCCGCTACTTTCGTCAACTTTCACAAGTACCTGGCTCTCACGAATTTTCATCAACTTCTTCTCTCACCGTATAGTGTGGTCTTTAACAACGGGTGAGTTGCCGACTCTCCGAAGCTCCATTAAATACCACAGCTAATAAGGCTAAAACCGCTTTCTAAATGCATTTCCAGCAATGCAGCCTCTTGGTTAGTTCTTTTTATAGTAATATTTTAGACCTAGAATCTGATTAGTACAATATGAGTAGCCTTGCTATCCATCATTATGGTCTTATGAAAAACTATTAATAAAATGTTATCATAGGTTCCACCAATAAGAATGTCAACAACCATTATCAAAAAAATAGAAAAAAAAAAAAAAAAAAAAAAAGGAAATCTGGTGGGCCCAACACACGACTTTCATTAACTCACTTCACTCCGTTCGTTAAAATCAATTTAACTACTTTTAAATAGAGTAAGAATTGAAAAAAGGTTAAAGAATAACATCTGAGTTTCGATGAAAACATGTGTTTCAGATTAAATAATTTAAAAAATAAAAAATCTGGTGGGGCAACACATGACTTTCAGTAAAAATGATTAAAGAATTTTCAAGTTCAGTTAGAGATAAAAATAATGTGAAACCATTAAAGCATTAATTACATTGAATTTCTATAGAAATGTGTTTTATTAAAAAATCTATTTATTATTATCTAAAATAATCAGTTAGTTTTATCGGCTTTTTCATCACTATTAACTTTTACAAAATTGTGTATAAGATGATATTTTATCTATATTATATTATTAATAAGCTTTTGAATGGTATATCATACTGTATATACTGTCTATGTTCAAACAAAAATGTTAAATTTTTTCGTTTCTCCTTTAGTCGGATATCGAATTCCTTCAACTTATATGTTTCTTTTTTTTCATCAGTGGTAACAAGATAATAAGGTTATTTTTATAGAATCTACAAAATTAAAGGTACTTTATTGGAAGAAAATTTAAAATATCGGCATTTAAGCCCTCTCAGACTATTTCAATCACCAATAGAACCTATATGATATTAAAGACTATTAAATTTGTCATAAATAAGCGAGTTTAATCAAAATCGTTAGAGCCGTTTTTGAGAGAATCGTCAAAATGTGCATGATTCATAGTATCAAGCAGCTCTTCTGGTCCGGCAATTTTGTTATCAAAGTTGCTGTAACATGTCAGGAATATGCGCTTCTAAAATATGAAATATCAGTTTTTTACAAATCATCGTTATCGAGCTAGAGTTATCACCTACACAGACCAACCATTTTGCGGTACTTTCAATTACTATATATGGTAAGTGAATTTTTTTTTTTTTTATTTATTTATAGTAATTTACAACTGTACTAAAGAATACAATAAGTAAGTATGTAGAATGAAAATAAAAAGTCATTAAAATGTCTTGAGAAAGAACCACCCAGTGGTAGCACTTCACTAACTATTTAAAGGCAGTAGGTCGCGAGGCCACCTTCTTTTCAGTCGCCTTGGAGGGTTATCAGGGATATCTGAGGAAGATAAATTACGGACAAGTGAGTTTGTATGGGCACTGAGTTTAGAATGGAAAGAGGAGTATCTATCACGGGCTATGTCTGCAACAAATGGGGTGATGTTTAAGTCATTATGGAGGAATTGATTTGTGACAAAATAAGGAGCATTCAGGAATTTGCGAAGGATTTTGGATTGTAAGGACTGGATGCGGGAGGAATTAGGTGGTTTCGTAGAGCCCTAAAGCTCTATTCCATATGTCCAAATAGGTCTGATAATTGTGATGTAGATGAGTCTTTTGTAATATACTGGAAGTTTTGAACGTTTGTCTTGTAAGAGTTGTAGTAATCGATATCTTCAAGCAGTTTCTTGTCGTTTCAGTCTTGTGTGAGGATTCCAAGTAAGGCGCTTGTCAAGATAGACCTAGGTATCGTATTTGTTCTACAGGAGTAAGGGTAATGTTATTAAAAGATACTGGGGGGCAGGAAGTCATCGGTTTGCGACGAAGGGTAAAGGTGATTTGGTGGGATTTGTTGGGTAAGTGAAATTAATAGATAAAATTGATTAGATAAACAGACACTTGGCATCAGTCGATTTGGATGACAATTTGTAATTACATCTCAGACATATATTATTTATATATTACTTTCACTTACTTATATATGAAATATAGAGTAAGGGAAAGTATTACTATCGTGAAAATTTTCGAATTCCAATTTTCAACGGAAATACACGTTTTAGGGGGCGCAAAAACAACAAGGGCTATAAAGCTGAAACTACATATATAATATGGCTATACGCCCGAGATTTTACTTTTTTTATGAAAATCAGCTTACTATAAGAGCCACTTTATACCAAGCATTTTGCAAGATTTTCTCAAAATTTTTGATTAAACTTGCTATATGGATGAAAAATTTAATGTGCTTCAACATCATGTAGTTTTCATTCTGAATGAAATAGTTAGACAGGGATTAAATGCCAATATTTTAAATTTTCATCCTCTAAAGGACCTTTAATTTTGTAGTTTTAAAAAAAATGGGAACATTGTCTTGTTAGCATTGATAAATAACGGGTAAATATGCAAGCTGAGTGAATTTGATAAGCAACTAACGGAGAAAAGTGCAACATAATGTGTTTTGCAATTTTCGTGTTTTTGAACTCATGATTAGTAATATACTCGTAGACGTATAGTATACCGTTGGATAACCAAAGATTTTAGAAAAAAATATTATCTGCTACACGGAATTTTAATGGATAATGGAGAGTGATGAAAAGCCAATAAAACAAACTGATTGTCGTAGATAATAATATAATTGATAATTTAATAAAACCCATGTTTCTATTCAAACTTAATTTAATTATTTCTTAAACAATTTTTTTAATCTCTAAATGCATTTAAAACTTCTAAAATTAATTTACCAACGGAGGTACGTGAAAATCGTGTTTGGCACACACCAGATCTTTTTAAACATGTAACTTCAGATTCCTCATATTTTTAGTTTTTGACTTGACTTGCACTGAAGAATCAGAATAAATAGATTATTTTTTTAATGAAGGGACCATAAAAACTTATTTCAAATATACTGAAGTAAAAATAAAAATATTACAGACAATGTTTATAGTTTTATAGCATTAATAATATTGAAAAAGAAGCAGTGAACAGAACAAGAAACGCTCAGATGAGAAAAAGAGAAATCTTCCGTCTTCACTGGTCACTTATAAAAAAAAAAACATAAAGCAATAAATCAGTCATTCTTTTTTCGCAGGAGGCTTTCTTGAGAGGGCTCGATAAGAAACCACTTAACGGAATCAACATTTTTAAAGTTTTGTTCTAATATATATATAAATATATATATATTTTACACTTCTTCCATAGAAACAATACTAACAACTTTACAATATAGTACATTTAGTTGTCAATTATGAACAATTTATTTTCACTGAACATTACAATTCCATTTACAATAACACTTAAAAGATGTTTAATTGTTTAAAGTGGTCAAAAACACTCTTATAATAACATAAATACGTAGATAAATAAATTTTAAAATACTTGATAAACGAATAAATCTAGTGCTGGCAACCCACGATCTTCACTTTCCTCGGTTGTTAAAATCAATTTAAGTAACATTGAATAAGTATAGAGTTGAAACAAAAAAAAACAAAAAAAAAACTATAATCATATTCAGTTTCGTTGGAAATGTATGTTTTAGATTAAATAATATAACCGTGCAACATTTTTTAATATAATAATCACATAAGTATATACAATATTCTAAGAATTTTATAATTTATATGTATAAGACACGGGGACTCATATTTTTACTCGTATAACGGTTCGAAAATGTGTATAAAAATCTGGTGCGGGCAACACACGACTTTTACTTACCTCCATTTTTAAAATCAATGAAAGAATTTTCAAAAACAGTTAGAGATAAAAATACGTGAAACTATTGAGGTATTAATTAAATTGAATTTATATAGAAAGATGTGTTTTATTAAAAAATCTATTATATTTTTATCTAAAATAATCAGTAAGTATTATGTTCATTTCATCACTCTCTATTAACTTTTAAAAGCTTGTGTATGAGATAATATTTTTTCTAAAATCTTTAGCTTTCAAACGGTATATCATACATGTATATTACTGATCTTATGTTCAAAAACGAAAAATTGCATTAAAAATTTTTTTTTCTGTTTTCTCCTTTAGTTGGGTATCGAATTTATTCAATTTATATATTTACCTGTTTTTCATCGGCGTTAACAAGATAATATAGTTATTTTTATTGAATCTACAAAATTAAAGGTACTTTAGGAGAAGAAATTTTAAAATATCGGCATTTATGCCCTGTCAGACCATTATTTTAAACAGAATAAAACCTACATGATATTAAAGCCCATTAAATTTTACATCGATATAGCGAGTTTAATCAAAATCGTCGGAACCGTTTTCGAGAAAATCGAAAAAGGTGCAAAATGCATGGTATAAAGTGCCTCTTCTGGTAAGCTCATTTTGATGAAAAAAGTTTTCTCACCTCTCGGGCGTATAGTTGTCTTAAATATGAAATTTCAGTTTCATAGAACTTACCGTTTCCGCTCGGGAGTCACCACACACACAGACCTTTTTGCGGGACTTGGTTATTTGGACTCAGGGGACCCTAAAATGTGTATTTCCGTTTAAAACTGGAATCCGAAAATTTCACGATCGCAATACTTACCCTTAGTTACTATATATAGTAAGTGAAAGTAAAAGTACATTAACGGGCATATTACAAATGAAATATTTTTTTAAATTCTTTCAACCGCTATATCACGGAAATGGCAATACTTATGAAAAAAAGTGTAGAGACATTGTTGGTTGATAATTGGATGATCTACAATTTTTGTCTGAACTATTTTTGATGTAACACTCACCGTTTAGCTGAAAAAACGCAAAAACCTATTTTTGCAAACTTTCACGATCAATAATTTTTTTGGGCAATGGGGAATTTTTGTAACCTTACCTCTATTTTAAGGACTAATTTGACTGGAATAAAGTCTGTATGTAAGATTATATTATTGCTAAAATCTTTAGCTTTCAAACAAAAATATGTTATACGTCTATATTACTATTATGTTCAAAAAAAACAAAAATTACATTAAAAAATATTTAGCTCTAGCTGGTTATCAAATCCTTTCAAAACATACATTTACTTGTTTTTTATCAATTCTAATTATATGATATGATTAATATTTACAAATCTACAAAATTAAAGGTACTTTAGAGAAAGAAAATTTAAAATATCGGCATTCAAACTCTGTCTGAATATTTCAATCAGAATGAAACATACTTGTATCAAAGCCTATTAAATTTTACACCAATACAGCGAGTTTAATCAAAATCGTTTGAGTCGTTTTAGAGAGAATAGTAAGAACGTGCAAAATGTATCGTATAAAGTGGCTCTTCTTGTTAGCCGATTTTGATAAAAACGTTACTGTAACATTCAATGGTACTTTATCTAATTCTTTCAAACTGATTAACCGAAATTATATCATTAAGTAGAAAAAATATTTTCATGAAAATATAAATAAAGTATAAGATTCAGTTTTAGAAAAGTTAGAGTCTTAGATAAAATGATAAAATATAGGTCATCCATATATTTCATTTTAGAGACAACGAAAAAACTGAAAAGGATAAACTTGAAAATAATTAAGTAAAAAAGGTAGTTAACTCGGCATGAGCTCAAAGATAATAATAAATAAGACTGTTCAAGTAGCTTTGGAAAATTAAACAAAAATAATTTGAAAAATCGTGCAATTTAAACAGTCGTTAAAAATCAGAGATGACTTCAGAAAACCTCAAATGAGTCGATAGTCCTTAAAAATAATATTAATTCGTATTAAACAGAACATTTGTAAAAAAAAAAAATGATTTTTTTCTAATTAGGTATTTGGGAAGGGAAATTTTTTTTCGAATTTTACTGATAAAAACTGTAAGGCGGTGAATATCATGGGGTCATTTCACCGTTCCGACTAATCTATTACATTAAAACATCAATAATGAAAAATTATATTCTTACTCTTCTATATATATTAACAAGTATTTATTTTTCCCATTTTTTCTTTAGCATTCATATTATATTAATATAATAAATTTACTTGATCGAAATAATAGAATTTTTTTTAAAATAAGGTAAACGTACTCCGTTTTCCTATAAAAATATATAATTTTTATTTTCTATTTTTATAAAATATGATATTATTAATGCTATATAAATATGGCGTAGAATAAATGTAATTAAAATGATCAGTATGAATTATATAAAAAATAGTCTTCTCGATGCATTATTTTAATTTTATTTTTATTACTTGGTTTATTATTGTTTAATTTTATTAAGAATTATATAAAATCATTTAAATGTGATTTAAAATCATATCACACACGCAGTAATGTTTTAAGCACAGTATTTTTAAAATGAAAGAAATGCAAAATAATCTTAAAAAATCAGAAATCGATTACTAAATCATTAATTTATTTTTTTTAATTCACTAAAAATTAATTCTAAACATGCAGACATAAACAAAATTATCTGACCTAAAATTAAAAAATACTGACAAAATAAAAGATACATAAAAATACAAGAATAAAAAATATATAAAGTACTCAATCTTTGTGAATTAATTCATTTATGTTAGTTATTTTTAGTTAATAGATTTATTATATTTTTATTTTAATCTTTATAAAGATTATAAATGTCTGTATTATTTTTTATTTAAATAAATAAATAAAAATAATTTTCTTTAAAAATAAAAAGGTCATATTTATCAGGCAAGCACGAGACTTGGTTTATAGTGTGAAAATGTTTATAAACTTTGTTACATAGGAATTATAGAGCTACTCTTTAAATGTTTAATGACTTATCAATTATTGTAAGCAACTGAACCTTTATTTATAGAGTTTAAACTTTTAAGTTTTTCACCGTCGTATAATCATTTAAAAATTGTATTCATTTATGGTCTGTAATTATTATTATTTATCATTATAGAAGATAAAATTAAAATAAGAAAAATATATAAATAGATCAATACCTTTGATATTTTTGATGTATATTAATTATATTTCCTAACGTGAATAGTTGAAAATATGTTCTTTAAAAATAAAATATATCATTAAAATCTTTTGTGTAAAATTTCCCTTCGCATTTACAAAATAATTTTATAAGTAATATGTTATTAGTTTTTGATTAAAATTCATTGACTAATGTTTGTATTAATTATGAATGAATGATTTGTTTATGTTGTTTACTCTTCGTTGACAGACATTCATCGACCTTGAACTGGTCAATATTTAACAATTAAACAATTAAATATTGATTTGAAAATAATAATAATCTATACCACTATGCTTTAATATAAATGAATTAAGTTTAGCCGAATACAAAATTTATTGATAAGTCATGTTTTTGAAGTATGAATTATTACTTGATATTATATTATCAATGATTTATGAAATATAATTAAAATTTAAGTAAATTATAAAAAAAAAAGAAAATTGATCAATTGCATGACTAATATGTGCTTTTCTTAAAATGTTTTTAATTTTTTGTCTGTTAATTACTTTTGCTTAAGTCTTGCAAAAAGGTCTGTATTTTGTGTGCGTGTGTGTGGCAAGTCTTGTTCAAAAACGCTAAGTTGTACATAACTAAAATATCAAAGTATATGCCTTTGATGTTACAGAGACTATTAAACCAAAATCCTTGATGGAAAATGCAGTTTACACTTATTTACAATTTTCTCTAAAATGGCTATCGATTTTGATTAAACTCGTTAATGACAAATTTAATTCAATGTATGTTTTATCCTTATTGAAATAGAGTGACAGAGCTTCGATACCAAATTTATAAAATTACTTTCTTTAGAGTACTTTTAATTGTGTTGATTAGAAATACTTAACAATTCCTCCGATTTGTTTTCCGCAAGTAAGAACTGTACAATTGATATGCCGAAGCTAAAAATTTCAGAAAAATGTTTTCATCACTAAATTTTTGAAGTTAGTGAAGATTTGGGGGAGGAGGGAATTGTTACAGTTAATAATTTCCATTTTGATATTATTTAATCTAAAAAAATGTTTACATCGAAAAATATAATTATTTTTTAACTTAAGTAAGTATTGCGATCGTGAAAATTTTCGAATTCCAGTTTTCAATGGAAATACGCGGTTTAGGGTCTCCTGAGTCCAAATAACCAAGTCCCGCAAAAAAGGAGTGTGTTCGTTTGTTCGTGGTAAGTCCAGCACGAAAATGAAAAGGCGTACGAAAGTGAAATTTCATATTTGAGACAACTATATGCTCGAGATGTTACAGCAGCTTTTTCATCAAAATCAGCTAACCAGAAGGGCCACTTTATACCATGCACCTTTTTACGATTTTCTCAAAAACGGCTCTAACGATTTTGATTAAACTTGGAATATGGATGAAAAATTTAATGGGCTTTAATATTATGTAAGTTTAATTCTGATTGAAACAGTCCGACAGGGCTTAAATGCTGATATTTGATATTTCCTTCCTCTAAACCTTTAATTTTGTACATTCCAAAAGATTAACCATATCATCTTAATGACGTTGATGAAGGACGGCTAAATATACAAGTTGGACTAATTTGATGATCAACGAAAGGATAAAAGAGCAAAACTATTTTTGTATGAAATTTTTGTTTTTTTTTTATAATAAGAACAGTAATATACATGTATAATAGGACGATTTTTGAAAAAATATTATCTGATACAAAAAGTGACGAATAGATAATAAACTTATTACTGTTTTAAATACAATTACATTATTCAATCTAAATCATATGTTTCCAACGAAAATGAAATAACGTTTTTATCTCTAACTGTATTGAAAATTCTTTAATCGATTTTTAAAAAGGAGGTAAGTGAAAGTTGTGTGTTGCCCGCAACAGATGTTTTTACTTTAGTATTATTTTCAAATAGTTAAATTTTATATTCACTATAAAAAAAAATTAACACTTCAAGCCACGGTTCATATTAGTAAATAATTAAATAAAATATGTCATTACCATTTGATAAAAATATCTTAATAGATGTACTAGACGGTAGACATAGGAATGTTTATAAATAATACTTATGTTCATTGTGTTTACCAGTTAGATCTCAAATAATAAACACTAAAATACATCCCGTAATTCTTATGAAAGAAAATTCTGTACGAGTCAACAATAAGTAACAATTTGACAAGCGAAGTTATCAACAAGCGAAATTAGCGGTTTAATGGCTTAATTTTTCTTCTTTTTTTTTTTTTTAAATTAATCAAGATTGTTTAATAATTCGTTCATAAAAACAATATTTCAACGACTGGAGTGTGCAGAGGAACCACAACAGAGAAGGGAAATGTTTACCGACCAGGTTATAATCTAAACCGGTTGAAAACTAAACCTTGAAAAATATCTCGGAAATTTAAAATAATTCAAACAAAGGAATTACACTTCATTTTTTTTTTTTTAATAAAGAACAAAATCACTCACTAAAATATAAACTAAATGTTAAAATAATATCCTAATTAGAAATAATTTTTGGAATATCTAAATAAAATTTAAAATTGAAAGGAAGTAGTTGATTTTCTTTTCGAAGCGTAACTATAGCGTTAAAGCTAGAATGTAAAAATGGATTTGATATTCAGTAAACAAGTATGTACTTACGATAACGAAGAGAAAAATGAGAACCCTGCAACAAGCCATCTTACTCCTCTGCCTGCAGTAGACACACTGGCTTCCAGTTCTTCCTGTATCCTATAACTCTCCTATTCCCCCACCACTGGAGTCCTTTCACCGCCCCTCCACATCCTACCAGAGGATCGCCCAAGAAGTTGGTACCTGGAGGATGTCACCTGTAAAAGGATTAATGATAATAAACCGTTCATGTTTTTTTAAGAGTGGATAAATTAGTAAATCTGTATTATCTATATCTAGGAAAAGAAAGAAAAAAAAAAACTGGTGCGTGCAACACACGACTTTCACTTACCTCCGTTGTTGAAATAAATTTAACTATTACTTTCACTTACTATATATAGCAAGGGGAAGTATTGCGATCGTGAAAATTTTCGAATTCCAGTTTTCAACGGAAATACACTTTTTAGGGTCCCCTGAGTCCAAATAACCAAGTCCCGCAAAAAGGTCTGTTGTGTGTGTGTTGTGTGTGCGTGTGTGTGTGTGTCTGTGTGTGTGTGTGTGTGTGTGTGTGTGTGTGTGTGTGTGTGTGGTGTGTGTGTGTGGTAACTCCCGGGCGGAAACGGTAAGTCCTATGAAACTGAAATTTCATATTTAAGACAACTATACGCCCGAGACGTGGCAAAACTTTTTTCATCAAAATGAGCCTACCAGAAGAGGCACTTTATACCATGCATTTTGCACCTTTTTTCAATTTTCTCGAAAACGGTTCCGACGATTTTGATTAAACTCGCTATATCGATGTAAAAATTAATGGGCTTTAATATCATGTAGGTTTTATTTGGATAAAAATGGTCTGACTGGGCTTAAATGCCGATATTTTAAATTGTCTTCCCCTAAAGTACCTTTAATTTTGTAGATTCAATAATAATAACTAGATTATCTTGTTAACGCTAATGAAAAACAGGTAAATATATAAATTGAATAAATTCGATACCCAACTAAAGGAGAAAACAGAAAAAAAAAATTGTTAATGCAATTTTTCGTTTTTGAACATAAGAGCAGTAATATACATGTATGACATACTGTTGGAAAGCTAAAGATTTAAAAAAAATATCATCTCATTCACAAGATTTTAAAAGTTAATAGAGAGTGATGAAATGAACATAAAACTAACTGATTATTTTAGATAATAATATAATAGATTTTTTAATGAAACACATGTTTTTATAGAAATTTAATTTAATTAATTCCTTAATAGTTTCACGTATTTT
This sequence comes from Piezodorus guildinii, assembly GCA_023052935.1. NCBI lineage: Eukaryota > Metazoa > Arthropoda > Insecta > Hemiptera > Pentatomidae > Piezodorus > Piezodorus guildinii. The sequence continues at coordinate 75,615,163 of CM041298.1, read as the reverse complement.
TATCTTTAACTGTATTTGAAAATTCTTTCATTGGTTTTTAAAATGGAGGTAAGTGAAAGTCGTGTGTTGCCCGCACCAGATTTTTTTTAGATACATTTAAAGATACAATTAAATTGTTAAAGAATGAATTATTATAAATTTCAATAAAAACATGTGTTTTATTAAATAATCTATTATATTTTTATCTACAAAAATCAATTATTTTAATATGAAAATTCCTTTAAAATTCCGTAAGTTAGATAATATTTTTTATAAAATCTTCAGCTATCCAACGGTATATTATACATCTATATTGCTATTCTTGTGTTCAAAAACTCAAAAATTGCATACAAAAATATCTATACATTTTTCTCTTTTAGTTGTTTATCAAATTCGCTCAACTTTCATATTTACACTTTATTTGTCAATGCTAATAAGATGATGTTCAATTTTTTTTTTTTAAAACTAAAACATTTAAAATACTTTAGAGGAAGATAATTTAAAATAAGCCTGTCAGACTATTTCAATCAGAATGAAAGCAACATGATTTTAAAGCCCATAAACTTTTACATCGATATATAGAGTTTAAACAAAATCGTTAGAGCCGTTTTTGAGAAAATCGTAAAAAGGTGCAAAATGCATGGTATAAAGTAAAGTTTTTGCGGGACTTGGTCATTTGTACTCAGGAGACCCTGAAACGTGTATTTCCGTTGAAAACTTGAAGTAGAAAATTTTCACGATCGCAATACTTTCCCTTAATACAACTAGTGCTTAAATAATATTTATCATGACAGAGCAAAGAATTGATTACTTCTCTTGTAATTTTATTTTTATATTGAGATGTCAGTGAAAACAATCATTCCCGGAACGTTTTGGTGAGGCTTATAATAAAATTTAGGAAACATCAGGTAAAGGTGAAACTTCGAGAAATCGATATACCCCAGTACCCAGTACCTCAGTAACCATTGTAAGGCTTGCATATTGGCAAGGGACCAGATTCAAACCTGTGCTATTTAAAACCTATAATAACTAAAATCTATACTAATATTATAAAGCTGAAGAGTTTGTTTGTTTGAACAAGCTAATCTCAGAAACTACTGGTTCGAATTGAAAAATTCCATTTATCTAGGAAGGCTTTAGGCTATATAACATCACGCTGCGACCAATAGAAGAATCAGGAAAACCTGGAGAAACGGGGAAAATTAACCTCCCATCCCAATGATTCCAAATGATTTACTTTTTAATGTATAAATAATTAAATTTCTCTTTAATTTATTTTTTTCCCTAAAAATTATAGAATACAACCCCTTACGATAGCCGAGCATTCTAAACCTTAGACCTCTGGCCAATACATCACAGAGACAAACATTTAAACACGTAGGAATCGATTTACGCTAAGACTGCTTTTCACATGGCCAACTATATGTCGCATTGTCAAGATCGGGTTGCGGTGAAAATCAGTATGTTTTTCTGCCACAAGAAAAAAAAAAACAATTGAAAATATCATTTACGCAGAAATAATTTAAAATATATTCTTTTAAAAACTTCTAAATAGCTATCACAATAACAGAAATTGACGCTGAGGAAGTCGCGGGCTAATAGTAAATAAAATATAAATATTTAAGAGATGGAACAATCAATATGTTCGTTACATATACAGTGAATTGATGAAATAAATGTTTTGTTTTTTTAATCGGCGGCCATCGTCTACAGCGTTCCATTCCTCTTTCTGCCATAACCTCCCAACCCCACACACTGATAATACATACATAGTTAATTTTTATTTAACTACCAAAATGTTCGCTAAAAATAATCTATATTGCAGAGCAACCTTTGTCGAGTAAGGTGATATAAAATATTTTATAAACATTACAGTCAAACATAAGGTAAATAGTAAGAGAGTTGAACGACCTGGTAATACGATCTTCCAATCAGGTAGTTTGCTACACATTCTGGGGAACTCCAATGGCCTTATAACATAGACGTCCTAATGCACAGGTGTAAGTATCCGTCAGGAAGTTAGGTAAGGACCGGTTCCAACATAATCAAAACGAGATTAATAGTATATTCGAGTGTGAAATGAAAACTTGGTGCGTCTGTCAAAATTATATTTAAAAAAAAAAAAAAGAAGTTTTACGAAGTAGAGCTTTGGTGCTCTACTAAACCATCAAATTCTTCCCGTATCCAATCTTTACAATCCAAAATCCTTCGTAAAATATTCGATGCTCCTTACTTTGTAACGAACAAACTTATCCATAAAGACCTTAACGTTCCGCTTGTTGCTGATTTGGCCCGAACCAGATATTCCTTTCATGTCAAACTCCATTCCCACTCTAAGCCTCTAGTTTCAATACTTTCTTCCACTTCAATTCCTGATATCCTACGAGGCATGTGAAAAGAAGATGGCCTCGAGACCTTCTAGTTTAGCTGCCGCTGTGTCTCCTTATTTTCTTTTAGCCTATTTACTAGATATATTGTACAATGCAGTTGTAAATACCAATGAATAATTAAAAAAAAAAAAAGTTACTGTTTATCACGTGTACTGTAAAAATAATACGAGCTATTAAATCCTTGGGGTTTTTCAAGTTTTCAATAATTTATTTGCGGAAAAAAACAACTTTGGTCGGATTTATGTCTAATTACTCAATTTCGATCTTTATTTTTGTTAAAACCTTCATAATCCTTAATGTAGTGTACATTCATGCTATATAACTAATGTTTGATAATGAAATTGAAACAATGTTAGTTATAAGATATTAAATATAGGTATTTAAAAAAAAAAAAATCTGGTTCACAATTTCGTTGTTAGAAACCTCTATTATGAATGTAGTATGTATGATATCTTTCAGCACTACTATTGATGTCCAAATTGGGACAGATTGTAATTTTACTCAATAAAAAAAATTGTTGTTGTTGTTGAGAAACCTCTATAGAGACGGATAGTAAGTCCTTTCTGTCCATTTCATAGTTCTTACATAAAATAAATTGGTTAAAAAAAAAAAATTAAATCGATTTAAAAAAAAAAGAAATATACAGATACACAATAGGTGCATTCTTTTGTATCTTATTTATAAATCACAACCTTACTTAAGTTTTGAATAAATTTTAAATTTCAAGTATTATAGAATTTTATTTTTTGAAGTGTAAGAACATTTTTGACACGCTCTTGATCTGTTGGTAATGCATAGGTCAAAAATTTGACTACAGTTCCTTAATTATAAATTTCGATCGTGAAAATTTTCGAATTCCAGTTTTCAACGGAAATACACGTTTTAGGATCCCCTGAGTCCAAATGACCAAGTCCCGCAAAAAGGTCTGTGTGTGTATGGTAAGTCTAGGGCAAAAACGAAAAGTCGTACGGAACAGAAATTTCATATTTAAGACTATTTAACTATATACCCAAGGTGTAAGAGCAACTTTTTCATCAAAATCGGCTTACCATAAGAGCCACTATAGACCTATATATGCATCTTACAGAGTTACCATGGGTGGTAAACATCAAGGTGGGAAATCAGCTTTGCTAGCAAATTAAAACCTAAGTTCGGTTTTTCTTAGACAAATGATCATTTCTAGGTACTTAACAGGATTCATATTAACTATACCTAATATATTTTACTCCAAAAATAACACATATTCATGATTATTTTAAGGAAGGACTACTAAAAATCATTTCGGGAACGCGTCCCGAGTTGCAATCTTTAGAAACCAACACCGAAAATATGCATATTTAAAAAAAAAAAAATTATATTGATATTTACAACGGTACTTATGATAAATACAATAAGTAAATGGGCTAATGGGGGGAGGGGTTACAACAGTGGGTGGAAAATTTTGGGGAAAGATAGAGCCAAAGCATACCCTAAAATCAAACCACAAGAGAAAAAAAATATTAAAATGAATCGTAAATATGAACCTTTAAAGAAAAGAATAAAAAGAGAACAGGAGTAAGTTCAGGTACCAAAATTTCCAAGCGGCAAAGTTCATGCATAATGAAAAATTTCGAAGTACCTTCTGAAGGGCGCAAGAAACTTTTATTTAACGAAGTCCACTATCAAGTATCAAGATAAAAGTTTAATAATAAAGTTTAGTTTGATATGTTAAGAATTTTTAATTGGCTATATACATCGATTAAAAGAGGTTTAAGTAATATTCTGTAATAAGCCGTATGCTTGATCTATCTATAGCATTTCCAAGTCAAATTCAACCTTTTCCAAGTCAAATTCAACCTTTTCCAAGTCAAATTCAACCTTTTCCAAGTCAAATTCAACTTTTTCCAAGTCAAATTCAACCTTTTCCAAGTCAAATTCAACCTTTTCCATTTCAAATTCAACCTTTTTCGATTTCAATAAAATAATTCAAATCAAATTAACATGATTTTATGTTTTTATGGTAATTTTAATTACACATTATGTTTTTAACCCTTGTGGCTTGTTAAATGTTTCCAGGGGCCTTTTTACATATAATTAGTCACGATTATAATAATGAGTATAACCGATACTTTGATTTTTAGACATTTTCGGTCTGTTAGTCGGATTAGCGAGGGTTCGTTTTATTTTAGTTTCATAATCGCGAACGAAAATATTGTCAATAGAGGTTTATTTTAACTTTTTCGTATTTATTGGATACAAGGCTCAGTAGCTGCGTTCCCAAAGGTTCGTTACCGATTACACTATTAATTTTAATCGCGCTCGCTGAAATATGGGTTTATTATAACTTTTTCGTATTTATTGGATACAAGGCTCAGTAGACGCGTTCCCAAAGGTTCGTTACCGATTACACTATTAATTTTAATCGCGCTCGCTGAAATATGGGTTTATTATAACTTTTTCGTATTTATTGGATACAAGGCTCAGTAGACGCGTTCCCAAAGGTTCGTTACCGATTACACTATTAATTTTAATCGCGCTCACTCAAATATGGGTTTATTTAAATTTTTCGTATTTATTGGATAAAAGGCTCAGTAGGCGCGTTCCCAAAGGTTCGTTACCGATTACACTATTAATTTTAATCGCGCTCGCTCAAATATGGGTTTATTATAACTTTTTCGTATTTATTGGATACAAGGCTCAGTAGACGCGTTCCCAAAGGTTCGTTTCCGATTACACTATTAATTTTAATCGCGCTCGCTCAAATATGGGTTTATTATAACTTTTTCGTATTTATTGGATAAAAGGCTCACTACCAGACCTTGTATCGAAAATGTCTAAAAATTAAAGTATCGGTTATACTTATTATTATAATCGTGACTAATTATATGTAAAAAGGCCCCTGGGAACATTTAACAAGCCACAAGCGCTAAAAACATAATGTGTAATTAAAATAACCATAAAAACATAAAATCATGTTAATTTGATTTGAATTATTTTATTGAAATCGAAAAAGGTTGAATTTGAAATGGAAAAGGTTGAATTTGACTTGGAAAAGGTTGAATTTGACTTGGAAAAAGTTGAATTTGACTTGGAAAAGGTTGAATTTGACTTGGAAAAGGTTGAATTTGACTTGGAAAAGGTTGAATTTGACTTGGAAAATGTTGAATTTGACTTGGAAATGCTGTGTATAAAAATGAACCGCTTTTTCCCTTGGTCATCGCATTGCGCGTGAACGGCTTGAGGGATTTAGTTAAGACAGGACATCGTTTGTCAGGTCAGCTAGTGAATAAATAAATTTGACTTAGAAATATTTCACTTATTATTTTATAAACCTAAATTATATTTATATCGTCATTTAGAGCACACGTGTATCATTTCTGGGAACATCATTAAAATTACTGGTAACAAATAATTATTTTATATTTTCGAAAAATGTCTTTCGTAATATTAAATATATTACTAATATATCTACAGCATATTTATTTATAAATACATCAACAATCCTCCGTAAGGAGCGGCCTGTAGGGATAATATATTGTAAATATTTTAATCAATTAAGGAACATTAATTATATAGTTTTGTTCATTTATCAAGTATATACATTATTATTATTTTTAACTTACATTATAACTCAAAGTAAATATTATAATTTAAATGTTATCCTTGCAATAAAGGCTTTATTCATACATCAACAATATTTTCTACAAGAAAATAGTCAATAATAACCATTTTCAATTTTCAATAACAGTCACTTTTAGCTGTTAATTATATATCATAACACATGTTAATTATATCAGTTAGAATGTTGGATTTGTCTGCGTAGAGCATGTATAATTCTTATTAAAAGCCAAGGCTTAAGAAATACTTTACGTCATGATAATTTATAATTATTATATATTAAAATCACCCCAGGGTCCGCGGACCAAAAGTTGGAAACCATTGGTCTAGTAAGCGTTCAAGTAACCCAAAATGGGGATTTTACTTTTAAATTATATTTATTCAAGGGGATAGTTCAATGAACTACCTGCTGTCTCCTTCCACACTGGGTAGTAGTGATTTATTTATTTACTTTTCACTCCGAAGGATTTATTGAAGGGAAAACCCATTCTAAAGTAACCCTTAGCCCTTAACATTTTGGCTTACAAAGGTGTGGTATTTTTGATTCCCAGGTATGTTGTGGGTATTGACCTCTATTTTTCCAAAATCCAAGATTTAACACTCACAGACCTGGTGCTTATTCCGCCATCTTTAAAAAATCTGTATTAATTTTTTTCTGAATAACTATATTTCAGTGCATTGTGTGTAAAACATTATCATTGAAAATTTCCTAGCTTTATTTTTTATTATTATTTTTTTCATATCCCCAATTCATATCTTGTAATTATTGGTACGTATAATTTATTTAATTTAAACATCTTGCACTGTAACTGTGTTACATTTTAAGATTAAGTAATGGTGTATTTCAGAGAAAAAGTTGGAATACAACGGTGTAGTCCATCAACTTTATATCGATTTTAAACAGGCTTATGATTCCAAATACCGTCAGAAGCTATATAACATCATTATTGAACAGGGAATACCTAGAAAGTTAGTAAACCTAGTAACGATGTGTTTGTCGGAAACATTCCATTAAGTTAGAATCGGTCATAATTACTCCGAGAAATTATGTGATCGAGGTGCGATTGGGTTTTAAACAGGGTGACTCCCTTTCACCTGTTTTATTTAATATAGCTTTAAAATACGTCATAGAAAAGGTAACGTGTACCGAAAAAGGTTTAAATATTGGTGATAAGATTCCGGTTTTGGGGTATGCCGATGATTTGGTACTGCTAGGTGAAGACAAGGAAACTATACGACTAAATACAAGTGTGTTAATAAAAACCGGTAAAGAAATAGGACTCAAATTAAATACCGATAAGACGAAATATATGATTAGTAGCAGAAACGGTGACGATATGGGTGATATTGATATATCAGTGCATACTTTTGAACACGTAGAGAAATTGAAGTATTTAGGTTCAATGATATCAAGAAAAAATGAAATCCAGGAAGAAATAAAGTTGGGAAATGCGTGTTATTATTCAGTTGCTAAATTACTTAGCTCGCAGCTTCTGTTTAAAAACTTTAAGGTAAGATTTTATAAAACTATTATTCTCCCGACGGTTCTTTACAGATGTGAAACGTGGCCGCTTACTTTGAAGGATGAACAATGGCTTAAGGTTTTCGAAAATAAGGTATTGCGTGAAATATTTGGTCCGAAGAGAGATGAGGCCACTGGGGAGTTGAGAAGGTTGCACAACGCGGAATTGCGGGACTTGTATCCTGTGAGTATAATTGAGTTGATAGTATCGCAAAGACTCAAATGGGCGAGTAAAGTTGTTGGGCTCGCTGAGAAACGGATTCCGAGAAAGTTGGTATTCGCTGATCCGACTGGTAGGCTTCCGAAAGGTAGGCTGAAATGTCGATGGGAGTATTGCGTTAACGCTGATCTCGGGGGCTTGGGCTTGACCGGCGAACATTGGACGAGTCTGTGCAGGCGAAGTTTGTTGGTATCGGCATCGAACCTTCGGGTTCGGTAAGCCTATTATTATTATTATAGTGTATTAGTGTGTTGGTTATTAAATAGTAATTCATTGAGTTTAACAATAGAGCTGGTGGAGCTCACCCATTTTTTGTGTTAATAAAGGCTTACGACTAACTCATTACTAACTTAATATCTAATTATTCCTAACTTATGAGATCGCCATGGTGACCGTGTAGTGATAAGCATGGACAGCCATATTAATAAAATCGACACTAAAACATTACCCTATACACGTAGACTCAACGGCTCAGATACAAATAACAGGAATACAGTTACAGACTAAATACAAAAACATAACACTAGCTTCTATTTACTGTCCCCCTAAATATATCATTACCGATCAAATGTTTATTGATTTATTTAACTCGTTTGGTAGAACGTTCCTGGCAGGGGGTGACTTTAATGCAAAACACAAAACTTGGGGTTCTCGTTTGTGCACGCCAAGGGGCAGAAAACTCAAATCTGCTATTGACCACTTATCATTGAACGTATTTTCTCCTGACAAACCGACTTACTTACCAAATTCTTGTCACAAAAAACCTGACGTACTTGACATATTTGTAGCCAAAGATTCAACGACTCTACCAATTACAGTTACAACTGAAACAGACCTTGGCTCAGATCATTTACCGGTGAACCTGATGTTGGGGGTGGAGAAATTCTTTGCGGAAAGAAGACAGTCGCTTACCTACGGAATCGTGGATTGGGATCTATTCAATAAGCATATTAATGCCCAGCTCACTGTCCCTAAAGCACTAAAAACTGAAAAAGACTTAGAAGATGCAGTTGAACTCTTCACTTCAACCGTTCAAGAAGCTGCATGGTCCTCACAACAAATAAGGAGAAGACCAGGAATAACTTCGCCATCCTACCCTCAATATATCAGGGACCTAATCCGAGCCAAGAGACGATCACGCAAACAATGGCAAACTAACAGACTTCCTTCAGATAGACGAATCTTCAACAAACTTAACAATGAACTTAAAACAGAAATACGAAAATTTAAACAAACTAACTTTGACAAATATCTGGAAAACCTGACAACCGACGACAACAGCCTTTGGCGACATACCAAACGAATTCTGAAACAACGTGAAGTTTCTGCCCCATTGAGAAACGAAGATGGTTCTTGGGCCGTGTCGGATAAAGACAAATCTGAAATATTCGTTGACTATCTTTCAAGTGTTTTTCAACCTCACACAGACTTAACAGACATACAACACGAAAATTATGTACAGAAATTCTTGGACTCTCCTCTTCCCATGTCTCTTCCACCAAAATCCTTTACTCCTTCCGAGGTATCTAGACAGATTATGAAAATGCCGAAAAGAAAGACTCCTCGTTACGACCTTATCACTGCTGAGGTGCTTCAAAAAATCCCCAGAAAAGCTTTAGTATTTCTTACTACATTATACAATGCTATACTCAGGACGACCAAATTCCCCATTCAATGGAAATATTCTACGATTTCAATGATACATAAACCTAACAAAGACAAACACAGACCTGATTCCTACAGACCAATTAGCCTTTTTCCAGTATGCTCAAAAATATTTGAAAAATTATTGTACGGACGCATTATTAACATACTGACTGACCACAACATATTACCAGACCATCAATTCGGATTTCGCTCTTTTCACTCCACAACACAACAGCTACACAGAGTAACGGACTTTATTTCCACAGCACTTGAACTAAAACAATATGCTTCTGGGGCATTTTTGGATGTTACTCAAGCTTTTGATAGGGTGTGGCACCAGGGTCTTCTTTTTAAACTAAAACTCATACTTCCAAGCACTTATTATCTAGTTTTACAATCTTTTCTCTATGACCGCTTCTTTTCTGTCCGACAGGGTTCCGAGACCTCATCAGTCAAGCCAGTCTCTGCAGGAGTTCCCCAAGGTTCTATCCTGGCCCCACTTCTGTACTTAATATACACATATGACTTACCAACAAACGAAAACATCCTAACTACGACATATGCCGACGATACTGCAATTATTACTAAAAACACAGACCCTACACAGGCCAGTATGACTTTACAACATCACTTGGACAATGTACAAAACTGGTGTAGGAAATGGAAATTAAAGATTAACAACGACAAATCACTACATGTTACATTTACACTTAGACATGGAACCTGCCCTCCAGTTTACGTAGACAATCACCAGATACCACAATCAAACACAGTAACGTACTTAGGACTTATTTTTGACAAAAGGTTGACATGGGGCCCACACGTTAAGACTAAACGTAAAACTCTAAATTTTCGACTGAGACTATTGTATTCGATACTTCATAGACATTCTAAATTACCAATCAGACAGAAACTTAACGTATACACTTATTTATTAAAACCAATATGGACTTACGCTTGCCAAATATATGGACCTGCTAAAAAGAGACACATACGAAAAATACAAACATTTCAATCGCAATTTTTAAGACTGGCAACGAACTCACCACCATATGTCTCAAACGATACCCTTCATACTGACTTACGTATTCCTACTATAACAAACCACATTCGATCGACTTACAAACGATTTCACGACAAACTAAATGGACACATAAACAAACTTGTACAAAACATGGCTACAACCGACATACCATCCATAACTCGGCGTAGGCTGAAAAGGAGTTGGATGAGGGACCTCCTGACCTGAAGATATAGTTCTGCTTAATGTCAGGAGGATGCACCACTGGGTGCTGTCTCCCTCATGCCTGCCCACGCCATGTTTACTTAGATTTTAGCACATTTGCTTATTGTAATTTTTTTTACAGGTGTAAATAAAATATTAAGTGAAAAAAAAAAATCCTAACTTATGTACTAATAAAAACTAACATTTAAGTTGTGTTTTGCCATCGTACTGGAGCCGGTGCTGCAGTTATTGAATATAGGATTTTTTAATGATTTAACAAATCAAGAAATTTAATATGTCGTTGCCTAATATAATCCGAAATTGTTGGTAATTCCAACATTTCCTAGAGCTGTTCGGCTTTTAACTTTTAAATCTCCGAAGGTGTTTCAGTGTGCCTTCTTTTATGTGAGTACACAGTGGCGCACAATACATCAGTGCAGGACGTAATATGGCTTTATAGACTAAGAGCTTTAGTCTTAGTGAGAGATCTGGGGATGTTAAGAGGTGATTTCCTTTTACAAGGTTCCGGCGTTAATTAAACAAATAAAACGATTTAATGTTATGAGATTAAGATTATAAAAAAACAAAAATATGGATGATAAAGAGAGTATTATTTACATTTCCGATTCTTACTATGCATTACCTAAGTTGTGAGAAACAATGTAAAAATTTTCTCGAACATTAACACCAAACGAAACTTTTAGTTCACTACAAAAAGGAGAAGTTTCATTGAAGTCTCATGCTTAATTTTTTTTTCTTGTATAACCTTATCGTTACAACGACTTGTGAAAATTAGATCTTGTGAACATTTTCATTTTTACTTTCACTTACCTATTATAGTAAGGGAAAGTATTACGATCGTGAAAATTTTTGAATTCCAATTTTCAACGAAAATACACGTTTTAGGATCCCTTAAGTCCAAACGACCAAGTCAGGCAAAAAGGTCTGTGTGTGTGTGTGTGTGTGTGTTTGGTAAGTCCAGAGCGAAAACGAAAAGTCCTATGAAAATTAAATTTCATATTTAAGACAACTATACGCCCGAGATGTTACAGCACCTTTTTTATCAAAATCAGCTACCCAGAAGAGCCAGTTTATAATATGCATTTTGTACCTTATTATGATTTTCTCAAAAAATGCCTTAACGATTATGATTAAACTCGCTATGTTGATGAAAGTTTAACAGGGCTTAAATGCCGATATTTTAAATTTTCTTCCTCTAAAGTACCTTTAATTATATAGATTTAAAAAAATTAGCCACATCATCTTATCAGCATTGATAAATAACAGCTAAGTATTCATGTTGAGTGAATTTAATAAACACCTAAAGGAGAAAAGTGCAAACATATTTTCTTATGCAATATTTGATAATAAGAACAGTAATATGGACGTATTATACACCGTTGAAGAAATATTTTAGAAAGAAAATTGTCTGATATCATGAATACATTATTACTTATATCTGATTAACAATTTAATATAATTTTATTATTTAATCTAAATCATATGTTTCTAACGAAAATGAATACTCGTTTTATTAAAATTCGAATTGAAGTGTATTTAATAGTTTTTATATGAGAGAAGTTGGTTGAGGATGCAGACAGTTTAACACACAATTAAGCGTAAACTTAATTTGTTGGTGCCGACGTTTCGGCCTAAATTATAGGCCTTCTTCAGGATGGTTGTGTGAGCTGAGAAGGCGTCAGTCCTGATCGTCATGCCGAAACGTCGGCACGAATAAATTAAGTTTACGCTTAATTGTGTGTTAAATTGACTGCATCCTGAACCAACTTCTCTCATATATACACACAGTCAACCCTTGTCAATTCATGTTAATAGTTAAATTGATTTTAACAGCCGAGGTAAGTGAAAGTCGTGTGTTGCCCGCACCAGATTTTTTACTTTCATTTACCCATTTATGGTATATTATTGCGATCGTGAAAATTTTCGTATACCAGTTTTCAACGGAAATACACGTTTTAGGGTCCCCTGAGTCCAAATGGCCAAGTCCCGCAAAAAGGTCTGGTGTGTGTGTGTGTGTGTATGTATGCGTGTGTGTGTGTGTGTGTGTGTGTGAGTGTGTGTGTGTGTGAGTGTATGGCTTTATATCATGAAGGTTTTATTTTGATTCAAATGTTGTGATAGGGCTTAAATGCCGATATTTTAATCGATATTTTTTTCCTCTAAAGTACCTTTAATTTTGTAAATTCTATAAACATAACCATTCCGTCTTGTTACCATTGATAAAAAACGGGTAAATATATAAGTTGAACGAATTCGATATCCAAATAAAGTATAAAACTGCAAACATATTTTATTAATGCAATTTTTTGTTTTTGAACTTAAGAACAGTACATATACATGTATATGAGGGGTACTCACTACGTTTGCTATAGCATATTTTTTGTGCTATTTTGCTAAACCCATCGAGTTTATAGAAGAAATAACTGTAGAAACTGGACGGGTTTAGCAAAATAGCACAAAAAATTGGCTATAGCAAACGTGAGTACCCCTCATATACATGTATATGTACTGTTCTTAAATCCAATGTAAATAATTCTTTAACAAATTATATTTCCTTTCTAAATTTTTCAAAAAATTCTTAATTTGATATAAATAAGTAAGTGGAAGTCGTGTGTTGCACCAGATTTTTCTATGAAAATGTATGAGTTTGAATTAATTTTTAAATATCGGTAATCGGTAATTTGAGTAATTCAATAAACTATGATACACTAATAAACTCATTAGGGTTAATTATTAAAAAATAATTATAAAATGTTCAAAACCAAATAAAAAATTTTTTCTTCTTCTTTTTTTTTTTTAAACATGTCTTTTTGAGACAAATCGCAATGTAAACCCCATGAATGGCGGACAGAAGATGTCATCGTAAAAATATAATTATTAAAAACACATAAAAAAGTGATGTAATGATTCAAGGAATAATTACTCACATTTAGAATTAAATGAGACCAATTCTTCCAAAATTATCTGAGTTCTGAGAAAATGATGCGATTGAAATTGCCTTCTTTCCCTTTCCCTCTCCAAGGTTTATGGGTTTTTTATAAACTTAATTAAATCATATAACATTTATTTCCTTACTGGATTGCTATGGTTAATTATTGAAAATAATAAAGTTAAACAATAAGTCCGTCTGTCCCCCGCGGCTTTTACGGATATAATTTTTATTTTGCTTTTAATCTTAACCTTTTCCTATTGAACCTTATTTACTCAGTCTGCTGGCGTTCCTCAAGGCAGTATCCTAGGACCCATTCTTTACATAATTGGCCTGACGATGAGGATTGACACCTTCTCAGCTCACACAACCAACTTAATTCTTAGTCATAGTCCTACTTGCTGTAAAAATTTTGGTCTTGAGAACAAACACTTTTTTTGTATATGAATTTTCAAAATTGGCAAAAATTCATTTTTCGCCATGTTTATATGGAAATATCTCAAACGGGACTGAGTGAAAAATTATGAAACTGATACAGATTACCTATCTATACGATGTGTTTAAGTGATATAAATTTGTGGTCTTTGAGACTAAGCTGGTTCCGGAGTTCTAAAATTCTCTTAATTGTTATAATAACGTTTGCTTTAAGAAATATTAACTCCTGTAATTTGGCATATTTAAGAACTAAACAAAAACTAGAATGATAATGAGAGTATTTTATATAATTTTGGTCCTTACAAAAAATTACCTAAATAGCCAATAAAATGGTTTAAAAAATCACGAACAATTAAATCTGCTAAAACCTTTGGCGCGCTACGACAAGGAGAGTTAGAAATGATTTTCACGCTTAATTTAATTCATCCTCATATAGCCTAATCATTACACAACTTGTTTTAGAAATTTTTATCGAGTAAGCTATGTCCTTCTTTTGAATATAGATTTTCAAAGAAGGATTATTTCCCAGCTCAATAATAATTATAGTAAAATATCTCAAAAAGGACTGAGTGATGATTGATCAAACTCAAACAGATTGAAAAAAAAAAATGTCGAGCGGCAAGGTCTGGACGATTTTGATTGGATTGACCCGTAACGTTTCTACTTGTTCAATGGTTAATGAAGACCTCTTCGTTTATTGAAATCGAAATTGTAATAGTATTTTGAAAACTATAAGAGGTGTGAATTTTTGCAAAAGCCTTCGTTTAAAACTAGGAGAAGTTGAGGATACACTTAACCTATGTATTTGTTGTCAAAAATAGTAATTTCAATTACGATTTGTTACTTGGTTTAGATGCTATAATGAAGTTTAAACTTATACAAGACGAAAATCTACGAACAGCCTGAGTATTGACAGGGGTCCTTCAAAAATTGTAAAAATAGTTAATTTGATGAGGAGGGAAAGAGAAACGATTTGTGAAAGGATGCAGTTCTATGTGATTGGGTATAAATATTGATTAATAAGGTTCTAGTGGTCAAAAGATGGATATCAGATGTAATATATATATATGTAATTCTTCTTCAAATTTAAATGAATCAGGAGTTAAACATGATAATGAAATCAAGAATAATAAAATTATTGATTTTACACACACATATATATATATATATATATAGTGTCAAAAGTATTCGGAATTCACTACCATTCCGTAATTTACCTGCTTTTAACTTATTTTATATGTTTTTGGAAAGCTGTTGACCACTTTATAATGTTTAGAAGGAAGGTAAACAATAGCTCGAACCAAAAATTACGACGAT
This sequence comes from Piezodorus guildinii, assembly GCA_023052935.1. NCBI lineage: Eukaryota > Metazoa > Arthropoda > Insecta > Hemiptera > Pentatomidae > Piezodorus > Piezodorus guildinii. The sequence goes on along the minus strand of CM041298.1, from coordinate 75,599,881 downwards.
AATCATTTTATTCTCAACGTTTTGAACGTTTATTTACAAAAATATTAAACATAGCGTATGTCAATGGTGTTAAAAGTATTCGGAATTACGTGATTTCTTAATTATATTAATTCAGTGATCATAAATAAACATCCAGTTGGTAAAACTTTTTGTATAATAATACATTTTAGCCTACAATTCCTAGTAGATCTTACTCATTAAGTGATTGTTTGGTGTGAAATAACATCCCACTTAAGCACTTATTGTTTCTTTAGGTATTTTCATTTTGAATATAGTATTTCTTGATTTTCATTTTTAGTAGGACCAACAAATAGTTAATTAAATTTAAAAGAAATAATCGAAGAGAGATTTCGAGAACTTTTTAATAATTTTGCAGTGACTAAATCTGAATAGATAACGTATATATTTCCAGAGTCATGGTCGCGCGTATGTTAAAAATTTAATTTATACGTCATTTTTCTCCAACTTTTAATTCAGGCTTTTCATACTTATAAAATACACAAACCTATCAATAATTTTGTTCATGAATCCATTGTTATTAAACTTTTTCAAAGAAAAGCATACCTAACTATCACTGACCGCTCAAGTTGTTTTACTAAGGCATACTAATTTCTTTATTTGGTTTCCTCCAAACCATAATTTCTTCATAAGAACCATTTATTTTAGTATCAGAATCATCTATAAACATTTTAATTCATCAACCTTATCTTTGAAAAAATGTTACAAACATTCAGCCTATTCTCTTATTGCCTTGCCTACTGAAAGACGTTTTTCCGGACTTTTTGTACCATGTTTTTCTTTTCGTCAAATTTTTTTAGAATCCGGCGAACAGTTGAAACATTTATTGTGTATCTAGAAGTTCTGAAAAATTCATAAATAAGCTAAGATTTACTCATTTGATGAATTGTTTTCTTATAGATGAATAATCAGTCTTTCAGTTTTAACATTTAATATTTTTTGGACGCTCACCTTTTTGCTTTTATATTTTATTATTATATTATCTACATTTTACATAGCTAAAATAACCATCCAACCATTTTCTCATCAATTTTTTTCTTAACATTTCAACTATTTATCTTTAAAAAATGATTCGAAATAGTTGTTCAATCGTTGCGTTCTATTTCAGGTCCTTATTAAAAAAAAAAAAATTCTTTCTAAGATTGGGTGTATGTTACATAAGGGAGAAAAATTGTTTAGAACATAAAACATGTGCAAATATTAGTGAGAAAATGAATATTTGAAACCATTAAACAACAGAATATTACGATTTCCGAATACTTTTGACACTAACAGATCTTGTAATTTACATTATTAATCGGATATTTTTAAAAACAATAAACTTTTCGATATCTGGATCAGTTATTTTCCTTTATGGGAGTCTCTTTTAAATATTTATGAGTGAAAAAAATTATATACATTCATAGTGGTGAAATATACTTATTAAATGAAAAAAATACGAATTCCGATTACTTTTGACACTCACTGTATTTATAATACTATATATATTAATTAGCCCTCTCTAATCACCCTTTGGATCAGCTATTGGGAATAACTACCTAATAAAAATTGGTGTCAGACCCATGATGTTTAATATCCTATATTCTAAAGATATCTTTAATATAAGATCATAAGACTCAGGAAATGACACTAAGGAAAGAGTGACCAATACTCTATTTTAGAACTTTATGGTCAAATTTGATGACGCACTGAACGAAGTCTACTTCATAGTTATATCGCCATGCATTGTGTCACAAATGATTACAACGAATCTGATAGGATACGAGTCATAGTTCCAAATCAAACTTCCTTGTTAACTTCGAAACACTAAATTTTTAGTATTTTTTTTTTTAATGTCATTTACCTACTTATTTATTTTATATGAAATATATACTAAGGGGAAAGTATTGTCGATCGTGAAAATTTTCGAATTCCAGTTTTAAACGGAAATACATGTTTTACGATCTTGCCTTCTTCGAAAAAGTCGTTGCGTTCCTCAGCCAAAATTCAATAGGAGGCATACTGGCAACAACACACACAGCTTCATAGAAGACCGTCCGGAAAGCACGACAAACACGAAGAGCACTAATTCTGTGCACACTAATGGCCTTTCTAAAAGTAAGATTTCTTCTGCACGGCTTCCGCCAGATTGGTGATGCATATAAAAGCGTGGAGCTAAAACACTGGCCAGAAGCCTTCTTCGGCACATCTTAGGGTCGCCAATATTGAACGATTCTTATATGATAGAGCATTTGTTACTTTTAGGGCTTTCATGCTGACCTGGTTTAAATGATCATCAAACCTAAGCCTGGCGTCAATCTGAACACCGAGGTATCTAATAGACGGCTTAGACTCGATGTCGTAATCTCCAATGGTTAGTGTAATATATTCCCTAACTTTTCTACTAGTGACGAGAACTGCCTCAGTTTTGTATTCACCAAGTTGGAGCCATACTGCTGACAGCCAATGACGAATCGTTTTTACGGCCTTGTTCGCATTATACTTTATCTCCTCCAATAGTTTTCCACAAACTGTAATGGCTAGATCGTCAGCAAAGTCGATCGTAGTTGTGTCTTCTGGCATGGAGAGTCTAAGCACTGCGTCGTACATAATATTCCACAATAGTGGTCCTAGGACAAATCCCTGCGGCACGCCACACGTTACGTCGTAAAGTTTCTGACCCGCATCAGTATCATAGCTTAGGACCCTATCCATGGAAGTAGTTTCCAAGAATGTCTACAAGATACTGTGAAACACCCATCTTTTGTAGTCCTTCCATGATGATATCCCAACGTACTGAGTTGAACGCATTATTGACGCTTACAGTTATTATGGCACAGCACCTCTTCTCCACCTCTTTCCTGCAATAGCTACCTAGCTGCTTGAGTCACAAAGCCGATAGCATCTATCGTGGACCTGCCCTCCCTAAAATCATACTGGTTATTAGACAGTCCTTGGACGTCTTCTGCAAAGGCAGTATCCTTTTATATAGAATCCTCTCTAATACTTTACTGCAGTGTCTAAGAGACAAATTGGCCAATAAGATCCGGGGTTATCCGGGGGCCCTTTCCCCTTAGGAATGAGTACAAGACGTTGCTTCTTCCACTGGATCGGAAAGATACTCTCACGAAGACATGAGTTGAATACATCTACGAAGAGCTCTGGTCTTGATCTGATAGCCATTTTCAGGGCAAAATTTGGGATGTTATCAGGTCAGGTGCCTTGGAATCCTTTATCCTTTTGCAAGGTAGGTCCAGTTCTTCATGCGTGATATCTGGCTGAACCTTCTCAAAAACGATTTTTGACCGTCATGGAAACAGCTCTGCTACTATTTTCTTCAACAACGATGGACAGCTAGGGTGTGACACGCTTATACTTAGTCTAGTCATGACAGTTTTATACGGTAAACGGTAAATGGCGTTTTTATTATTTTTCGAAGAGATCCTAATCATTGACGCATCACAGGCTTCAGTGATAAATCTCATCAATTGTGAAACCCTCTTTTCTGCATATCCTAATAATTCAATTCTTCCTTCGAACATAGTAACAAAGGAGTCTTTGTCGAAAGACCTTCGATTCCACCCTGCTGGCTGCGGTTTGAACTTTTTCGTAACCGCACCTGGGGCAAAGACTTTGAAGATAACAGCCTGATGATCACTATGTGTATAATGTTCACTTACGTGCCAATCGTTGACATAGGAAATAAGGTTTGCGCTAAACCAAGTTAAATCTATTATTGAGGTATTTCCATTTCAAGAAAATGTTGGACATGAGCCAGTATTAAGGAGAACAATATCAAGCGATGCGAAAGTATCTAGAAGGCGTTCACCTCATCTGTTAGTTTCTCTCCTACCCAATGCAGTCTGAATTGAAATCTCCCGCGATGAGAACAGAATTACATCTTTCTAATTCCAGCACAATTCTGTCTAGCAAAGTTTCAAAGTCTTCTTGTGATGCGCTCGGTGACGCGTAGACACTACATATGTAGATGCCTCTCACCTTGATCCATACAAAACCTTTTCTTTGAATCGGTTGGACTTCTTGAATGAAATGGCATTTTTTGACCCAAATACCTGCTCGGCCTGAGCTGTCCTCAATCCAGAAACAGGGCCCATTGGCATCTCTCTCTATACTGTTCGCACAGTATGGCAACGTCTATATTCATCTCCCTAATTCTTTGCCAGAATAGATCCTGAGCAACTTCGCAATGATTCAAGTTGAGCTATAAAAATGTGTGTGTGTGGTAACTCCCGGGCGAAAACGAAAAGTCCTATGAAACTGAAATTTCATATTTAAGACAAATATACGCCCGAGATGTTACAGAATCTTTTTCAACAAAATCAGCTAACTGGAAGATCTACTCTATACCTTGCATTTTGCACCTTTTGAACTATCTTGAATACTAAATATTTATGGATTAGAGAACTATGATAAAAGAATTAACTTGATATTTCTTACATAATTTTTTATTCCACATTATAGTTTCTTTCAAGCTTTTACGATTTTCTCTAATAATGCCCAAGATGTTACAACAACTTTTCCATCAAAACCGGCAAACAAGAAGAGTCACTTTATACCATGCATTTTGCACCTTTTTACGATTTTCTCAAAAACGGCTTTAACGATTTTGAAGAAACTTTGTAGATTCGAAATAATTATCCATATCGTCTGATTAGTATTGCTAAAAAACAGGTAAATATTTAAGTTGAACGAATTTGATATCCAACAAAAGCAGATAAATGCAAAAAATATTTTTTTTTAATGCAATTTTTATTTTTGAACCTAAGAACAGTAATATACATGTATAATATACCGTTTGAAAGCTAAAGATTTTAGAAAGAATATTATCTTATACATACTATTGTAGAAGTTAACGGAGAGTGATAAAAAGCCGAAAAATAAAACTGATTGTCGTAGATAATAATATAAAATTTTAATACAACACATGTTTCTATTAAAATCCAATTTAAATAATTTTATTTTTTATTTTATTTTCGATTATAAATTTGTTTAAAAATACTTGAATCGATATAAATAATGGAGGTAAGTGAACGTCATGTGTTGCGCGCACCAGATTTTTTAATAAGGGCAACCTCATGCGAGAGGGTAATCTCAATGCAAATTTAAATGTATTCAGAAAAGACGGTGTCAATCTATGAATATAACAGTATTTTTGAAAACTAGAAACGTTTTAATAATTATTATAATACTTGGAAGTATAACTTCACTAGTTATTTATTAATTAATTATTTTGAAGCTGAATCGAAAGATAAATAATACAAGACTTAGGGAATATTTTTAATGGCGAACTCTTCACCTTGACCATGACAGAAGCGTTAATGATTCAGACCTAGCTGGTTAAAAATAGAGTTGGCAGTTGTGTGATTGAACTTAAGAGACGCTGGACAGATGAACCCTCGCAATATTTTTATTCATTTATATTTACTAGCGGGCACGTAACAGGTGCAATTTAAATGAGGTGTCATTTATGTTTAAAAAGCTCTATATACTCTCTATAAGCTCTCTCTCTATATATATATATATATATATATATATATATATATATATATATATTATACTAGTGAATTATATAGTCCGTCTCGAAACAGGAAGAGAACCATTAGCTATGAAGGTGATAAAATAACAAATCTATGGACCAAGCTCGAGTTAATGCCAGAAGAACGACTTCCAAAACTTTGCTTTAACAGACTGAAATCGTTAGACAAGGATAATCCTGACATAAACTTCAATTGGGTGTCCCAATTTAGAGCAATAGCCGAGCTAAATGCCTTTGCAGAAAAGCTTTCTGCTCACCATACAAACGGACTTCTTCGATACAAAGACGACATACTGGAAAAAGCAGATAACCATTATCTCTCAGCGGACATACAAAGGACCCTAAATTCGACAAACTATCCTTTATATAGATTACTATGCAATTACAATGCTCCCGACCCTGAAACGTGCCTCACATTCAAAGTTCATATAAAGAAATTGAGATGTGTTAGCCAATTAAGAGTTGAAAATCCAGAACATATTAGAATCTATGGAAAAAGCTGATATTTTTTGTTCAAGTCACAAGAAAGCTGTATATTACGCAGTCGATTTATCTACAACAGTCTACACCACATTCTCATTCACTGCCCGGCACACAATGAAAATAGACGACAATTTTCTTCAAGAACTTCGTTCTTAGAATCTTCTGCACACAAAGTTCCCATGCTATACTGAGTATCGATAGTGTAGATAAGTTACATAAAGTGTACTATTACATGATGGGAGTTCAAAAAGTGCTCAACTCTTTATCCTAGAACATTTTATATTCAGTGTTTATTTTTATTTTATCTTCAAAGTGATATTTTGTAATTTATTTGTTGTTTCTATTATAGCACCAGTAACGGTTTATTCTTTAATCTGTAATTTACTTTTGAAAGTCAAATTGTTTTAGTAAATTTTCACTATTATTTATTTTTTTAAACGATATGTAAATAAAGTTCTAAAACCGTAACATAATATTGTAATTTATAGCTAAGCTAGGCTCTATTTGTATGGGGAAGCCGAAAAGACAAATAAAATGTCTATTCTAGTGACCGCCAAGATTTGGCACCAAATCCTATATGGTCAATACATGTTTGCCATAATTAAAAAAAAAAAAAAACAACTTAGGTTACGGAACCAAATATAATAAAAAAAAGATCAATAAATTAAGTAACTAAAGAATAAAATAAATTAATGTAAATGAGAGTGAAAGGTGACTCAAAAGAGATAGAAAAAATAAAATAATAATAATATTAAAATCAGGATAAATTCTTGAAGTGATTTATTATATTTTATTTATTTTTTGGTCTTGCATAGTATATATTTTTTTCAAGCTGGTCTAAAATGTACCCAATGGTGAAAAAGAAAAAAACAGTACTTTGTCCAGCTACATACTCATTAAGTCAGTACTCTCACAGCCAATCAGTGAGTAGTAACTGGTCACGCCTGAAGAGTAGCGATAATATAGATGTGGATTGTAAAGTCCTTTGATATTACTTACACACCATGCACCTACATAATATGATCATACCTATTATTATAAATATCTTTTATTGGATGTATTTTTGGTTTATTATTTTCAATAATGCACTTTTGCAATCGACCAAAAAAAAATTAAATAAATAAAACTAATCCCCTTCAAGATTTGAGAGATTACGTTCCAAGATGGGTAGAACCCGAATAACGAATAAAAAAAAAGTCCGTTTGTCCGCCGTCCACGGCATTTCTCCGAAACTACTGGACCAATTTTTTTTTTTTCAATTCGCCACAATAATCCTAGTCCATGCAACGATGATCTTAACACCTAGACGTTGATATCAGCTGTTTGGTTATAAAATGACGGTCGATTAAAAGTGATTTAATTCAATAACTCGATTATTTTTGGAGATAGATAAAAAACGTATTAGTGTTTTTTATTCAAAAAACCGCGAATAATTATATAAAAGAAAAAAAATTGAAATTTTACACATAAATACGCTCATAACTCATTTAATTTTGACGATAGAGAATCAGTATAGAGTTTTACAATCAGTAAAGTGCGATCAAAAAAAAAAAAAAAAAAAAAAAATCATATGTATATTCAAGTAACAAATTATAATAGATGTAATTACACCAAAAATCGGTTATTATTGAAGATAGAGAAAAATCGAAAAGATTTTCCAGATCAAGACAACGCGATGAACCAAGTGATGAACAAAAAAATTGAAAAATCATCTTATATGGTCAAGCCAGACGTAAAAGGGATGTGATTCTCTGATAACTCGGTTATTATTGCTGATATAGATAAAATGTAAGGTGTTCTGGAATCTGTAAATTTTATTTGAATGAAAATCGAAAGAAAAGAATAGGAAATAGTAACGCAGACCTGTATAAATGCTTTTGGTTTATTATTTTCAATAATGAATCTTTGTAACCGACCAAAAAAAACAAAAAAACAACCCCATTCAAAATTTGAGAGCTTACGTTTCAAGATGCGCAGAATCCGAATAATGAATAGAAAAAATTTCTTCTAATAAATAAATAAATACCAAAAATTAAATTAAAGAATTAAATTTTCGACAAAAAGAATCAGTGTAATTCGTTAAAAGGTAGCTTGGATATTGTTTTGATTAGCGATATTGTATTATACTTTGAATTATTGCTTTTCATATTACTTAATTGGCTATCAACAGCTATATAAATAGTTACACCCAAATGATTTCGAAAAATATGTTTAATATTATTTTTCTACGAAACTGTGAGTCCAAAAATAATTTTAATTATTCAAAAAAAAAAAATTTGTTATGTCGGATTGGTACACCCCAAATTTTATTTATTATTTCAATGATGTTTCGCTAGACTCTTTTTGACAAGGGAACTGTCATGATATAATCAATATCTTTGAAAATAATTTATTTGTTGACATATATTACAATTTGTTACAAAATAAACAATAGTAATAGTGATATGAGACCACATTCATACAATAATCTCTAATTTCATCTTCGCCATGATTTCATCTTGCGCCATACAATATATACAGAAAATAATAATAATAGTCAAATTACATAAAATAGAAAATAAATAAATTCATATATATATACAATAAAATAATAATAAATAAAAAACAAAACAAATCAAAACAACATCCTATAATTGAGATAAATAAAAAGTTGGCAAATAGATAAACATCATACAAACAATCATAACTATATACAATTATAATCAATATCAGCAACACCAACATAGACAGGTCAAATTAAGGGTGAAAAACTGTTAAAAATAGAAGATACAGACTCCAATCCAAAATACATATTCATGTAAAAATGTATAAAATAATTGTTGATAAGTGAAATAAAGATATAGAGTTTTATCACAATATATTATATTAAGAACTATTTTTCCCATTCTCGGAGGAAACTTCAAACACGACATTTGCGATTGCTAATCAACTATACACAATTACGCAGAAAAAATATGACTAGTGATGAAAATAATATCTTTAAATTAAGTCATTTCCATACGGATGATAAATTCCTTACGCTATTAAAAAGATATTGGTATCTGGTAGTTTGAGTAAGATGTGAACCTTGAGCCTTGGCATTGAGGAAACTATCCAACTTCCGCAACTAATCGATAGTAATTACATCAGCCAAGCAGTCTAAGTAGTATCCTAAGTATCTGCCGAATATTTACTAATTATGCTAAGATGAGAAAAAAAAAGGTTTAAAATAATTTTTGGTTCACACATTTTCCGGGTTCGAGTCCGGCTAGACGAGGATTATTATTTATTGGAATCAACCAGCAGCAAGATGTGCTTATAGTCTTGGCGCTTACATAAAGAAGTTAGCCATAAGTAAACGAAGATTCTGACAGTTGATCTCGGCTTGTATGCACAGCCGTTGGTCCAGATACAGGACATATCCATTATATGTACTTGTTCAACATCAATCATGGAATCCTCAGACTAGACTGAAACGACAGGAAACTACACGTAGATACAGATTACTAAAACGCTTACTCGACAAACGCTCGAAACTTCATACTTACTACAAAAACACATTTGTATAACCATTACCAGGCCTTTGGACCTACAACATTAAGCTACTAGGGTCTACTAAACCATCAAATTCCTCTCGCATCCAATCCTTGCAATCCAAAATCCTTCGAAAAATCCTCAATGCTCCTTACTTTGTTAGCAATAAAATCATCCATAAAGACCTAAATATCCCATTTGTTGAAGACTTAGCCCGGTATAGATATACATCCTTCCATTCCAAACTCCCTGCCCACTCAAACCGGGACACTTATCCATGACCTCTCCTCTATATCTATTCCCGACAATCCACCGAGGCGCCTTAAAAGATGTCCAAGAGACCTCCTACCATAAATTAGACATTGGAGTGCTATCAATGGGTAGTTTCTTCACAAGACTACCATGTGTAATAACCATATATCAATCCTATTTACTTGTTGTATTGATTTATTACAGTTGTAAATTACTTTAAGTAAATAAAAAAAAAAAAAATATATATATATATATATATATATATATATATATATTTGTTTACAGGCAATTAAATAATATTTATAGCAATCAATTAATCAAAGGAAAATGGTCAATCATCACTGCCAAGTCCAAAACTCTATCTCTGTTATTTCTAAACCGATTTCAATAATTAATTTTACTTTCACTTACCTATATATGAAATATGTTAGTAAACCTAGTAGAGATGTGTTTGTCGGAAACATTCCATAAAGTTAGAATTGGTCATAATTACTCCGAAAGATTTGAGGTGCGATCGGGTTTGAAACAGGGTGACTCCCTTTCACCTGTTTTGTTTAATATAGCCTTAGAATATGTCATAGTAAAAGTGATGTGTACCGAGAAAGGCTTAAATATGGGTGACAAGATTACGGTTTTGGGATATGCCGATGATCTGGTACTGCTAGGTGAAGACACGGAAACCATACAACTAAATACAAGTGTGTTAATAAAAACCGGTAAAGAAATAGGACTCGAATTAAATACCGATAAGACGAAATATATGATTAGTAGCAGAAACTGTGGCGATTTTGGTGATATTGATGTATCAGGGCATACTTTTGAACACGTAGAGAAATTCAAGTATTTTGATTCAATTATAACTAGAAAGAATGAAATCCAGGAAGAAATAAAGTCCTGGTTAAAGGTGGGAAATGCGAGTTATTATTCAGTTGCTAAGTTACTTAGTTCGCGGCTTCTATCTAGAAACTTAAAGGTTAGAATTTATAAAACTATTATTCTTCCAACGGTTCTTTACGGATCTGAAACGTGGCCGCTAACTTTGAAGGATGAACAACGGCTTAAGGTCTTCGAAAATCAGGTATTGCGTAAAATATTTGTTCCGAAGAGAGATGAGGCCACTGGGGAGTTTAGAAGGTTGCACAACGCGGAATTGCGGAACTTGTATCCTGTGAATATAATTGAGCTGATTGCTTCGCGGAGACTCAAATGGGCGAGTAAAGTTGTTGGGCTCGATGACGAGCGGATTCCGAGAAGGTTGGTATTTGCTGATCCGACTGGTAGGCGTCCGAAAGGTAGGCCGAAGCGTAGATGGGAGGATTGCGTTAAGGCTGATCCCGGGAGCTTGGGCTTGATTGGTGAACATTGGACGAGTCTGTGTAGGCAGAATTTGGTGGTATCGGCATCGAACCTTCGGGTTTGCTAAGCCTATTATTATTATTATTATATATGAAATATATTCAGTATTGCGATCGTGAAAATTTTCGAATTCCGTTTTCACTGGAAATGCTGGTTTTAGAGTCCCCTGGGTACAAATGACCAAGTCCCGGAAAGAGGTCTGTGTGTGGTGAGTCCCGCACCAAAAGAAAAGAAACTGAAAAATCATATTTGAGAAAACTATAAGTATAAGATGTTACAGCAATTTTTTCCTCGAAATCGACCAGATGACCCACTTTAAATTATTCACTTTGTACCTATTTACGATTTTCTCAAAACGGCTTGAACGATTTTGATTAAACTCACTATATCGATGTAAAATTGAATGGGCTTTAATATTGGGTTGTGTCACATGAAATGTCCGTTTTCAAGGTAAAGGATTTTTATTGAAAATACGATATGAAAAGAAGATAATTTTATTCGAATTATTTACCTTCTTTTTCTACACATTTTTTCCAACGTGACACCAACTTTTTTATCCCCGAACTGAAAAACTCTGAGCTTTGAAGTAAAACAAAATCTGAAAACGCACTTTCAGAGGGTTTCCTTCTACTGCATTTTTGCGTACATCGTTGTCTATTACGGACGGAGGTCTTCCTCGGGGCAAGTTTTCCAAGTCGGTATCCCCAGCTGAAAACTTAGCAAACCAACGGCGAATGGTCCGTTCATTAACACTCCCTTCCCCAAACGCCTTGCAAATATTTCTAGCGGCCTCAGCTGCTGAATGGCCGAGTGTAAACTCGTACAAAAATATTACTCGAAAATCGCGTGTTTCCATGTTCATATTTGGAGGTATACTAAAAAGTGGGTAATTGATTGGGAAGCTATTGTTTATAATACAAAGGTAGAGGATTAGTAATTGTTTACTTTAATTATGTAAACATTCGGAAGAAAACTACAGAGACCAGTAAAATCCTTTATGTATTTCAGAAACTATAAAAACGGACATTTCATGTGAAACAACCCAATATCATTTAGGTTTCATTCTGATTGAAATAGACTGACAGGGCTTAAATGCCGATATTTTCTTCCTCTAAAGTACCTTTTGTAGATTGTATAAAAAAAACTATATTAACTTGTTAGCATTGATAAATAACAGCTAAATATACAAGTTGAAGGGATTGGATAACCAACTAAAGAAGAAAAGAGCAAACATATTTTTATTGCAATTTATGCCATTTTGATATAAAGAATAGTAATATAGACGTATAATATACCGTTTTAAAGAGAAAAAACTTTAGAAAAAATATTATATTATACACGGAATTGTCAAAGTTAATGGAGAGTGATGAAAAGCCGATAAATCAAATTGGTTGTCGTAGATACTAATATAAAAGATTATTTAATAAAACACATGTTTCTATTGAAATGCTATGTAATTAATTCTTTAAAAATTTATTTTTATCTTTACCTGTATATAATCGGAGGTAAGTAAAAGTCGTGTGTTGCGCGCAATAGATTTTTTGGAAATGTTAAACCATTGTGTAAGAATTTGCAGCGTTTTTTTTTTTATTTTTATAACTATTGAATTGGTGAATATTTTATGTCTTAGGACATTCAGCTAAAATCTTGAAGATGAGACAGCCTCAAGTATATTTTAATGCTGCTCTCATTTTCCATAATGACGAATGTCGATTTGAACCTTTTTTAATATAGATGCAAATCTTGACGTCATCATGAGGCCTCGAATAAAGACAGCCTATACTATCTTGACGTCAAATCGGCTTTAAGCTTCTATTCTTATACCAATCCCATGTCCTCCATCGTCTCTCAATGCAATATTAATTAATACGGGATTGGATATCGATCGTCTGATATTTCGAGACCATAAGGTTATAAAAACGCGTTCTTTCTGTTAATTATTGAATGTGAACGTCTGCTGTGCCTATACGGCGGAAACATTCAAACCTTTAAGAGGGTGAACGAACTTATCTTCTCTGCTCAAGACACGATCATGTTACGAGAAGTAGCTTTTATTTTTGGAATGCATGTGTTCCACAAGGGGTGGATTTTCCTATCTCGAAAAATCCAGAGCTTTCTTCACAGCAGGTAACATTACTTCTGACCATGGACATAACTATGCTCAGGTAAAGAGTAACCCACAAAACCAAGAAACAATTGTAATTTTGAGAATCTACTTTATACTCAAAATACTTTGATATAACAATAAACATATTACTATTAGTGTTACCACAAGTACAAAAATCTTATGCGCGCAACACAAGACTTTCGCTTACCTCTGTTTTTTTCGATATATTTTATAATTTAAGAATTTTTAAAAACATTTAGAAATGACAATAAATTGTTGAAGAATTAATCCCATTTAATTTCAATAGAAAGATGTGTTTTATTAAATCTATATATATAAAAATCTCGTGTCACAATGTTTGTTCGCGATTAACTCTGAAATAACTGAATCGACATTAATCGAACTTCATAAGTATCTGTTATTTGGCCCAACTTAAATGATAGGATAGTTTTTATTACCCCAGTTAGAAAATAATAAAATAAGTTTGTTTTTTTGGTAGTTTCTTTGTTACCACATCCCCAAACAACTGCTCCATCATATGCGTTTTATAGTTACTACTCATAAACTATACAAAACGAAATATTCGCGAGCAAAGGCGTGGGTTACAGCTAGTAATCTATTATATTATTGTCTACAACAAACAGTTTCATTACTCTCCATTAACATATACAACTAGCTGTTTCACGCAGCTTTGCTCGCGAATATTGCATTTCGTATTAATTTATGTGCGTTTATGGTAAGATTGGCTATAATAAATATCAACTATCAGCTACTCTTTGTTATCATTTAAAGCCCGATCTTGACTTCTTCCTGTCAAATTTACAATAGCAAACCAGTAGAAGTGGTTATACCCATAATCACTTAATATGTAAAAATAATCGTCACAAACCATTTTAAAAAAATAAATAACAATTGAATATATTTTCATAGGAACCTACACTCGAAACAGATATGAAACGCAATATGCTTAAAAGAGTCGGTCATCTGTATCTAGTGACCAGCCAGGTGTCCTTAAGATTTTTAATGAGAGTAAAAAACAACCTTAGTTATGCCCTCCTTCGAAGGGGACGTAAAATGGTGGTCCCAAGCCTTTGCGACTCCATGAACTCGTTAAAGATCTCTACCCTAACTAAACTTGGAGACGAAAAAATTAGTCATCATACGATTAACCATAGTAGTACAAAAGTGACGTTAAACGAACAGATAACAACAGTAATATGCTTAAAGTATATTTGTTATACAATTTTTGTACCTTTGCTGATACATATCAGATTAAGACAATTTTACGTTTAGGTTGTTCAACCACTTTTTGGGGAAGATTTTCAAATCCTGCCTTATTGCACATCTAGGCGGTAAGACGAACCTCCAGGAAAAAGTTTATCCTTACAACCATAGTAATTTTTTAGATACCAGAAAATTGAGTGGTACTTTCTTTTATAAATATAGACACACAGCTAATAAAAGTCCTAAATATGCTTAAAATAATAGTTCTGATTATTATACTCGAATAAATCAAAAGAAATAGTAATTTTTTAATTTATTTAAATTTATAAATGTATATGCTTCAAGGTAATAACAATTAAAGTTGAAAATGACTCTTGAAATAAATCATGACTTAAAAATATAGATAATAATATAGATTGATATAAATATTTCCGCGTTGTGTAACCTTCTATACTCCCCAGTAGCCTCATCTCTCTTGGGACCAAATATTTTAGTACCTTATTTTCTAAAACCTTTAGCCGTTGTCCGTCTTTCAAATTAAACGGCCACGTTTCACCGTCGGAAGAATAACAGTTTAATAAATTCAAACCGTTAAGTTTTTAGACAGAAGCTAAGTAATTTCGCAACTGAATTATAACACGCATTTCCCGCGTTTAACCAGGACTTTATTTCCTCTTGGATTTTTTTTTTCGTTATCATTGAACCTAAATACTTAAATTTCTCTACGTGTTCAAAAGTATACCCTGATATATCAATATCACTATGATCATCGTCTCTGCTACAAATTATATATTTTGTCTTTTCGGTATTTATTTCGAGTCCTATTTTTTTTACTGGTTTTTATTTTATTAGCTTCCGTGTCTTCCCTTAACAGTACCAAATCATCGGCGTTTCCCAGAACCGGAATTTTATCAACCAGATTTAATCCTTTCTCGGTACACGTCACCTTTTCTTTGACATATTCTAAAGTGATTTCGTCTGCGTCAATTTCTGTTATTATGATCGCTATTAAGAAGTTTTTAAAAGAATATATTTGAAAGAACTTCCGCGTAAATGACTTTTTTAGTTTTATTTTCATGTGGCAGAAGAACATCAAGATTTTCTCCGCAACCCGATCTTGGCGTAAATCAATTCCTACGTGTTTAAATGTTTGGCCCTGAGATTTATTAATTGTTACAGCAAAATATAAATTATGGGGAAATTGAATTATTTTAAAAATAAAAAGTAAATCATATGAAATCATTGGGGTGGGAGGTTTTTTATTCCTTAATTTTTCCAGTTTTTTTCACTGATTCTTCACTCCTGTTGGTCGCAGCGTGATGGTACATAGCCTATAGCCTTCCTCGATAAATGGACTATCCAACACAAAAAGAATTTTTCATTTCGAACCAGTAGTTTCTGAGATTAGCGCGTTCAAATAAACAAACAAACAAACTCTTCAGCTTTATAATATTAGTATAGATTTTGTGTATGTAATACAAGGTTATATTTTTCTAAAATCTTCAGCTATCCAACGGTATATTATACATCTATATTACTATTCTGGTGTTCAAAAACACAAAAATTGCATAAAAATGTATGTTTGCATTTTTCTCCTTTAGTTGTTTATCAACTTCGCTCAAGCTGTATATATACCCGTTATTTATCAATGTTAATAAGATGATGTCCCAATCTTTTTTAAACCTACAAAATTAAAGGTACTTTAGGGGAATAAAATATCGGCATTTCAGTCCTGTCAGACTATTTCAATCAAAATGAAACCTACATGATATTAAAGCCCATTTAATTTTACATCGATATACTGAGTTTAATCAAATAAATTTTTAAAGAATTAATTACATAGCATTTCAGAGTTTTTCAGTTCGGGGATAAAAAAGTTGGTGTCACGTTGGAAAAAATGTGTAGAAAAAGAAGGTAAATAATTCGAATAAAATTATCTTGTTTTCATATTGTATTTTTAATAAAAATCCTTTACCTTGAAAACGGACATTTC
The DNA here is from genome assembly GCA_023052935.1 of Piezodorus guildinii. Lineage (NCBI taxonomy): Eukaryota > Metazoa > Arthropoda > Insecta > Hemiptera > Pentatomidae > Piezodorus > Piezodorus guildinii. Next base: position 75,583,399 of record CM041298.1, on the reverse strand, counting down.
ATGTGACAACCCAATATTAAAGCCTATTCAATTTTACATCGATATAGTGAGTTTAATCAAAATCGTTGAAGCCGTTTTTGAGAAAATCGTAAATAGGTGCAAAATGAATTATTTAAAGTGGGTCTGGTCGATTTTGATGAAAACGTTGCTGAAATATCTCTTAATATAAAATTTCAGTTTCATAGGACATTTCGTTTTCGCGCCGAAATTACCACACACATAGACCTTTTTGCGGGACTTGGTCATTTGGACCCTAAAAAGCGTATTTCCATTGAAAACTGGAATTCGAAAATGTTCACGATCGTAATACTTTCCCTAACTATATATTCCATATACAAATACTGTGCAGATGTATTCTATACAGATAAAGATTGATGTTGTAAGTGAAAGTAAACGTGTATTCATTTTCTTAGGAAACATATGATATATATTAAATACTGTAAAATTGTTATGTATCATATTCAGTAACAAGTTTATTCACAATTCGTTACATTACATTACCTTTCATAAATTTGAATACATAATAAGATAATATATTTCTAAAATATTCAGCTTTCCATCGGCGCATTATAAACCAGCATTACTATTCTTATGTTAAAAAACTAAAAATTACATTTAAAAAATATTTTTGCCCTTTTTTATTTTTAGTTGGTTAATATTCAACTTAGATATTTACCCGTTTTGTTTGTTTTATTAATGCTTAAAAGAACATATAGTTTAACTTTTTCGAACCTACCTTTAGAATAAAAAAAAATTACTATAAAGAGTTACTTCAATTAGAATGAAACCTACATTAAATTAAAGCTATATTAAATTTCACATCAATATAGCGGTTTTGATAAAAAGATTCGTTAGAACCGTTTTTGAGAAAATCGTACAAGTTGAAACTAATTATAATATAGAATAAAAAATTGAGTAAAAAATGTCATGTTAATACTCTTATACTTCTGGAATCCATAAATATTTAGTCTCCAATGTAGTTCAATGACATTTCAGGTACCAAAGTGTAACAAAGGGTTTGTTTATTGATACCAAGACTTGTGTGGTTTTCCCCAAAGGTTCAAACTCAATATTGAGGTTATTAACCCTTGAAACCTTGTATGTTTATAGTTTTTCCTCAGAGAAAATGAACGTAAATATGATAGGAGTAGGATTATTTATCTTGTAAAATGTAATCATACACATCTTGTAAAGGTGTAAAATTTTATAATTGAGAATCTATGAATGCAGAATTTCAGCAGAAATTTATTCAAATAAAATTAAAACCGATACCAATGACGTTTTAGTTGAAAAATAGGATTTTATCAGTGCGAAATATTTTAATACAAAAGAATATTAAAGAAATCCTGTCAAATTTATTAGAAAATTTAGCAGTTTTTTTTTGTTTTGTTTTTATACTTTAAATGAAGTTTTTTTATTTTTTTTATTTGACAACAACAATGTTTTATTGAGTAGTATTACAATCAATCTCAATTTGGACATCAGTAATAGTGCTGAACGATAACATTCATACAATATTTACACAGCGACAAAATATACATACAATAATGAATCAATAAAATATTTACAAATAAATGAAGTTAAACCTGGAAAAATCGGGTGCGCGCAACATACGACTTTCACTTACCTACGTTATTTATATCAATTTAAGAATTTTTAAATTTAGAAACTAAATAAATTGTTAAAGAATTTTTTACATAGGATTTTAATAGAAACATGTGTTTTGTTAAATAATAAACTCCTATTATATTATCTACGACAATCAGTTTGTTTTATCGGCTTTTCATCGCCCTCTGTTAACTTTTACAATAGCATGTTTAAGATAACATGTTTTCTATAATCTTTAGCATTCCACTGGTATATTGTACATGTATATTTCTGTTCTTAAGTTCAAAAAATAAAAATTGCATTAAAAAAATATTTTTCAGTTTTCTCCTTCAGTTGGATATCGAATTCGTTCAACTTATATATGTACCTATTTTTTAGCAATACTAATCAGATGATATGGTCAATATCATTAAATTTACAAAATTAAAGACAATTTAGAGGAAGAAATTTTAAAATATTGCCATTTAAGCCATGGCAGACTATTTCAATCAGAATGAAACCTAAATTTTTTTAAAGCCCGTCCAATTTTACATCGATATATAGCATTTCCAAGTCAAATTAAACCTTTTCCAAGTCAAATTCAACCTTTTCCAAGTCAAATTACCCGTTTTCCATTTCAAATTCAACCTTTTTCGATTTCAATAAAATAATAAAAATCAAATTAACATGATTTTATTTTTTTATGGTTATTTTAATTACACATTATGTTTTTAACCCTTGTGGCTTGTTAAATGTTCCCAGGGGCCTTTTTTACATATAATTAGTCACGATTATAATAATAAGTATAACCGATACTTTAATTTTTAGACATTTTCGATACAAGGTCTGGTAGTCGGATTAGCGGGGGTTCGTTTTATTTTAGGTTTATAATCGCGGGCGAAAATATTATCAATAGAGGTTTATTTTAACTTCTTCGTATTTATTGGATAGTAAGCTCAGTAGATGCGTTCCCAAAGGTTCGTTACCGATTACACTATTAATTTTAATCGCGCTCGCTCAAATATGGGTTTATTTTAACTTTTTCGTATTTATTGGATAGTAGGCTCAGTAGATAGGTTCCCAAAGGTTCGTTACCGATTACACTATTATTTTTAATCGCGCTCGCTCAAATATGGGTTTATTATAACTTTTTCGTATTTATTGGATACAAGGCTCAGTAGCTGCGTTCCCAAAGGTTCGTTACCGATTACACTATTATTTTTAATCGCGCTCGCTCAAATATGGGTTTATTATAACTTTTTCGTATTTATTGGATACAAGGCTCAGTAGCTGCGTTCCCAAAGGTTCGTTAGCGATTACACTATTATTTTTAATCGCACTCGCTCAAATATGGGTTTATTATAACTTTTTCGTATTTATTGGATACAAGGCTCAGTAGCTGCGTTCCCAAAGGTTCGTTACCGATTACACTATTTTTTTTAATCGCGCTCGCTCAAATATGGGTTTATTATAACTTTTTCGTATTTATTGGATACAAGGCTCAGTAGCTGCGTTCCCAAAGGTTCGTTAGCGATTACACTATTATTTTTAATCGCGCTCGCTCAAATATGGGTTTATTATAACTTTTTCGTATTTATTGGATACAAGGCTCAGTAGCTGCGTTCCCAAAGGTTCGTTACCGATTACACTATTATTTTTAATCGCGCTCGCTCAAATATGGGTTTATTATAACTTTTTCGTATTTATTGGATACAAGGCTCAGTAGCTGCGTTCCCAAAGGTTCGTTACCGATTACACTATTATTTTTAATCGCGCTCGCTCAAATATGGGTTTATTATAACTTTTTCGTATTTATTGGATACAAGACTCAGTAGCTGCGTTCCCAAAGGTTCGTTAGCGATTACACTATTATTTTTAATCGCGCTCGCTCAAATATGGGTTTATTATAACTTTTTCGTATTTATTGGATACAAGGCTCAGTAGCTGCGTTCCCAAAGGTTCGTTACCGATTACACTATTATTTTTAATCGCGCTCGCTCAAATATCGGTTTATTTTAACTTTTTCGTAATTATTGGATACAAGGCTCAGTAGCTCCGTTCCCAAAGGTTCGTTACCGATTACACAATTAATTTTAATCTAGGAGTGCTACCATTGGGTAGTTCTTCTACAAGTCTCTTCCATGTCATTTTTCTAATATCATATTTACTTGATGTATTTTTTTGAGTACAGTTATAAATTTCAATAAATTATGTTTAAAAAAAAAAAAAATTTAATCGCGCTTGCTCAAATATGGGTTTATTATAACTTTTTCGTATTTATTGGATACAAGGCTCAGTAGCTGCGTTCCCAAAGGTTCGTTAGCGATTACACTATTATTTTTAATCGCACTCGCTCAAATATGGGTTTATTATAACTTTTTCGTATTTATTGGATACAAGGCTCAGTAGCTGCGTTCCCAAAGGTTCGTTAGCGATTACACTATTTTTTTTAATCGCGCTCGCTCAAATATGGGTTTATTATAACTTTTTCGTATTTATTGGATACAAGGCTCAGTAGCTGCGTTCCCAAAGGTTCGTTAGCGATTACACTATTATTTTTAATCGCGCTCGCTCAAATATGGGTTTATTATAACTTTTTCGTATTTATTGGATACAAGGCTCAGTAGCTGCGTTCCCAAAGGTTCGTTACCGATTACACTATTATTTTTAATCGCGCTCGCTCAAATATGGGTTTATTATAACTTTTTCGTATTTATTGGATACAAGGCTCAGTAGCTGCGTTCCCAAAGGTTCGTTAGCGATTACACTATTATTTTTAATCGCGCTCGCTCAAATATGGGTTTATTATAACTTTTTCGTATTTATTGGATACAAGGCTCAGTAGCTGCGTTCCCAAAGGTTCGTTACCGATTACACTATTATTTTTAATCGCGCTCGCTCAAATATCGGTTTATTTTAACTTTTTCGTAATTATTGGATACAAGGCTCAGTAGCTCCGTTCCCAAAGGTTCGTTACCGATTACACAATTAATTTTAATCTAGGAGTGCTACCATTGGGTAGTTCTTCTACAAGTCTCTTCCATGTCATTTTTCTAATATCATATTTACTTGATGTATTTTTTTGAGTACAGTTATAAATTTCAATAAATTATGTTTAAAAAAAAAAAAAATTTAATCGCGCTTGCTCAAATATGGGTTTATTATAACTTTTTCGTATTTATTGGATACAAGGCTCAGTAGCTGCGTTCCCAAAGGTTCGTTAGCGATTACACTATTATTTTTAATCGCACTCGCTCAAATATGGGTTTATTATAACTTTTTCGTATTTATTGGATAGTAGGCTCAGTAGATAGGTTCTTAAATGTTCGTTACCGATTACACTATTTTTTTTAATCGCGCTCGCTCAAATATGGGTTTATTATAACTTTTTCGTATTTATTGGATACAAGGCTCAGTAGCTGCGTTCCCAAAGGTTCGTTAGCGATTACACTATTATTTTTAATCGCGCTCGCTCAAATATGGGTTTATTATAACTTTTTCGTATTTATTGGATACAAGGCTCAGTAGCTGCGTTCCCAAAGGTTCGTTACCGATTACACTATTATTTTTAATCGCGCTCGCTCAAATATGGGTTTATTATAACTTTTTCGTATTTATTGGATACAAGGCTCAGTAGCTGCGTTCCCAAAGGTTCGTTAGCGATTACACTATTATTTTTAATCGCGCTCGCTCAAATATGGGTTTATTATAACTTTTTCGTATTTATTGGATACAAGGCTCAGTAGCTGCGTTCCCAAAGGTTCGTTACCGATTACACTATTATTTTTAATCGCGCTCGCTCAAATATCGGTTTATTTTAACTTTTTCGTAATTATTGGATACAAGGCTCAGTAGCTCCGTTCCCAAAGGTTCGTTACCGATTACACAATTAATTTTAATCTAGGAGTGCTACCATTGGGTAGTTCTTCTACAAGTCTCTTCCATGTCATTTTTCTAATATCATATTTACTTGATGTATTTTTTTGAGTACAGTTATAAATTTCAATAAATTATGTTTAAAAAAAAAAAAAATTTAATCGCGCTTGCTCAAATATGGGTTTATTATAACTTTTTCGTATTTATTGGATACAAGGCTCAGTAGCTGCGTTCCCAAAGGTTCGTTAGCGATTACACTATTATTTTTAATCGCGCTCGCTCAAATATGGGTTTATTATAACTTTTTCGTATTTATTGGATAGTAGGCTCAGTAGATAGGTTCTTAAATGTTCGTTACCGATTACACTATTATTTTTAATCGCGCTCGCTCAAATATGGGTTTATTATAACTTTTTCGTATTTATTGGATACAAGTCTCAGTAGCTGCGTTCCCAAAGGTTCGTTACCGATTACACTATTATTTTTAATCGCGCTCGCTCAAATATGGGTTTATTATAACTTTTTCGTATTTATTGGATACAAGGCTCAGTAGCTGCGTTCCCAAAGGTTCGTTACCGATTATACTGTTAATTTTTATCGCGCTCGCTCAAATATGGGTTAATTATAACTTCGTGTTTCTTTTCTATGCTAATTTATGTATTTGTGTTTTGGGGGGTTTTGTTAGTGAATCTGTTAATGTTTTTTTAGTCAGTTGGTCTAATGTATTTTTATTTCGTGTTTTTTGTAACTTTTTATCTCTTACCGCTAATCCTTTTTATCCGGATAGTAAGTTATCTTTTTGGTTAATATTTTGGAGTTTGATAATAATCAGCTAAACAGAACGGTTTTATACGTCCATTTTTATTACACCTCTACTTGAGTTAGCGCAATTAAATTTAATAGTATAATGTGTAACGAGTTCTTGGTTACGCAGCGACTGAGCCTAGTATGCAGTAAATACGAACAAGTTATAATAAACCTCTTCTTGAGCGAGCGCGATTAAAATGAATAGTGTTATCGGTAACGAACCTTCGGGAACGCAGCTACTGAGCCCATTAGCCAATAAATACGAAAAAGTTATAATAAACCCATATTTGAGCGAGCGCGATTAAAAATAATAGTGTAATCGGTAACGAACCTTTGGGAACGCAGCTACTGAGCCTTGTATCCAATAAATACGAAAAAGTTATAATAAACCCATATTTGAGCGAGCGCGATTAAAAATAATAGTGTAATCGGTAACGAACCTTTGGGAACCTATCTACTGAGCCTACTATCCAATAAATACGAAAAAGTTAAAATAAACTTTTACTTGAGCGAGCGCACATAAAATAAATTGAATAATCGGGATAGAACCCCCCACAACTCAGCTACTGGGCCTTGTATCTAATAAATACGAAAAAGTTATAATAAACCCATATTTGAGCGAGCGCGATTAAAAATAATAGAGCAATCGGTAACGAACCTTTGAGAACCTATCTACTGAGCCTACTATCCAATAAATACGAAAAAGTTAAAATAAACCCATATTTGAGCGAGCGCGATTAAAATTAATAGTGTAATCGGTAACGAACCTTTGGGAACGCAGCTACTGAGCCTTGTATCCAATAAATACGAAAAAGTTATAATAAACCCATATTTGAGCGAGCGCGATTAAAAATAATAGTGTAATCGGTAACGAACCTTTGGGAACGGAGCTACTGAGCCTTGTATCCAATAATTACGAAAAAGTTAAAATAAACCTTTACTTGAGCAAGCGCGATTAAAATTAATATTATAATCGGTAACGAACCTTTGGGAACCTATCTACTGAGCTTACTACCCAATAAATACGAAGAAGTTAAAATAAACCTCTATTGATAATATTTTCGCCCGCGATTATAAACCTAAAATAAAACGAACCCCCGCTAATCCGACTATCAGACCTTGTATCGAAAATGTCTAAAAATTAAAGTATCGGTTATACTTATTATTATAATCGTGACTAATTATATGTAAAAAAGGCCCCTGGGAACATTTAACAAGCCACAAGGGTTAAAAACATAATGTGTAATTAAAATAACCATAAAAACATAAAATCATGTTAATTTGATTTTTATTATTTTATTGAAATCGAATAAGGTTGAATTTGAAATGTAAAAGGTTGAATTTGACTTGGAAAACGTTGAATTTGACTTGGAAAAGGTTGAATTTGACTTGGAAAAGGTTGAATTTGACTTGGAAAAGGTTGAATTTGACTTGGAAAAGGTTGACTTTGACTTGGAAATGCTATAATAATAATGAGTTTAATCAAAATCGTTAGAGCCGTTTTTGAGAAAATCGTAAAAAAGTACAAAATGCATAATATAAAGTAGATCTCCAATCGGCTGATTTTGATGAAAAGGTTTTTATAACATCTCGGGCGTATAGTTGTCTTAAACATGAAATTTAAGTTTAATAGGAATTTCGTTTTCCACCGGGAGTTAACCACCGATAGGAGATCAAAAATTTCCAAAAAATAGTATTTTTGAAAAGAAGAGGGAGTAAAGGTGATGAGGGTAAGAATTGAGAATCAGGGAGGTCAGTCGTAGTCGGGAGAAAGAAGAGTAAGAGATCCGAGAGAAGTCCGTCGGTGTCGATGAGAAGAAATCGAGGCAGACGCTGGGAGATCAAACGGAGAAGAGACGCCTCAGATGAATTCCACCTTCGGCAGCCGACTAAATGTCCTAGGGTAACTTCTTTGTAATATTGTATGGCAAAGCTAGTAGTAACGAGTACCTAAGTATTCTCATTCGATGTTTTCGAAATCCGAATTGATGGTCTGGTATGATGTTTTTTTTTTCAGTTAGTAGGTCCAGAAGTCGTTTATACAATAGATGTTCAAAACTTTTGGAGCTAAGCGGAAGTAAACTTATTGGTCGGTATGATGAAGGAGTATTTTTGTCCTTTTTTAAGTCGTGAATCATTGTAATGTGTGAGTTTTTCCATTGCAGTGGAAATTTAGTAGTCCTCAGTATTGCATTATAAATTGTGGTCAGAAACACCAGAGCTTTTCTGGGCATTTGCTGGAATACCTCTGCGTTAATTAAGTCATATCCAGGGGCTTTTCTTTATGGTAGCTTTTTAATTTGTTCAGCGACTTGGACGGGCGTGAAGGAAGGTGTCGGTAATGTCAGTTGTAAGGGTTCGTCCAAAGTGTTAAGTACGTTGTCATCTTGTCAATGTCGATGAATCCCGTATGTTGTGTAAAAACAGTCGATAAATATTCGGCAAAGAGTTCGGATTTTTCTCCGTCAGTCACGGCCCAAGAACCATCTTTCCTTCGAAGGGGTGCCGGCACCTCCCAATGCTTAGTAAGATTTTTGGTGTTACTCCACAGGCTTCCATCATTAGTCGAGAGGTTACTAATGTAGTTGTCATACGTCGTTCTCTTAAATTTTGTAATTTGTCGTTTGAGTTTGTTGTTGAGTCGGTTGTAAGTTTGTTTGTCTGTCGGAAGTCTGTCTGTCTGCCATACTTTCCGAGCTCTTCTTTTCGATCTGATCAAATCCCTTATATACTGCGGGTAGATAGGTAGATTTTCGTGTTTTCTTTGCCTAGGTACCGATGAAGACCATGCTGCGTCTTGTAGATTTATTGTGAAACATTCTACAGCATTTTCCAATTTTTCCTCGTTCTAAATAGATAAAGGGACTGAAAAGGTAGTATTTAGGTGATTTTTGAATGCCTCCCAATCCATAATACCATTAGTGAGGGATGGTTTTCTAGTGGCTAAACAAGATTCGTCAAATATAACAAGGTGCAAAAGGGAATGATCAGAGCAAAGATCGGAACTCGTGCTTATGACATGAGATGTAGTTCGGAATCCTTTAGTAACGAAAAAATCAAGTAAGTCTGGAGTCTTGCGTATGGAAGTTGGTCAGTAAGTAGGTGAGTCAGGTGATATTGTGTCTAGTGAAAGCTTGTGAAGGACAGACCTGAGATTTCTTCCTCTAGGAGTAGACTGCCTAGAAACCCATGAATGATCTTTAGTTATAATTATCGTTATAATCCCCTCCTGAAACAAAGCACCTAACGAGGCGTTTGAAGAAATCACTAAACATCGTCGGTGTCAGCAAGTACCTCGGAGGGCAGTACACTGCAGCAAAAGTATTTTGTGGTGTTTAGAAAATAAAGATATCGCTGTAGCTTGTATGTCAGGTGTTATGGGTAGCTGTAGAGGATGATGTTTCAATGTTGATTTGATGAGTATGGCAGTGCCTCCATGTGAAGTGTTGTCTGGATGGTCAGTTCTGTAGATTTTGTAACCTTAATAAAATTTGGTCTGTGGTGTGAAGTGAGTTTCGGTGATTAGTGCTTTGTCTGTTCGTTTTTCATGTAATTAAAAGTCTAGTTCTGTCCTGTGTTGGTTCAGTTCATTTGCGTTCCACAGTATGACAGACGTGGATCCTACAGATATTTGATTAAGGGACATATGCTTGTCTAAGGGCAGTGGTAGTCTGAGGAAGTTGTTGCAGAAGCACAAAGAGGGGTTGGATGAGATTGGTAAGATTATTAATTAAAATGTACAGCTGGCCAGTGGTGTGAAATGAGTTTCGGTGATTAGTGCTATGTCTGTTCGTTTTTCATGTAATTAAAAGTCTAGTTCTATCCTGTGTTGGTTCAGTCCATTTGCGTTCCACAGTATGACAGACATGGATCCTACAGTCATTTGATTAAGGGACATATGCTTGTCTAAGGGCAGTGGTAGTCTGAGGAAGTTGTTGCAGAAGCCCAAAGAGGGGCTGGATGAGATTGGTAAGATTATTAATTAAAATGTACAGCTGGCCAGAGGGGTTATCAGTTGGCGGGGCCGGTAAAGTAGTGTTCCCACTCATACCTGTAAATCTGTGCTCCTGGTGCGCTGCTTGAGCTGGTTGCTGCTGGTGGTGTATTGCATGAGCTGGTTGCTGCTGCTGGTAGACTGCTTGTGCTGGTCGCAACTGCTGTCTCTGGTGCTGCTGGTACACTGCTTGAGCTCGTTGCTGTTGCTGGTCCGGTCTTGGATGTTGTGGCTGGGAGGGCTGTGACTGAGGAAGAGGTGGGAACTCATTGAAACCAGGGGGTGTATGTTGTACTGTGGTAGGAGATCTCTGCAAAATCTGATGTCTAGTGCGACTGTTTCTAAGAGTCTTTAACGTTTCGCAACCCCTATAATTAGCAGGGTGAGGACCATTGCAGTTGGCGCAGGTTGCTAGGGATACACCCTTGCCTTTGTACAAGTGCTGTTGTCATGGCCCAGTCCACATTTCACGCATTTAGGCGGGTGGTTGCAATATGTTTTAGTATGCCCATACTGCTGACATCTGATGCACTGAGGAATCGCTTTTTTTTTCTCGGTTCTTTTATTTTAACGTGGGTATAATATATGAATTCCACCTCAAATCATTTTTCATTAAATGTGTTCTTTGTCACATCAATAAAAAACATGGGGAGAGGCGATTTGAAGCGTGAGATGACATTCACTATGTTTGTTGCCTCGTAACCGTAATTAGCCAACTCTTCTTTGATAGTTGTAACGGGTGTATCGTGATGCAAATTTTTAATTACCACACGTGGGTTTCTTTCTTCTGGGAGTTGGTAAGTATGAAAGTCAGCACCTCCCCTTTTTAAACCAGAGACTAGTTTTCTGTATACATCTGAATTTTCAGGGTATACAGTAACTCCTCTCATAGAGGTTTTGAGCCTAAAACTATTAGGTCCTGTTTCGTTGTGTAGAAATGTCACTAACGCAGCATAGTCATTCACGTCATTTAGGTATAATGGAGGTGGTTTTGCATTACCAGGCTGTTTGCTTGTCGTTATAGTGTCTTCTTTTATATGTGATACGGGTTCATACCTGTTTTGGGTGGTAGTAGGTACACTAACCTTCATGAGTTTCCTAGGATCTCGTTCTGAATTCATGTGCCTTTTTCTTCCTGAGACAAGCTCCCAGGTGATAGCCTCCTGCCCGGTAATATTGTTGACAGTGTTCATTTCACTAGTTAATGATGCACAAGAAGTTGGCAGTTCCGTCATTTCTTTTACAGGAGAACCCACATTACTGTCCTTCGCAGTAAAAGTGAGGAAACAAACGCAATGACAATAAAATTAACCGATTAGAACATTGAATTGAAAGGAAGTTTTAAAATCTATAACTAAAACTAAATCTCACAAAGCACTTATAACCTATAACAGTCACATATGGTTCATCCGTAAATTTAACAAATATAAGTTGTTATCAACTATCGGAAAAGTAAGTACGAGTTTTAGAAACACATTTTTGTACACTAAAACGTACTTTAATACACTTTAAACCATAATTATATTTAAAATAAGCGACACTTAAGGTGTAACCTTATTCCTGTTTGGCGTCCAAGATGGCCACTTTTATTGACTTCTTAGTTTGGATTCTTCGGTTCTTAGGTTAGAAGGATGAGGTTCTTCATCGACCACGGAGGTTCTCGTTGTACTATCCCCAAGACCTCTACTAAACCTTTCTAGGTCATTCAGTACCAACACCTCCAAAACTGAGGATGATTGATGAAACACGTTTTGGTTGAGGGTTTAGCACCTTTAGTAAAAAAACAAAACAAAAAAAAACCGCCTTTCTCAAAATGGAATAAGCAAATCGAATCACAAAGTTTCTAAACATCAAAGGATAACCATTACATTTTTTTTTTTAATTAAATAACAATTCGACGTAGGGCGTTGATGACTTCGAAGTTTTACGCCACTAAGCATAAACAAATAAACAATTCGACGTAAAACAAACAGGCTTTTGACTTCCACGGTCAATTTGGAAAACAAATGGCCGAGGAGAAAGTTACTTGGTTCATTTTTATATTTCACATATACTGTGAACAGATTAAGAGCATTTTCCGACCAATAAGTTCTTTCTATCGTTCCTTATTTCTGAGCATACTCAAGTTTTGGTTTGTCGCGGATGTTTGGTCTGATTCCTACGTTTACACATGTCTTTAGTTTGCTTTCTTCTCACAATTCCGAAGTTGTAATACAAATGTCTGATTCCTTGAATTCTGGTTTGGGAGGAAAAATAGTGCTGCTCATGGTCTGAAATCTTTTTCGTGGTGTTGGTTAGAACCAAATAACTCATTAAAATATCTCAGCCTCAATTTTCATTGCATTTAATTAAACTGTAAAACATATGACTCTTTTATTATAAGCTTATGAATACTTATTTAAGCTTTATATATATTTATATAAATATAACTGTATTGTTGTATTCTATATTGTTACCGTGTAATAATTTGAATAATTCAGCTGTATTAATTTAGTTGAAACTGGTGTTTTCTAAAAAGACAAAAAAAAAATAATAAAAAAAAAATAAGTTATTCCTGATGTTGAAACTTTTATAAAAAGTAATGTACAGTGTACAGTACAGTAAATAATAAGTTAAATATATACATTATGTTTGCATATATTATATGTATATATTAAATATAAAATAAATGTAAAATCAATAGTAGTTATTTCATTTACTTATATTAAGACAGTAACCCTTTTCAATTTTCTAGTACAAAATGTGAAGAAAAAAAAAGTATTCAAATTTTCCACTGCAATTAAGTACGCGGTAAATAGTAATGCTAATAGTATCAGTATTAATAGCTGAAAGAAACCGCCACTTGGTCTTTTGTATAACTCAAGACATTTGATAGAAACAACATTTTAAAAATGCACTGTAATTTTTTTATTTTTAGTTTATCTAACATGCATTATCACAAAACTTTTAATAAATCGTCGTCATTCTACATGTTTATAATCATACATCATTCTAAATATTATTTAAGTTACCATTTTTTAGCTATTTAAAAACTTATAGCTCTTTGGAAAACAAAAATATTTTTTTTAGATTCGCAAAAATTTTCTCGTTTTCACATGCTTCATGTTTCAAAATATTTTCTCTCCAAAATTCAGAAATTCTGAATGATTCAGTTAGGATCTTTCTATTTTTAAATTTTTCTTTTGTCGGATTGTTCAGGCTCACGCGCGACATAGTTTAAATCAAAAACAGTTGCTTTAGAAAAAAAGAAGAAAAATACATATAAAAATTCATCACTGATTAATAGGTTATGTAATACTTAAATGTTTAATCGTTTTGAAACTTATTATTAATAGTTTTGAACTAAAAATAATTATTTCACAAGGTTTGGCATACAACCAGAGCAACACTGATCAGAGTGCGGTACTTAGGTGATAACCTCTTTACGCATGGGCCCTCGTTGATAGTGTTTCAGGATTCATGAATTCCTTAGTGTGACTTGAAAATTTTACGTTTTGCCCTAATTTTATTCCAGAAATGGATAATTCTCCAACATACGCCGATTCGGATACTCCATTGCGATCAATTTGTAAGCTGCACGAACTTTAAAGTTAATTTATTTATATGCTACTTAACTTCTGACAGTGTTTGATTACTTTGACATTTCAGTTCAACCGAAACAGAACTTCGTAGCGAAATCACCATACTTGAACTTCGAAACAGATTACTTGCCAAAACCTGAATTCATATTTCCTGAAGGAGCTGGTAAACAGAGGGATAGGTTCGAGCTAGCCTTTGGTCAGATTGGATCCTCATGTATGTTTGGTGCAGCAATTGGTGGAATGGGAGGTCTATACAATGGACTCAAGCAGACAACACTTGAAGGACAAACTGGAAAATTAAGAAGGACGCAGTAAGTTTAGTTGTTTGTTGCATCATTAATTTTATGCTTATTATCGAATCAGTTGCTTAGACCGTTTGTATAGTACAGATATTAATTGATAGTGTTTGATTAAAAACTTTAGAAATCGTCTCATGCCTACCTTGAGAAGGTTAGTTTTTAATATTGTTATGATATGTCAAAGTCTAATAGTGCACCTGCTTGTACTAAAAGGGCACAAAGTAGTTGACTAGTAATTATGTAATGACATAGATTATAGATGTTCTGATTCAATCCATTCAAATGTATTATTATTTTAACAGTAGTTAACGTATTAATAATCAGTTTAGTTTTTAATATTGTTACGTTATGTCTAAGACAAAAAGTGCGCCTGCTAGTTCTGGAAGTGCAATGAAGTAGTTAACTGTTAAATATATAATGATAAAGATAATAGATGTTATGATTCAATCCTTTCAAATTAATTAATATTTCAACAGTAGATAACGTATTAATAATCAAGATCATCATTCAGGATGCTCATTTCTGTTCCCTGATATATCTAAAATATCTTTATAGTGATAGGAATAAAATTTAAGTTATATTAGGACGCTTAACCAACGTAAACATTTTAGATGTTACATGTCTTATGTAACAACTAATTTTTTACTAGATCAAAATGGTTTTTGACTTTCTTTAAATTGTTACTGGCATTTAAAAATAATGTAATTTTTCTTTCCTTTTTTTTTTTAATACTGTCAAGGTCCTTCTATTTGTGTTCTCTTTTTCCTAAGGAAGTTACATTTGTTGCTTTAGTGTAACCTAAGTTTACTGTGTCTTAAGCTTTATTATTTATGAATATTTTAATTTTTGTTGCATCTTTTATCTGCCCATCTTTCCTCTCTTAAAAAGAACCGACTTTACGTGGTAATAAACACTTAATAATTGTAATAAACAGAAACATTGTTATTAAAAATTATTTTCTGATTTAATATGACTACCTATATCATTTTTTTTATTTATATATATCTGCATTTATGGCAAGAATAACTAAAATATACATATCTTCACCATCAGTCAATCATTTACTCAACTATTTTTGTATAGAATGAATAAAGGTATTAATTATTGTCAAATGTTGATATTAACCTTTCATATTTATGGTAGCACATCCGAAGAGATAGTCAAATTCTTAATTACCTAGTACATTTTAGCTTTATGCATAATCGTTTATCTTTATAGCACGTTTTAACATAAATGCGAATTTTTCAAAAACTGTGATGCCTACGACCTGAATCATCCGTATTCATTAGTTATAGAAATATATTCTTCAAAGGAAACGTATATTAGCTTATAAAATTCATTCAAAAATGCAATAGCTCTAGACGTGTTTCCATAGCAACCACAAAACATTGATTTGAAACATATCATGCTTACATATAATTGTTATAAATATTTTAGTATCTTTGCTAATATTGATCAGATTAAGACTATTTTGCTTCCAGGCGGTTAGAAATTTAATTGCTATTCAAGAGGGTACTTATAGTTTTTTCAAAAACCTGTATAGTTTTTGAGTTATTCAAAAAACAATTATGTAGTAGGATTTAGAATTTTTTTTTTCAGCCGCTTAAAGGACAATTTTTTTTAAACCCAACCTTATCACATCTAGACAGTAAGATGATCCCCCTGGAAAAATTTCAGTTTCACAATCATAGTCAATTTTTGAGATACTCTGATGAGCAGAAAATTGAGTCAAATGGTACTTTCTTTTATAAATAGATAATTTATGTTATATTTTATTTTTATTCTCCTGTTCTTCATTTAAACAATGTATTTCCCCCAGTGTAATATGCTGTTGTTATTTATGCACCTGTTGTGTTAGCTCTCTCTGGTTTCTGTACTTACATATATTAATGTATTGTTGATTGGTCATAAAAAAGTCCAAATTAAAATTTATGATGCATACATTTTTACATGCATACATATTTAATCATGTGATTTATTTCAGGTTAATCAACCACGTTATGAAACAGGGAGCTGCAAATGCCAACACCTTAGGAGTCCTAGCAGTTATGTACAGTGGTTTGGGCGTTATATTAGCAAAGACCCGAGGTGCTGATGATGAACTCAACACACTTGCTGCCGCCACAGCTACTGGAATGTTATATAAATCCACTAGTAAGTTTTTATTTACTTTCTTTGGTTTGGTCCACTATAACAAGTCACAGAATAATGATTTGTGTTTTTTTTTTTTTTTTATATTGAGCTTTACTGTTTCAAGGATAAACACCCATAGAAGGAATTAATTATAGCCTTGGAAAGAACAGAACCCATGTTTTTCTGACGTATTTGACTTACGAGGTCTCTTAATTTTCCCTATCAATATAATACTTTAATTTCCAAAATCATTATAAACGTTTTATTTATTAAAATATAGTTTCTAATTATTATTTAGAAACATTGGAAGTCGCTGGCATGCATTGGTATTGTGAGCAATCTAATCTATTTATTGGGTTATATTGAGGATGTTTGACTGTTCAAATTATCATAGGGAAAAATAATCAATAATATTAATTTTACCGATGCTTCGGCTGAAGCATGTGAGCCATCGCCAGAGTATCAGTGAGCCATGTCAAGCATAAACAGAACGAAACATCGGCAAAATTAAAAAAATTTTAAACTACTGACTCCTGATTATTTCTACCTACCATATTTATTAGGTTGTAACAAATGGCCGATTTTTTAAAACTTTATTTTTATAGAGGACCATAGCGTTGTATTGTATAATATCATTTGTAATAAATACTTTTTACTTCTCTATTTGCGAACTATGTTTTGTTTTTTCTTAAGACATACAAGATTTTACTATAAATATAATTGTGCCCATTCTAACACATGATTACCGGGGAAAAAAAAAAAGAAAATTGTTTTTATGGGTACAAACTACTCCGCTGCCAGGCAGCATGTAATATTAATCACTTGTTTCGTTATGAAATTTCTAATGAAGGAATCGTCTATCGCTGGTTTACAAAATTATCTTTTGGAGTAGAAGAAAATCTCATAAAACAGTCAGAAAACTTGTGCCAGAACAAGGTGCAAGTCCTATGACAGTTTCCAGGCATTTAAAATTGATTGGAAAGCCAAAAAAGCTGGATTCCTAAGTTTCACACGAGCTCAACAAACATTAGTAGCAGTTGAAACATTAAGAGGCATGTGTTTCTTTGCTCGCTTGTCTATATTGCTAAGGAAATCAACATAATTAATTAATAATTTGTAAAGCTCACTTATAAAAGAGAAATTTAGTTGTATGTAATTAAACAAACTTTGATCATTTTTTGTTGATGGTTATCAGATTGTATCTGGAAAAATGAAACTGTTATTTGTTTATGTCTAAAATCTGATACATTAGTAAGTATACTGAGTATAAAGAGTATCCTAATGAATGTAAGCAGCATTGTGGACTAATAAAGTCTTCCTCTCACTTAATGAGTTGATTACTAACTGTTCTTTCACTGGACTATCAAAACATACGAAAACAATATTTTTAGAGACATAATAGTGTTTCGATTGTTCTTTTAGCTCATTCAATCTTCATAAAGTGGGTACCCTTAATTGGGGAAAAGGTGATGCGTAATCACCTACTTGCACAGCTGTTGGGCTAGAAACAGTGTGGTGTTATTTTAAGTCAAGTAAGTTGTTATATTCTAAGTCTATTTAAGACAGATTAAACGAAAAAACATGTGCCACAATAGTGGTTATAACCCTTAAAAGGTCATCGGATAATAGATGACAATTTTTTCCTAGTTTTGGTACAATTTGGTTCCAATTTTATAGAGGCAGGTTGTACCTAGGAGGGTCTTACCTCAGTCCACCCAGGGCTGATATAAATATTTATCCTGTCAAATCCTAACTTGAACAAGGGCCTTGAGCTCATTCTAAACTTTTTTTTTTTTTTTTTTTTTGTTTGCCCCAACTTGCCTTTGAGGGCTATGCAGGGTTTCTCGGATCAGTTGGTGAAGGCGGGGCAATAAATGCTGAGATTAAAGCCCCCAGACCGAGACTCGAACTCGTAATTATTGGTTTCAAATTATTTGTCCTCTGTGGTTACAACGCACTCAGCCATCCCGCTCCCACTCAGTGTCTATGTCACAGAGCTGCTCTACTCCCCATTTAAAGATATGTATTAGGTTGTAAAATAAGTTGTAGCCTTTTCCAATATTTCAATTTAATCCTCTCTGGATTTATAAAAAATGTTGACAAATTCTGAAAAAGGATTTTCAACACTTTTTTTATGTATCAGTTTCAACCAAGATTTCTTATCTTTAAGTGGTATTTTGCTTGCTCAAAATGGAAGAGAGAAAAATTCATTGTCGTCATTTAATAACTTTTTTATTTTCGAAAACTGAAATCCGCAGTCAGTTAACGAAAGTTTCAGTATGTATGGTGCC
Organism: Piezodorus guildinii; assembly: GCA_023052935.1. Classification (NCBI taxonomy): domain Eukaryota; kingdom Metazoa; phylum Arthropoda; class Insecta; order Hemiptera; family Pentatomidae; genus Piezodorus; species Piezodorus guildinii. The sequence continues at coordinate 75,564,831 of CM041298.1, read as the reverse complement.
TTAGGAGAATGCATGGTCTGAAAGTCATTTTCTAGGTTCAGTACCGGAAATTTTACTTAGAAGATGCTTAGGTTCTCCTTCAGCTGTTGATGATCATCAGTTTAAAAAAATTACCTGAAAGATGTCTACATTTAATAGGTCAAAATGGGTCATATATAATTGATTAAGAATATTTACAAAAGTTTTTATTGAAATTACCACAAATAAACGCTACAAATTTATTTTACAACCCAAATAGGCAGTAGTACAAAGTAATTTTTGTAATATTTTTAAGTTAGAATTAACATAGAAATGAATAAGTTTATGATATGTAAAAGGCAATATGAGTCAGAGACAAATGTTGGTTAATGAGTATTACACTTAGCAATAAGATTTAATTGTAAGATAGTAATAATATACTATTATATTTTAATAACACCTTTATTTTTGTAGGTGGCTTGAGGCGTTGTGGAATAGGAGGTGCCGTTGGGTTTAGCATTGCAGCTTTGTACTGCTTCCTAACATCGCAGGACAAATTGCAGGGAATGATGAGGTCTTACTCACCAGCCTGATCCCTACCGTTTCATAGTTCGTTTTCTAAAGACTACTCAGCGTTCAAAGCTTCTTAGTCATTCGATTTTTTAGTTAGCGTATTATAAAAAAAAAATGTGTAAATAATGTCGAAAAAGTGATTGGTAAGATATGAGTCCTATCGCCACCTCTCAGGAAATAAAGAATTATTCAAAAAAAAAAGTGATATGTATTTAGATTATTGAATAATTTTTTGAGTGAAGGCAAATATGCTAGAGTAAATATCACTGTTTGTAAATATGAGTTCGCAATAAATATGAACAAATTGTAATTTGTTATTTATTCTTTAAATCCTGTACCTTGATAAATGTGTTTTTTTAATGAAATAATTTAAAGATTGTTTATAGTATATTTTCAATTATATTTTAATCGGTTCATAAGATGTTCCTTAAATATATGGATTATTTTTTTTTCTATCAACAAATATTTGTTAGTTTATTGAAAGACTCACTTGTGTGTAGTAATTTTGCAAAATAGAGACCTTATATCTTGTTAAACTATGATTTATTTGTAAATTTATGATTTGAAAATTTTGTTGTCAAAATAAAGCTGTTTTATTGAAAATTTGAAGACATGTTTTCAAACTTTGTCTTCCCTTATAATTCCATTGGGTTGGTTAAAAATTAGATAATGTAAAACTCAAAATGGTATTTATGTTTAAAAAATGTAATTGTTATGAAATAGAATAAATAATAACTATCAACATACTATATCTACACTCAATTGCTAGGTTTTTTCCCCGCCCAATAGAGCATACATACTTTATGGAGGGTGGGTGGGCTCCTCTATGTTGGCAATGGACAAAATAAACTTTTTTACTCAGGTTGGATTCAAAATCAATGCTGAAAACTGCTTCATTCTTTGTCTCTAGTTAAGAGCAACATGTGTACATGATTTTTTTACTTTCACTTACCTATTTATGAAATATATAGTAAGGGAAAGTATTGTGATCGTGAAAATATTTGAATTTGAGTTTTCAGCGGAAATACACGTTTTAAGGTCCCATGATTCCAAATAGTCAAGTCCCCTAACAAGGTCTGTGGGTGTTCGTGTGTGGTAACTCCAGCGCATAAATGTTAAGTCCTATCATACTGCAATTTCATATTTAAGATGACCTGAGATGTTACAGAAACTTATCAAAATTAGGTAACCAGAAGAGCCACTTAATACCATTCAATTTGGACCTTTTTACAATGTTCTCAAAAATGGCTCTTAACGATTTTGATTAATCTCGCTATACTGATTTAATGGGCTTCAATATCATGTAGATTTCATTCTGATTGAATTAGTCTGACAGGGCTTAAATGCCGATATTTTAAATTTTCTTCCTCTAAATTACCATTAATTTTGTATATTCTATAAAAATAAACATTTTGTCTTGTTACCATTGATAAAAAACATAAATATATAATTTGAACTAATTCGATATCCAACTAAAGGAGAAAACTGAAAAATAATGTTTTAAATGCAATTTTTTGTTTTTGAACATAAGAACAGTAGTATACATGTATAATATACTGTTGGAAAGCTAAAGATTTTAGAAAAAATATTATCTTATACACAAGCTTGTAAAAGTTAATAAACAGTGATGAAAAGCCGATTAAACTAACAGCTCATTTTAAATAATAATATAATAGATTTTTTTAATAAAACACATTTTACTGTAGAAATTCAATTTAATTAATTCTTCAATTGTTTCACTCAGTTTTATCTCCAACTGTATTTGAAAATTCTTTGATCAATTTTAAAAACGGAGGTAAGTGAAAGTCGTGTGTTGCCCGCACCAGATTTTTACCATAAAACCTTTCTGAGCTCATTCAAAATTTTGAAATGATAGTATGCATGGTCTTCCCTATGCATCTATGTAATATAATATAAAACCATTATTGTGGCCAAAGAATAGTCCCTTAATGATCTTTAACACATTTAGATTCTGTTTCGAGGTCACAATTTTTTTTACACACCACTACCTCTAAGGGTCATGAGATTGATCAAAATAATTCATATTTGGTAATAGTAGTTTACAATCTTCATGAATTTTATTAGTGTGGATATGTGTTGTTCTTATCTTGTATTGTTTCTTTTATTGTTTTCTCTAGTCTAACTTTTATTCTCGATTGCTCTAATTGTATGCACTAAATTAGCAGATGTACAGTTTGTTGGTGCTTCTCGGCGTCTTAGAAGGTAGCCATGCATAAACTGGCAGTATCCAGTTCTAAGTCTGCATAACTTCTTCCCTCCTTGTAGTTTTAGAGCTGGTTCTCCATTTTATGAATAATCTTTTTTTGATTGGAACACCCAATCTTCCACCGTGATTTTTTATTATGATTATGAACATTTTATGAACCAGGTGTAAGTCAGTTTGTCATATTAAATTTTAACAATTTTCATTTTTCTAAATGGATGGAATAATTAAATTTCTAAGTGATCCAAACAGTTCGCAAACTATAGGCAATGAAAACAAACTCATTCATTTGGTTACAGATTAGTTCTTGTAACTTAAAAAAAATAACTTGTGTCAGGCTTACAAACAATTTCTTTGGTGGTGATATTGGAATCACTGACCAATTTTTGTTTTTTGTCACAACTAGAACAGGTTGCTCTTACCTTTATCAGAATAATCGTAGCTAATTAAAAATAAAGTAATACACTGGTAATAGAAGTATAATTAAATCTTTTAAAAATTAAACCATCACCTCCTGAAGAATTAATTCACCTTTATGTAAGAAATAAATAAATGATAATTTACACAGTACCTTATCAATGTTGAGAATAGTTGATCTTCATCCATCATCTTCCTGTTTCTTTGCGAAGATGAACATTCAGCTCTTTTTAACAAAATATTTTTGTTCCAGCTTGAAACCAATTCATAATTTTATATTAAAAAATTTAAGTAGATAATTACATATCATAAAATAAAATTAATGAATTCTATTAGTTTATTCATTAGAATTACTGGAGACAATTAGTTTTAGAGCTGCCTGAATCTATTTTTTTTAACTGTTGGAGTTTTTATTTATTTTCAATAGACTCAATTTAGTAAAGAAAATAAGAACATACCCCAGTTGGATCAAAATTGGTTCAATCCTATGATATTGTTATCCCCTGTAAAATTTTATAAAATGGATTGATCTGTTTTAGAAACTAATTATTTGATGTGTTGGTAGACATAACAAGATGATTGTTACTTCTACTAAACTCTGTATTGCAAAAAAGTTGGAAGTAAAATTAGAAGTACATTCCGTAAACTCATTGTCAAATATATGTTGTTTTCAAAGAAGTACAAGGAATGTTAGGTATTATTATTACTGACTTAAACAACTATATTTAAAATATATATTTTTTATACACCTCATAGATACATATAATAGGAAACCACCTTCAGAACTTGGGCTTCCAAAAAAAAAAAAAAAAAGATTCCCATTTTGAATTCTATCCTTCCAGAAAATTCTCATTATTTGTTTTTCTTCTGTGATTTTCTATTTTTAATTTGTTTGTTTATTTAACGTCACTTTATGCTACTGTGGCTAATCGGACAATGCTACAATGGGTCTTAAATTTTGCCTCTCCAGGTTTAATTAGGATAGGATACTCTTTAATGAGTACCTGAAATCACACAGGGTCTGGACCACCTTTTTACGCTCCCTCCGAAGGATGGCATTACTAAGGATTTTTTACTCCCATTAAGGACCACCTGCGGCTTTGAACCCTATTTTAAATTTTATTGTGAACCATCTACCTTGAGCTCTGTCTAAGTCAGGATTTCTTTGAATGATCTTTAAAATATTATCAATCTACTTCACAGATATGAATGGAGTGTCCAAATAGATGGAAGGTATCTCAGTTTTAACAATGTAAAAACTGAAAGATACCTCTTCTTTAACTTTCTCCTTCTGCCTTTCAGCATGGAGTTAAGTTAGTCCATCCCCATGTCTCTAGCAAGAGTATTCAACTCCTGCAAAGTCTTTCCTCTCGCTTGTCCTTACTTGGAAATATAACTGTTATAGCTAAACCTATGTCTTTTACTAGGTCTAGTGCCTATTGGTCTCCCCTCCATAAATGTGGGTGGGTCACAATCATGCCTCATCCTGCATCCTCATTTCTGCTGCTGTTACACGGCTCCATTTGCTGTCCGGGAGTACCCAGATCTCTGCTCTATAAAGCAGAACAGGTATATATATGACCTTAAGTATATGAGTTCTTTGCAAATGGAATAGAATATACTATTGGATTTTTCTGTCCTGTGGGATATTTTTGGTTGGACTTTTCCATTTCTGTTGATCACAGTTCCAAGGTAGGAGAACAAATTTACCACTTCAAGCTCCATGTCTCTGCACATAATGTGGATTTGTTCGGGCTCTCATCCTGCTTGTAGGAATATGCTTTTTCTGGTATTAATATCCCTACTACCATATAATTCAAGTTGTTTAATTAAACATTTTACTTTCACTTACCTAAATATGAAATATATAGTAAGGGAAAGTATTGCAATCGTGAAAATTTTCGAATTCCAGTGTTTGATGGAAATACACATTTTAGGGTCTCCTGAGTCCAAATAACCAAGTCCCGAAAAAGAGGTTTGTGTGTGTGATCAGTCTAGCGCAAAAAGATAAGTCATATGAAACTGTAATTTCATATGTAAGAGAACTATACGCCCGAGATGTTGCAGCTACTTTTTCATCAAAATCTGTTAGCCAGAAGAGCCACTTTATACCATGCATTTTGCATATTTTTACGATTTTCTGAAAAATGGCTTAGTTTTAACTCTGTATATTTATGTATAATTTAATGCGCTGTAACATCTTGTAGGTTTCATTCTGATTGAAATAGTCTGATAGGGCTTAAATGCTGACATTTCGAAATTTCTTCCTCTAAAGTACCTTTATTTTTTGTAGATTCGAAAAACTAACCATATAGCCTGATTAGCATTGCTAAAAAATAAGTAAATATATAAGTTGAACCAATTTTTTGTTTTTGAACTTAAGCACAGTAATATACATGTATAGTATACCGTTGGAACGCTAAAGATTTTAGAAAAAATATTATCTTACACATACTAATGTAAAAGCTATCAGAGAGAGATAAAAAGCTGATCAAAACAAACTGATTTTGTAGATAATAATATAATAGATTGTTTAATAAAACACATGTTTCTATTAAAATCCAATTTAAATAATTCTTTAACAATTTATTTTCGTTTAAAAATTCTTGAATTGATATAAATAATGGAGGTAAGTGAAAGTTGTGTGTTGCGCACACCAGATTTAAAAAAAATATATAAATATTACATCTTTCAGTTTCAGAATTTATAAAATAGTCATGAATCTTGAATGATGAATGAATGAACCTTTTTGTTTCTCTTTAAGGTCTAGTACTAGATTAGTAGCTGCCTGAAATGTCTGAATATTCTTAGAAATATTAAAATTTAATTTTCTGCATGGCGGACTTTATGTGACACTTACTTCTGTGTTCTGGGAAGTTTTCTCTTCTTTCATTTGGTACCACTTGTTTTTATTTGCATGCATATCAAGTAGATATATTTGAGTTTATCTGATGAAAACCATGGATAACAGCAAACAAATAAAATTTGGTTTTCCTCCCCAACTGTTAAGAATCAGTATATGGGTTATATGAACTTTTTGGGGGAACCCGTGGCTGAGTGGCTAGCAGGCTGGTCTCTCATGCTACAGGTTGTGAGTTCGAATCCCAGTCCTGACGGGGCTTTTATAAGGATGTAATTAAATGGGGAGTCACTCACAGCCTCTCTCCCGGGTATGTGAGACCCGTCAGCCAAATGGTGGCCACTCAAAAAATTAGGCGTAGGGAGTGATGACATTATACTACAAAATGCATATATATTATGTTATTTTCTTTACTTGTCAGGTTAATAATTCCAATTAGTTTGTATTTTTCAGTTAACATGGTGTGGGTTGATAAAGAAAACTGAATAGCTTTGGTCGTCTTATGCAAAGTTGAAAAATATAGGTTAGAGACTTTCAACACTTTGGAACCTTTGGGTATCTTCATACCTTCGTGTACCACACTATAAATGGATATAATGAGACCCTATATATATGTGACAGAGACCTGGTCTTCCCCACACCGTGAAAACCGCTAGTGAAAGAAGAGGCTGCTAAAATCAGAAAAAATCCCATTCGTAAACAAAAAATCATGTCTCGGGAAATGGGAATCTTTGTCAGGTCTGTCTCTCATAATGAAAATGACCTTAGGATGGGTGCATTTCAAATAAGGACAAAGGCTAACCACTTCCCCAAAACAAATTAGAGTAGATAGATGTAGAGTGCTCCTTGGCCGTTACACCAATGGTCTTCATCTAAAGATTTTGTTTAGCAATGAGGAAATTGTTAAAATCCAAAAAAAAAATTAATTGTCAAAATGAAAAGCTCTTAAGAAGCCCTGGAAGAAATTAGAAAAGTCAAAAGATATCATCACCCTTTCTTAGTGATGGTTTAGTGAGGAGTTTGATTTAAAGGCACCAATAACCTCCATTTTTGTGAAAAATAGTCAAAACTAACAGGACAATATTTTGGAACCTGTTGTCGACCCTCTAAATGATACTCTTTTTGCTGGAAGTCAGTGGGTTTTCAAGCAGAAATCCGCTCCAGCTCAGCGTTCATTTCTGGCTCGGCTTGGCCCTCAGAAAGTCTGATCTTAACCCAGTAGATTACCGGCTTTGGTTCGAACTGGAGAGGATGGTATGCCATAGAGCACACCATAAGTTGGAAAGCCTCAAACAATCTCTGGTCCAAGCAGTTGAGCGCTTACCTCAAGAAGTGCTGCGTGCTGCTTCTGATGACTGGCCACAGAGATTAAATACCTGTGTCAAGACAAAAGGGGAACATTTTGGGTATTTTTTTTTTTTTTTTTTTATTAGTCTCTATAGATGTACATTTTATTATGTAATAAAGTTTTTGAAAAAGTTAGTTTTTCTGTTAAAATATGTAAATATTTCCTTGTAATAATATTTATGGCAGGACTAGATATTGGACAAATAATAAATAGCTCTGAATAATATAATGGATAAAATTCTTGAAATAAATCAAGAATAAAATTAAATAAATAAATTGCTATTTATTTATGCTTTAATTCTATACAATTAAAAAGAGGTAAAAATAATTATCAAGCAATAGTTTAATGTTTCATTTTGTTTTAAATATGTATGCAGAGGGAGGTGCATACATGTACACCCCTTACATGTTTTAAATATGTAAGAGGAGGTGCCATACCCCTCTCCCTAAAAAGTAATGGGATTAATAAAATTATAAGGTAAAAAGGAAAGTAAAATATTAGGAAAAAAGGTTTGGCTTTTACCTCCAAGAATTGACTTTATTTCATATTGATAAGTATATAGACAGTGTTAGGAAAAAATAACTTATATTTTTAAGCCTCTTGGCCCACTTAATAAACATTTTGTATACCCATAGCTGTTTATAGCCCATTTCTTGACAATTTAAATTATTTAGACTATAATTTAATAAAATTTAAAAAAATAATTAAGTTAAATTCTTGAATTTTTCATTTGTTGGTCAGTTCAAATGAAAAACTCTGACAACACAAAACTTTCTGTTGTGAGTGAAAGTTGGAATTTTCTAAATTGAATCTTATTTTTAAATAAATATGTACATGACCACATATCAGTACTCAGTACTCAGTAAGGCCAGGGTGCTCATGTCTATCTTTTTTATTATATATATATATATATATATATATGTATATATATTATATATATATATATATATATATATATTATAATAATTATATATAATATAGATATACATAGATATATATTATGTTTATGTATATAGTTACAAGTATATGTTATCTTAAAACATAATTAAAAATTATGTTCTAATTATTCTACATGCTTAAGAGAATTTCAGTGAAATATCCTTAGTTAATTATTTTATTTCATATTCTTGTGCATCCTTATGATCATAAAAACAAATACCCCTTTACAATTACCTAATTTTTAGCTCATTATACCTTAACATAAATTAAATTACGTATAAAGATTTATTATTATTGCACTTAATAGTTGACATATTTCCTCAGTAATATACTCGATGGGTTCAAAAAATATTTAGCTATAATGAAATTACATGATTTACATACATATTATATAGCTAATGAGCTTTAAACAATGTAATAAAACCAAGATACAATTTATCTTTCTCAACAGTTTAAAATGATAACCAAAAGTCAATATTAGCTCCAAGTATAGCTTATCTATATATAACTGTTATTCCACGGAGTAGTTTTAACAATATATTTAGAGTAGGGATACCATCTTATCTCGACTCAATGTTTGTACAAGATAATACTATCTTTAGAACTATACTAGGGGGTCATTCAGTGTAGATTCAGATCAGTACTGTGGTGCTAGTGAAATGCGGACTCACCAACAACTTTGTTTGCTCAATTTGTGCGGTGCGTTCTGTGCTGTATGCAGTTCGTTAAGTTGTGGATTCATATGGTACTATTGGCGATGGGCGCTGAATACTTGCGATGACATGAAGGCTTGTAGCTGCCTCTTGTATGGTACATGGGGTTTCACTGAATTCTCCGGAGGGGATTCTCAAAACTGCAGTTTTGTCACATTCGCTCCAGTACCTCTTTTAATATGGTCTATGCTGATGGTCATATACCATGGATTGAGGAATAGCACTGTTAAAGAGAGTCAGAGAATTCTGATAACTAACTCTCCTACCATGTAGGTACAATACATTGATTTATTTTATACAATGATTCAATAGAACTTTGCTTAGGCTAAAAAAAAAAGCCTTAAAATCACATATATCTTTAAATATTGATCAAAATAATTTAAAAACAAAAAGTTGGAAGAAGCATTTAAAAAAAAAAAAACGTTTAGAGACATATTTTAAGTAAATAAAACACTTGCCCAATGTCGACAGTTATAGAATGTTTCACAACTTATCAAAAATTTATTATTGTTATCCTGGAATTATAACTCATCAATCTTAGTTCTAATTTAAAAAAAACTATATTTTTTTAGGTGTCATGGCAACTTCTTTCATGGAACTAAAAATAAATAATTACGATATACCCTATTGAGAATAATCATTATTTTAAGATAAAAATAATAAAATGATTGATATCTAATAATCAAATTTCAAATCCAAATAGTAATCAATGTTAATAAAATGTAAACAAAGCCTTCCATGTTGACAATCTGATGAATCATAGCCAGTAGTACATTCAAGTAACTCAACTCAATCTTACAATACCTATTTTATTCTTTAAAAACTCAGTTTCACAGTGTGCTAATTTATGCTATATATATTTTTTTTAATTGAATAAATTATAATTGAAAAAGAAATGTAAAAATGTTTTTGAATATCTGATCGTTCCCATGAACCATTAAATGTTGAAGGTTATATTAATATAATAGGAGATAAAGGGGGTACTTGTACATTATTAAGTTGGTTAATTTATAAGTGGGGCTATTAATTAGAACAGAACTTTGATTTTTATTTGTAATTATGAGACAATATCCCAAGGCGATTACTGAAAATGCATTTTGAGATCAAAAATTTTAAGCATAACCCTGTGTAGAACTCTCAAGATGGATTAGAGGAAACAATTCTTTCCTCTTTTCAAGAACTTTCTAAAAGGCCAAGCATAAAAGTGTCAATTCAATAAAAAATACTTTCCATGAGTTAATTATTTTCAGACCTCAACTTCATATGAAGAGGAAATTGAAAAACTTGATGACGAGAGGAATCTTATAATTTGGAAGCAAATTTAGTTTTATTAACAAATTAAATTAAATCAATTTTCATTCATTGATGTTTCTTCAACATTATCCCAAAAAGTTTATGATGATTGAGAAATAGGTTATCATTATCTTTTTCATATAGAATTCTTCCTTCCAGTGGCGCGACAGGCAGTGTAGACCCTGGGCCTCGCGGTGTAATCTCCTGGAAGATTACACTCGCGTTTCTCAATACATTTTGTAGGGTAGGGTCATCACCCCTACGCCTAATTTTGTGAGTGTCCACCATTTGGTTGATGGGTCTCACATACCTGGGGGAGAGGCTGTGAGTGACTCCCCATTTAATTACATCCTTATAAAAGCCTCGTCGGAACTGGGATTCAAACTCACAACCTGTAGCATGAGAGACTAGCGCACTAGCCACTCAGCCGCGGGCTCCCACATATAGAGTACATCTGAAAAATTATAATACATTGATGGAGTACTTCATAAAAAATAACATAAGTCAATAAAATATTAAGATAACGCTAAGATATAGAATTTTTATAATAATATATGTTCTGTTCTCATATGCCTATATTTTGGAGTTGATAACTTACTATAATTACTTTATGTGATTTGTTTTATGAGACTGTTGTCATTCAGTGGGCAAAATTATAGTGTATAAATTCTTATATTGTTGGAATATCAAGTTCTTTGTTAATGTTAATGTAAGTTCTTTGTGCATGGTAGTTACTTATTTTGGTGTAAGGTCGATGATTACATAATAATAGGTTGTTATGTTGTCAATCACTTTTGATTGATTTAACAATTTTAAATTAAAAAAATGGGAATCGTCATACACATTTACTTGTTAGGACTGAAAAAGCATTCCTTTGGACTTAAATTCTAATTTACTATTATCTGCAATCATTGTTTGATTAGGATACTGCTACTGTTTCCCTTTTTATATGAGGTTCATAAGTACTTCGACTTCTTACATGCTAAGAAAGGTGCTCTATAAATCTTGAGAATTATGCTCCATGATCCTCTTTCAAAAAAAATCTGAAGAGTAATCTGGCCCAATATAAACTGATATGAATAATTTGAAAGATAAACAAAAAATATTAATGGTTTAATGAAGTAGAACAAACTTTTCAACTGATTCCTTCTCTTTCTCTTTCGAAATGAAATAATGGATTCCAGATGGATTTTTTCTTCCCAAATATATAATTCATGTATGTACCCAGAATTTATTGAGACCAATTGAAAATTTTAAAAAGTTTAACAAACTTTGAATTATGGAATGTCTTCACAATATCATTGAGCTGATTTTTTAAAAAGCAAGTGATTTAAAACCAGTTTTAAATTTTATTGCTGTACCTAAATGGAAATAATGGTTATTTTAGACATAACAATATAGTGATCTATTTATATGATTTAATATTTATTTTAAACATTCACTGAGTGTTAATAAGAGTTTCTCCTTTTTCTAATCCCTGGAAAAACATTCTAATTAAATTAAATAGAGTGGCCATCATATCTGAACCATGCAGGATGACTTATTATCGATAAAGTATGAATAAAGACTTACTGTATGAATAGAGAGGGGAATTCAAAAATGTAGTTCTGGAGTTCTGAAAGATGGTTTTAAAATAATCAGCCGGAATTTATTCTGAACCTTGGAAGTCAACGCAGCAGTAGGAACACACCTTAAAAGAAAAATATCTATTTAATTCTCAGTTTTAATTAAATCGTTCATTAGTTTGATGTGACCTATTTGATTCATCCAAATAGAATGGTCTTCTTTGTTACATTATAGTATACATAGAATTTAAGTTAATTACCAAATATGATTAAATAATAATAATAAAATTACATTATACTTAATGGAATCAATATTAGTTACTAAAATATTCATTACATCCCAATTGTATTTATTGTTTATTTATCCATTAATTCATTGTTTAGAATGTTGAAATTTAAAATTTTATAGTTGAGAGTGTTAAAAAGCTCTAATTTTTCTTTCTTGTCAAATATCTTAAAAATATTTGAGTCCTTTCATTTTAAAATTTCGGTTTATAAAATGAAAGAACTATTTCAAAATTAAAAAAGAACTATTTCAGAAATTAGTAACACATCAAAATAATTAATTTTTTTTTTAATACAAACCTAATTTTCACAATTTGTATTTATGAAATCAAATATATTCATATTTTCCTCATAGTTAATTTCTCCAAATTATAAAATTTTGTGTAATTGCTTAGACAAACTTCTTTTTGTTTCAATAAAAAAGTATTCATAAACAATTATTATTTTTTTTATGTTTGAAACAGATTGATTAAAAATAATAAAATCATTTTCCTCTGTTCAAAAGTAACAAAATGGCCGTCACTCTTGAGGAGATATTAAAGGCGCTAATCTGTTTTTTAGAAAATATAATTAATTATTATGTAATCTTTTTGATTAGCCAAATTTATATAAATCATATTTAATATATAAATAATTATATTAACGCCATTATGAATATCTTTTATTTTGTTTTTCCCTCATCACCACTATATTTCATACGACATAACTTTGTTTTGAGCCCCCCTTCCAAAGATTTGTGATAGGTACTTTTGTTGTTAATGAGTGTCCGTTTTATAACAGTGGAACCATCGACATTTTTAACGATAATTAAATTTTTTATAAAGTTTATACATGATTTGATCGGTACAATTTAGAATTATTATAAACAAAACCATCAGTTTGCTTATAGATGTGTCTCAAAACAAAAACAAAAGAGAAGTTGATGGGAGGAATCTTTTACGAACACTAAAATTCCCCCTGACAGGGAAAAACAATAGATAATGAATATGTCAAACTGACAATGTACTGATTTTCCCAGGTAGGAAGGAAATGTTTGTGGACGGACTGGGGACTGATGATTAATTGGAATAAAGTCTACAGGGAAACCCGTGCCTGAGTGGCTAGCGCTCTAGTCTCCCACGTCAATGGTTGAAAGTTCGAATCCCAGTCGCGGAAGGACTTTTTCAAGCATATACTTGAATCAGGGCTTACCGAAACGCAGTCGTGTCTAAGGAAGCGGAAATCTTGGGACGATTTCATCGTCGAAGAGACCTCCAAGAATCCTTGGGGTATCCCGTACAGAGTGGCCTTGGGTAAGTTGACTCCACTGCAAGTAATTGCAGCATTGAAACAGGAAACTGCCCAAGCAACCACCCTTGAAGAGGCGGCGAAGATATTTATTTCGGAGACCTACCCCAGGGATGATCCTTCTCAGGATAGCGAGGAAGATTGTTTTATTAGACGCACTACGGTATGCCCACCTGGTACGGACTTATGCCCACCATGGGACATATGGGACCTCCGTGCTGCTGTGGATGGACAAAAGACTGGTCGTGCTCCAGGTTTAGACTCCATTGACTCGGCAATTATAAAGAACAGTATCCCCTATATCGAAGATAGATTGCTATTGGGATACTTTCCAAAAAACTGGAAGATTGCTGACATAAGGCTCCTGTACAAAGGAGGAGACAAAGACAGGCAAAAATCGAAGTCTTACAGGCCGATATGTCTTCTACCGGTAATGAGCAAAATTTTAGAAACTCTCATTGCCTCAAGCCTACGACCGGTCTTTTTGCGAGCTGCCCATCCACGGCAGTATGGATCAACCAAAGGAAGGGGAACCGCAGATGCCCTGCTGAACATACGCCGTGACGTCGAAGGAATGGCTGAGAAATATGTTTTGCTGATTCTTTACGACATATCCTCCGCCTTCGACAGCGTGTGGTGGCCAAGCTTACTTCAGCAGTTGCACAAATATGAAGCTCCCAGCAACTTGTACGATCTCATTCGGAGCTACCTGCAGGACAGGGCCTTAAGGATAAGAGGCAACTTCTATGAAGTAGAAGACACTGTGGAAAGAGGTTGCCCACAAGGCTCTGTTCTTGCTCCTGCATTGTGGAAATTGGTGTTTGACGAGTTGCTGGGAGTCCTGGAAGAAAATCGGTTCCCCGCAACAGCATATGTAGACGATCTGGCCGTTTTGGTGGCCTCGAATAGTAGAGCTGGTCTGAAAGAGTCAGGTGAAAGGTGCGCCAACCTAGTGAGCAGATGGTGCGAGAGGAAAAAGTTAATGATGGCCACAGCCAAGACACAGACGATTCTCTTGCGAGGGGCGACTGACAGAGCCCACCCTATAACATTAAAGATACAAGGTGTTAATATCCGTCCAAGTGAGGTTGTTACCTACCTTGGTATTAGAATTGGACCAAAGTTCAATGTTACGCCTCACTTGGACTACTTAAGAAGCAGGGTGGGATTGACTCTTAATGAGCTCAGCCGTATAGGGGGCGCTTTTTGGGGTCTCAGGTACCCAGGAACATTGGCTGTTTACAAAGGAGTGGTTTTGGGTAGCCTAAGGTATGGGTCCCCAGCTTGGAGTCAAAACCTCTCGCACCGACAGAAAAGTAGGTTAGCCACAATTCAGAGAATAGCTCTACTCAGGGTCACCAGAGCGTACAGAACTGTGTCTCATGAGGCGGTGCAGGTATTAGCAGGAGAAATACCTATAGACCTACTTCTACGAGAGGACTACTACCGGTATAAATTCAAGAGAGAAGGTCTGGCGGATCTACCGGACACCATTAAAGTGAGGATCAATGAGGAGCCCAGCAGATGGAAAAGAATTCTCCGGGAGATCACCATAGAAGAGTGGAACCGTCGGTGGGTGACGACTCCAAAAGGTGCTAATTTAAGGAAGTATTTTCCCACCGTCGGGTCAAGACTGAAAAATACATGGATCCTCCCGGACTACTGGGTCACACAGTTCCTTACTGGGCATGGGGGCTTCCGATCAAAGCTCGCTAAGCATGGTAAAAGCATCAGTCCCCTATGTCCCAGTTGTGGTGTTCCGGAGACCGCCGAGAATATTCTCCTTGCCTGTACTACTTATGAGGCACTGAGAATGAAGCTTTTGAGGGACACAGGACTCTACGTCCTGACAGAGGGCGACATCCCTAATGTTATATCCAAACAAAACTACCCGTACTACAAAGCATTTGTATACGGGTGGAAGGAACAGATTGGTCCAAGCCACTTCAACTTGAGGTAGGAGAGAAGTATGAAGAAGGCCACTGAACATCCGAAGACCCACTAACATGCTGTTTTATTAGTTTCATAGCAGTTGTAGGTTGTATCTATGGTACTTCCCACAGCAGCAATACCCGTATTGTCTCAAGGCAGGGGAGGGTAGTAAATAAATAAATAAATAAGCATATACTTAATTCACTCACAGCCTCTCCCCCGGGTATGTGAGACTCGTCAGCCAACTGGCGAATACTCACAAAAATGGGCTTAGGGAGTGATGGCCCTTCCCTATAAAATATCGAGCTACGCGAGTGTAGTATCCCCGCATATTATACAGCACGCCCAAGGGTCAACACGACCTGTTTTTTCATTGAAACTAACATAGCCAAACGCGACTATTTTCATTCGAACTAATAACAATTTAAAAAAATATATATATTCGGTGAATATGAAATTGACATTGAAACTGTTATAGAATTTTCGATCGATGTTCCTAAACCATCAGAGGTGGAGCGTGTCAAACTGAGAGTAAAAAGAACGTTACACAATAAAAGTTACAAACCCCTAGCTAAATGACATATACATGTCAATGTAGTAATCCTGTAGTGGCAGGTATAGGTTTCGATCCCGAAATAATTTTTCAGAAAAAAAAATTCAGATTATAAGTGCATAACGTCATAATTTAAATGAAATTTTCTCTGTTTCAGTCACCAAGAAGTGATGAACCCGCAAAGGATACCAAAGCTATTTGCAGTCTGTTCTTCCATTATAGCTATTGCTTCAGCGATAGTAATATTCTCTTCAGGCATAGTTCTAACTGATGGATACTTTAAGACCTGCAAAGAATATAAAAAAAATGTTGTGGACCAACTGGATGTAAGTAAAAGTAGTACCATCTAAAAATGAAATGTTTTTTTAGACAAATCACTTATGGTTTCAATTAGTTTTTGTTCGAGTATGTTAATATCGGATTAAGTTTTCCCATCGCTTAGATTTCGACTGAAGTCCAAGGACTTTTCTACGCAGAAAGTCGTAGCAATCAATTCAAGGAAACAGACCACAGGCTCAATTTTCATAACTGCTAATGAATACTGATTAATGAATAATGATTATATGCCCAATCCACAAAATAGGAGATTTTTTTGGACTCCAGAACTACCGAGGCATATCCTTGTAATCAGGAGCATATAAGGTCTTAAGAATCATCTTGAAACTTCTCCCTTTTGAAAAATTGGAAACAGGGTGTTACCAAGCTTGGTTCATGAGAAATAAAGCCACCACAGATCAGATGTACCGCTTAAGTACAGTATATCATAGAATTCCTGAAAGCATATTACATAATTGATAAAGAAAAACTGCTGAAAATAGGAGTTGAAACGAAACTGTAGTGACTGCTCAATCTGACAATGAAAATGATACACTGCAATGCCAAAGTACAAGCTGTTTACCTGGATGCCCTCCCAATTGTTCAACTTAGCCCTGGAGAGTGTAGTCAGAAGTTCTGGAATACAAGTCGGAGGCACTATATTTAATAGGACTGTGCAAATTCTTGGGCTTGCTAATGACATAGGTATCGATGAAAGAAATTCCAATGCTATAAGAAATGGTCTCCTGGCTCTAAATGTTGAGTCTGCTCAACCAGGGTTCGTCATCGAATCCCAAACAAAATATGTACGTATTAGATAAAGACATAAGCTTGAAAATGAGGAAACGGCTACAAAAGAAGTAAATTTCGCCTTTCAGCGCGTGAATGAAATGGTATGTCTTGATTCCCAGATAAATGCAAATATTGAGTTGCAATCTGAAACCCAAAGAAAAAGAATGACAGCAAGCAGGGTTGCAAATAAATTTCCACTGAAGCTCTTTCTACCAAAATCAGATTCATAAAACTTAGATACGGCCTGATCTAACGTACGCTACAGAATACTGGACTCATACAAAAGCACAAGATCTTACCCTCATGATGTTCCATCGAAGTATATTGCGTAGAATATCTGAAACATTTCTTGACAATGACTCGTGGAGACGACGGTTAACTGTGGAAAATACGAACCTTCATAAAGATTTCGAAATGGAAAAGCTGGACACATTGTACGATATAAGAGAATGAAGTCCCGCAAAAGCTACGGGACGAAAGATTAAACAAGATGAGTTAGTTAGTAGACCGATACTCCGATGGGTGGATAGTAATGGTAGTAGACGCTTTGAACATCTTAAACATCCAAATTGAATAGCAGTAGCAAACAACCAGACGACAGGCGGTTGAAGTTGCAGAAAGCCTTGTCCCCAAGTAGGATATAGAACCATCTATATCTATGTCTTCATAAGAGGATGTGATTATCGAATAACATCAGCGACCTCAAAGTCACAACACAATGCGTCGATTCGAATCTGTTCATATGGAATGAATTTTGACCTACCAACTCTGGTTAAACTAGATGAGGATTCCTAACAAATGATTTCATGCAAGTCCTCACTTGCTGGTGAGTTGTAGAACCTCACAATAACTAAGTGTACTAGGATGTAAAAGGAAGTCGATTAACTTACTGATTGTTTTTCGTTCTTTTAAACATATTTGTGATATTCATATTTTTCCAGCTTAACTACCAATTTGCGTTATGTTTTTACAATAAAATTATTTCTTACTAGTTTATTATCTAAGACCATGTTACTTTACCGTTCTTATCTCCCTAAAACAGTTTAATATATTCCCTTGAATTTAACATTATGAGAATTAGTTGGTTTGCTACATCAGTAATTTCTGTGTTTTCTATATAAAATGCTGTATTCCAAAATAAGAAAAAAATAATTTTCTTCACAGCTACTCTTGAATGATTTTTGTCAATTATAAAAAAAAAAATTGTATCTCAATATTTCTTGATCATATCTCAATGAATCGGCGTCATCGCTAGAAAAATAGTTTTTCTATTATGTAACGCTTCTTGAGAGAAACGTATTTTTTCTAAAGGAGAGTTGATCGCCTTCATCAGAGAATCCTTAAACCATGTTTTTGTTTGCCAACGGCGCCAGATAAGAATTATTTTATTAGCTTGGTCGCCTCAGAGCCTGGCGTTTGATTAACGATTTGCGTGCTGTACGCAAATGAAAAGAAAAATGCGTCACTATGAGCTGATTATATCAGAGCATAAATTTGTCCAACACGCGCCCACATTATTATATTGAAATGTTTTTTGTTTCTTGTATTATTAAAAAAAATGACATAAAAATCTGGAAGTGTTGTTATAACACTGAACTGCGAAACTTCAGTTCCTTATTTGAAATACACAAATCTATGAAAAATAGGTATCTGTGTTTTAAGTTATTGCAATATTTTCTGCATTTTTAATTGTGTCACAATTTTTGTGAACTTGAATTATTTAAAATGAAACTTCTAGTTGGAAGCGTATCACACAGCACATTTAGGTGAGGAGTCACCTACAACATAATGGCTAGCATAACAGCTTTCTATGTCTAAGGCCGCAGGTTCAAACCTGCAGGTGGCCCTAGGATTTTTTAATGGGAGTAAAAAATTCTTAGTTATGCCGTCCTTCGAAGGGGACGTAAAAAGGTGGTTTCGAGCCTGTGCGATGACAGGTACTCGATCCCTCGATCCCCAGGGATTCCGTCAGGTACTTGATCCTTTTCCTAATAAAACCTGGGTAGGCGAAATTTAGGCCTCCCACTGTAGCATCGTCCTATTAGCCACAGTAGCATAAAGTGATGTTAAATGAATAAATAAACACAGCACATTTGTGGAACTCTCATTTGTTAGTGCTATATGGAGTTGAGTGACTGCTATTAGCACTCACAGTCATAATAATTAATATGGTAAGTTATCCAAGTAATTACTTTGAATCAACTTTTTCTGCCTCTGCAGAAGAAGGTGGTGCTTGATCTGTAACATCCGTTGCCAAAGAGCTATGTTCTCCAATAAATTGATGCCTGCCTGCTTCATTTCCTCTTCCACAATTTTTTCCTTCCTACAATTGGTCTTCCTTTATTTCAAGAGATGAATAATCTTTCTTCAAAAACTTTTTTCCCTGTCTATCTTTATCCATTCCGTAAACATGGCTGTACCATTTCAGGCTACTAACTTTATTTAGGAAGGTATTAAACATGGGACAAACCGCTAACAAAATACTGGGGTATTATGAAAAGAACGAGAATTCTCCGAACGAATTTCAATTTCATATTTTACTTTTATATCCTGAATGAGTGTAAAAGGACAAATCAACAATGTAAGTGGTAAGTGAACATAATTACGTCAAAATAAAAAAATCACTCAATTTCGATCAAAACGGTGCCATCTGCTAACTAAAGCAAACATTTGTCTAAAGAAAGCTTTATTAAACTTTAGGAAGTAGGCCCTTCCTGTTTGATTAGATCAGGTCATTAAACTCATAAAAAAAAAAATTAAAAAAAATCATAATTTAACAAGTAAACACTTGAATTATTTTCCCTTATTATAATTTTTTATCTATACTTGACACAAAAACATCGATTCAGACTTTTTTTCTAACAGATAATTATTTACTTCTTTAAATAAAATAAGATACCAAAAAGAGAAAAAAATGGAATACTTTTTTTTTGGAGGGGAGAGGGGAGGAGAGAGGAGGGGTTTGATTAATTAATTTTAAATTGAAAATTAAATTATACCAATCCTTAAACAAGCTAATCAAGTATATATATATATATATATATATATATATATATATATATATTATATATATATATATATATATAAATACATTTAACTTTCAGTTTAGAAGTGATATTTTTTGAATAATCATTACTAACTTCTTGACAGACAAAAACTAAAAGAAAATATCTCTTTTAGACAGCTCTCCACATTAAAATATACTGCCTATTATTGATTTTAATTACATTTAGAAAATGAGAATTAAAATTATACTTTACCTATAATTTTTACAATCTTAATTCTAATTTGTTGTTTACACATCTAAAATATTAGGTGTGATATTAACTGCGAGAAAAAAATGTATAATAGATCTACTGTAGTACAAATAATTAAAATAAAAATATTAATGGATGATTATAATAAAATCTGAAAAAATAATTCATTCAAATATAAAAGTAATAATAACTAATCCATTATATTGTTTTTTATAGTAATTGTGATAAAAAAAAAAAAAAAAAAAGTCTAATGAATGTTTAACAGAGTTGATAACAAATATTTATATATGGAGATTAATAACCCCTTGAAACATTAATATGTATTTTTTTTTTATTAATTAAAATAAAATGGAAGTGAATGTTTGCCATGATTATTCAATTTTAATAAATCAGTAATAATATTATATTAAAATTTAGTCCAGCAATTAATAAATCTATAGCTTAGAGAGTTACCTTTTTAAGTTCTGAAATAAATAACATGTTGCACCAGTCGAGAATAGAAGAGTTGATAACATAAAAATAAAAGAAAGGAGAGTATATCCTTTTAGTTATTTAAAATTAATCTGTTTTTGTTGTGGATTTTAGGGTAATTTAAACAATATTACAAGTAGTTCTCACTATGGATACCACTGGAGATCTGATAAAAACAAAGGATACTCTAATATCTGAATTGGGTTCAGAACTATCCAGTGTTACCACCAAAATCTTTATTATTATAATATATACAAGAAATTATAAAGCAATTTCCCTAAAACTTTTAAAGTTCCAAGGATTCAATTTTTTTTCTTCTTTAAAATATTGGTTACGTTAAAAATTTTGGCATTGGAAAGAATTACGTAACTCTCTTGATCTATGTTACACCAAATTTATTGTTTCTCTCTCGAAGTGTACTACATATAACCATTTACAGATAATAAGCCAAGTTCATATCTGATCCAACCACCATTCTTTAACAGAGAAAATGTATCAAAAATTATAATTTTATAAATCTAAGTGGATAAAACTATTATACTTCCCAGGGCATTCTAGCCATTTGCTTGTCATAATGATTTTTTTTGTTTCAGGCCAATGGAGATTTGGCCAGTTTGGTGACAGAGAGGCTATCATGCGGAACAGTTTATGATTTCTTAGACTATTTGCAGCCAGATCCAGAATACATAGACTACAGGCACAAGCGTGACGGATGGCTAATCAACACAGATCTGACATTCAAGTTTGCAATAATTACAACTTGGGTGACATTTTCTTTGTATACAGTATTGTCAATATTATACATCATTAGTTCAAGAAAGCCTAAAATTCCTAAAACTTTTATGAACACTGATCTTTAAGAGAATATTTTAATGTTATAAGATTAAAATTAAACTTGTACATATTGTTGTATATATTTGTTATAATAAAAAAAAAGGTATTCATTGAATTTTAAAATTTAAAATGATTTATTAATATATGTTTTAATCATATATTTAAAAATGTTTTTTTTAAACAAGTTTTTATAAAAAAAAAAAAAATTGTAAGAAACCCTGTCGCAGCAAAAGGTTTCATAATTTATAAAAATAAAATGAATTTCAGTTAGTTCTTAAACAGAATATTTTTTTGTTTTTCTTATAATGTTTTACTTCTTTTCGTATTGATATAGTAATAAAACAATTTTTTTTTGTTGCCATAAATTGATCTCGTGTTCCCAGCCACTTGGGTTATTTCCAAGTTTCTATCATGCATTTCTCTCATTTGCAGTTTTTCATTAGAAATTTCTCATGTATTGATTTTTTTAGCATTCATTGGGTACTAGGTTGGTCATACGTTCCTCTGTATGATTAACTACCAAAAATACAAAACTTATGGAATCTTTTGTTTTGGCTTTTAATCTTCTGCGATTCTTAATGTATTTTATTATTGAAACACAGGAAGGAATTCTCAACGGTCAACTAATTATATCCATTATTATTGGAATACTTAATCAATTTGATAATTATAGGAATGGACCACTAAAACATTTTATAAATTATTGCTAATTGTAAATAAAATGCAGGATAGTACAATAGGCAAACTTTAAACTTTCAGCTAATAAAATTTTTGATTTGAGAGTTTAAATAGGTTAGAAAAATATTTTTTCACTAAGCTTTGGATGAACTTAAGGATCAGAAGAACATTAGGCTCATTAATCCCACAATGAAGTGGGGACCAGACTGATCAATTAGTTTTTTAAAATCTTATCCAAATAATATTTATCTCATGTCACGAAAATGGACTATAAAGTTGATATATATTTGTTGAAATAATGTGTGTCATGTTCGATATATAAATAATTTTATTTGCATTGTTTTTAATAAAAGTGTACTAAAGTCTGGAGAAATGAGTGATGTTATTAAGTTCTAACATAGCTTTCTCAACTCATTAACATAATAATGTAGAGGAGATTAGAGGTTATTTTAAAAGTTTGCAGGAGTACAAGGGGTCTTACCATTATCACAAAAAAATAAAAGGTTTCTTTTAATATTCTATTCACTTTAACAAAATGAAAAAGGTATTAACATAATGTTTAAATGATATAATTAGTTTAAGGACTTCTTGATTATGTAAGATAAAATATTACTTAATTAAATAATAAATTATTTTACAATTCAATTATGTTTTATAGTTCCTAAGGAATAGCTTTAAAACTATTTCTAATTTGATGTGAATATATTCCATTGTTATTAAATCACTATCGAATAAAGTTCAATACCATAAAGTCTAAACTTAATTTTAGTATTTGTTTTTATTTTTATAAGTTTAAGTTTTAGATTGGTGTAAATGATATCGTTACGAAATCTTTATTAAAAGAAAATATAAATTTATTTCTAAAGAATATTGTTGTATTTTATTGAAATAATCACAATTATCAATTACAAAACAGGAGAAAAGTCTTTTTTTTTCCAATGTTGTATAAAAAAGAATATTAAAATGTCCTATAATATAAGTTGTTCTACACATAGCAATTATTTTCTTTCTGTTTCCACATTTCAAAAGGATATGTATCTTGCCTACTTCTCGTCTTTATGGTTAATATTTTACCAATCTTCAAACGTGCAAATTACACACAGGCCCACTAGTATATTTTAATTTTATTGTCAGCAAATTAGAACACAATCGTGCCCAAAAAGGTAAATAGAGCAACCAAAAAATATAAGTGATTACACATATAAATATACTAAAACTAATCAAACACTTTAGTTAAAATTAATAAATTAAAAAAAAGTATTTAATGGGATATTCTGTCCGATGAAGAAAAAAACATTTATCGTAATTTAAACCTTTTCCAGGAGATGGACATATTAGGTAAGATATGAGTAAATATCTACTTAAATAAATCAATAAAGTTATCAAAACATATAATAATAGCAGAACTTGTTTATTATATAACAATTAACAAATCAATGACATTTATTTTTAAAAAATAAAAAATACATCATACCCATCAACAAATAAATATACAAAATAAATAATTAATACATTTTTTTACATAAACAATGAAAATAATTGTCTTTTATACACTTTTTAACGTTATAAAATTAATGAAAGAAAAAAAAGAAAAAGGAATGTAACTGAACACCAGAAGGAAAAAAAGAAAAAAACTTTGGTACAAAAATAAATAAACAAATCTTAAGCTAAGGTAACAGTCTCAATATCTGAGGGTATAATAATTATAAGCTAAATATTTCTTATGATAAATAGAATGTATAAAGGCCCTTCTACTCCTAAAATAATTTCTTCAAATTATAATAATAAAACCAAGTTTTAGATGAAGAAACAAAATATCGACTACGTTTCTAAGGCACCGAAACGGCAAGTTGAAGCATTAAAATGACTATGAACGTAATCTAAATAATCCACTTAATTAAAGATAATTAAATTTAATAAATAAAGGTGCACTGAATTGAGCAAAATTACTGATGCAAATAATGATTTTGATATATATATAATAGTATTTGGGCATTTTTTAAATTTATTTTTAAATACTGGAAGGAATTAGTCAGGGTGGGGGTCATTAAATGAAACAACTACATAGTTTTAACTATTTATTGTTGAGGCAAACAATAAATAGTTAAAACTATTTAGTTGTTTCATTTAATGACCGCCACCCGGACTAATTCCTTCCAGTAATTCTCAACGGTCAACTAATTATATCCACAACTATTTTTAAATACATATATATTCATAGCAATATTAAATAATAAATAAAATTATCGATAAATAATACATATACATAAATATCAAATATAAAAGAATCTAGCAAGCATGATGTGACAAGGCATTTTGTTAAGAAGTTGTTATGTTAGAGGTTCAAAGTTCATTTTTTTGGCATCTAGTGAAAATTTAATTAAGTTGTTCAGTTTAGTCATTGTAGTTTGGACAGGGTGTAAAGAAACTTAATTCATGTTATATCTAAACCAAGGGAAAAAATAAATAAATATAAGAAAAATATCCCATTATTTCTATCTATTTGTCCTCCGTGTAAAGTAGTTTTAGGTTAATTTTATTCTGCAGAATACCTGATCACACAGAATCAGTCCAATCTAAGACAGGTTAAGAGTTGTAGGCTTATCAAAAAAGATCAATACATATTATACAGCGTAAATTCTGACATAATTATACTTAAACCTCTTCATAGATCTCACAACATTAAAAGTCAATCTTTCTCAATCTGTTAACTTCTGGCCGGTTAAAAAAAAAAACAGTTCGGTTCACACTAATTCTAGTTAACTGGAATTCTTTGTTAAATTTATTTTTAGGTCCTACTTGCCTTAAAACAAAAATTTCTAACACGATTGTATTTCAGAGTTAACTTTGTTAACTTGATACAGAGACAGACACTAGGCATAGGATTAGGATAAAATAGAATCACCCAATAGTAAAAATGATTTTGATGCTTTACAAAGCAAAAAAAAAAATTACTTAAAAATATACTGAATATTTTTAATGATTGAGTGAAAACCAGTAGGTGATCTAATATCTGTCAATAAATAATAACCTTTGTTTCAGTATTTCCAAATATGTTTTAAACTAACTAATAAGATAAAAATATTACCATTTTACTTTTATGATTATAAAACTAAGATAAAAGTTTATTTTGATATCTGAACTGAAAAAAAACAACAACAGCAGATCTTATATTAGTCACCAATGATAGATCATTTTTTAACTATTTAGAATAGGAGATACTGACCAACGCATTAAGGTATATCAAAATAAGGTTAATAACTAAGAGGCTATATCCCACTTAAACAGCCTGTTCCAGTCTAATCATTAAAAAATAATACATTATTGGATAAAGAGACTAACATATACTATGTAATAAATATCTATTAAAGTGAAATATCTAGTCTGCACTATTGCCATATTAGTCATGATAATCCAGAAATAGTAAAATATTGAGGGGTTAGATATTAATTGCAAACAACAATTAACAGCTATTCAAGAGACAATAAGCTATTCTGTTTTAGATTAAGAATTTAATAGGAAATGAATAAACAGAGAGAAAGGTTCTTAAATTATTCCACTGTTCATTTACAATTTTATTATTATTATTATTATGAAATCAAATCTGAAGTCTGGTATGGAAATATCTATTGCATGTACTAATAGCATGGACTCAATGATAAGTGGGCTATTTGATAAGCATATCATTAAGTTGAGATTTTTCGTAAAATGCCTTGCCACAGAGCGATATAAAAGATTCCACGATCGTCCTTCCATATGAACAAAACAACATGACTATTCAAAGTAAATTTGAACTATCTAATACACTAAAAAAGAAAATAAATGACAGTCAGTCATATAATATTAATACAACCACTACTTATCTACAAAATAAATAAATATTAAAAAAAATACATTTCTCTTTCAAATATATAGTTGAAATCACAGCAAATTTTCATGTAAAAATATTACACACTATAATATGGAAGCTCATTTCTAAAGAAATAATTTTTTTTCCCCCTAATAGTAACTGTATAAGGCCAATTGGAATGGAAATGATAGTGAGATAGAAAATTAAATAAAACTTAATCTAAATACAAACACTTGCAAAAGATAATAAAAGATATAGGATTGTATTTTTATTTAAACAAATTTGTATTATTAAATATAACCGTGATTAGGAACTCCAAAATGGCAAAATGAAAAGAATACTTATATATTTAAGGCTTAAATAAAATACTCAAATAAAATTAATCAACAGTAATAAGAGATAAGATCGTTTGCAATATAAAACTTCCAATTTCATTTCTATTTGGTTATACATATTCAAATTAGCACCAAATGATTATAAGGCCTAATTTATTCATGAGGCAATACCTTATACTTTCTAGACAAAACTCAAGAGAAAGGATTACTCCTTCGTTTGAGGCTTCCGTACGAATCTGGCTGAGTCGACTGCTCTCCCCTAACCACTTCGTAAGGTACGAACGTCTCAAGTACTTCTTTCTCATCTATGTAGTCCTCGAAACTCATATTGCATAGACCTGCAGCTAAAGGTTTCACTTTCACCTTCTTTGAATTGGAATGCTTGGTAATCCTCGATCTTAGCTTTGCTTCATCGATCAAATTATATTTCGATACCTCAGAGGGCTTGGTGGTTTTGAGGGGTTTTCTTGAATTGTCAGCTAAAATAAAATTATTAAAATTATCATCAGGAGAAACATCAGGTTTCTCGAATACTGTAACATTGTTTTGATCATTAAACGAGATGAAATCTTTAGCTTCAAAGTCAGAGTCGGTAAACTCTTGTTTTTCAGTAATAAAAGGATTAGTATTGAACGGAACTGCCCCAAACATATCCTGATTGGCTACAGCTGGTTGAGGATATTCTTTTTCTCTTCTGATATTTTCAATTATTCTATGTTTTTTGGGCTTTTCAATTTTTGAAAAAGGAGCCATTGCAAAGACATCTTCGACTTCTAGCGTTGGGGAATCGGATATATCCAACTCGTCATCTGCCAAAAGAGGCTTTTCTCCATAGCTGTGACCGACGAAACAGTCTTGTTCTTCCAATAACTTTGTTTTATTTTTCAGAATAATGTCATCTCTGGTGGCCATGCTCTCGGTTTCAGCATGGTAAGCTGACGAACCACAAGTCAAAATGCTTTCATTAATAGTCTCGGTTTCTTCTACATTACCTGGTACATCTTCCATTTCTCGAGTTTGTAAGTCAGTAGCAGAACCGATTGAGTCATCTGAATTACTTGTATTTTTGGTACGTTGTTTGAATTTCAACTTCTTTTTCCTCATATTACCTAAAACAATTAAAAATCGTGCATCATACATTTAAATAAGCATTCAAACAATCTTGTTAAACATGACAATTTACACTAAAAACTACACTGCCGGACAAAATTAAAGGATCACTTCAATATTTTGAAATTACTGAACTGTATAGTTCTTTTTTCTTTGGAAGTCGCACTTTATTATAAGGGTAATAAAAAATAAAAAATTCTTTTCTAGAAATTTTTAATAGGAAAACAAATCAAAAAATAAAAATGTCCTACAGTCTCAAAATGAAAAAGTAAATATTTTAAATAACAAAACTGAATAAAAAGGAAGAATTCGAGGAAAACGATCAATAATTGGTATTCCACCTCTAGCTCTGATAATTGCATCCATTCTCCTGCCCATTCCAGCGACCAGGGCTCTTACATGTTGTTCTGGGATGTTGTTCCACTCTTTCACTAACAGTTCCCTTAAATCTACCAAATTTTCTGGGTATCGGGCGCGGACACGTCTTCCAAGCATGTCCCGTACATGCTCTATTGGGTTCATATCTGGACTTCTGGGTGGCCAAACCATAACGTCAATTTCTTCCTGTCTGAGGAAATTTTGAACTGATCTAGCAACGTGAGGTCGGGCATCATCGTGCATAAAAATAAA
The DNA here is from genome assembly GCA_023052935.1 of Piezodorus guildinii. Taxonomy (NCBI): domain Eukaryota; kingdom Metazoa; phylum Arthropoda; class Insecta; order Hemiptera; family Pentatomidae; genus Piezodorus; species Piezodorus guildinii. The sequence goes on along the minus strand of CM041298.1, from coordinate 75,536,612 downwards.
GTTACCTGCGATATTTCTGGAGCATACCTCTCTCCCCGCCTTCTCCATACCTTTTCCCGTCCATCTGGAGGTCGGAGACAGAATCTTGACTCATCGCTGAATAATGCAAGGCTCCAATCTTCCTGAGTCCAGTTTAGGTTCTCCCGAGCAAACCTCAAGCGCAGACTGTTACCAGTTGATCGGCGATCCAGAAGAGCATGCAGTTGCAAAAATCTCTCGTCACGGTGGGAAGTTGACCTCGAACGGCCTTGTCCGACTCTTCTTGTATGCCCTCCAGTTTGACGGTGCCTATTAAGCACTCTGGACACTACGGATTGTGACCGCTGGAGCCATTGCGCAATATGCCTTTGAGAAAACCCTTCTTCACTCAAAGCAACAGCACGAATTGATTCCTCTTCGGTCAATGCTCTTCTGTTGGCCATCACAACGTTCTTACTAAACTCACAAGTAAAAAATAAAGTTTCTTAAATGTTAGAAAATCTTCAATAAGATGAATCTTTGCTAACAACTAACCATTTAGTGATAGGAAGAAAGAAAAGAAGAGGATTAACTGACCCTTTTCTCTATAAACGGGTGGGAATATAAACAGGTAGAGGATTAACTTAATAAGATACAACACAAAGTCCAGTCTGGGACAAAGGAATTCTATTTTTATCTCTTATGTAATAATAATATAAATATTTGTAAGTGATCCTTTAATTTTGTCCGACAGTGTATATGTATATATGTATATATATATATATATATATATATATATATATATATATATATATATGTATGTATGTATTTGTGTGCATGTGTGTATAGGATTACATATTACTCAGTGCATTTTTTATTTTTTTAACTATTAAAAGCAAGGTCTTGAAACTATTTAATCAAAAGCAAGATTTGAAAAAAAAAAAAATCAAAATTAGGAAATAAGTATAAATACACAAAAATAAATATGTTAAAATAATGATCAAGGCAATAGAAAATTTTCTTATATATAGTTAAATAGGAGTGAAAATTTAAATTTCAGAAACAAGAAACAGTAGAAAAACAAGGAAGTTAAGAAATGGTAGGTAAAAAAATTCTTGACAGCAATACCGAATTAAAATTAAAGCATTGTTACTTTAAGATTAAAGGACAGTCTTGATAATCCTAACCCCAAGGTAATCCAAACCAAAACAAAAAGAAGTTTAAATTAACTGATGAGAGACAGTCAGCAGGAAATGGTTCTGGGTGAAGCAGGGCCATTTTCTATGTTTCTCAGTAAATATTACTGATATTGCTTGTAGTTATGTTTTTATCAATTCTAGCAATGAACATGTATACAACGCTTTTCAGAAGACATCTGAAAACGTATTAAAAACCAATGACTTAATGGTAGGTCAAGTTTTCCATGGCGACGGGCCTGGTCTTCCTAAGTAATGGAGTAATAAAATATATATATATATATATATATATATATATATATATATATAAAATTACTGTTTTCCAACCAAATATTTTTGTTATTATTTCTTTGATATAAAATTAAAATTAATACTTAAAGTATCAAGTCCATTGTTATCTACCGTCATTAGCTATCTGCTAGCCAATTATTCAATCCCATGCTGATACCATTTTTTGGGATGGCTGTCAAAGAACTCTTGGACTAAAATTTCAACTTCTGTAAAATTATTGGATTTTTTACCTTGAAAAAATGGGCCATGGATCGAAAGCAGTGGTGCGAGGTCTGAATGGTGGGCGAGCTCTCAGCCATTGGTACCAACCATCTCTGTTCCTGGCAAGGTTTCTTATCTCGCTCAGATTTTTACCTCTACGCATTCCTATTCGCTCCATGTGGGTGATATAGGAGGTCCTTGGGCGTCTTCTAGGTCTTCTTCCTATGGGCCTTACCTCCATTGTTTTAATTGGGTTCCAGTGGTGGTCCATTCGGCAGACATGCCCGCACCATCCCAATTGCCTCTTGTCTAGGACTTCCAGAACAGAGCATACATTAAGCTCTTCCCTGATCCTTTCATTCCGGACACAGTCTCTCCGTGTCTTCCCCACAATTCTTCTAAGAAACTTTATTTCATTCATAATCCAGCTCTGCTACATAGAGAAGCACCGGTAGAAAGATGGACTTAAATAGGTGTAACTTCACGTTCCGTGCTACTTCTCTTTTTCCGATAACCGTGTTGCAGATATGGTAATAGACGGAATTAGCCTTGGAAATTCTACTTGAGAAATTCAGAATCAAATTTCCCAGATCTACTGATCACTATGCCCAGATACGTGAAATCTGTTACCACCTCCATCAATTCTCCACCACAGGAGATCTGTACATCTTCTTGAGCTTTACCAACTTGAAGAACCTTGCTTTTTCTGGAATCGATTGTCATTCCCTTTCTCTTCAGTTCCTCATTTCACTCCGTCACTGCCTGCTGAAGCTGTTCTGGGGATTCGGCTATAAGCACTATACCGTCAGCAAACAAGAGGAACTGTATAACAACAGGATACAGGTTCCATTGGCCCATGTGCATTCTGGCTGTGCGTTTATTGCAAATTGAGGCAATCTCATCGATACATGCAATATAAAAAGGGGACTTAAGAAATTGCCCTGTTTTACTCCCTTTTCCATCCTAAATACTTTGGATTCTTGCCCATTTAAGCACACTACACCCTTTGGCTCCTGGTCTTTCAAAATTCCAAAAAAGCAAAATATGGATTTATTTTCAAATATCCTCCTTGCAGTGACGGGAAAAGCAGTTTGAGCTTGAACTCACAGATATTAGGATGTCGCTAGTAAACCCACTTTTCATCACAGGTGACAATGTTCCAGTAAAATATCACATCAGATGTGTTTTTCAAAAAATATTTACAATTTTCTAACCTCTTGGCTCATTACTGAGAATCAATTAGGGGGACCAATCTACAGCTCTTTTCTGCAGAGCCTCATAATATCCATTAATGGTGGCCTGGAGCGCTTCTTCCTTTCCAATTTTGTGTCTCCACTGCTAAATTTTTCAAACCAATACCCGACACCCCACATTGTGCTGGTCAAGGACATCTTCCCCTTCATATTTAATAATTTCAAGAGTTGCTTCAGCAGCTGTGAAAAATTGTTTCCAGCAATGCCTTAAAATTATGAGACTTTCTTAGGACACTACAAAAATAACTAAACTGAGGCTTTTTTTTTTAAGAAGACGAATGGGATTAAACAAGCTTAGAGAATGCTCTATAAGGATTATAAAGTATTAATATTCACAGACCTTTGAAATCTTGAATTTAATAAAACAGTCATTTTTTTTTTATTATACACTCCATTAGAACACCTGTTTCTTCTTTAGAGGTAACAACTTCAGGTGAAAACTTTCTGAAGATAGGATAACTTGTGCATTATAGGAAGTAAAGAACTAAAGGGAATTCACAATTTTTATTCTGCTCAGAGAAGCTACGAGAATTTCCAGAAACTGGTTTTACAACCAATTTAATTCACGTTTCCCAGGTTATTACATTTTTAAAATTGCTAAAAGGTAAGGAAGGCAATATATTTACTGTCTCATGTAACCTTTTTTTCTATTTTATATTATATATAAGTAATAGAAACACTGTGAAGACATATAATGCTTGAAGTGGAATAATGGGTGTAATAAGGACTCCCAAAGTCTTAGCACTTTTAAGGAATTTACTAGATTAGGCATTTCCTTTAGCAAACACCAGAGACTCCCTGTAAATTAGATGATAATTTTGTTGAAATGAGTTGATTTTCAACATCATATCTTTATTATTTTGTATGATTATAATCTTTCCATAATTTTGGGTTTATTCATTCGATGTCATTTTATACTAATCGGATGATGCTACTGCGGGAATCCTAAATTTTGCATATCCAGATTTAATTAGGATATAGATTTTTAACGAGTAACTGACATCGCACAGGCTTGGTATCATCATTTCATGTCCCCTTCGAAAGATGGTGTAACCAAGGATATTTTACTCCCATTAAAAAAAACTAGGACCAACTGCTGTATTCGAACCCCTAACATTGGACATAAATACTGTTATTTAACTTCCATCATTTTAAATTTAACCTATGATAATCTAAAGAGGACATGCAATTTACGCGTTCAAATTATCAAGACCGTCCATCTTATATTTTATTGTGCCTGATGTTTGTCAATTTAAGTAACAAAGTAAAGCACTGTTAAGTTCCAAAACCATCTCTAGTGAGAGCGTGCACTTTCTTAATACTTAATCAATATTGTAAGTGAATATTAAAGGACCTCATACCTGTTTCTTCATCAGACGAAATATCTTCCAAATTAAAAGTTAACTTTTCATACTTTGACCTGTCCTGTAATGGGATTTTGACAAACTGAAGGGGATTTATAACGGTAGCATCAGGGGATAAGTTTTCCTCAACTGGAACGTATTCTCTCCAATCCTTTACTTTAATGTCAAATCCTGTTAATTATTGAAAAATTAAACTAAGAAAAAAAAAATGAAATAGGGAATAAACAGAAAATTAAAATAAATAGATATGAAGGAAAAGGTGAATAATAAAAAAATGTTTTTCAAACACCAGTCTTTATTATTTTATTTATACAGCCACTTTACAATGCATAGAAGTTTTTAAAAATCCATGTGCACATTACTCCTTAAGATTTATCAGATTTACAATTGATTAATTCTTGACCAAATAAAATAAAAAGACAAGAAATGCGAATATTGAAACTCGGTGGATGATAATGAAACATTATATAATAGCATAAGTCTTAAGTGATGGCTGTATTCACAAAATAAATGACTGATATTTGAAACGGAATACAATTCTACAGCAATAACATTTTTTTCAAATTAGCAAATTTGACAGTTCTTACAAGACTATACTGAATACATGTACAAATATAATACGTATCACTATGTGATTATGGAGGTAAACAATATTGTCGGAAATCTTTTCTTTTTCTTACAATATTAAATTCTTCAAATATCTTGACTTAAGTACGATTACAAAATTTATAACATTGAAATCCCAATGTTCTTTTCTAATACAGCCATTTCTTTTCCCTACTTTTAAAGAAATTCAGAAATAAAGTATTGACAAAAAATAATTAATTATATATAATATATAACCTTAAGAAGAATCACATTTAAAATGATATTTATGGCTGTTCTTACAGGTCTTTATTGAATTTATTAATACAATTTAAAGAACAGAAACATTTAAAATTAAAAAGTTGTATGACAGAAGCTTTCCCTAAATCTGTAAGAACAACACTAACCAAACTCGGTTAGATAATTGATAAGGAGGTAAAAATACAATATTTTTAAAAAATACAACAGTAAAAACAATTATTTCAAAGATATAATCTCAATAAAATCCAAACTTTATACTGAATCAAGGAGAAAATCAACAAAATGGCTGCCAAAAATTTATAATAAAAAATATTATAAATCTATAACATTATCACAATTAAAATAATTAGATAAGAAACTTAGGTCTGACAAGAAAATTAATATCGTTCTTGACACAGCCTTTAATTAAATTATTTAGACTAAAAGAACTAAAGTAAATGTAATGAATTACATAAATCCAATTATACTAATGACTATAATGATATTATTATTATTTAAAAAATATATAATATAAAATTGATAAGAGAATATATATATATATATTATATATATATATATATATATATTATATATATATTATATATATATATAACATATAATGAATCTACAGAAAATTAAAAGAAAAAAAAAAAAAAAAAAAAAAAAAAAAACTTACTAGATTAAGATATCTTAACCTCTTAGCTGCAGGACAACTTGAGAATTCCAAGACTTACTTTTAGATTTTTAAATTTCTTTCATATAAAATTAATAAAAGATAATTATTATTGTAAAATTTAAGTATGTGCACAATAAAAAAAAAAAAATAAATAAATAAAAATCAAGAGGAACTTGAATATTTATCATCTTCTGTATAAAACTATCACTAAGATAGTTTTAAATAATAATTTATATTTTTAAGCTATGGATAACTTTCAATTGAAAGTTTATTCAAAATAAAATAAATCAGCCATGGAATGAATAAAATAGTTGAATAAATATACAACAAGAAAAAGAAAATCTATTGATAATCATCTTTTTAAAATGCCTACAGATAAGTAATATATTAACTATAATAACTTTATGTATAAAAAAAAAAAAATTTAAAATTTATTCAGCTTGAAAAGAGTTATAGAAATATCTAATAGATATTCGATCAGGTTTCTCATTTAGCTCTTATTTTACAACAATTGGTCACAAACCGCAGCAAGAAGGTTAAATACAAAAAATATTGAATATTTTTAACTTTACATTCAACCTTTTGTAATTTGATCCATCATCCATCCTCTTAAACTTACAAAATATTTACTGATTACATGTTTTATAATAGAGAAGAATAAACACTTTTTATATATAAAAAATTACACTTTTTTTTGCAGTTAAAAAATGTTTATTTAATCAATACATTTTTTTCACTACTTTTTTTTTTGTTCTTAGAATTTCAGTAATAGGATAATATTAAACAACAGAAGAATATAAATATATATTGATAAGATAAATCAATTAAACATTTTAAAATATCTAATGTACATACAATTACTAACTAAACTTGGTAATTTTTATAACATAAGTCAATCAAATACAAATGATTATGTTTAATATTCTAAACTTAGCGGCTAGTATGAGAAAGCTTCTCAACTTTAAACGAAATACCTAATGGTAAATAAAATAACATAAACACTACAAACTACTCATAATTGTTTTTGCACTAAAAAAAAATTATTCTAATACTGAAATCCCTTCTACAAATACTAGATACAAACTACACACATATATATTTTTTCTGGCAACTAATTCTTCAATATGTTTTTGGCCCAGTGGAAAATTTAATAACAAATATTTTGAAAATTAGGAGATGTAATCTACCGTCCTATTCAAAGTAATGTGCACAGCCTCTTCAAATAAAACACAGAAAACTATCGGTAACAGAAAGAACATTTCACAACAGTTACAGCTAAGAAATATATATATCATATACATGAGCTTAATTATCTTAATAGAACTCTTACAACTAATTGTGTACCTAAAAATTTATAATAAAATATTTTATTTTTTATTAATTATATCATGTATACGTACACCTTTTATGTATAGCACAAGTAAATAATTTATAATGACTAGTTATTGGAAGTATATGAATACACTCTTTATCTAATATATCAATCACATTTTTTTATTTTATTTTTTAATGATTTTAAATTAACAGCCTGATTATATGTTTCTAGATAACCTTAAATTAAAGATTGATATCGTATCCGCATTATTTACAAAGCATATTAGACTAGAAACAGTCGGGATAGCTTTCATGGCATATTTTTTTTTTTTTTTTCAAAAGCATTTACAATGACTAACATGAGAACAAAAGACTTTTTAGAAAATTATTACATTAATGAAGTACTAATTTACATCTAAAAAGTATTTTTTAACCATAAAAATATACATTTTTGTTTTTTTTGTAAATACAAAATAAAAAAATATTTTGTCAGCTAAAATAATCAGGTTTAGGCCTTGTTAAGACTTCAAGAATTGGAGAAAACACCTACAAAATATTATTAACACGAACTAACTCTTAAAGCAGAACATAATAAATTGATTAATGTCTTTTTTTTTCTTTTTTTTTTATATCAGTTGTTTATATATTGCTAAGATATAAAAGGAAGGCCAATGATAGAATTATAACACTGATAATATTAATTATATGTTCACCAAGAACATAACTAGCCTTACAAAATTTATATTTCATTGAAGAAATATTCCTAATATAATATTTTATATAACTTTTTTAAACAATATTTAAGCAAAGTAATCATCATAAACACTTTCTTACAAACACTAGGAAATACAAAAATCTAAATATTATAAAAATACTACATCAGAAAAGTATTTCTTTTCTTCAAGTCTACTCTAAATGTTTTTATTTTTTTTTATTTTCCATATTTGTAAACTGAAACATTCCATAAAATAATAAATACAAATTTAATTAACGTATTTCAATACATGATTTATAAAATAATGGCTTAAGCACAATAAAGAAGGCATATTGCAAAAATATTTTTCTATTTAATGAAATAATCAAAAAGTTATACTGTTTTTTTTTAATCCAAATTAAGAAAATCAATTGTTTTTGTTAGATATTTGCTACGTAAATAGTTTCTTATTACAATAATGTTATATTTTTCTTCATCCGATTAATAAAAACATTTAAATGATGATTAGCCAGTTATTGTGAATTCATGTTCGTTATTGTTCATAATGTATCCATTAATATGTAAGATCAAAATATAATGTTTTTGCCATTTCAAGAAAATAAAATGTTTTTGAAGATTATCCTATTATGAAGAGTATTTTAATATAAATTAGGTGATTTTGGAACGTTCTCTTCTAAAGTCTACATTGGAGAAACTTCTAAAATGTTAAAAACTAGAATTAATCAACATAGTTCAAATTGTAAAAATATAAAAAATATTAATATTACAGCACTTTCCAACCACAGTATAATTAATAAACACAGTTTTGATTTTGAAAAAAACAAAAATATTAAATACAGAACAAAAAGGAAAAAATAGAAAAAAATTGGAATCAATTTACATTAAAAAAATTTAAATAATACAGTTAATTATAAATTGGAATCAAAAAAAAAAATAAGCTATAACTATGCAGATATAATTAACAAATTAAATTTTTGACTTAGAACAATAAATAATAGATAACTGTCATAACCTCCAACCAAAAGTATGTTTTGATGTTAATATTTTGATATTTAAAAAATATACATATATATGTATTGGTATAGAGGTATGGTGGAGTGAGAGTAAGGTTCTAACTCCAGTCTACTCCTAGCCTTGTGTAAAATTGTTTATAGAATATGGATATTTTAAAGAAAATGTTAAAAGTTGTAACAACCAATAGATATAAAAAACTGACCATTATTAAATCAAAAAAGAATTTTTGATTAAAAAAATTTGACAATTATTAGGAGATGTTTTTATGTAAGTAGAGATGTAATACTGTTTAAATTGTTATATTGTGATAATGAATTGATCAATTGTGATATTTGTGTTTGTTGAATGTTTTAAATTAATTTAATTTTGAATTGTTAATAATGATTGACTAAAAAAGTCTGAAGATGAGGCATTATTAGCCCCGAAATGTCAATTATATATGAAGAATAAATGAATGTTTATCAAAAGAAGAGATCGTTCCAAAATTACCTAATTTATAAATATTTTTGTAAATTTTTTCCCCTCTCTTCTCTTGTATTGGAGTTCTCCATACAGCTAATATTAGCATATTATTATTAAATAATTACTGATTAATAAATACTATTGATATTTCATTCCTAGATATATTTTTTATTGCAATTAAGAACCACATTAAACTTATAATTTTATAAGTTTTTTTTTGTTTTTTTGGCCATTTTAATAACAATGACGTCAATAACAAAAATATTAAAATTATATAAAAAATAATTCATTATTTGGCTATTTCAATGCATCTTTTAATTGTTCTTGCAATACACAAACGTTCGTCACTGATCATAATCATCATTTAATTCATATTATATGAAGATTTATTTAAACTGAATTTATTAATAAATATTTAAATATAGTGTAGCAATCATATATTTTTAATTTGGCCTTCTTTACAGTTAAACAAAATAATTTCCAATACTAAGGAGGCTTAATACAAGGTAAGTGGAATTCTTAAATTTAAAAAGCAAAATATCTATGATAAAAAGTTATATACTGTCCAAATGTATATACTATGTACATTATACATTTAAACTAACATAGATATGAAATGATTGTTCAATATTGCCAAAATGTTTATAATATCTTAACAGCGTTTAAGGATCATGACAAAAAATTCATTCAACGAACTAGATCTATTAAAATCATCCAAAATATTCTGTTTTTTATTTTTTCAAAAAACTTAAAAAAGAATATACTTCAAAGAGCAGATACTTAAATAAAACATATATTTATCATATTTGTTCGTCATATATATATATATATATATATATATATATATATATATATATATATATATATATATATATATGTCGTTCACTTACACTTCATGCCTAAAAATTAAAAATTCCTAATAATATTGTAAATAAATGTATGTTGTAAATGAACTTAAATCTTGAAATTAAATAAATAAGATATTTTTAAAATTTTAGAAAGAAACTCTATAGAGTGTTACATCACTGAGAGAAAAAAAAGGCAACCTTTCCTTATACGTTTGATTTACCCAGGAGTCCTTTTTTATTCAGTAATGGAAAAAAAGATGGGTGATAACCAACCTATTCAGAGTGGGTAGGTCCGATTTCATTTTATGGGATTGCTGAAAATAAATTTCAAACAGTCCAGCCTAGATTCCTAAGCTTTCCGGCATGATTCCTTAACGCCTAACACCTTCTGACATTTGGAATAATCATCAAGCAGTGCAGAAAAAATGTAGGAATATTTAAGTTACAGAACCTACCTTACACTGCGAAAATTATAATAAATTCTATTCATAATTTCTAATATTAATAGTCATAACCCTAAAGATATATTAGCTAATTTTAAATTAAAACAGATGAAAATGAGTAGCTATTTTTTTCTCTCTCAGTTAGTACTGTTGAAACCTCTCTGGACGGAAACCACTCAAAACCAACGATCCGAATGTTTTGCGCTTTGATTGTTGAGTATTGAAATTTAATTATGTCATTATGAGATAAATTTATTGCGAATAAGCACAGTTTTAGAAATTATAAAAACCACATTTAATCGTTATAAGTATCAATAAAAATTTGTATTTACTTTAAAATATTTACCTGTATTGAGGTTATTATTGTTATTATTAACCCTTTGCACTCGAGGTCTCCGGAGCGGAGGCATTTAAAATTTGTTTTCAAACTCGATGTCTCCGCTACGGAGACAATGCAAATAATTTTCAGTTTTTAACATATAAGAACAAAAACAAATCGTAAAAACTATTTATAGGATATTTCGCTTTTGATGACAAATGACGGTCGCGGCTCGCCGATTATTATGTTCTCGATAATAGCAGACAATCGCGGTTTTTTAGCAACATTCCGCATTTGGATGCAAATGAATCAAGTCCTATTATTCAGCAGTAGAGTGTATCAGATTCGAGTTTATCTGTTTTTTTGTATTTTGAATTCATATTTACATCCCCAATATGGCAAATAAAAGAAAAATTTGTGAAAATTATAGTGATATTGACAGTAGTAGCGATGAATTAGAATTTGAAGTTTATAGTGAACATAATGTAAATAATATAGACGATCTTAGCCGTGATAATGCAGACCTAATTGAACTAAACTATGAATCCGATTCTAATGATAGTGATGTATTTCCTGTTATACGACGATACATACCGAGAATTGAAAGTGATATTGAGGGATCTGAAAGTGATACAGGAGAAAATGTAGAAGACACAGGAGATTCAACTGAAAATGACGAATGGATAGATGTTTCGGAAGTGGATAATATTCCATCTCCTATGGATTTCGATATTTCACCTCGAATTGCCGGAACTCAAATTTCCAACGATATAAAAGAACCATTAGATTTTTTTCAATTATATTTTACTGATGCTTTGATTGATTCCATAATAAAAGAGACAAATGATTACGCAAATTCAAAACTACGAGGAAAGCAATTGTCAAAGAGATCAATATGGAATACATGGAGTGATGTTAATCGGAAAGAATTTCTGGCCTTCATTGGAGTGATCTTGAATATGGGAACCATGCCGGTTGCAAATATCCAGGAATATTGGTCTACCAAATTCACAAGTAAAATTCCATTCTTTTCAGACGTATTTACCCGAGATAGATTTCAACAGATATTTTGGATGCTTCATTTACAGAAAAATGCACCAGTAGGCAGAAATATATGTTTAAGGACCCGCATTCAAAAGGTTAATAACTTTTTACAATACATCAATTCAAAATTTTCCGAACATTTTATACCTTATCAGTCGATTTGCGTTGATGAATCCATTATAAAATTTAAGGGGAAAATATGTTTTATGACATATAATCCAGCTAAACCCACTAAATGGGGAATTAGAATTTACGTTCTGGCCGACTCAAATACCGGTTATGTTTATTCGGTTTTACCTTATTACGGCAGTATTACTACTGAAAATCTTATAAGACCTGATCTACCTGTCAGTTCTAGAATTCCCTTAGACCTGTATAGAAAACTATTGGACAATGTTTCTAATGCTAAAGGCTATCACATGTATACCGACAGGTATTATACAAGCGTACCCCTTGCTGAAGAACTGCTAAAAATGAATTGTTTCCTCACCGGCACAATAAAAACAAATAGGAAATATTTACCAATGGTAATAAAAAAACCGAAATTTGTAAGAGGCAAGAAAACAGTGGCTTGCAGAAAAGGCAAAACCCTAGTCCTCGCATGGAAGGACAAAAGGATTGTAACTTTGTTAAGTACTTGTAATGAAGCGGGTTTGACATCAGTTGATAGAAGAGTACGTGGTGGTGAATTAGTCAGAATACAAAAACCTAAAATTATTATTGATTACACAAAAAATATGCGTGGAGTAGATCGAGCCGACCAATATGCTGCAACATATTGTTTTTTGAGAAAATCCCTGAAGTGGTGGAGAAAATTATTTTTCTGGGGGATGGAAATGTGTACAGTAAATTCATACATATTGTACACTACTGTTAAAAAAATAAATAAAGAAAAACCAATGTCACATTTGAAGTTTGTAAAATTGTTGGTGGAGCAATTGGTTGGAAATTTTCGACAAAACAGCACATCTCGAAAATCCACTTACACACCAAATACGGAAGGCAGGCTCAACAACCAACTACACATTATACGTTCTGGAACCAAGACAGATTGTGTAGTGTGTTTTAACAGAAAAATTCCGGGCGAAAGACGGCAGACCCATTATTTTTGTGATACCTGTTTAGAAAAGCCAAGATTACATATTGGCAATTGCTTCGAGAGATATCACACTTTGGACAATTACAAAACGTATTAATTTTATAATTTTTTGTTTTTTTTTTATATTATATCATTTGTATTCATAAACAATTAAAAAAAATAATAACATACAACGATGACTTTTCTTTTAATGCGTATTTCATTACCTTACATGTAAAAATGATTTTTTCACTAAAATTGCTTCGAGTTGCTGGTAATATGAATGAAAAAAAAACTTCGAGTGCAAAGGATTAAATAAGATAACAACTGTTTCATTAATTAAAACCTAAGGCAAAAACACCTCTATCTTAAAATAGAAAGCGCTCTTTTTTATTATTGTAAATAATATTTCCCTTCTAATATCGATAATATTCTTTGTGAAGAGTAAATTAATAAAAGCACTTGCGAATATAATTATGTATTTTACATAAAGTGTTCACATTTTGGGCTCTTCACCCATCAGCAAGCAATCAAAATTACTTTAAATTACTAAGTTAATCATGTCTTAATAAAACTTTGAGATAACTCAGTCATTTTTGTTCATTTAACTTAAAACTGTAAGGGATGGCAGGGATCGTTAATAAATACAGAGGTATTTATTAACCATTTCAGTATTTATTAACCCAGAGGGGTCAATACATTTAAAATTGTACAATTTTAATCAATTTTACTACTCAACATTTTTTGATTTTCATATTATTACCAGCTACTCTTTTCCTTAATTTGAAACTGTTGATAAAAAAAAAAAAATTTAAGACTAATACTTTTATGTTCGGCAGCCATTTTAAGGCAGCTTCGCAGCTGAAAACATGCGCTGGGAAAACCTCTCTAGTAATAGTAATTTTGAGACATTATTTTGATTAAAAATTAGTATTTTAACTGTAACTAATAATTTTGATATATAATCAAAACAAAAACCAACAATATGATAAGGGCATCATGCTTTACATTTTTTGTCCACATGAAACATTACCTAAACATTGAAGAAATCGGCTTAAAATTTTTTTGAAAATTAATTTTAGTGAGTTAAAAGTTTAAATATTATTAACACGTTCACGTGGAGATGATGGGTCATGCTTAGCTATCCTGTGGGGCGATGTGCATCACAGGTCAGTCACTTATTTTTAGAAGATAAGTTTATTTTATTTTTGCTCAACATTATATGTTGTAGGAATTAACAAGCATAAGGGTTTATTTATTAAATATTTTATAGCTTTTAACATCCTCCCTCAAAGGACTTTTATCGGTTAATTTAACTTGATTACTCTTCTTTAAGAATTTTATTTAGCTGAGCGTGATTTATTTTCATTCCCATAATATGACGCAAGAATATAATATAAGAATCATTTTTAATAATATAAGAATCTTTTTTCAAGTATTTTCATAATTACTCCTTCCAAGTCATATGTGTATGTCAAAACTGTTACAATCTTGCATATAGCGCGTTGGAAGCCTGGAACTGTTGTGATCATTATCATTAAACGCGTTGGAACTTGCAACAGTACAGCCCCGCGCCATGAAGCGTAAGCAGCTAACACAGCCCCGCCCCACAGAGAAAAATGTAGATATTTGCCCTGGTGTGAAGGTGTTAAAGTTTATAAGGAGAAAATATTTAGCTTTGATTATTTTTCTTATATAGCTTAGTCCTTTGGCATAGGAGGCTGTTATGCTAACCACCCAGCTACAAGTGATCCCGTATCAATTTTTAATTAACATTTGTATACCCTCCCCCTTCCTATGGCATGGATACAGTAGTCAGACCAGTGGATATCCGTTTTCAAGAGGTTTCACCTTATAATAATTTATTTTTATAAAAGTATTTTAATTGCTTTAATCGAATCTTATATGAAGTTTACAAACTAAGTTCAAATGAAAAAATATATTAGATTCAAGTTTTGTGTTAATATAAAGACCAATGCACAAATCTGATTTAATGTGATTTATAAAGAGTTAATAGTAGGCATGGAGGATAAGAATGCTGTTCAAAACAAATAAGGCCTCATCCATATTAAATATACAGACAATCAGAAATTAATGCATAATAACATTAAGACTTAATAACATAAATTAATTATATATATATATATATATATATATATATATATATATATATATATATATATATATATTATATATATATATATATAGCAATACAAATTATGAAGTTTTTATTTGTCATTTTAAAATGAATTGATTGATACATTTTAACAAATATTCATTTAATCGGATAAATTAATAATTAACTATATAATCATTACGAATCAAATCAACAATCAAGGAATATTATCGATTAGATATCCATGCAATAGAGCACAAAAGTAAACATCGGACTCAGAAAAAAAAAATATATTAAAAAAAATATTGGGAAAAGTAAAAAAAAAAACTATCAACACTTCAATAACTTAATGCCAACATAATTTTAAAGGGGTAAAAATATAAATATCGCCTACTTCAGCAGAAATTATCAAGACGTTAATTATCAATGACAAAACGATGATAAAATAGAAAACAATGTTGAAACAAACAACAGTCCAATCGAATATTTCATTCATCTTCTCTTAACCTGTACAAGAACTATAAAATGAGCAATATAGAAAAGTGAAAATGATCATTATATTCTAAAAAAAAAAAAAAGTTTACGAAATGGAAACTAGAGCTTACAATATGATAAAACAAAACCCCTAAATAAAAATTTATTATTTTAATTACAAATGAGGGCTATTAATATAATAATATATTGTCTTAAATATAAATTCAGTCGACCATACACGAACAAACAGTTGTCCAGTTGAGCACACCTAGTTTTTCCTATGATACCAATTTTGTGGGTACATATTGAAATAGTCAACTGAAAAATGCACAAGAAATCAATCATTAATTAAAAAGATAGGGATTTATATTATTTTAAGATATGCCTTTTATAATTTAAACAATTACTCCATACATAACAACTGCAAGCACTAATTAACAACATTTAACAAAACGTATATATCTAAATTAGTGTAGAATATTATATAGATTAAAAAAAAAAATTATATTTATTTTATTATTTTGTTTTATTTTCTGTATTATTTCAATTTAAAATGTACAGAGATAAAATTAAAGTAAAATTAACAGCTTAGAACAAACAAAAATCCTAAATTTTGCACGCTTTTCCAATAACATCTGACACCACAAAAAACACTAATAACTCCATTTTTTTTCTCAAAGTAAATAAATTAAACAAGGAATAAGGACTACATTATCTTTTTTTTTTTTTTTTAAACATTTAATTTTATTTATATTTTTATATATTTCGACAATCAGGTCCACGATTTCTTAATTTGATTTAAGGGTTGTTAAGTCACACGTAATAAGAGTGGTATGTTTACTTAGAACATGGATAAAAATTATTTTGTAAAAATTATTAAAAAACTCATTGAAAATATACTGAGATAAAAAAAATCTCAATAATTATCTTATTTTTTTTAAGTTATATTTTATTTGGCATCTTAATAAATTGATTTTATTCCTTAATCCTTGATAAGGTAATAAAAAATCAATTTCTATAGCTTTGTAGTGATTTTTATTGAGTATTGCAATGACTTTTAAGATAATTAATTCTTTCATTGTGAGAATAGGCATAAAATTATAAAATAACAACGTAACAAAAGTAAGAGCACAGGGAAAACAACAGATAAAGATAGAACACAACTAAAAAAGACAACTAGACAATTCCACATGAAATTAACCGACATATTTGACACCAAAACACACAATCACAAGAAACAAATAAATAAAAAGACAAATAAAATCTTCACAAATTTGACTATTTGCAATTGGGAGCACCATAAAATCACAATGCACAAGTTTTAAAAAATAATTTCAAAGACTATAAATTGTTCATCCCTATATAATTACACTGTTTATTTTGCTTATTTATTATCAATAACTATAAACAAAATGAATACAGAAATCTCTTTAGCGCCACTACAATAATTAACATAAATAACATGAAAATTATACAAAAACATTTGACAACACACTAAATTACTAAAAGGTACATAGCTGAAAACCAACAGAATCAAATATGTAATATTAACTTATTCATTACCTGTAGAAGAAGATGAACTTTTAGTTGCCGTTTTATTGCTCTTCAGACTTTGTCTTGATGCTATAAGAAATAATAAAATATAGAATGAAATAAGAATTTGTCCTAAACATTTATTTATATTACAATTTAACATTGTTAAGGAAATATCTATATAAATAAAATTATGTGATTCTTGCTTTCCGGACAGTGGACAATCCTCTTATTTTTTTTAAAAACGAAAGCTTCTTTTATAAACTACCTCAATCCTACCGTCTCCACCCACCTACCTCTTCTGTTGATATGAAGGTAATTTTACTTGGAACCAAAGTGGGTAGAAGAAGTAACCGAACAAAGTAAAAAGAAATTTGAACAGATCTGTTGTAAACACTCACAGATTTATAATATAATATACCAATAGAAATTATCTTTTAGTTTAGGGCATTCTTTCCTGAAGGTTCAAAGTAAAATCCATTGCATTTAAATTTCCATTAGAAGGGGAAATTAAATTTTCTGTAATCAAGTCATCAAAAAATTATTCCTGAAATATGAGAAGTAATATAGACATATGATATACTATTGGAAAACGCAAGATTTTAGAAAATTATTTGTGAAGCCTAACCTTTTGATCATACAGGCTCAACACAGACAAATTCAATGTTTATTATTTGTTTATTCATTTAAGGTCACTTTATGCTACTATGGCTAATCAGACAATGCTACAGTGGGAATCCCAAATTTTGCCAATTCAGGTTATATTAGGATAGGAATCTTTAATGAGTACCTGACATCGCATAAGCTCGGGACCACCTTTTAATGCCCCCTCTGAAGGACAGCATAACTAAAGATTTTTTACTCCCATTAAAAAATCTTAAGGGCACCTGCGGGTTTGAACCCACGACCTTTGGCATAGGAAGCTGTTATGCTAGCCATTATGCTAAGGTGACCCCACATATTCAATGTTCTGATAAGGAGAAGATCCCAAATGTGTCTCAGCTGATTTTGATGAAAGTTTTTTAGGTGAAAATAGCCAATAAACCATTAGACTTGGCAAAATATTAGGGACCAACACCCCCCTAGGAGTCGAGTAAAAAAATTGGAAAGTTCGTGCATTAAAAAAAACATTTTATTTATATTTCTGGGTTATAGTGAAGGTAGAAAAATAATTTTGATATCAAAATTACCATATTTTGAAGCGGAATAATAAATAAATGAATAAGCCATTAAAATAGTTAAGTTTTATGGTTGGTTATAAAATTATATAAATATAAAATTTAATTAAATTTTAATACACTTTTGTCAGAGTGTGGAATCTTAATCTGACAACAGCTTTTAAGAAACCTCAGTAAGAGTACTGTTTTGAAGAGATTATTTATATTTTTAGGGTTATAACCAAACATAAAACTTAAATGTTTCAATGACTTATTTTTTTCAAAGGGTAATTTTGACACCAAATTATTATTCTACCTTTACTAGAACCAGAGATATTAATGAAAAAAATAAATAAATAATATCAATGAGTAAATAAATAAATACAAAAATATGCTATTTCATAGAGAAACAAATTTACAACAAAATGAAAAAATAATCATTGAAATCGGTTAATAAACAGCATTTTGAAATTAGCAGTGGTGATAGACCATTTTCCTTTGAATCATTTATTGCTTTTTGAATTAGTTAAATGTCTCTAAATAGCTTTATAAACAGTTATGCCCTGATATCTTTATATGGAAATAATAAACCATTGTGTACAGTAAACCCTCTTTTTAACGAACACAGATATAACGAACACTCGTTCATAACGAACTATCTTTGCGGTCCCTTGAAAAATTAATGGAAAACTATGCTTTCTTCTCGTTTATAACGAAATATTCTCTTATAACGAACTAACGAACTACTTTTAGGGACCTCAGAATTGAATTTGTTCGGTTATAACGAAAAATGAAGAAGAAAAAAATTACGATACGTCTTAATTCCTGGCCTTTCTGTCCATATCCTTCTTACCTCTCCTTCTATACAGCTGAATTCTGTGATTCACAGTCTGTGACAGCTTCTGGTTTTTGGAGTTTCAACCTGTCATTGCTTTTATTTGAGGTCAAGTCTGTCTCGCTTTTTTAAGTGCACTTCCGCTCCGTGCACTATGTCAAAGAGAAAATCCATTGATTTAAATACAAAGTTGGTGATTCTTCAAGAAGTGGATACAAAATTTGAGTAAAAATCGAAAATTTTGGAAAAATACGGGATATCAAAATCAACTTTATCAACATTTATCGCTAATAAAAATAAAATCGATACCTCCATTGCGTCTTCATCAGGATGTGAAAAAAAAATTAGGAGAGCAACACTTTAAATTCTTGATTGCCATGTTCTCCACTGTTCTCCGAGAAATATAAGGGCCTCAGGAATACCCATTTCAGGAAGAACCTAATATTAGCTCACGTCAAATAGCTAATGAATTGAGCATCTCAGACTTATAGTGCTCATCCGGCTGGCTTTGGCTTTTTCAGAAACGTCATGGTATAACATCACTGGTAGTTAGCGGCGAAGAAAATAAAGTAAACCAAAGCGACGTCGATAGTTGGTTGGAAAGGTTTTTGCCAGAGTAACACAAAATATTATGCAAGAAATGTTTTTAATAGGGACGAAGCTGGTGTATTTTTCAACCTGTTATCCGACCGTACCTTGGAATTTAAAGGACAAAAATGTCATAGTGGAGCATGGAACAAGGAAATCTTAAAGTATTATGTAAAATGTGAAACATGATAGATATGTACATAGTGCATAGTTTTAACTGCTTTTGTATTTTCTAAATAAAAATGTGCCTGAAAGTGACTGCTGTATTGAAAATATATCTTTTTAACCATCTGACTTTATACCAAGACATATCTGTACATACAATATATTTTTTGGTTATAACGAATTCTTTTATAACGAACAGAGAATTTTCTAGTCCCTTGGAGGGTTTACTGTATTAATTTACAGCGTGTTTTTTCTTTTGCTGACAGAGGCTTATTAATATTATTTTATATTAAAATTATATAATAATGTACTTTAACTCTCCCCCTCCTCCTAAGTATTCTCAATATATAGCCAAAATTACACGAGAAAGAACATATATGTATAAAATATTTTTGTATTTACCAGGTAATGAAAATGGTGCTGCACTGAATGGATCATCATCTGCAGTCGTGAGATCATTAAACGCCATAACTAAACTTTCTCTACTTTTAACTTGGTAATGCCTAGAAAATGCAAAGAATAACTTAATATATCATCAATTATTATTATTATGATCAAAGACAATGAAGAAACTTATAATGTAGAGGAAGAATACACCGAGTATTGTAGCCTGCTTTTGGATACCACTCAAAAGATTATATCATCCAACAACAATAATTCAAAAATTAAAAATAAAAAAAAATATACATACATATATATATGTATACTTAAATAATTGAATAGAAAGTCTTTCATTAACTGTATTATAGAGATAACAAGAAAAGTAAATAAAACATAATAATCTATAGATATAATCAATAAGGTATAAAAAAATATATGTATATAATAAATGTGAAAGCCATCAAAATATCAAGATAATATAAAACAAATAACAATACTTCCTTTACTATTTGCTTCATATATAGATCAGGAAAGTAATATCAATCCAAAAAAACTAAAGATTATATTTTTTGAAAATAGATTAATTGTTTTATAAATAAAGTAAAATGAAAAAAATGTTATTTTGAAATCTGGTGATAAAAGTTTTGAATAAAAGTTCAAAGAAAACTTACAAACTTTAGCCTATAATTTTCAACCATTAAATAAAATTACTGATCAATTAAATATATAAAATAATTTAAAACTTAACTCATTTTATCAATCTCGAAAAGCAATTCCCCTCAAAATAGTTCTACACTAATATTAAATCACAAGATACTGTTTTCAGTCTTGAAAAAGGGCAAATGGGATTGAAATAATGTCAATCCTAAGTAAACATTCTATATTTTGCCTGCCTGATGTTTTTGAAATGGCCAATAAAAAGAGAGAGAGAGAGAGAGAGAGAGAGAGAAAGAGAGAGAGAGAGAGGAGTCCAAATGTGTAGTAGTTTTCTATTTCAAATTATTAATCTGAATTATTATAAAAAATATATATGATTAGATTAATAATTTCAGATTTATTTATATTACATACAGAAGTTTGGAAAATTTGTTTATTACAGCCCTCCAATTTTCCACCTTGATATAACCTTCCAATACATCCATTTCTTTTTAATAAAATGAACAATTAAATTCATTTGCATATATGAAAAAACCAAACAAAATTATTTTATTTTTACTTATATAAACATTATGATATGGAGCAAAATAATTTATTTTTTATATTATCAAATATTTATATTATGTTAGAATTAATTTGACAGAAAAAAAAAAAAAATAAATATAAATACAATTAAAATAAGAAAAAATATAAATAGATCAAAAAAGTTTTTTTTAAAGCTTTTCTTTTTACTATTTTCCATACTCAATGAATAATAAATAAATAAATAAGTAAAAAAGGTTAACTTCACGAAATTAAATTACTAACCTAAATTACTTAATTACAATGTAAAGTGGGTTGGAGGTTTAGGTCATTAAAAGGAATCTCACATAATAACCTTTTAATATTTAAAAATTATGTGTGATTTTTTTTAAGATTTGATATGCAACTTACTTCTCCAATAGTTTATTCTATGGTTATCGATTCCCCTACAGTTATTATTAATTTTAATTCAAAATTTTTAGAAGATATTTTAGATATTTTAGAATGATTTTATAAATATAATTTCCCAATACTTTTATTGCTTATATAGTTAACTCTATATTTTACTTGAGGTTTTCAGAACCACTGATATCTGATTTCATATAAATGCGTTGTTTATTCTAATATAAAAACCTTGAAAGAAGAAATAAGGCAAAACATAATTTCAAGTAATTAATTACCAACTAAAGCTACTTGTGATCTCGGCCGAATCCCCTCATTGCACAGCCATTGACCTTGAACAGTACAAATCTCTATAGGTACTGAGCCCAAAACTCTTCATGGCTTGTAGTATTACAGTTTTTTTTTTTTTTTTTTTTTTTAAAGCTACTTTACTACTAACTCCACTAAATTTATCATAAAAAACAACCTGAATATGTGTAACCCATGAAGGGCCTCAGGGTTGAGTACATATATATGGAGATTCGTACTGTTTCATAGCCAACAGCTGACTAAGAGGTGATTAAGCCTAGACACGCTCAGGCGACAGATTTTTTCTCAATTTTGTGTACCCACTTTATAGAGGCTGTGTGTGCCCAAAGAGGGTGTATCCATACCCTAGGGTCGATCCACAGCTGAAATAACAGAATAAATAATTCTGCCTCAGCCAGGGTTGAACCTTGGACTCTGAGAACAGTTGTCTAGTGCTCTATCCACTTCACTTGACCATGCCGCTCCTTTATATCTAACTTGAGTATAATAACCTTATTTAGTTCGACAATCATATGTAATACATTGAAAATAATAACTAAGTGATTTAATGAATAATCTAATATGAAATAAGTTGTTTACTTTTATAGGTAGAAATAATCGGGAGTCAGTCGTTTAAAAATATTTCAATTTTGATAAGGCTAAAAAGATTACTGAATAGGTTTACAAGTTATATGTATGGCCTCTCTAGACCAGTGGTGGTCCGCCAACGATGGCCAGGGGGTCCGTGAGATGTCATTGGGGAATAATTTTAAATTACCTTAACACAAAACATTTGTGAACCCTTTGGCTTTTAATAAAAATCACACGCTCTACACGGGAAAATTAAACATTGTAAGTGATATAATTGATTGTGTTTATTGCTACTTTTTACAATCTAAACGTTTAAATTGATCATTTCCTAACATTTCTAAAATAATGAGGCTTGAAGAACATAAGATACACGATGTATCGCAGAAGACAATGAACAATATTTTATATCTTTATAAGTAGTTGAATAAATACCTTCTTGTATAAATTTTAAATTTTAGGTTATTTTTATTCATTTAAAATAATTTTGTGGTATTGTGGCAATCGGACGATATTAAAGTGAAAGCTCTAAATTTTGCCTATCCAGGTTTGATAAGGATGATTATCTTTAACAGGTAACAGACTTAGCACAGGATTTGGACTACCCTTTAACGTTCCTTCTGAGGGACGGTAAAACAAAGGACTTTTCACTCCCTTTAATAAATTCTAGAACCGTCTGCCAGGTTTAACATTAAATTTTGGTCATTCATTGTTTTGCGGATTGAAGTCAACTTCTAGGACCTGATTCTTTTTTCTTCATTTCCATTTTCCCATCAAGGTCATTTCTAGATAATAGAGTTTCAGTAGAGGTATTTCACACACAATACGTGATACAGTATATCCCACTAAAAATCTAAATACAACTTATATTCAAGGGTGAGGGGGTCCTTGCAATCGTATTCTGGTCAAAGGTGGCTCTATCTCGAATCCAACAGCATTCTACGAAAAGTCCTTCATCATCCGTGCTACCATACTTTGGAACTCTTTACCCATCTCCCTCTCAAAAGTGTCATCCCTAACCACATTCAGACACCAATTATTTAACCACCTCCTCAAACATTAATCTTCCACACATATGTGATAAATCTATACTTTGATAATACTTAACAACTAAACTCATTTGTTGTTGTTATCAGCTTTTTACTTTCATTTACCTATATATGAAATATATAGGTAAGTGAAAGTATTGCGATCATGAAAATTTTCAGTTTTCAACGGAAATACACTTTTTAGGGTCCGCTGAGTCCAAATGACCAAGTTCCGCAAAAAGGTCTGTGTGTGTATGTCCTTGTGTGGTAACTCCAGTGCGAAAATGATAAGTCCTATGTAACTGAAATTTCATATTTAAGACAACTATACGCCCGAGATGTTACAAAATCTTTTTCATCAAAATCGGCTAACCAGAAGAGCCACTTTGTACCAGGCATTTTGCACCTTTTTACGATTTTCTTAAAAACGGCTCTGACAATTTTGATCAAACTTCATATATCGATGTATGATTTGATGGGCTTTAATATGATGTAGTTTTTATTCTGATTGAAATAGTCTGACAGGGCTTAAATACCGATGTATTAAATTTTCTTCCTCTAAAGTAATTCTTCCTTTAATTTTGTAGATACTAAAAAAATAACAATATAAATTGTTATCAACGATGAAAAACAGGAAAATTTGTAAGTTTAACGAATTTGATATTCAACTAAAGGAAAAAATTAAAACATATTTTTTTAATGCAATTTTTTGTTTTTGAACATAACAACAGTTATATATATGTATAATATACCGTTGGAAAGCTAAAGATTTTAGAAAAAAAAATTATCTTATACACAAGCTTGGAAAAATTAATAAAGAGTGATGAAAAGCTGATAAAACTAACTGATTATTTTAGATAATGATATTGTAGATTTTTTAATAAAACACATGTTTCGATAGAAATTCAATTTAATTAATTCTTTGATGGTTTCATTCATTATTACCCCTAACTGTATTTGAAAATTCTTTAATCGTTTTTAAAAAGGTGGTAAGTGAAAGTTGTGTGTTGCCCGCACCAGATTTTTTTTATCTTTTATTCATATTAACCCATTATAAATTAATTGACTAAATAATCACATATCAAATAAAGCCAGACCAATCGGACTTTTTCTGTTCAGTGTATATTATTCTTAGGAGACGAAATGCCCCAGAATAAAAATTATTTTTCTTTTCATTCATAAAATCAGTTTATGCTTGACATGGCTCACATGCTTGGGCCGAAGTGTCAGCAAAATTAAAAATAGTTCAAACGATAATTATTTCTACCTATGATAATTTCAACAGTCGACAATACATTCTCAATATTGTTTACTTTTATTACAATATAATGGACAAAAAAAAAAAAAAGTCTATACCCCAGGATTTTATCTAATTTAAACTATCTGTAGTTAATTATATTTTTATATTACCAATGATAGGTTTTTGGGGAAAGGAAAGAACAAGAAATCTTGAAACTTGGCAAGATAACCATCCAAGTTAAAGCTTAAAACAACTCGACTTCATTACAAATGTTTGCCAAGCAATCTCTTTCTTTTACTATTTCTTTTTTTTTTTTAATTACATATATAATATGATGACAGGAGTGCAAAATGTGAGTTATAAAGGAATAAAGCATACTTGACTGCGATCCACGTTGAATTTTATCGAATTCCGCTCCAAAAATTTGATCTTCGGTAACGCTCGAGAATGGTTCACTTTCGTAAAAAGGGTTCCAGTGAGGCGGAGCAGTAGTTGCTGATTGGCAGCGAATATCTTCACCGCTGGCTACATCTCCCTATCAAGTAATTTAATTATGTTACAATGATATGGTACAATCATAAATGATATAATCAATTTTTTTCTTAAAATATATAAAATTAACTTTTTTAAAATCGCAATATAAACTACACAAAAATAAATAAACAGATACATTTATCTTGATAGGTCGAACAATAATCTTCACAAATCAATATGAGTAGTTAGATAATGACTTTGTATATTAAATTAATTATATTTTTTTTTAAAATCCTAAATTTCATGAAAGATATCAACTGAAACCAGAGACTAGATTTTTATACAGCAAAACTAAAAATATGCAGCAAAATAAATTCAACATTAAATGAAAAAAGTATAAATTATAACTGTTTATAATGCTAAATAATTATAACTAGAATTTAAAATGTTTTTCATCAGGGTAATAGAATAGAACAGATAAGAAAAAAAAAAAAAAAAATCTATCCCAGGACAAAAAAATTTAAAATTTGGGCAGTAAACATTTTTTTCCTTCATTCAAAGTTTGATATCTAAAATTGAAATATCGCTATTTCTGAGTATGTGTTTGGGATGGAAAAATTGGGATTTGAATGAGGATAGAAAAGCAGCATGTGCGGATATGGATAATAACTATAATTTTATACCACTCTACTAGTCTTTGTTAAATAGATCTGATACCTAGTACTTTATCTTGATAAACATCTTACCTGTAACTCTTATACATAACTTTAACAGGAAACTACTCGACTTTTTCGGGTACTTCAACACATAACGGATATGGATTGGTCGAGAATTTCAGAGATTAGTAAAGTAAAGCAGCCAAAAAAGGAACGATAAAAAATTTTAGTTCTGAGGGTAGGAACGTAAAGTTCAGAATGGCGCAATCTTGTTTTAAGTGAGTAAACTGAGAATTTAAATCGAAGGAGACTGTAGATGTAGGGCGGGTGCTGGGAGTTAATGTTATAGTAAAGGTATGATCCAAGGAAATATTGTCTGAGGGTGGAGGGAAGGAGCCACTTTAACTCGCCGTATAAGTGGGTAATATGAGACCTCCTTGAAGTGCCAATGACAAATCTTAAAAAAGTGTTCATAATATGCTTCAGTCTATCCTGAAGCACAATTGAGAGGCCACCATATACCACAAAGCAATAGTCAAAGCAGGGAGGAAAAAATAAGTGATGATACAAGCAGCTTACAAGTGGATAATGGAAGAAGATGATGGGAAGAATGGAAAAATTTAAGGGTACTTATAGTTCTTCGAGAGATTTGGGCAATACGGGGTTTCCAGAAAAGGGTTTAGAAAAACTACGATGGCGATGACCAAACCATATGCTTTTTTGGGTTAAAAAACTATCATTGAGGAAGAATACTTTAAGCAGATTTAGAAAATAAAGATTTGACACATAAATGAGACCTAAAAAAAAGTTGAAAATAAAAAAAAATTAAGTCTCTCAGAACAGATTTAAAGACATTCCCTTTATCTTGAGAACTCTAAGAGCAACATATCTATACACTGTTACTTTTATTTTATATATGTGAAAATAAATCGGAACATGAATCAATTTAAAGCATTCAATATTCAATCAATTAATTTAGGGGCTAAATGTCACGTTATAAAAAAAAATATATATAGGAGGGAATTGGCTATTTGTAAATGAATCAATGGAAAAGTTAAGTTCTTCCTGTGGAATTGATTAAAAATTATTATTACTAATTTTTTTTTTTTTTTTTTGTCACGAAACGGCCTTTAAGACCACGAGAATATCATTGTTTTTTTCCTTCTTCGTTTTCGCCTTTCTCTTCTCTCAGTACCTTCTCATCATTTCTGCGTGTTTTTGCTTCCTTTCCTCCTACTATTAAAATTATTACTAATTTTATTTTTTTAAATAATTAAATAAGAAAATCAAGTACGGATCTAATTCCACAATTAATTTTATGTGGAATTACCTACACAACATAAAGACAAAAATCATTTGGCACCTGAAAATGTAGTATTAGCCGAAACATAGTGCATTTTTAAATAAAGTCATGAAGTAGTATAAAGGTCTTTAATTTACAATTGAATTTATGACCTTCCTCTTAATTTATCAACCCTCATAAGAAAATCTAGTCTCTGATTGGTTCCATAATAAATTTTATTAGATTAAAAACAATTTTTTCCAATTTTATATCAACGAACCATCCTCAACTGCATTTTATAAGTTTACTCTACATTGTGTACAAAAGGCTAAAATAAAATAATATAGGTGGAAATAATCAGGAATCAGTCTTATGCTTAGACATGGCTCAGTAATGCCCTGATGATGGCTCACAAACTTGAGCCGAAACATCGGCAAAATTAAATTTGTTTTCAAAAAATGACTGATTCCTGACTATTTCCATCTATAATAGTTTCTACAGTCGACTATAAATATTATTATACAATTATATTAATATTATTATTATATAAAATAATAATAAATAAAAAAATTGAAATGATTGAAAAAAGCTTCCTTCCTTTAAAGGCTCTTAGTTCCAATGAACACAAATATAGATTTGGAACTCCTTCTTGAAAAATTAATATTTTAAACTTACCCACAATCTGAAAGACTTGTTCTGTTGAAATTTATCGAAGACAATAGTTGGCCAAAATGGACTTAATTAATATTCATTAATTATTCCAGAAGATGATAAAAAAAAGTTTATATGATAAATATTTATATTTCATTTTAGCAAACACATCAAATAAAACCAATCCATTCAGCTATTAGTAAAACTTCAATCCATGCAAGGATTTCAAACTCAAAAGAATATAAATTAGGATTAGATTATTCAATCAAATTGCTTACTAGTAATAACATTAGTGAGCCATGTTATTTCCACATAATTATATAATGGAATGTAATAGGTAGATATGTTTAAAATTAATAAAAATACTTATAACCAGTCTATTTTTTATATTATTATACTCCTAGCACCGGAAGAAATTGTACAATATTAGAGGTAGGAAACTTGGGCTGATATTATTTCTTCCAAAAACTTTTTTTGTTAATTTTTGATAGCAATACACTTCAGGAAGAAATAATATAATCTATAACTCCCAATTCTATAACTTCCTTGAACAAAAATCTCTACTTGTTCCCTTCCAGTCTGGCTTTAGATCCCATTATTCCACTCAATCAGCTCTCCTAAAAATTACCCAAGACCTTCAATCCTCCATAGACAAACAAAAAATATCAATCCTGGTCCTCTTTGACTTCTCAAAAGCCTTTGATATGGTAAACCATAAAATCCTTCTCTCCAAACTCCGAAACCTATCAATATCCGATAGTGCCATAAACTGGTTTCTTTCCTTTCTATCCGCTCGAACTCAAACTGTGATAATCCCAAATAAACCTCCTTCCTCACCTATTCTGCTAACACATGGAGTTCCTCAGGGATCTGCTCTCTCTCCAATCCTATTCTCTATCTATGTTAATGACCTACCCAATGCCATACTTCACTCTAAATACCACCTATATGCCGATGATCTCCAAATTTACCTCTCCTTCCATCCTTCCGAAATGCCTGAGATGGTCCAAAAATTACAAGAAGACATTGACAGTATCAATTTATGGGCCATCAAGAATGGACTAAAACTTAATGTTGATAAAACGAAAGCTATCCTCATCGGTTCCAAACATCTGCTCAACTCCCTCTCCTGCCACCCCTTACTCTACCTTAATCATAGACCTATCATCTTCCAAACGTCCGTTAGAAACCTTGGCTTATTCCTCGACCAAAACCTATCCTGGAATAATCACATTTCGCAAATTTCTAGAAAATCCATAGCCATTCTTAAACAGTTCCTCAAATTACGTGATTTTAATACCCCTTAAAACCCGCCAGCTCCTAGTTTCCTCTCTCATCTTCCCCCACTTCGATTATGGCTGCCTGGTGTTTGGCGGACTGTCCGAGATGCTTGAGATGAGACTGAAGAGATTGATGAACTGTTTTATTAGATTCATCTTCGGAATCCCTCGGCGCTCTCATGTCTCAGCCTGGTATGCCGAGTTGAAGTGGCTTTACCCTAAATTCCGACGGCAATACTTCCTAGGAACTTACCTCTACCAATCCTTCAGAACCAAAAAACCCCTCTATATTTACAATTTGTTTACCCCACTCTCCTCTGTCCACTCCATCAACACAAGATCCCAACCCTTGAACCTGCTCATTCCATCCCACAGAACTGCTTCCTTTAAGAGATCTTTCGTCATACGTGCATCCTCATTTTGGAATTCCTTGCCCATGTCGATTCGTACATGCCAGTCCTTAACTTCGTTCAAACATCACCTATTTATCCATCTCCTCGAACATCAATCTGCCGTGCCTTTATAAACTTAGCTATCTGGCCTCTTTATTTTTATCTCAATTTTCTTAATTTTATTTTTTTGGTTTTGTTTTAATATATTTTATTATTTGGATTTATTTACGGTTCTAATATGACTTTGTGCTTGTACATATTTGTGTATATGTGTGTGTGTGTGTGCTTGTATGTATCTATATATATGCAGATCCATATATATCATAATATGTAATCCATAAACTGCTGTATATAATCTGATAAATTGTACATAGCCAGAAGTAAAATCTTATATTGTACATTTATATTATTCTTAGGGGACTAGCTGTCCCAGAATAAAATTTCTTTTCATTTCATTTCATTTCAATATATTATCAGTCCAAGTTTTCTACCCAGTCTATGCATTTTTTTTTTTATCTTAGGTCAACTGTTTAAATTAAACCCACAGTCATTAAGGTCAATAAACCAAATCAATATTAAATGAAATAGTAATAAAATCATTTCATAACTTGAATTATTTAATAAACCTGCATAGAAGAAACTCTGATAAGTAATGGGTAACTACGAAATTAAAGATACCCAGTCAAAACATGAACTACTAATATAACGAAAAACTAATGTTATATTTAACACCTTATTTATAAGTAGTATAATGCGGATTTTCATAGAAGCATTTAGAGTGGTTCCTAAAAAAATAAATAAGGAAACAGTGCAATAAGACAATAAATACTCTAACGATTCACCATCAATCAATCCATAATCCTAACTTTGAGAATAGGAAACCTACTCTTAAAAAAAAAAATAATAATAATATCCCAACATTTTTCAAAATAATCCATGTATTTTTACTTAAATATTGATAATTAAATGGACAATTCATTTTTTACCTGAGACAAAGATGGGCCAAGTAACTGGGAATCTGGAGCTGAAGTGGAGTCCTGGTCCTTCGGTTTGGAAGCTTCATAAGGAGCTAAGAACTGTGTTGTCTCCGAAGCAAAAACTCTAACAACAGAAAAATTAAAATTCGCAAAAATGCAAATGAATGTTGCACTGAATTCATCATTATATGTTTTCCGGGGAACAGTTTCCTCATATTGACACAAAATATTATTTCCAATTTCATTCTGCATTATAATATTTACCTTATAAGACAATACTGGCATGTTCCGTTGATCCCATAGCTACTATTTAGACTTTTGACATTTATATGTTGTTTTGATATATCAAGTAGGCATAAATAAAAAGGAATGAAGATCAAGGAGGCGTGAAACGAATAGCCAATCAGAAAAGAGAATAGAAATGCGCAATATGTCAAAAATAATCGTACATGTATCGTACCATTTCCAGGAATGGCGCAGTGAAGGAGTGAAGAGCTCCGAACTCGTAATGAAAAGTGTATAAGTATAAAAGAAAAATGAAAACATCAGTTAAAGAAGACAGAAATAGGAACCAACAGAGCAGAATGGACCAAAAATAAACAATAAGTTAAGTATTTTTTATTTTTATAATAGAATTTAATTTTAATTTTTATATACTGTTGCAAAATGTTTTGAATTAAATATAAATAAATAACCTTAGCCAAGACGTCAATTAATCAAAAACCCTTATCAATCACATATTTTCATTAAAAATCAAATATTTTAATAATATTGTGTCTCTCAAGAAAAATAAGGATTTATAAATAAGGTTTCAATACTTTCTGTTAAAAGTTTCACGAGGGTAAGAGAATTACTGTCCGTGAGGTAGCTGCAGAGTTAAGAGCCTGCAAATTGACGTTTAGGTTCCCCAAGAGCTCAGTGAAAGGGACCTTATTGAAAGGATTTCATGTTGTGATTTTCTGCTGAAAAAAAAATGTGGAGGATCCATTTTTGAAACAAGTTGTTACTCGTGACGAAAAATGGATTCTCTATATCAAAATCAGCTGAAAAAAATCTTGGGGTTGCCTGGAACAATGGAGGTTTTACCTTACCCACCATACTCTCCTGACATTGCTCCGGATTTCTATCTTTTCCATTCCCTCAAAAATGATCTACAAGGGAAATCCTACTATTCAGAAGATGATGTCAAAACGGACCTTTTATTATTCTTCAGGAGTAAGGACAGTGATTTTTGGAAAATGGATCTTCCAAGCCGTTGGGAAAGGGTAATCGCTAACGGTGGTAACTATTTTGTAAATTAAATACATTTAAGCTGTTCATCAATTTTAATTTTTGTCCGAATTTCTCTACGAACTTTCCAGACAACCCAATATATTATACTCAGTATACTGAACAATCTATCTGATTTTAGACATACACAAATAACATTTTCATTCCTGAAGATACAATATTATAATCATCACTATAAATTCACAAAGTTTATTTAATTTACACTCAAAGAAATTTCTCTCTTTTAAGTGAGCATAAGAAAATTTTGAATAATTAGAACTTCTTATTAAGTCTAATATAAATATAATACTAAACATGATACCTGAAGCTAACATCACTACTTTCAAACATATTGTTTGTATGTTTTAACCACCATGTGGCAAAAATGAAAACTTATTTTTACTCATTTATCAGGTTTGAAATTTAAGACCTACAATAGTTATTGTCAAACCATTAATGTTTCATGCAAAAAATCAAAATTAAAACATTTCTGTTAATATTTTAGTAATTTCTCAGGCAATAGATTCTAACGTCATACTAGAAAATGAAAGCAAACACTGCTTCTAATCTTGTAAAATTCTTGCCACTGTAAATAAAAAAAACGCGTCAACATTAAACAAGACTATTATTATCATTAATATAATTAGCAAATAGGTCATTCTAAAATAAATTGCCACTTGATGCCTGAACCGATAAGGTGCTGTAGAGTCAATAGATCTGTATTTTATTTCTTCCACTGGAACAGTTTTTTATCTTGTTTATTAATGTGAAATTTAAATTTTAAGGATCAATCTTTATCTCTAAAACCCATGTAGACACTTAGGTTCAGCAAGAGGGGAATTTATACTATTTTTAAGCCAATGGCTATGTAAGGAAGTGATTAGGCCGAAATTAAACTCGGTTGTTAGGTCCCTCTCCACAATATTCGGGTAGCCACTTTTTAGAAGCTAAGTGAGTCCCAGAAGGTTCTCCCTATCCCAGGGTCCCCTTAGGGTTGAAATAACATAATAAATAATTCTCCTGCTAAAGCCAGGGTTCGATCCTAGGACCTCGAGAACAATAGACCAGTGTCCTATCCACTAGACCACGCCCATTTCAAGTAATGAATTGTTCAAAAAATATGACGTAATATTTAAAAAATGAGTATTTTTGACAAAGACACAAACTGATACAGTATTTTAGATAAAAAATTCAAGAGTCTGAAATACCTTTTATGTATTAAAACATTAACATTTAAACACCTTGTATACAGAGTGTTTCAGGGTCTAGTAGACAGACTTCAGGAACGGATTAAGGACTTCAAAACAAGAAAAACAATTCCTATGGACACTAACATTAGATTTTCGACTCTAGTTCCTTAACTACGCATTTCTGGATACATCATTATAGGACATTTTTTTTTTTTTTTTTTTTTTTTTTTTTCGAGGTCTTCAATTCAATCCTGAAGTCTGGAAACTTAATCCTAAAACACCCTGTTTATCTGTAAAAAGATAAGTTTGGTTATTATAATCTGAAATAAGGATTTTTTTTTTTAATCTGAGTAACTATTAAAATCTTAATGTCATCTGGCCAGATGTGCAACCTTTATTTGTAAATTTCATGTTATTCTTAAGGGACAAAGTCCCAGAATAAAATTGTTTTTCTATTCTATTCTATTCTATTAATATCAAAATTTTTTCGCAATGATGTCGATTGCACCAAATAATGTTAATAAATTTTAAAATTATAAGTTAAACTAATAATTAAAGTTTGAAAATACCTTTCTGAATGATTACCACCAATTTTAAGCTTTTTATTGAAAAATATGGAACTAGAAAATTTTGTATGTGGAATTGCTGAAATATAACGAACAGCTCACAAATGAGCTGATTTTCAAAAAATCAATAATATACCAAATATACAAAATTAATCAACTGGGCCTTCTCTGGTTGATGTATAATATGGTTCCAGATCTTTAGGTAAGTTTTCGAACACCTTATTACGTTAAAAATAAATTTAAAAAAGTGGCAATTAATTTAAGAATGAACCACATATATCTTCTGGAATAATTTTACATATAAAAATTTAACTTTCGTACCTAATTGGTTTTAAAGATATTTTTGATGACAATTAAAATGCTTACAAAATAGATCCAGTAAATATGTTGTAAATGCATGACTTGGAATGAACCTGACACATAAAGACATCGCCTAATATGTGACTTCAAAAATTGGTTTAAAATGTTTGAAGGTTGTAGAAACACTTTCATTCAACATCCAATAGAATTTCAAGATTATCAAATGCTGAAGGATTTGAGTGATATAGCACTTTACTGTTGCAAAAGAAATATTTATTTTACACTTTGCAGTCTATTGAAAATTATTATTAAAATTATATTTTCCTAAAAACCAGTAACCATTCTTTAATAAATGTACAATCAAAATAATATGTCATGATGTCTTATATAACAAACATCTAATTTTAATTATAAAGTGGAAGTTCTTAAAACATCATTTATTAATTGAACTAAAAATCTTCTCTAAGATAATTATCTAAAAATAAGCAACCAGGAGTTTTTGCAGATGCTCGGATACATCTACACTTTTGCTGACTTTTTTGCAATATGAGAAATTTTCCTGGCTTGCATTGAAAAGGATAATGCCAAAATTATTCAGCATGAAATCCTAACTGTTTAATTTAAAAAAAAAACATTAAGGGCATATAAACTGGATTCTGTGAAAACAAAGATTTCAGAATGGATATTTATAGTATTTGTTTTTCAAATTTATAGTAAATTCAAAAGATATTTTTTTGAAGTTGAAACTAACTTCATATTCAGCTAGTGCAATATCTCTTGAGCTTAAGTGATATAACAATCAAACAAATCAATATAAAAATAATATCATAAACTAATCTATCTATAAGTGAATTAATCGGAAACATTATTAACCCATATTTTATAACTGCTTTTCAAAAGAATTTTATATTTCCAGCATTTAATCAAACATCACCAAGATGAAAGAGTTTTTTGTGATGATTTCTGACTGGTTGAAAAAGAACTTAAATAGATACAATTAATTAAACAAATTACAGCCTAACTGAATGACAGTGATCTGTAGCAGATATTACAAAAATGTACAGTGTGTTAAGTGAAGAAATGAATGATGAATGTGAAATATATATTTTTTTAAATTTTGGATTCAGAGACTTCAGCTTGAACACCGATAATATAGTTGTAAAGAAAATATTTAAAATTTTGTTTATTATTGTACAAAATGACAATACTGCAACCATTAATATGGCTTCAACTTTATTAATTATTGACGGTTAATTATTGTCTCAGAATTACCAAAATGAGTGTTTAACACAAGAAAAGGAGTAGAAGATTGAAAATGTTTGTGGTTTTAACCTTCAGCTAGAAAAACAAAATTAATAATTATTATCAAGTCCATCAGATAATCAAAATAATATTCTGTAACAAAACCTTACTTATTGAAAGCTGACGTATCACTGACATTTCTACGGTGCCTAGGCGAATTACTTGTAGTTTGCGAGTCGTGATCACTACCAGAATCTTCTCTAAATGGATCAGGGAATCCTTAAAAAGAAAAAAAATAGATAGAGTTTATTAAATTAAATATGTATTATTAGTTTTTAAAATCAGATAAAAATTTTATGAAAGTTTACTGTAAGGAATAGGGGCAATTTCTTGCAGCCTTAACCCGATTGTTGTTATAAGTCGCCAAATTTTCTTAAATAATTGAGAAACATAAATGAGCATATATTAATTAGGGGGGAAAACAAATATGCTGTTGGTGTACTTAAGAGGCGACAATTTTCTTCCTTTGTACCTGCAGTTCTATATTAGTGATTTTCTAG
Source organism: Piezodorus guildinii (assembly GCA_023052935.1). Classification (NCBI taxonomy): domain Eukaryota; kingdom Metazoa; phylum Arthropoda; class Insecta; order Hemiptera; family Pentatomidae; genus Piezodorus; species Piezodorus guildinii. Next base: position 75,500,798 of record CM041298.1, on the reverse strand, counting down.
GATATGAGAATAATTTGAACAGTTTGCGACGCATAACCTTAAATAGTCCAAACTTGCCTCGAACTCTAACACCACTCCCCAACCACACCGCACATTGCCCAATGGCCAGCAGTCACTTAAACTTCTTGCGTCTTATCATAACATTAAGAAAAATAGAACATCCAAGATTAATTTGTTGTAAAAATTGGTTATTTCAATTCTTAACATTTACACAATTTAAAATAATCTTTGAAATTAATAAGAATTTAGTCTGTTGAAAACCTATAACAGAGAATACCACAGACAGATCAGGTACTAACAAAAACAAATAATGAGAAATAAATAATAATTTTAAATCAAGAAAGAATTGAAGAATTACATCAAAAACAGTTGAAATTAAAAACAAAAAAGAAATCTTAGGAAGATCAATAATACGTGCCAGATAAAAATAAGTCCATTATTATCAAGGGCATTCCAAAATGGATAAGGATTATTAGAGGGATGCTGCACTTCCCCCTCTTTTAGAAATATACCTAGATAAGTATTAAAGATTGGACAAGGTAGAGTGGAAAAATGGGTATCCCATTAAAAGAAAAAATGGGACACTTTCTCTTTCCAACGGTGTATTATACATCTATATTACTGTTCTTATGTTCAAAAACAAAATTGGGGCACTCTGCTTCATTGACAAGCCGCCAAGTTGCAGCAAGGTCAACTTGAATTTCCCTTTACGGGAACCTGAAAAAAATAGTTTTATCAGCTTTTCATCACTCACCATTATCCTTTACCATTTCGTGTATCAGATAATAATTTTTAGCTATATAAAATCTTTAGCTATCCAACGGTATATTATACATCTATATTATTATTCTTGTATTCAAAAATGCATACATTTTTTTTTTTTTTTTTTCAGTTTTCTCCTTTAGTTGTTTATCAATTTGCTCAACCTGCATATTTAGCTGTTAATTATCAATGGTAATAAGATGATATAGTTATTTTTATAGAATCTACTGAATTAAAGGTACTTTAGATGAAGAAAATTTAAAATATCGGCATTTAAGCCCTGTCATACTTTTTCAATCAGAATGAAACCTACATCATATTAAAGCCCATTCAATTTTACATACATATTGCGAGTTTAATCATAATCATTAAGAGTCGTTTTTGAGAAAATTATAAAAAGGTGCAAAATGCATGGTATAAAGTAGCACTTCCAGTCAGAAAGTATAAGAATTATAGTTAGTTATAGTCTATAAATTATAAGAGAGAAAATAGATAAAACAAAGAATATCCTAGATGTAGTAGAAGAACAGAGACTACGCTGGTATAGAATGACAACAGGATACCAAAGCTGATGGTAGAAGTAGAGGAAGACCTGCAGTTAAGTGGGTTAGAAAGCTGGAGTAATGAAGAGTACTCCTGGTAGGGGACTCTCAGAGGATGTGATGGACTGGCAAAGATGGAGGGACCTGCTGATGTTGGAGTTCAGGAAAACTTCAAGCTGAAGAAATTTAAAAGGAAATAATACTTCATAAATATATATATATATATTATATATAATATATATATATATAATATATATATATATATATATATATTATATATATATACATATATATATATCATACAAATCGAAAAGAAAAGTGAAAAACAGCAAAATTTCTTAGAATATATTTTAAGTAAATTACCATGAATTAAATACAATATGAAATATAGGGTTGTAAAATAAGGTCATAGCATTTTTTAATGGTGATTTTAATAAAAACTTTAGATTCTTGTAAATATTTGTTTATTATATATATGCGATATCCTGTGTCGTAGAGTGAGGGTTGTTTGTGACCAATGCTTGAATTTGGTCATCATTAACAGTTCAAGGACCACCTGAGTAATTTGCGTATTTAAAGTCAAAATTCCAGATTCTCAACCGAGCAAACTACTTACAGACAGTGGTATTCCTTTTTTAGAAATAAAAAATCATTAAATGACAAAACGATTTTTTTTCTTATCCATTTTGAACAAGCAAAATACCACTTAAAGATAAGGAATCTCGGTTGAAACTGATGCATAAAAACACCTTATCTAATCCTTTTTTAGAATATTTTAACAATATTGACCAAGTAAACACAGAAAGGATTAAATTGAAATATTTAAAACGCTACGAACTTATTTTACAAGCCAATACATAAGTAAGTTAAACACCTTGACGGTTAAGTCTTATGCTCTCATCATTAGGTTTAACATTCAAATGTGATTTTCTACAAGTGCAAGTTTATGTTTTAAAAATAAACAAATTACAAAGTTACCAGAAGGGGGAAACAGAGAAGCAGGTTGTTTTTGGGCTGAAGATGGTTTCGGTCGTTGCCTCGGGGTAATAGTAGTAGGCTCAACGATAGGAACTGAATGTGTTTTACTCGGCGTTACAGACTTTTTCTTCTTTACTTCATTTTCTTGAATACTCATTAATTCTTCCAAACTAATAATGGGTGATTTCTGAAAAAAAAAAATTATGCAATCGATTATTTCTGAAAAGAATAAAATAGTGTTTCTAGTTAAGGATAACTTAAAAAAAAAAAAAAAATATATATATATATATATATATATATATATATATATATATATATATATATATATATATATATCAGAGATTACTAAAGTATATTACACATCTAAAAAGAAAGAGGCATAGCTCTCAACAAATGTGTTTTTATCAGAACAAATATTATAGATGTTCTGTGTAAAAGCTAATACCACCCTATTCTACCTGGAAGCATATGTACAAGTTAACTGTCAAATGTCAGGCACCATGTTTTTCACTTGTTTTTAAGATACAAATTGATTATAAGAAGTATAAAATAATTTTCATACTTAAAGGACGTTTTGTACATAATATTTCTTCAGTATAACAATGGAACTAACCCTCCCTCCCCCACAACAAAGGAATAGGTAGATCTTCAAAATTTAACAGCAATATTTTTCATCATTAATTATTATTTGCTCTTTTTTTATAGATAACTTCTCGTTACCCCGGCAACCAATAACATAGCAGAACTTTTAGAAGGGAAAAATACTAATGTTTTCAAGAAGTGTTTGTGCCTTGATACGGATGGGTCAACAAGATTTGTGGACATTGTGGCATTGTGTGCCACAGAAAAGGAAGCACTGATAAGATTCAATCAATCCACTATCAGATATGAAACAAATGACCGGGAACAAGCTAAAAAAATTCAAGAGGAGAAAGAAAAATTTATAAAAAATGTATTCCATACCTACAAGAAAAAAAATGTGAAAAGTTCGGTGAAAGAGAATTTGCAGTCATAGGACTTTGATTCGAAAGCAGAGGGACCATTCCAGTAGCTACTAAGAACTACTACTACTTAAGAAATAAATAAATTAAATTTATAATCATTTCCGATATCATCATTATTATTATTGTAACATAATAAAGTATCCTAACTTTTTAGAAATTGTTTTAAAGACAACAATACTCTCATGTTTTCCATAGGGCATTTAACGATAAACGGTATTATAGTTATCAATGTTAAGTAACAAGGGGAAACAGTAGATACTGTATTATTTTTGAAGAAGTACAGACTCGAAAGAAATCTGTTCCAAAACATAGCAGAGACCATAATCCTGGACTCCTGCATCACCACATATATTGAGGCTAGGCTGGATTTAAATATGTCCCCATGAGCAATTTCAAAATGTGTAATGTCTATTTGGCAGTATCTCCCTCTATTTTTTTCTTTGAAATTGTCTTCAGGGTTGATCAAGTATGCTGTGTACTCATAGCAACACAGCAATGTTTAGGAGCAGATCCAAATGGGAATTTCTTCTTCTTTTAACAAATTTTCAACGGAAATTATGGATTATTGATGTCATTACAGGAGGACTCCTGACATATGTGTCTATTGGTTTGGTCTCTTACTTGAATATTGGCTACAGGATTAAAGGGATTCGACTTCGACTTCGAATGTCAAACTTCGAAAATACTGACTCGAAAATGACCCAAAATGGCTCGAAAACTTCGAAAATGACCCAAGTGGTTTACACCTACGAGAAGGAAAAAAAAAGGGATTCAACTCATAAAATAACTGACAGTAGAAATTAAGAGCTTTTAATTTAGATGTGCAATATGTAAATTATGTATGATCTAAATAATGAGAGAACTAAATTAAATTAAACCTTATAAATAAGAAATAAAATACAATCCTCAACCTCAAATCCATTGATTTAATATTTATCTTTTATATTTTATGAAATTGTCAAGCTCAACTACTTAAATACTAAATGTTGTCCAACTTATTAACTTTCTTAATATAAGAATAAATGATTTGAAATCCCCAAGAAAGAGTTAATGTCTAGTGGGATACAACATTAATGTTTGCACTATAAGTATTAATTAAAAGCATGCATACAAGATATAATGCTCACATGCAAATTCTGAACAGGGCACTCTTTCCCAACAAGAGAAAATGCTACATATGATACTTGGTATATGTCTGGCTCTTTTCTGCATCTGGTTCAAGCATGAATTCTATAAAAAAATAATTATGAGTATATAGTTTTACAAGAAAACAGTTATAAATACTAAATAATGCAAGAATAGATTGAACAATTGTGTACCGTTAAATGGGGTGAATAGGAAAGTGGGGTGAAAGAGAACAAAACTTTAATATTATTTCAATGTTGTGTGAAAGCCACTTCAACGTATAGGAATCAATGCTGTTTTTAATGGTTAGCCACTCTGTAAATAATTCGATTATATGGTATTGTTTTGTTGGTAGTACTTAGGACTTATCAGTTCAACCTGTGAAAAATTGTACTATTTTCTACAAAATTTTCCTCTCACACAAACTTTACCTGTAAGTATGAAACTGTTATCTATATAGCTTATTTAGTATCTGTTTACTGTTCTTCAAGTTGTCTTCTTACATAAACTTTCTTGCTAACTATATTATTTGCAACAGTTTCTTTGAAACAGATTTTTTTAGGATATGCCATCCACATTTTCTGGAGTGTGGGATGAATGGGAACACAGCTGTTTTCTGTCAGAAGACACATCAGATGATTATTCTTTGCAAGACAGTGATGCTGAGTTGGAAGTTGTCATGCACATCTGAAGATGAACCTGGATTTGAATCATTATTCACAAATTATGACATTTCAGTTTGTGACTTTTTACTTATTTAAGTATTTGGAAAAAACCCTGAGGATTTTCGACTTTATGTTTGTAAGGTTTTAGAACCTGATGATGGATGATACATCGGTTTGTTTTACAAATGAATCAAGCAAAGTCATAGGTTTGTCCCCAACTCGAGAGGAAGCTTATATTAGCGCTAGTGATACATTGAAGTTGAATGAGTGAATAGGATCTTCTAAATCTACCAGATTCTTGGGGTCTGTTTCATTTATCACTGATCTAAGAGCATACATCATTTAATGACATTTCTTCTTCTTCCTATAGAAGCGTGACGCTTTAGAACTTTTTTAGAATATAAGAGACCTAATTTATAGAATACAAGACAATAAAGGGACTTCATTTCCATTTTTACAAGATTTTATTTATAAAAAGTAATTTAATAAGCATTTTAAACTGTTTTGTCCCACATTTTGTTGAAATGGGAACGGAATAACATTTTCAATGTAGTTCCTATTCACCCCTACTTTTGAGGTGAATGGGAACAGTAATAAGTATTTCTTTTTATTCAAAAACTACTAATCAAAAACACACATCCAGTAAATATGTAATAGAGGGGATGTGTACCAAAGATTTTATGTATTGTTTAATTAATTCAGATAAAAAATAAATTTGTAATATTGCTCAAGATACCATAGAGTTTTCCTATTCACCCCATTTTATGGTACCAAGCAAAAATATTTAATTTCATTTCATACATGATTTCATTTTTATCCATCTGTAAAAGAAATTCTGGTATTTACCCAGGAAAATAAAAATAAATTAAGATGAATTAATTGTATTAATTACTTATAAGACAATGGATCCCAGTGGAATATTTAGAGTTCTCGGGAATACTATACTGTCCACTTTGAATCGCAAGCGTGCTCTCACCAAATGGTAACGTAAAGAAGCATAGCTTATACAGAAGACAACCCAAAGCCTGTAAAAACAATAGTTATTTTATCTGTTGAATAAATTCATATAATTTGGTATTTTTAAAGGCCAATAAATCAAATTTTAAGAATATAAAGCTAAAAAAGCTGCAAATTATAAAGTGTTGATTTGAATTTATAATGTAGACTATTATAATTTTTATTCGATAGTCTTTAGGGCAATTGCTATACAAATGGAGTTGGCTGGATCAGCACAAATAATCATAACATCTCCAGTATACAGTAATAACTACTACGTAAAAGAATTTACAAAATAAAAAACAATACAAATACATAAAAACAAATCAACAATAAGCAAAACATGCTTTATACTAACATGTTCACAGTTATCCAAGATAAATATAAATAACCACTTTAAATATAATAATGTTGATACAACTGCAAATACCTGATTTTAACAAAAATACCAATCAGTTCCAACCGCAACATTCTGAGACGAGACATGTTGAGGCCTGATTTTCTGAATGTTCATTCATTTAAACATATAATGATTTAGGTCTATTACAAGGGGTTCGGCTATAATTTCATAAAAGACACTCATAGCAATAATATTTAATATAGGCATAAAGTGGATTAAATTTAATGGACATCAAGTAAGAAAATGAAAGCAATCCTCCAATGCCGCCCCATCACAAGCTGGGTACAGCTTCTGTGGGTCAAATGTATACTTGTGCAAGATGAAACTGAAGGAGATCGCATATGTTCCCGACAGCCTGATATGAGACAAAGATCTGAGACACGTGATGTTGCATCTTAACTTTAAACAACCTTGTGGAAGGTCTACATCAGCAAAGATATTATAATAAAAAGCAGTGGTCCCCAGCAAAATATTTTCCCTGACCCCTTTATCCATTCAGTATAATGGCATGGGCACCATAAATAAAAAACTCATGTATATACTGTTGTGATATATTAAGTAGGCAGAAATAATTAGGAGTGAAGATCATGAAGGCGCGAGGTGATCGGCCAATGAGAAAAAAAGAATCAAAATACGCAGAATACGGCATGTTCATGGGACGTGGATAAAGAAGCATGCTTGTGATCATACGTGGATAGATTATGCCACCAACCATCAAATCATTTGTGATTTCAAGCCATCATGGTATTGGGTTGATGCAAAATTAATGCAGGTTTCCTCTATTGCAATATCTTAATTCCAATTGTGTAAACAAAGCTAATCCTAACATTGATCATTATTATACCAAAACAAACCTTATCTAATACCCTCTCTTTCACCATGAATTTGTTTAGTAAAATCGTTTTGTTCAGTGTGTTCAAAGGTCTTGAAGTGAAAATGTCAAAGTGTGATTTTCGTCAAATTTATTTTTACGAATTTAAATTAGGGCGCAGCGCTGCGCAAACGGCTCGTAATATTAATGAAGTGTGGGGTCAGGGGGCCATTAATGAGTGCACGGTGCAGCGTTGGTTCCAGAAGTTTCGCAGAGGAGATTTCAACCTCGAAGACAAGGAAGGTCGGGGCCGTCATCTTGCTCTGGACAACGACCAGCTGAGGTCAAAAGTGGAAGAAGACCCAACCAAAACCACACGAGAAACTCGGAACTCAAAAATTGCAACGTCTTTGCCCAGCATTGATGAATCGGAAGGGGCCTATCCTGCTCCACGATAACGCCAGACCACACGTTGCACAACCAACGCTTCGACGACTGCACGAGTTGGGCTACGAAGTTCTCCAACATCTGCCTTATTCACCTGACCTCTCTCCTACAGACTTCCACTTTTTCAGGCATCTGGACAACTTTTTGAGGGAGAAAAATTTTCAAAACCAGGACGACATTGAAAATTCTTTTCGTGATTTCATTGAGTCCAGGGATTCGGATTTTTTTTCTGGTGGAATAAGAAAGCTTGTTGAACGTTGGCAAAAGTGCATTGATTCAGATGGAAATTATTTTGATTAAATATATATGGTTAAAGTAAAGATATGGCGTATTTACAATACCTACTAAAAACCTGCATTAATTTTGCATCAACCCAATAATTAGTGCACTAATACGTTCAAAATAAGAACATTGAAGACATCATTTGAAGAATAAGGATCAAGAACCATCTGAAGAAAACAAATTCAGATAATTTTTTTAATATATGCGAATTTAAATCAAAAACTAAAATCATGGCAAACTCAATAAAAATACCAATTTATGCTAACAATAGTGAGATAGAATGTGTAGAGGCGTACATTAACTTCGGACAGACAATAGCATTTAGAGAAAATATGAATAAGGAAATAGAAAGAAGAGTTAAGCTCGGGTGGTGCAAATATAGGTCTTGCCAAAAAATCTTCAAAAGCAATCTATCACTAGATCTTAAAACCAAAGTTTTGACTACATGCGTATACCCCACGGTTGTCTACGGGTCTAAAACCTGGGTACTTACAAGAAAAATCGATCGGGGGCTGAATATCATGCAAATGCAGCTTCTAAGAAATTTTGCTTTTTAATTATTTCTTACTATAGCCAACTACTATAAATTCCTCCCTATGGGAGAGGCTTTTGTCAATACTGATGCCAATAAGGCTATTATTATTATTATTCAAATTTAAATAGTTTTTAAGTTAATTTAAGTTTATGTTTATATATTGTAGCATGTTTAAAATAGAATATAAGTTTTTAACCTTAGCCAAGACTGAAAATTATTAATTTGAAAACCCTAAATTATCATACATTATTCATTTTTTCATTTCGAAAATAAAATATTATAACAATATATAATAGGTGCTTGAAAATTGTAGTTCTTTCCAAAAGTTACAAATTGTAAGTTCTTATTTAATTTTATTTCCAAGCTTAACTAAAAATCTCCTTTTATCAAGGAAAAATTCAAAGCTATATTTCAATGCACAAATTATCAATTAATTTGTTTAAAAAAAGAAACTGAATATTTCCCAAAATGATATGATATCTATTCAAAATCATCATATTGATTTTAATGCCCATCCAACTAATACAAACCGTTTGTTTTTTAAATAATAGATCAACTATTAAGTGACCATGATTGAAACATATTGTTAAAGATAATCCATAATATCAAACATAGTATTTGCTAGAGAACTGAAAGTAAACCGCAAAAAATTGTCTCGATGAATTACCAAAATTTAGAACTACAATATACTATGATATAGGTACCTATTTAATATCAGTTCAATGAGTCTGTGCAAAACTGAATGATTCCTTTTACAAGCCAAGGCTTCAAAAATATTTTTTATCAAGATAATTTTATACAATTTCCCAATGATATCAAGTGGACCACGCGGACATTCTCTGCGGAACCCAGAGGTCCACAGACCACTGGTTGGGAACCAATGATGCAGACAATTAAATTATCTTTTAAATGAGAATGAAACATGTTTAGTTTTGATTAATCGAAGAACTAAAGCTAACCGTTTATAATGTCAATGTACAGAGAAAAATAGTTTACGAATCATGACAACTAAGTTCACTTCAAGTTTGACTTCATTGAACTAAATAACACCTGATTTAGAATCACAATGGTCATTTATTCCAAAAATGTAATCTTAGATCAGTATTTCTGGGTGTAAGATAATTGACCGCTGTACATTCTATTATTAAATGTATTAGCACGAGAGCTAGCAAAGTTTTAAACAATTTATTGTATGACGGTTGATCTTCTGGTAGCTGGCATCTCCTTTGTACATGTAAAAATGTTACATTTGAACCATTTAGTACAGTAACACGAACCTTAAAAATTAACCTCAAACTTGTTATAAATTGTTCATTAACCTTCCATTGATAACTAGTAAAAAGTTCTGATCTTTACCACAATGGATTTTATAGGAAGGAGGAGGAGTCATAGAGAAAACTGCTTATATACGATTTGAGAATATCTCATAACTACTGTGTTTATTGCAAACATATGTAAACATCATATATATAAGTTTAAACACATTGAAATGTCTATTATAATGATTCTATAAATTTTTTTTTTCTCAAATGAATGGTTACAATTACAACTTAAAATGTTTGGATCTTCAGTTTCAAAAAAAAAATTTCCCAACATCATTAAATTGAAGTTATTAAGATCACCATCAAGATAGAACTTGATTGCTTAATAGTTTATTTAAAAATATAAATAAATGCACTTACATCTAATAAATACAACGGACATTTAAGGATTCTTATTTTATGATATTCATACCCAAATATCAGCCTTAGTAGTGATAGGTTTCCCTGAATAAACATCAACCATCTCAGGAGATCTATACGATAATGTGGTATATTTTTCTATTTCTTCGAGTATGGTGGCAGCATTGTGAGTGGTCGATGAAAGCACTTTGCCCGTAGCAGAACCAAAATCACAAAGCACATACTGCCCATTATCGCCAACTAAAATATTCTCTACCTGAAATCATGAATAATTCAAACAATTAAATATTATTGAAATTACTAAAATTAGATCATATTTCTGATCTTTTAATATCGAAAAAAAAAATTAGAATAAAGGCTTTATAGAAATTATATTCTATATATAATTATTTAACGACTAAAAAAAATGTATCTTAAAAGTGTAGGTGAACAACTGATATCAAGCTCTAGTAAAGACTTCCAGAGTTTAGTAACATACTAAATTGGACTCTTACATCTGGATTTACTTATGGTAAAATAAAAATCTCCCATCTGCCAACTATTTACTCTACCTACCCTGAAGTTAAGTCTTCCTCAATTAACCTATTAACAATCAAATTTTGTTTAAATACAAAGTTCACATTTAAAATACTTAGATCCCATTCAGGTAAAGTATACAAGTTTTGATTTACAAGTGTAAAAGTTACCTAAAGTTTTGATTGGTATAGTTAAATTAACATATTTTGCATGGCCAAGTTTTATACAAAATGTCATGTATATGAAGTTAATATGGAAAACATTAAGTAATGGTTAAGATTAATAAATCAATTTTTATGCCTGATTCTCTTTAAGACTATGACTAGATCACACACCAGAAACAGTATGTAGGCTACTTGCATATATTTTGAATTAATAAAAAAAACAAAACAACCTCAACCTCTACAACCCATTAAAAGCCTCATGCATGTTCAGTACTTCTAAATAGTCACACTGTTTCAAAGTAGTGATTAGGCCTAAATCATACTCAGCTGCCAGCTTTTTCTCCAATTTTGGGAACCCACTTTATAGAGGCTGGGCGTGCCCCAGGAGGGTCTCCATACCCCAGGGTCGCTGAAATAACAGAATAAACAATTCTGTCTCAGCTGAGGATCTAAGGAGGATCTCAGGAATTAAGAAAACAGTAGCCGAATGCTCTATCCACCAGACCACACCGTTTCTCTAAATTTTGTATTAGTATTTCAATATTATCAAGAGCATAAACAATTTTTAAATTATATCACTAGCCCCAATGCATTGTTTTATCATCTTCATGACCACTTTATATTAAAAGTTATAGTCCAGGTTCTATTTTACAGCACAACTTGAATAAAAAAGAAATGATTTATCAAAAGATTTCATCCCTAGTCAAGACCCATTCAGCTGTTTGGAACCAAAATAAAGATTGTGAGGAATAAACAAATGAAAGAAAACTGCCACAACTCTAAAATAAAAGACTTTTCAACTTTGGAATTCTCATAATTAGCACATTAAAGTGAAAAACATTACTTTTACAGTTTGTTCAGCTTTCTTTGGAAATATCAACCAAAGCATACACATACAAACACCAACTTATAAACAGTATATATTTTTATTTATGCCATAGGGGAAAAACAAGAAAAGTTCAGACGCTAATTTTACATCTAAATATAAAAAAAATAAATAAAGTCTCTTATTTTATTTCATGATCCATATCATCTGATTTTAAAAGGTTTCATGAGAAATCATACTTTTTTTTTAAATAGTAGACTTTTTATATAATTTTTTTTCATCTCTTCAATGATGATTTTCTAAATATAACCTTCATCTGTACTAACATATTAGAAAGACATTTATTACGATACATTTATGTTCGATCTTCATGAATTATATCGCAACTAATGGAAATAATAAGATAAAAATGAATAATGAATAATAAGATAAAAAATAATGAATAAGTCAAAAATTACCTTTAAATCTCTATGAATAATTGGGGTTTGACAATGGTGTAATCTTGAAACAGCTTCACACACATCACAAAATATTGTCATGACCTCCACCTCTGTAAAACCTGACTGAAGCCTAAAAAAACAAAAGTGGATTGATCAGAAAAGAACACAGGAAGTTTCCTTGTTTTAAAGTTTTAAAACATGTTACAATCATGCAAAACTGTATTTATCATAAAAACTTCAATACCTTGCATTCATAAGTTGTAAGACTTGTGTTTTGCAATAAGGCATAAGCAGAAGTATTTCATATACTCCATTTCCTGTGTGAGTAATACTAGAATCTACATAACCGATAATATTTTTGTGGCCGCTTAAACTACTCTGAAACATAAAAACAGTTTTTAAATATTAAATTTTGAAATAGTTAAAATTTGAGAGAAAAACAGTTTTAAAATCATTATTCTTAAAATAAATTCCAACAAATCCCACCAAACTACCTTTACCCTACATCATAAACCTATGACATCTTGCCCTACAGTATACTTTAATAATATTCCGCTTGTTCTATTTAAACAGATCCGCTACCTAGGACTTCAACTAGACAAACGTTTAACATTGAATCCGCACACTAGACTAAAACGACAAAAAACTGCTCGACGCTTTCGGTTACTTCAACACTCACTGGACAGACGCTCTAACCTTCCACTTATCTACAAAGGGCTCATCTATATCCCCACATAAGGCCTATCTGGAAGTACAGAGTTGAGATGTGGGGCTCTACTAAACCATCAAATTCTTCCTGTCTTCAATCCATACAATCTAAAATTCTTCGAAAAATCCTCAATCAACATCAGCATCCATAAAGAACTTAATATTCCATATGTAGCTGATTTGGCCCAAACCAGGTATAAATCCTTCCATGACCAAGTCCACTCCCAATCTAACCAGTAGGGGTGGGCATAATCGAATGATTGTCATAATCGGATGATCGGACTTCGATGATTTGAATGATCGAATGATTAATATGCTTTCTGAGAGGCAATGTGCCAAAATTCCCGTCTCTATGGTGGCTGAGCCTAGGTGCAAATATACATATAATTTATGTGATGAGGAAAAAAAAAAAAAAAAAGAAAAAAAAAAGGTCGTTCGATTATCCGAGCTCCTTATAACCCCTTGATTATCGTGTTGAACGAACAATTCAGTTTGAATGATCATTCGTTTCTCCAAACCGATTAATCCGATAATCGATTAATTTGAATGATTGAAATAATCGAATGATCCGATAATCGTCATTCGATTATGCCCACCCCTACTCACTAGTTTAAATCTTTGCTTCCTCTTGCATTCCAGACAATCCTCCGAGGTGTCTGAAAAGAAGATGGCCTAAAAATCTTCTAGTTTAGAATATTTGCTTAGAATAGTGCTGCCAATGGGTAGCTTCTCTACATCTACATGTCTTGTTCATGTCGATTTTCTTTTAGCCTATTTACTAGATGTGTTGTACAATACAGTTGTAAATATCAATAAATAATTTTAAAAAATCATAATTCTAAAATCTAGGTCAATTTAGACTCAAAGTATATACTTAAAAAATCTGTGTTCAAAATTTAAAATGGAAAGTTCCGTTGCTAAACTCAGTAGAAAGTTTTAATTGCCAATCTTAAAATATCAACAAGGGGATGGGCTGGCTTGTTTGCTCTTCAATCTTGCACTGGAGAAAGTTGTACGGGACTCAGGAATCCAGACAAGTCACACAATCTTCACCCGGAGTGTACAAATATTGGCATATGCTGACGATCTGGATATCGTGGCCAGGACCCGACCGGCGTTGGTAGAAGCATTTGAAAAAATCATAGAAGCTGCTTCAGCTATGGGCTTGGCCATAAACGAGGAGAAGACCAAATATACGTACACAGGGGCTGGTGACGAGGAGGCACTGGTTGTAGGAACTTACACATTCCAAAGGGTCAACGAATTCGCGTATTTGGAATCCTTAGTGACACCAGCTAACGATGTCTCTGCTGAAATAAGGAAAAGACTAATAGTGGCTAACAGGGCATATTACGCCTTGCTGAACACTATCCGCAGCATGTCTATTACTAGGAGTACCAAACTGGTCATTTATAAAACCTTAATTCGCCCTGTTCTTACCTATGCTTCTCAGACCTGGACCATCTCAGTGAAAAATGGAAATAGCCTGCTAACCTTCGAAAGAAAAATCTTGAGGAGAATATTTGGCCCTGTGAGAGATGGAGATGGATGGAGAATTAGGAGGAACAGGGAACTTCATGACCTTTTTGGAGAAATGGATATTCTGAAATTTGTAAAGCTGGGAAGGCTTAGTTGGGCTGGCCATGTTGCAAGGGTGCAAGGGAAAGAACTGCCCAAAAGAGCTTTGGAAACCCCCATTCACAGTACCCGACGAACCGGTAGGCCAAGGCTGCGATGGATTGATGGAGTGGCGGAGGACGCACGAAGCCTATTGCGAGTCAGGAACTGGAGAGCGGCAGCACAGAATCGGACAGAATGGCAGCGGCTCATTGAGGAGGCCAAGACCCACTAAGGGTTGTAGAGCCATGCAGATAGACAGATAGATAATCTTAAAATATCAACTTTATAGGAATATTTCAACAATCTTAGGTTATATATTTTAGGTTAGAGGTAAATAAGGAAGGGAAACTCAAGACGTTTTGAAATCTAGGATGGCACAATTAGATAACACAGCTTTTATCACAAAATCTATGGTTGCAATAGAACTAAATCCCTTTTTAGAAGCTTATTATTAAGTATCTATATATGTGGTATGAAAATAAAAATTCATGACTGAGAAATTGGTATGGGAACTCATTTTTAATAATATCATCAGTTATTGAATAACTTAATCATATTCTCGAGAAACATACATTTTTTAATAAGTAGAATTCTTTTTAGATAATAATTTTGACCTACCTAGAATGAACTAAAAAAAAATTATAACAAGGAGTTATCGATTGTTCAGAAATCTAAGAAAAAACATAGGTCATTATATTTTAAGCTCTTAACAATAAATTATTGTTTTATTAATTAAGTTACATATTATTTTATTAGAGGTCTCAAATAAATAAAATTAAGTAATTATTTTATTAGTTTTGTTGTTTATTTATCTACATTTATTTATTAATAAACTTTTTGAAATTATTATATAGAAAAAAATAAAAACAAAATTTATTCTGTGACTTTCAGTCCTCTAAGAATAATAGTAGTTTACAAAACCTGACTATTCTGTCAAACACAAAAAAAAAAAAAAAAAAAAAAAAATTAAGGTTTTATATATATATATATATATTTATATATATATATATATATATATATATATATATATATATATATATATATATAAAATATTATATATATATATATACATATATATAACTTCTTCTTTTTTGCATAAGTACTCATATACATTTATTATTTTTATTAAATTACACTCTATTGTTAATTTTCTAAAAGAATTTTTAATAAATTAAAAATATACTTCTTGCAATACACAAATGGTATTCAGGAAAAATGATTTTTTTTATAGCTCTTAAATTTTTTATTACATCTAAATTATTACTAGCTTTCATAATATTTTAATATCAAAGACATCTTATTAATGTACATATTGCAATTTTTTTTTTTAACAGAATACAACGGATTATAATAATTTTCCAAAATAGATATAAACAAACTAAAAGATAATTTAAATAAAATTAACTAATAAATAATTAGTAGGAGTCTTAATCTTCCAAAAACAGTTTATTACTTTAAAGTTTATGTGTAACAAACTGTTTTTGAAGATTAAGGAACTTACTAATTATTTATTATCGAATTGCATCCTTCTAATTAACCTATTTTTATTATAAAATTAACTATTCTCAAAAGTTTTTTTTTCCACTAAGATCGAATATATTTATATTTTTTTCAGATTTTATGACTAATACATAGATAAATAAATTATGAATTAAATTAAATAATGAAAGAATATAAATAAGTTATTCGCTGCCTCCATCATAAAATAGTATAATTTAAATAAATGAAATGTAAATAAAAAAAGGAGAGAAATCAATTCTATTTTCATCTGAAATGGCCTTTAACTAGGAATTTAAGCGGAGGCAGTTGTCAACAGTAATATGCAGCAATTAAAAACCATCAGCTCTTGATTATTGGTAAGGTCCAAATATATCACACGTCCCTCGAGAATAGATAGCTAACATATTCTACCATAACAATTATTCACAATATCTAATAGAATTTTTCATCTTAATATTATGTTTTATAAAGTTATACAACATTTACAATGAAAATGATCATTATATTTAAAAAAAATTCAAATGAAACTGATTTCAATTAACAACAAAGAAAACATGAAATAATAATAAATAAAATAAACTAAGAAGAAAAAGTTGTTAAGGTATTAAAAATCAAAATATTAAAAAAAAAAAATTAGGGGGAGGGAGAAGTAAAATATGACATAGAAAAATTATTATTTCAATTTCTATCCATTGATTCTAAACTTAACGAGTTGTTTCCCTAAACATATAAATTTCCATTAAATATATTGAGTACACTGAATTAAAAAAAAAAAATCTTAAATAATTCTTGAGAGAGAAATGTTAATAACTGATATCATAAATCCGTTGCTTTGACAATGTTAGATATATTATTAATTATTAAAAGAAAATAATGATAATAAAAGGAATTAACACATATTCTATTAAGTCCCTGAAGTGTTTCATAGAAATAAAACAAAAAATACATTAAGGAATAACTAAGTGCTAATTATGAGAAGTTCAACTTAACATTAAAAAAACCTTGGCTCCATTAGGCTTACGGATTCATTTGATAACAAGGTAAACAAGTCATTGATAATTTTGTTTTTTAACTGTAATCATATCAAGAGCCCATATTCGACATATGTAGAAAATTATAAGTTGTATATTGACTATATAGCATAAGAATCATAGATAATCCATACTGTTTTAAAACATAAATAATAATCATTTTAAAATAAACGTATACTTACAGCAATCTGAATTTCCCTTTTACAAATACATAAATCGTGTTCGTTATTAACATACATTCGTTTTAGAGCAAATTTTTTACCATTAGAGCCTTTTACCAAAAATACAATGGCGAAACCACCTAAAAAAATTATAAGAACAAAAATTAATAAATATTAAAAAAACAAAAATAATGTAAAATAACAAAAAAAATCATTATTTGTTTAATAATGATTACTGTAACAAATATATTATTAAGAAAATCACAGTGAGGACAATTTTTGAAGATTTAATAACTTGATAAAGGAAGAATTAAATCTTTCGGCTCATAATAAGTTTATTTAAATATGCAAATATTTTTGACACCAAATGAAAATCATAAAATTCAGTGATTTAAATAACCATAGGATTACAGAAAGAAGCCTCATTAAATATTTTAAAGTGGATTGTTATCCGACGTCAATCAAACGGAATGTTGAGGTCATTAAACTGAATAAACTAAATATTTTATTACTAATCGATTCCGTCTTAAAATATAGATTGTTCTTATAATATATAATATATTATATATAATATAATTAATAGTTCACTATAGTAAAGTCTTGCTCCGAAAGTTATTCGATTAACTGACTAAGAAAAGGTTGACAGCTATGGTCTCCCTCGGATTATATAATAATACTAACAATATACCAAATTAATATAATGTTGTTGACATTATTAAGGTTTGTTAACATAATTGGTCCTTTAGCATGATATTAACAAATTAAAATCCAATTCCATATAGGCCATACCTGGCAAATCCATTTTATTATTTTTTTTTAATATGATATATTTAAGAGAGTTATATGTACTTAAAATTTAAAGGAAAAGAGAGCCATGCCAAGGAAGATCTTCAATTTAAGTATGGGAGTTGAAATATTAAATAAAAAATCTTTTACAAAAGGTTTCACAATATTGTAATAGTAATTTATTAGCAATATAATCTTTAACTAGCAGCTGAAATATCAGTTTAAAGTCATAAAATAATTGAAAATAATATTTAATTTTCATTACCATACCCTCAAAAAATAATGAAAGACCCCAAATATGTTTCTTATAATTTATTCATTTATAAAAAAACTTATACTGATCCATTTTAATCCATTAGCGACAAAAGTTATTACTATAAAAAAAAAAAAAATTAAAAAAAAGAAAGATCTGGCAAAATTGAATATGGTTTGTTTTAATTTTAATAAATAAATTTGTCAAAATTTAAATAATGATCAAATGCCAAAAAACGATGTTTGTCCCCACTCATATTTGGAAAAAATAATGATTTTATGGCAAAAGAGATACAAGGATTAAATTAAAAATTCAATTAGATGTTAATTCAACAATTATTAATATCACAGACTGACATATACAGATCTAAACATCATATCATAGTAATAGAGTGCATTGTAAAGATATAGAAAAAAGAAAAACTATGTACGTTCTGTGATTGACAAAAAAGATATTGTCAATTAGTTGAATGATATTGACAATCTTACATTTCAATAATTCTCATTGAAAAATTCCTTTTTGTTTATCTAACACTAAAATGTAGTTAGATAGTAAATAATATTTCCGATTATTAGTTCAGATGACAGAACAATGAAGACTGATCTTTTAAGATTAACAATCAATTTAGGCCATAGATTAGACAACCTAATTAAGCATTAAATATAAGTAATGTATTAACATGAAACAGTAATAACTTAATTCACTTCAGAATGGTCAAATAAAACTTGATTGAGGCAGTTAATCATTCAATTTAGTATTAATGTCAACTTTAACCTATAAAGACACAAATTTGGGTGCTCATAATATAGGTGACAGATGCTCTAATTGGAGGAATATGAAAGTAAATAGAATAACATTAGTCACACTAGCAAATATTTAAAACAAAAAAATAATTGTATAATTATTAATTACTAGTAGGGGTATAATTTAATCATTTTTACTAAAGAAAATAAGGTTTGAGGATTTTTAAGATGGTTTTGAAACATGACAGCTTAATGAAACATGTCAAGTTAGACAATACAGCATAGATAACAATTTGGAAATAATCATTAATTCACACTTAATATTTGAAAAAAAGCTCCTACCTTCAGCCAAAATCTCCTCTACTGTGACAGACGTTCTACCTACTTGAAATACTTTTCCAACATAATTATTTGTTTCTTTAGAAGTGGTAGTTTCGATCTTAAAGAGTCTTTTCATTTTTTAATTTTTTTTTATTATCTTATAAGTCTGATGAAGTATTTTAAATTTTAAATATTAAAGTCATAACTAATATAGGCGAAATACTTTCTAAATAAACCAATACCAGAACATTACTTATTTTATTTTATTTTGAAATCAAACCTCTACATAATAATACTGGCAGTTTGTAAAATTAACTGTATTAAAATTATTATGTCAAGATTGATTTACTAGCTTTGAGCTTGGTGAAAATGATTTACAATATCTAACATCTAACTAGTCCCCTATACCAAAATCTCAACATAGCGAGATATCAGGCGCAGCCATTTTTAAACACTGAATCTTCTTAACAGGAAAATAATCGATTATTCAACTCTTTGACTATCGATTAAACAAATACTCCATGATTTTGATCAATCAATTATTAATTATAAAGCTAGTATTTAATGCCCTATTCAGTTTCTTTTTAACATAAGTGTTACATTAAACTCATAATTATTTTTGTATTAAGTAACATATAAAAGAGCATTGCATAATATAATGGTATAAGAATCAATTTAATGTATTGCAGATTTTTTTTTTTTTAATTTCATCCAGGGATTAAAAATCTGAAATCCATTATTTTACAAACGTTTAAACTTTTTTTTTTCAAGAAAATAATTTTTAAAAAAATCATGAGAGGTCTTCATTCATTAATTTCCTTCGATAAAATACCAATGTACAATTATCTCATATGATTTATGGAATTTAATTCAATGTAACTATCGCCATTGGTTTCAGGAATAAAAAAAACAAAAAACAATTACTTAATTACAAGTAGTCATAAAATATTGATAAATATTCAGATATTGCAATAAAATAGTGGAGTATAGTTGACCGTTGAGTATATTAGATAAGGAAGGTGATTGGGGGTGCGGTCATCAGAAACACATTAAAACGTAGTACTTATTTTAATTGTGTGCCGACATTTCGGCCTACATTCTAGGCCTTCATCAAGGTGACCCTGAGACGGTGTCTAAAGAAGTCATAATATCTAATATTGGCGACTTCAAGACTTCTTTATACACCGTCTCAGAGTCAGAGCCATCAGGAAGCTCAGGAGTCATCAGAGACTCACAATGTAAGCCGAAACGTGGGCATGCAATTAAAATAAGTACTACGTTTTAATGTGTGTTTCTTTCTGATGAACCACCCCCAACTATCTTCCTCATCTAAAATAGTTCTACAGTCTTCGAATTATTAGATAGCCAAAGTAATGGTTTAGCAATGCTTTATTGAATGAAAAATACAAAATAGTAGTTTTAAAATACATTCCTTCATTCGGTTCGTTCACCACTTATTACTTTTTTTAGAGGCGAGGCTGATCAAGTGTAATATTTTTCGTGTTGTTCAGGACTTGTCGAAATGGAAAAAAATGTATCGCGCATGATCTGCCTGATCTCTAAGCCTTGATGGAACGAATCTATTGATATTTTGAATATAATTAAGACCTGTTCCCTCCTTACTTAGAGAAAAGGCAGAATATGCGCAGTACACTTTTTCCGTTCCAACAGGCCTCGACCAGGACGAAAAAAAGTTTACTGCGCATGCTCTGCCAGAGCCCTAAAAAAGAAAAAGAAAAAAAAGTAGTGAGGAAACTGATCTTCTGTTAATTAAATATAATTGACAAGAAGGAAATGGCACTTCAAAATTTATTTATTAGTAATATTAAAATAAAACAAAATATATATTTGAACTATGAACTCTCCTAATTTTTAATTAAGAAAGTTCACTTTTAAGTTATACAATATTATTTTTTAATAGATTGAAATGTGATTTATATCATTAGGACCAATAAAAGAAATCGGTAGCAAATGTATTAATTTAAAATCCTTATATATATTAAAAAATATTAAATTTTAAACAAAAAAATCTAACCTGCTTTTTTTAAACAAAATGGTGGACAGCAATGTGTATTCTAAGGATCAGCCTGAAAATGGGTATCGTATAGAAAAAAAAATATTAAGAAAACATTTGTTAGTTAAAAAGGAAAAATATGAACAGGCGGATTTTTTTTATCAAGGAGGTAGGGTATTTTTCTTTCTTTGGTCGTTCTGTCTTTGGTTCATCATAGAAAATGATAAACTAATATTGCATGGAAAACAACAAAATAGTCCATGTAATTATTAAAATGGGTGAATATTTATCTGCACAGCATTTATAGGTATATTAGTTTCAAAATTACAAACTTTTTGGAGTGAATTAAGACTAAATCATTGACTAATAAATAATATTTTAAATTATATCAATCACTATTATAGAAGAGTATATTAGACTATGATCATATCAATTGGAAACGATCTCTTCTTTTTTTTGTTCATATGTATTTATTTATTCATACATGTCAAACTTTACAACGTTTCGAGGCTTCACATGCCTCATCTTCAGATATTCAATGTTATATCCATTCCCATATTTTTATACAATATAGGTCATTAAAATTATATTTGAATCACAACATCAAAACTTAATATTTCATTATCACATATATCACTTTGTTCTGTGTATTTGAATGTGTTCTCTAATAAATAACAATAAATAAATACATATGAACAAAAAAAAGAAGAGATCGTTTCCAATTGATATGATCATAATATTTTAAATAAGATGTATATCATGCTCATAGGGGGATTTCAATATTGAAGACAAATAATTATGTTTTACATTTCTTAATTTTACAGTTTTTGTCTATCAAAGTTGTTTCGGCAAAGAATTTATATTATTCCCTTAATACTTAAAATTTAATGGTACGAGCAGTTTCGTTAACTGCACAAATAGTGTGATAATGTAAACCTTTTCACTAAGTTTGACTTGCAGTTCTTTTTGTGACGCCGATTTATTTATTTTTGAATGAATTAATTGTTTTAAATTAATAATTAAATGTATTGCACCTCTTACCTCGATGAAAAGAAAAGAAGTGGTTATTTTATTTTTATTTTAAACAACTACATCCAGCTATTACCTGCTATTTATTCCACAAACATCGTCATTTTATAATAGTTTCTTCTTTAAAAAGCCAAATTCTCAAGGTCTTCGTGCACATAGTTTACAACACTGGGTTACTCTCACGACAATGTAACAACAGCATACTCCTAAAATGGTACCTGAAATCGGGGAAAAAAATAATCATGATCAATCATTTAGAGAAAAAAAATTTGTATTAACGATCCTCAAGAAGCCGGCAGCATGTCTGGTGAAACGTTACTGAAGAAATTACTTAATTTCTAGAGCGTCCTCAAACAAAAACTACAATGAAGGCAGCAAAACTGAAATTATATGAGTGATGGTACAATGTTGTGTTGTTTATCTGTTTAACATCCCTTTATGCTACTGTGGCTAATCGGAAGCTTCTACAGTGGGAGTCCTAAATTTTGCCTATGTAGTTATAATTAGGTTATTGATCTTAAACAAGTACCTGACATCGCACAGGCTCGGAACAACCTTTTAACGTCCCTTCCAAAGGACGGCACAACTAAGGATTTTTTACTCCCATTAAAAAATCTTCGAGTTCTTTCCTCATCGTATGAATGTGATCATTCCTTTTTCCCCGCAATCTTGTTCATTCTTGACCCTATTTTGAATCCACTATCTCATTATAGCGTTGAATAGAAGTACAGTTTGAAATTAATAAGTCTAATATTTCAGTCTGGAAGAATGTGAAGCCCATTACTGTCACCATCTCTCTTCCGTGGCAGAAAAGTACCCTTGCCATTTGGAAGATAGCTCCTACCGATGCTAATCAGCATATTTTCCCTAGGATGTCTTTCATCATATCCAGCCATTGCTTATTGCATCTTTTTTTGAGGAATCTGTAATGAGATCAATACCATCTTCATTAGTGATAAGCTGTTGATCAGTTTTTTGGGGAGGAAGAGGGTAACGTTTTCTCTTTACATTCTTATGGAGGGAAGGAGGGTTGGGCCATAATTTTCAACGAACACGCTTATTGTATTACATTAACACACGAGTATTATTAATAAAAGGTTTTTAGTATATGTTTTTGTACTTTGAATTAGCTATATTTTTTCGATTATTATTTTTGGTAGGGAAGAGAAGCAGAAGTGTATATTTATTCAAACATTTAAATTCCCATTTTTTTATAATATATTTTACATGTTTATACATTCAATATTCCACTGTAATCGGGTGAACGTTGTATAATTTTGAATCCTAATGTACATTTCATTTTTTAACAGCCGGGAGAACAAGAATAAATAAATAATAATAAAGAATATTATAAATAAAAGTAGTTTCGTTTTTTGGATACTGTAGCAGAAATGTACTCTCTTTAAATTAACTCCTACAAGAGATCAGTATTCAGAGCTTAGTAGTCCAAAGTCTACTACTACTTAGCGCAAAAACCAGAAGACTTTTTTTTTTAGCCCTTGCCTCGAAAGTGATTGGGTTATGAATACAACCAGGTGTAGCAAGTGGGTACCCAAAAATGGAGAAAAAAACTGGAGGCTGAGTGTGATCTCGACCGAATCACCTCATTGCACGGCCGTTGGCCTAGAAATAGTACAAATCTCTACATGTACTGAGCGCTAAACTCTTCATGGGTTGTAGTGGTACAGGTTTAAAAAAAAAAATACGACCAGGTGTTCATTAGCTCGCTTATTCAACTAACCAGGTCTGAGAGCAATTTTTTTCATCCCACTAATTCCGGAGGACCTTTTCCCACCGATCGCTTAAGGTTCGGAGACGCATTCCTCTGGTACTGTCTCTCACCCCTCGGCATTTCTTCGTCCTTCATAGCCCTCTGCAGAATCCCATTCTCACACACATTTAATCTCTTTTTACTTTCACCTTAAAAAAGGCACTAGTAGAGATGCAGGTAACTTATGTAATCCTGCTAAATAGGCAGAGTTTGGCTCATACAAAATCTATCGATTAGCGATACCAGGAGATTCCTGAAAAAGCAACAAGGCTATACAACTTGATAGCTTTGTGATAGGCGAAGTGGTAAATTTCGCAAACTACAATATTATTCATTGTACCTACAGTAACAACATATCGATTTTAATTTACAATATAATATAAATTTAGGACTTCACCTGCAAAGACGGGTAGGGACACAACCAAGATATATTGCCAAGGATTTGATTCGACTACATCATAAACATCAGTCACACTGTTATTATTTGTCACAGCATCTGGATAAGATATATTAGCCCCATAGTCTTCATATTCAATCAATCGACTCATATTTTATTTAATTTATAAATTAATACGTAATGGCTTACTATTTATATTTACATATGAAAGGTAACTCCATGATCTCATATGACTTATAATAATAATATTAGGAGTAACTTACATCCTCGTGAAACTAGTAATAGTAACAACTATAAGCTATAAAAAAAACTTGGTTAAAAATGGTCACATAGAGATAAAAATATTTACACTGATAACGCGGAATCCCGTTTCAAGAAAATTAATAAAAGGAAAATTTTCTCTAAAAAATTTAGCATTCTTCATAATGTTTGAAAATCCTTGATCTTGTTGTGTTATCGGTATAAGTACTTGAGAACTCACGTAACTATATGGGCGTATTTATTTTTTTAATTCAGTGGGAGTAAATTGCGTAAATAATAACAGATACCTTGACAAAAAACTGTAAGGAAGGTGAACTAACACCGACGAATAGTTCTAAAAAACGTACGTGGTGGAATGCATGTGATTTTTAAATGTATACATGTTAAATAGTAATTCATTTGAATTTTAAAAAGTCATTTCTGTGTCGTCGACAAATGAATTCTTCGAAGAGTCATCTAAATAACACTAAACAGTTCTTAAATAAAATTTTTTTCTACAGTCCGGTCTTCTCTAATTTGTAAAGTAGTTTTAACTTAAAATTTGAAGTGGTGCAGAAAAATTGAGAAGGCAGACAGGACCATATTTTTATTTGATCTCTATTGTGTTATTATAAGTGATTTTTTAATATATATATATATATATATATATATATATATATATATATATATATATATATATATATATATATTTATCCATTAGAAAATATAAATCCAAGGGAAATCAAATTTTTTTAAAAATTCGTTCACTGGAAATACAAGGCACCTTCATTTAAACTATTTTTTTTTTTTTAATCTATTTCTTCCATAGATTTAATATAGATTAAATTATCATCATTTCATATCATATTAAATTTGATCTCATATATTTATTGATCTGAACGGAGGTGTGTTTTAAGGATCTACTTTCAAGAAACCCCCCAAACAAAAATTCACTTCTTGGAATTGTAACTAAATTTGGTAGAAAATTATTAAATTTTAATATAATTAAGACTTTCTGATCGTTAATGCATTCCCAAACCTCTTATATGTATATATATACACTTCTTCTTACTACTACAACCCGTGCAGGGTCCTGGCTTCCTAAAGTAGTATTTTTCGTCATATGTCTTAAAGGCATAATACACTTAATTTAATCAAATATTTAAAAAGCAGATTGATGGACAAAAAAAAAAAAATACAGAGAATATAAGATCATATTATATTAAATAATAACATTTTCCATTTAAAAAATCTCTACAGGAGTATATTTTTCCCTCATTACAAAACCTATGTGTCGGAAATATAACAACCTTCTTACTTGTTTAATAAATAAATCTAATTGAATCTTTAAAGTGACGTCATTAATCTGGTAAATAATTAATAAAATTGTGTGAATTAAATAGTACCATTGATCTCACAGTTGTATTTCCTCAATAAAAAATCCTGTGATGGCCAACACACGACTTTCACTTACCTTAAATCTGTTAAAATCAATTTAAGAACTGTTAAATAAACTTTTAATTTAATATTTTTTTTTTTTTTTTTTTTATTGAAATTTACAACTGTATTTTGTAATACAACAAGTAAATATGTTAATAATGATAAAATACATGAAAAAAACGCGAAGAGAAAACGCCCATTGGCATCACTCCACTAAGTAACTAAACTAGAAGGTCTCGAGGCCATCTTCTTTTCAGGCGCCTCGTAGGATTGTCAGGAATTGAAGAGGAAGCAAGAATTGAAACTAGAGGATTAGAGTGGGAGTGGAGTTTGTCATGGAAGGATTGATACTTGGTTCGGGCCAAATCAGCAACATATGGGATGTTAAGGTCTTTATGGATGAGTTTATTTGTGACAAAGTAAGGAGCATTGAGGATTTTTCGAAGGATTTTGGATTGTAAGGATTGAATACGGGAAGAATTTGATGGTTTCGTAGAGCCCCAAAGCTCAACTCCGTAAGTCCAGATAGGCCTTATGATGGTGATATAGATGAGCCTTTTGTAGATAAGTGGAAGGTTGGAGCGTCTGTCCAGTAAGTGTTGTAGTAAGCGAAAGCGACGGGCAGTTTCTTGTCGTTTCAGTCGTGTATGGGGATTCCATGTTAGACGTTTGTCAAGTAGTAGTCCTAGGTAGCGGATCTGTTCAACTGGAACAAGCGGAATATTATTAAAGGAAACTGTAGGGCAGGATGTCATAGGTTTACGACGAAGGGTAAAGGTAATTTGGTGGGATTTGTTGGCATTGATTTTGATTCTCCAATTCTGACACCATATCTCAAGCTCTCTGATATGGGATTGAAGAGTTTGAGAGGCAATAGTAGGATCGTTATTGACTGATAACACATAAGTGTCATCAGCATAGGTAGAAAGGAAAGTGTTGGGATGGGTTGGGATATCAGCTGTATAGACTGTGTAGAGGATGGGTCCAAGGATACTACCTTGAGGGACACCAGCAGACTGAGTAAAAAGGGATGAATAGGAACTATTGTGGTTTATTTTGAAGGATCTTTCAGAGAGGTATAAATAAACTTAAAACTGAAAACAGTTAATTTAAACAACAAGTTTATTCAGTTTCGTTGGAAACATATTTACATTTGATATATGTAGATTAAAAAATAAAACAATATTAAATTGTCACGTATAATTATCAGTAATAAGTACCCTTTTCGTCACTTTGCATTACCTTTTACAACTTTTTGTGCACATTATACATTTATGTTAATGTTCTCATGTTGAAAAACCTAAAATTACATTAAAACATATTTTTGCTCATTTCTGGTTTATTTGCTCATTGAGTTCGTTTAAATTATATATTTAGTCGTCCTTTATCAATGCTAATAAGATGGTATGGTTAATCGTCTGAAATGTAAAAAATTAAGGGTACTTTAGATGAAGAAAATTTAAAATATTATCATTAAACCCATTTATATTTCCGTTTTGTTTGTTTATGTATTGAACGTCACTTTTTGCTACTATGGCTAATTGAACGATGCTACAGTGGGAGTCCTAAATTTTGCTTATCCAGCTATAACTAGGATAGGGATCTTTAACGAGTACCTGACATCGCACCGCACAGGCTCGAGACCACCTTTTTACATCCCCTCCGAAGGACAAAATAACTAAAGATTTTTTACTCCCATTAAAAAATCCTTGGGCTACCGCGGATTTGAACCCGGGACCTTTGGCATAGGAGGCTGTTATGCTAACCACTATGTTACAGGTAACCCCGAAGCAGAAATGTAATTTTATTCAAAATTTGAATTCCCAGTTCTGTAACATATACTTTACATGTTTATACATTCAATATTCCACTGGTGAACTTTGTATAATTTTGAATCCTAATGACAATTTAATTTTTTAACAGCCGGAAGAGCACAACCTTTTTTATTTTTTTTAAGGATTTTTACCCCCATCAAAAAAGGGCCACCTTCGAGTTTGAACCAAGAATGTTGAGCATAGAAAGCTGTTATGCTAGCCACTACACTTGCATGCGTTATAACAATTTCTTTTAACTCAAGTAATATGCTTTAATTTATTTTTATTACTACAATGTTTCACTGTTTCGAAATTGATTTTTCTATTAAATAATAAGGGTACAATATGGATAAAGTTACCTAATGGAGTATAAAATTGGTCGTATTAAAGATTGAATATGTTTAAATTTAGATGAAATTCTCTCCACTGAAGAGGGTCCATTGTGAGTTGGTGAATCTATTAGGAGAGCAAAGCAAGTGGAAATCATCAGGTGTGATTTATGGAAGTATTATTGATTGTAATAATCCCAATAAATAATAATTTTTACATTTGAATACAAATAATTTAAGTTAACAATATTGTAATTTCATTCACTTTGCTATTTTGTATTTCAGAAAATTGGAAATAAGTTTATTCGTTTTATTTAAGAGGGTAAATAAACATTCGGAGGCCACCCAGCCATATTCCACAACTTCTCACTTCTCAAACTTTCAAGACAACAAAAATATACATTTATAAAAACTTTCAAAACAAGGTCTCTTTTACGTTAGTTGACAACTTTATAATACTGAACTGGGCATGACAAAATTGTGTGAATGAGTATTAATTACTAATGGATTTCTTGCAGATTTAGTACTCAGTGTAAATTACTTTAACTTGTATGACTGAGAACACTCCAAGCATTATCTATTCGAATTGCCATTTGAGACTGAAAAGAAGGCTGTTGTAAGATCTCTTAAAATAAAACAATGCAGAAAAGATTTACTAAACGTTCTTCTTATTTTTCCGTGAAATTCCGTGTAAGCCCTTGGCCCTTCTGCTAGGAGAATACACTCGCGTTTCTCGATGAATTTTATAGGGTAGGTTCATCACACCCAACGCCTATTTTTGTGAGTGACCACTAGCTGCCTGACGGGTCTCACATACCCGAGGAGTGGCTGTGAGTGAATCCCCATTAATTAAATGCTTGAAAAAGTTCCTCCGGGAATGGGATTCGAACTCACAACCTTAGGCGTGGGAGACCAGCGCGCTAGCCACTCAACTATGGGCTCCCCTAAACAACGTTTAAACTAAACGTTAAAACCTTCATTGTATAGAATGCTAGTAAATAGTTTACGAATGAAGTAAACTAAATATATATAAATGAGAATAAGGATATCGGAGTTTAAAGATAACCTAGTAGGTAATGAAGCACGTGAGATAATCTCGGAGAAACGATTTTAGTAAATATTTTTCTTTTTGACTATTATTAATATCTTGCTTTACCCACGTTTATGATTTTGGTAATTTTTTTTTAAGTCGAATCTACAAACCTTGCTGATGATTCTGTTTCTAGGTAGAAGACCTTCATTATTAGTTTGTCCTAGTACTTCAGACATCTTTTTAAGAGCATTGTACGACGGAAGACAATAAATTATTTCAACATATGTCCAACTCAAGATATAGAATTTTGTACTTTCATCTAAAGGAGATATTTCAAACTCATGATTTTTGAAATTTCTATGTCTTTGCCGAAAAGGGTTACGAGAATAATATATTGACATTTTGCACAGTTAATTTTATAAAAGTTCCTCAGTTTTTAAATTTAATGGCTCTAATTAACTTATAATAATACTAAATCATTTATATAAATATTAATACTTAGATATTGATTACAACGCATTCTTTCGTTGTTGTTTTTTTTTATTGATAATATTCCGACTTTCAAAACCGCAGTCTTCATAGAACCTCAATGTCTTCTTCATGATCATGTCCGCATATTTTCCAATAGTTGAGGGAGCTTAGTAAAATATAGATAGAAACCAATATAATCAAAACACCTAAAAAAATTCGATATAATAAATTAAAAGAAAAAAAAATTAAACTAAAGCTATCAGTAAGTTTTTTTCTGTTACTTAATGTCTCTTTATGTTACTATGGCTAATCGGACGATGCTACAGTGGGAGTCCTAATTTTTTCCTATCCAGGTTTTATTAGGATAGGGATCTTTAACAAGTACCTGACATCGCACAGGCTCGGGACCACCTTTGACGTTTCCTCCGAAGAACGGCATAACTAAGGATTTTTTTCTCCCATTAAAAAATCCAAGGACCACCTGCGGGTTTGAACCCGTGACCTTTGGCATAGGAGGCTGTTATGCTAGCCTGCTAGTACATTCATCAGACCTTGTTCCTGAATACAGTGTTTTTTTCATTCACCATTCATGTGTTAGCACCGGCCGTATGAGGGTTTTATAAATATATACCACTGTATATGTCCTGATAATCATCCTGTTCTTGAGAAGGCTCCTCAGTGCAAAGAAGCAGCGATTGGATTTACCGATTTTCGCCTTGAACTCAGCTGACATGTCATACGAGGCCTTCGTATAATAGCCAATGAGTGTCAACTCATTGACGCGTTCAAAGGTATGTGCGCCAATGCTTATAGCATCTCCTCACATCGTTTTCTGCCCCGTTACCATGTACTATAAAAACCAATAATATATAAAACAACAAAACAGGAGGCTAAAAAGATTACTGAATGGGTTTATAAGATTTATGTACGGCCTCTCTAGGCAGTCACACGTCTCTCACTGGTATTCTGGTCAAAAGTGGCCCTATCCCGAATCCCGAGGAAAATACCTACTTGGCATCTTCCTATTCCAATCCTTGCGAGCCAGAGAACATTCCTATATAGCTTTTTTCAGTCAAATACATAATTTTTTCAGTCAAATTCATAATTTTTTCAGTCAAATTCATAATTTTTTCAATCAAATTCATAATTTTTTCAGTCAAATTCATAATTTTTTCAGTCAAATTCATAATTTTTTCAATCAAATTCATAATTTTTTCAGTCAAATTCATAATTTTTTCAGTCAAATTCATAATTTTTTCAGTCAAATTCATAATTTTTTCAATCAAATTCATAATTTTTTCAGTCAATTTCATAATTTCTTGTAACCATTTTACACAGTTAATATAATGAGGTTTTGCTACCAAGAACTTGACATTTTTATCAAATCTTGTTGTTGTTTATCCATTTAACGTCACTATATGTTACTGTGCTTAATCCGACGGTGCAGCGGGAGTCTTAAGTTGTGCCTACCCAGGTTTACTTATGGTAGTGAGGGATCTTTTACGAGTTCCACTTATTAAATCTTTTAAGAGTCATCTGTGGTGCACAAATATAGGACGATCTGCTGGTTTTAGACTTGCGACCTTAAGCATAGAAGGCTGTTATGCTAGCCACTACACCACAGGTGATCCTAAATGCATCAACGAGTTGTTTGAATCTGCCGGGTTTGAACACGTTACCTTGTACATATTAATCTTTAACTCCTTGCTGAATGCATCGAGGGTCACCTGTGGAGTAGTGGTTAGCATAACAGCCTCTTTTAAAGGACGAAATAACCAAGGATTTTTACTCCTTAAAAACAAACATAGGGCCATCTGCCAGGTATGAACTCGCGATCTAGGGGATAGAAGGATGTTATGCTAGCCACTACTCCACAGGTGACCCTCGATGCATTCAAAAAAGGTGTTTGATCTGCCGGGTTTGAACCCATGACCTTAGACATATTAATCCTTAACACCTTTTTCAATGCATAAAAGGTCACCTGTGGAGTAGTGGCTAGCATAACAGCTCTCTATGCTTGAGGTCGAAAGTTCAAAACCAGCAGATGGCCCTATATTTGCTTTTAGGGAGTAAAAATCCTTGGTTATTTCGTCCTTTAAAAGAGGCTGTTATACTAGCCACTACTCCACAGGTGACCCTCGATGCATTCAAAAAGGTGTTAAGGATTAATATGTCTAAGGTCACGGGTTCAAACCCTATGGCCCTATGTTTGTTTTAGGGAGTAAAAATCCTTGGTTATTTCGTCCTTTAAAAGAGGCTGTTATGCTAGCCACTACTCCACAGGTGACCCTCGATGCATTCAGCAAGGAGTTAAAGATTCATATGTACAAGGTAACGTGTTCAAACCCGGCAAATTCAAACACCTCGTTGATGTATTTAGGATCACCTGTGGTGTAGTGGCTAGCATAACAGCCTTCTATGCTTAAGGTCGCAAGTTTAAAACCAGCAGATCGTCCTATATTTGTGCACCACAGATGACTCTTAAAAGATTTAATAAGTGGAACTCGTAAAAGATCCCTCTCTATCTTAAGTAAACCTGGGTAGGCACAACTTCAGACTCCCGCTGCACCGTCGGATTAAGCACAGTAACATAAAGTGACGTTAAATGTATAAACAACAACAAGATTTGATAAAAATGTCAAGTTCTTGGTAGCAAAACCTCATTATATTAACTGTATAAAATGGGTACAAGAAATTATGAAATTGATTGAAAAAATTATGAATTTGATTGAAAAAATTATGAATTTGACTGAAAAAATTATGAATTTGACTGAAAAAAGCTATATATTCGACCTGCTTCTCCGCGCTCACCACATACAAGATCCCTACCCACCGATCTATACCTACCCTCTCATCGAACAGCATCCTATGAAAAGTCCTTCATCATCTATGCCAACCTACTTTGGAACTCTTTACCCATCTCCCTCCGAAAAGTGTCATCCCTAACCACATTCAAACACCAATTATTTAACCATCTCCTCAAAAATCAATCTTCCGCACATATGTGATAAATCTGGACTTTGATAATAATTAACTAAACTCATTTGATGTTATCTATTTTTGCTTTTGTTTTTTGTATATTTTATTCATATTAACCTTATATAATTTAATTGACTAAGAGGGACCACCTGTAGCAGAGAGGCCAGCATAACAGCCTCCTATACTAAATCTTGCTCCTATGGATTTTTTAATGGGAGTAAAAAACCCTTAGTTATGCCGTCCTTCGGAGGGGACGTTTAAAGGTGGTCCCAAGCCTGTGCGATGTGAGGTACTCGTTAAAGATTCCTATCCTGATAAAACTTGAATAGGCAAAATTTAGGACCCTCCCTATGGCATCGTTCGATTATTAGCCATAGTATCATAAAGTGATGTTAAATAAATAAACATAAACATAATTGACTACGTAATTATATATCAAATAAAGCCAGACAAATTGGACTTATTCTGTTCACTGTATATTATTCTTAGGGGAAGAAATGTCCCAGGATAAAAATTATTTTTCATTTCATTTTCAAAACTGTATATAAACACTTTACTAGCGCATTCATTTGGATTTAAGGGGTATAAGGAAAAATCTTGAATAGGTTCAGAAAGAGGACAGAGATACACTAAGAGTACAATTATGCATGAACATATACACCATTTACATCTAATAATAAATGGACTTATTACATGTCCAGGTCTCTGGTTATTTATCGGTCCGTTACTATGTGATGAAACTATTACCAAAAGCAACAATATTGTTATTATTGATATATAAAAACACATGTAATTAATTTTATCCGGTGACTGAGTACCTAACTATTAGCGTGGGTATAAAGGACCAAGTATTTGTTTAGTGTCCGCTTCAAATGAATAGAAATTGAGCAACATCAATTAGTTTACATCATAGCATTTCTTAATTAAAATAGTGTTTAGTTTTCCTCATATTTAATAATTAAACAATAAAGAAGATAACGAATGTGCGGTGAATAACCATTTATAAATCACTAACAACTAGATCATGTGTTTTAACTGCGTATTATCGTCTGGGGCCGAGAATCGGTCTGACTTGCCTCTCAATGTCAGCACAATTACAACTAGCCATTATAGAGGATTTACAATTAATTGAAATGTAAATAAAATAATTTTACTTAATAAAATATAAATAATCACCAATACTAAATGGAAGTGTTACGAATAAGATGTATATAAATGGGCGTTCTTCGACAACATCGTAAACTTCGTGGTCGACTTCAACAGTAGAATTGGATGAAACATTAAATCCGTAATCTATGTGAGCGAAATACATTCTTATAAGTCTTTGTATATCTTGACAAATCTTATCCGTAAATATTACACTTAATAATGAGATTTGTTTATTTTACCAGATGGTTTGTCAGTTCCATGCATATTACTTTCACTTCCTACATATAAAAAAATCTGGTGCAGGCAACACACGACTTTCACTTACCTCGACTGTTAAAATCAATTTAAAACTATAAAATAACTTCAATTTGACAAATATTTGAAGTTGATTCTAATTAAATGATTTCATTTTCTTTGAAAACGTATGATTTAGATTAAATTATATAACTATATTAAAATGTTAATTATTAATAAGTTTATTCCCTATTCGTCACTTTATATTACATTCTAAAATTTTGTGTATCAGATAATATTTTTTCTAAAATCTTTCTCTTTCCACGGTATAATATACGTCTATATTGCTGTTCTTGTTATAAAAAACAAAACAAATATTTCCTAAAAAAATAGTTTGCTCTTTTATCCTCTAGTTGGTCATCTTTATCCATCTTTTATATTTAGCCGTCCTTCATCAATTTCATTAAGATGATATTCTTATTATTTTCAAATCTACTAAATTAAATGTACTTTAGAGAAAGAAAATTTAAAATATTGGCGTTTTAAATTGAAAAATACATGGTATAAAGTGGCTCTTCCGGTTTACCGATTTTTATGAAAACGTTGCTGTTACGGGCGTAGAGATGTCCCAAATATGAAATTTCAGTTTCCTACATCTTTTAGTTTTCGTGCTAGACTTACCACAACACACACCACAGACCTTTTCGACCCATATTGCAAGTCTTCATCAGAGCTAAAAAACAAAATGTAGTGTATTGTGATGTTTCCACATTGTAATTCTCGATGATATTTTATAGGGTAGTGACATCACTACCTACACCTATTTTTTCTGAGTGGCCACAGTTGGCTAACGGGTTTCACATACCCGGTGGGTGGTTGTGAGTGAATCCCCATTTGATAAAATGCTCGAAAATCTCTGCTGGGACAGGGATTCGAACTTACAACCTTTGGCATGGATAGACTAGCGTGTTGGGGCGGAGTGGTTGAGTGGATTAGCACTCAGTAACCAGTTTACCATAACTTAGCAATAAAATAATTAGGAGTTCGCGTTTCGGTGCCGGAGAAACTTTTAACTCGGGCATCAATCCCCCGCACTCACTCAGACCGAGAAAACCCGTATAGCCTTCATAAGCGAAGTAGGAGTGGACAAAAAATAAGCTAGCTAGCACAAGCCACGGAGTCCCCCAGATGTTTGATGATAAAATAATATAAAAATTAAAACAATGGTAAAACTAAAAACACAAGAACAGATAAAGAAAGTATTAAAAAATGATTAATATATCAACATGAGTAAATAGAGAAACTAAAAATGATACAGTTAACACAATTTTTATTTTAAAAATGTTTATGCGCTTTTCATGGGTTTTTAATAAACACCTACAAAGTATTTGTTTTTTTAGCCTGGTGAAGACCCGCAACGTGGTTCAAAACGCTGGGTGATAAATAGTTTTTTACTATTTTCTGTTCTTTCATGGCCGCCACCTGAACTACCTTCATATTCATTTCACGTTCAACCGTTCAATATATATTTATTATTTCGTCAACTCCTGATTCTGATAAACAAAACTATCACTGGCGTTTTGTAAAATAAAGTAATTGCCATTTCCCACAAGAAATCATTAAAAATGATTTCATGCTACAAAAACAAGGACATACTTATATAATTGTACAAGGATAGGAAGGAACATCTTAAATATTAAAAGTATGTAACACAATGCCTCACTTCCACAATGCGATAAGTCAGCTTAAGATGAAATAATAATCGTTAAGGCTAGTTTTTAAACGAGTTAGAAATACTTAAAACTGTAGAAAAAAAATCTGGTCGCAGGCAACACACGACTTTCACTAAAACGACTGTTAAAATTAATTTAAAAACTATTAACTATACTTCAATTTTGAAAAATATTTTAAGTTGATTTTAATAAAACGTGTATTTATATTCGTTGGAAACATATGATTTAGATTAAATAATATAACTGTATCAAATAGTTAATCAGCAATAAGTTTTCTTTTTCGAAAGGTATATTATACGCCTATATTACAGTTCTTATTATAAAAGAAAATAACATAAAAAAATAGTTTTGCTCGTTTTTAATAGTTTAATAGTTCTTTGGTCATCAAATTCGTCCAACTCGTTCATTGACCCGTTCTTTGTCAACGTTAATAAAATGATATGGTTAAGTTTTTAGGATGTACAAAATTAAAGGTACTTTAAAGGAAAAAAAATTAAAATATCACCATTCAAGCCTGTCAGACTATTTCAATCAGAATAAAACCTATATAAAATTGAAGCCAATTTTATTTACATGATTTAGAGAGTTTAATCAAAATCGTTAAAGCCGTTTTTGAGTAAATTCTAAAAAGTACAAAAATTCATAGTATAAAGTAGCACTTCCGGTCAGCCGCTTTAAGTGAAAAAGTTGCTGTAACTTCTCGGGCGTAAAGTATCAAATATGAAATTTCAGTTTCGTACGACTTTTCGTTTTTGCGCTAGACACCAAACACACAGACCTTTTTCGGGACTTGGTTATTAGGACTCAGGACACTCTAAAACGTGCATTTCTGTTGAAAACTGGAACTCGAAAATTTCCGCAATCGCAATACTTTCCCTTACTCTAATAGTTCACATAGAGGTAAGTGTGAGTAAAAGTTGTTCCATGATTGATAGTTACTTTTTTCACAACTTCCGATCAGGATATGTTTGATTATCCATTTACCGTTACTTTATACTACTGTGGCAAATCGGACTAGGCACGATGGGAGTCCTTCCTCTATATATTTCGTCTATCCAGGTTTAATTAGGATAGGGATCTTTAACGAGTTCAGTTTCGGAACCACTATTTTACGACGCCCCCTTCGAAGGACGGCATAACGAAGGATTTTTTTACAACCTTTAAATAATCTTTTGCCGGGATCGAACGCGCGATCTTGGTCGTTGGTCGTTGGTTATGTTAACCACTACACCAGAGGTGACCCCCCGAACAGTAAATAAACGTCACACTCTGACTATACTGTTTATAGAAACGATATAAAAATTATATATATATATATATATATATATATATATATATATATATATATATATATATATATATATATGTATGTATATATACAGTAAAAATGTAAACATTATAATGAAAAAAATTGCATTTTTTCTTCCACTAACGATTTCTTTACATATGAAAAAATACTTAATAATTAAATAAATTGTTCGTTGTATAAATCTGTAGATGATAGAAAATAAGAACAGTAGACTTCTCATTCGCTTGCTGTATATATTTGTTTTTTCACCTATGCTCTTTGTAAACTCATTATTTCAGAAAATTAAACTCGCCCTTGAAACGATTAGACAAAAGATATTGTTTTTCAATGGACAACTGTTTAATTATGGAGTCAATGCCCCGTTTTTCTGACTGGGCTCTTCGTTTTATCTCAGAGAAAGCCTGTTCCCACACGACCGACGTATTCTCACAAAAGAAGCATCTCAAGAGGAAATATAATTTTATTTTTATTTGATGCAATTAAATGAAGAAATGCATCAGATTATCAAACAAAGGTTTATTATTTCATAATAATTATAATATGAGATTGTATAACTTAGTAGGAAAATTACTTATATACACCATAGGGCTAAAAAAAAGACGAACCAGCTAGACAGTCGATTTATATTAAAAGAAAATTGACAATGACGACTGCAAGCAAGAAGAGGTTCCAAAATGGGTCAATCCATTCTAATTCGTCTAATTTTCATTAATTTTCCGCTCGACGTTTTTGATTT
This sequence comes from Piezodorus guildinii, assembly GCA_023052935.1. Classification (NCBI taxonomy): domain Eukaryota; kingdom Metazoa; phylum Arthropoda; class Insecta; order Hemiptera; family Pentatomidae; genus Piezodorus; species Piezodorus guildinii. The sequence continues at coordinate 75,462,822 of CM041298.1, read as the reverse complement.
TCATGATTTTTTGACCAGTTATTCTCTATCATTTCGTGAATATAAAACCATAAATTAAAAAAAAATTCTGGCCAATAATTTTAGTATTGCGACCGTTTTAAGTCAGCTACGCGGGAGAAAAACATCTGATGGGAACATCTAACTAATTCCTGTAATTATTTAGATATCAAATCAAACAAAAACTAACAATAAGATAAGGACATGCTTTGTATTTTTTGTGCCCACAACTCACTACCTAAATAGTGAAGAATGTTGTTTAAAAAATTCTCTAAAATGAATACAAAACGAGATTTTTAACGAGATAAAACTATATAAAGGAAAAGAGACTCACTTTTAATTATTTTTTCTTATATAGCTTAGTCATACATAGTTCTACTTGCCCGTGAACCTGACTTAAAACGGCTGCAACGCTAAAAGTATTGGCTAGGCTTTTTATTTTTATGGTTTTATATTCACGAAAGGATAGAGAATAACTGGTCCAATATGAGATAATATGGGGGTGTTATTTAATTTACTTAAGTAAGAAAACTTCTAAGACTGTCTTTTATAAACCTTCAGAGTATGAAACGGTTTATTTTAAGACAGCACGTCGATTAACAACAGATAAAAACGAGTGAATACACCGAAATTAAGAAATCTTAAATAAATTAGTTATGACTCCAGTAGAACCTGTAGCAGTAATATACTGCACTCATAAAGCAGGTCATGTTGAGCCTGACAGGAGGAATATTAAATAAAATTATATGGACTGGTTCAGACGTGACTGGATTCCTATAAGAGGTTCATTCGGAAAGGTGTAAAAGTGAAAAAAAAACAATTATATAACATTATTGTTCCATTCAAAATCTTTCCTCTTAGATTCAGAACACAAGGGATCACTTGTAGCTGGGTGGCTAGCGTAACAGCCTCCCATGCCAAAGGTCACGAGTTCAAACCCGCAGGTGGTCCTAGGATTTTTTAATGGGAGTAAAAAAAATCCTTAGTTACGTCGTCCTTCATAGGGGACGTTAAAACGTGGTCCCGAGCCTGGTACGATGTCAGGTACTCGTTAAAGATCCCTTCCTAATAAAACCTGGATAGGCAAAATTTAGGACTCCCACTGTAGCATCGTCCGATTAGCCATAGTAGCATAAAGTGACGTTAAATAAATAAATAAAATAGATTCAGAACACTAGCGCCGTCTCCGTTCTCATTGCTGGAATGCAATATCTTTGGACTTCCGTAGAGCTTTGGGATGCTTAAATGCTCTCTCATCTGCTTTAATGTATTCTCAGTTACACCAAAGCCGTTCCCCAATCAAAAGCTTACCACGTACTACTCAACATTTCCTTTGAGATAACCACATTTAAGACCAAACGGGGACAACAGAAGTATGAGCAGCGACTCACATCATCAGCCAAATTCGGTCGGACAAGAACTTTTAAGTAAATGAGAATGTCAGCTTGTTAAGTTTTTGTTAACAATCCAACTTGAAGGTATGAATTCACGTCAAAAATGCTTTTGGAACGCATAAAAAAGAAGAAAAAAAAGCAGTCTTTACATTCCACTATTGTCATTGCTTACATCCTTGGCTCCATTGTTTGTTTCTGTTTCTCTAAATTGGGATTTGAGTAGTAAATCAAATAATTAGAATTGATACTAATCTCCTTACCTTAAATTCACACGCAACCTCAGGGGTCACCTATAGCATAGTGGCTTATCAGCTTTCTATGCCAAAAGTCGCGGGTGCAAACTTGTAGGTGGCCCTAGGATTTTTTAATGGGAGTAAAAAATCCTTAGTTATGCGGTCCTTCGTGTTAAATATCGATTGTATATGTAAAGATAGTTGTGGCACTGAACTTCCACCTAGGTGTACAGCTGCCCAACAACAAACAGTGCAGTCCAGTTGGTAGCGTCCCCTGCGCCATGTTGTTTGTATATATAGCAGTAATAAACAAGCTGTCTAGTACAAGGTTCTTTTATTCCACTGCCTAATACTCTATAACTTTAATAGGTTATGGGCCCAGAGTATTTTTGTGCAGAGCATAGTATTTGTGTATAGTGTCAACGCGTAGTCGCGAAGTGATATTATTTTATTAGTGAATTTTGTTTACTGGTACTATGGCGTCAGTTACTACTTCAGGAGTTCCAGTACTCGTCGGAACAAGTTTTAACAGCTGGTTTTTCAGAATGTCATCTATTTTGGAAAGAGAACAGGTAAAAGATGTGTTAGAAGCAGACCCTCCTACCTCTAGCGCTGAGAAAAGGGAATTTCTCATTAAAGACTCGAAGGCAAAGTCCATCATTATCCAAGGCATTTCAGATAAACATCTGGAAATAATCATGGATTGCCAAAGTTCCAAGGAAATGATAAATGCTTTAAAGAAGGTTTTTGTCAGATCTACCTCTTTGGTAATTATTCCGAAGTGTCACTTCTGATAACAAGTGGGCGTGGCCCTACTTATCCCTTGTGCACAGCTATGGTTAGGTTACCCTGCCCGCCTTTTTACGGAGGGGTATCGTTACCCCCACCACACTACCCATTTCCCCTACTTTTTGAATTTCCCGCAATTATACGTTCACCCCGAGCCTCCTATTGTTTGAATTACCCGCGTCTCCCCACCTCTCAACTTACTCCACTTCCTTGGGCAATTTACTTTTTGAATTTCCCGCGATTATACGTCCACACCAAACATCCTATATTTTGAATTACCCGCGTCTCCCCACCACTGAACTTACTGGACTTCATTTCGCAATTTCCTTTTTGAATTTCCCGCTAATAGATCATCTCCCACTGCACAATTTTTTTAAATAACCCGCGTCTACCCACTATTCAACTAATACTTCCTTTCATCTTCCTTCCCTAATTTAACTTGTGTAAACTCTTAATATACCTTGCTATAAATATTACTAAAAAAAAATATTGCTATAATTTTAATTAAAAATACTGGTGCTACATTACTGACGTTAGTGGCTTTTTACATAAAATGATCTATATAAGTAATAAATCAATGCATATTTAACAATCAATTAATTAATTGACCATATAAAGATTTAATTATTCATTAAATGGTTGGTAAATAAATATGAAGAATCAGATGGTCGGGTGGCAGTCATAAAATACTAGAAATAGAGAAAAAAAAAAAATATTATTCTGGATAGATGTGAATAGTTTTAAACAAAATATTTTCTTATGTTCTACGACCGCCATTTCAACCATCTTATACTTCATACATGCAATTACTCCATATAAACTTAATATTTATTACCTAATATTTTCACCAAAAAGCATTATTTATAATTGGCTAAGCTGTAACCAGAAAATTTCCAAGCGCAATAAAATATGTGAAAGTCCATAGAGGGTCGGAATGACAATTAGACTATTACATTTTAAAAGGTACTCGCCAGGGATTAAACAATATGTGTGTTGACATAATATAAAGGTAATAAATGTTAAATTTCGGTAAGAGTAATTTCCTAAGCCTATGAAAAAATGTATAAAACCTATGAAATGGAATATGGAAAATGCAATATAACTGCAAGTTGAAATATCTGTTTGGTGAGCCAAATATAGTGGCCATCCTAAGGGAAAGAAGACTGGATTAACTTGGGCCCAACCCAAGTAGGGGTGCAAGATAAGAGGCAATCAAAGTGAACCTGAAAGAAGGATAAACAGAGCAACGTGAAACAGGTGAAAACAAAAACATCCATCAACCAGTTTGGGGCGTAATTAATTAGAACTGACGAATAATTTAGCTGTTTATTGCAATAAACAATAAGAAATGTTTTGTTTAACGTTAAAAGGTGGTCCCGAGCCTCTGCAATGTCAGGTACTCGTTAAAGATCCCTATCCTAATAAAACCTGGATAGGCAAAATTTAGGACTCCCACTGTAGCATCGTCCGATTAGCCATAGCAGCATAAAGTGACGTTAAATAAATAAACATTAAACAATGTTTTGTTCAATTATTTTCAAAAATGAATCTCTGCAATAGACGAAAAATTGAGGGCTTACGTTTCAAGATACGTAGAAACCGAATAACCAAAAAATAATAATTAAGTTATCCAAATTAATCAATAACGAAAATGAGTTAATTGTCTCTAACCAGCTAACTCAGCTATAATCATATTCAATAGTCTCGAAGTTTTATTCGCTTTTCATCACTCTCTGTTGTATTATGTACATCTTTGTAAATTAGATTTTATTTAATTCTTAAAATCTTTAACTTTGCAACAGTATATTATACATTATACTACTGCTCTTCTTGGTGTTCCTCTTCTATGGAGGGTTGGAAATGAGCATGTCAATAGGATGTATGTTCCTGGCTGCTCTCAATAGCTCCTTGCTACTGTAGTCCAACCAATCATTTATTGATTTCGAATCCGGTTCAGCCATGACCTTCCTCTGTCTTTCTTTCCTTTTAAATTGCGCTATACCATTCCATGTTTCTCTCCTCTTAAAAGTTGTTCAAAATACTGCATCTTCCTTGATTTGGTGGTTTTGATGATCCAATAATCTTTTCCCATTCTTCTTAATACTTCAATCTTGGACACTTTACCATCAAAGGATATGTTTAGTGCCCTGCGGTTAACCACATCTCAAATGCACTGATGTTGATGATATGAGCTTCCCTCATCATCAAGGCTTCCATGTTATACAACAAATTAGAAAATACGTTAAAATTAACATTCTGGTTTGAAGTTTCAATGATAGATTTCTGTTGCAGAAATGTATCTTCATTTTGAAATAGTCCGACCTTGCGATTCTAAATTGGATTTCTTTTAAAGTATACTCCATTCCTATTAATCTACATTCCTAGGTATTTATACTTATGGACTCGTTCTACAGTAGTATTATTGATTGACAGTTTTTGTTTTAAAAATGGTCAGATTTATCAATGATCAATCATGAATTTGGTCTTTTTTTCTTCAAATCATATAACTTGCATCCTTGGCAGACCTTTCTCATGGTTCTTTGTAGAGGCTGCAATGTACTAGACCAGTGGTTTCCAACTAGTGGTCAGCGGGGCTCTTAGGGGTCCGCGAGATGTCATTCCATAATAATTTTAAATTACTTCAACATAAAATATTTGTGAAGCCCCGGCTTTTAATATGGATATCACGCTCTGCGCTGACAAATTTAACATTCTAAGAGATATAATTGCTTGTGTTTATTGACATGTGCCTGCTATCATACAATCACAACCTTTATATTATCACAAAATCTTCTTCTCATTGACTCTAGCGTTAACCTCCAATAAGCCCTGATAGAATGGGAAGCAGTATTGGAACGTTATATTAATGCCAGAAAAAGCGAAATTCTACATGTGGGGCGACAGCCCAAACAAATCCACATTATGTGCAAATAGGAGGAGCTTGAAGTGGTAAATGAGTTCTCCTACCTTGGAACTGTGATCAGCGGAAATGGAAAAGTACAACCTGAAATACACCACAGGATAGGAAAAGCGAATAATATATACTATTCCACCAGCTAAGCAATAGCAGGAAAGAGAGAGACGTCAAGCTCCATATATTTAAATCCGAATATATGCCTGATCTACAGTATGGAGCAGAGAGCTGGGTACTGTCGGACAAAATATGTAGCCATATAACTGCAGCAGAAATGAAACAATAAGTAATCTTATATAATATAAATAAAGTAATATAAATCTATCATTGAAACTTCAAGCCAGAATGTTGATTTTAACTTATTTTCTAATTTGTTGACATGGTAGCCTGGATGATGAGGGAAACTCATATTATTTGTCATTTTTATATCATATCAGTGCATTTGAGATGTGGTTAACCAGAGGATACTAAACATGCCCTTGGGTGATGAGTGTCCACCATTGAAGTATCAAGAAAAATCACTTTCCTTCTGTGACCTAATTAAAAAGGCCTGCCATTATACTTACCTTGCCTCTTATCTTTCACCCCCTACCATTAATTCAATGGTAACATAAAAATGAAGTTCAAGAAGCCTGATAAATCTTTCACATGATATGGTTTCAACAAAGGCAGGATACAAAAGTATCATCATACCATCAGCCATATAACACTGAAATGGGGAAATAAAAAAATAAGTTTAAAACCTATAAATCAACCTAATATACTGGAAGCCAGAGGCAGGCAGGCACTGACATATAACAAAAGGTGCAGAAACATCCAGAGAATAACTTGCAAAACAAGAAGGGATAGTATAAGGAATCAGATAATACCAGGAAGAATTTACTTTAAGAAAAATCACTGAATAGAAACAGTTTATGTCATATACAGACTGTAAATAATAAAAATATGTTTAAATACAGGAACATTACAGAATAAATTACAAAGCAAATTCAATGTGATATATATACAATAAATTAACCCATTATACATGAATTTGTTATAAAGAATAACAATACAAATCAAAGCATATTGAAAAAAACTACTTATAGTTATTATAGTGTAGCATATTACAAATGACGTGATATATATATAGTCCTAATAGTCAACTATAACCGTTTAATATAAAATTATATAAATCTAATTAAGAGAAAACTTAATGAAATACATAAACATTTAGTTTATTGATGATAAACAAATATAAATTTGAACTAATAATAATAATTTAAATACAGTAGCTCACAGTGAAAATGATACACCATACAAATTTCACAAAATGTTCATTTATTATGTACAATAATAATTTTTTTAAAAGAAGGTTCTCCCTAAAATATTACACATTTTATCAAGAAAAAAATAAATATCTCTCTTGAACAATAATCAATAATGCCTGAGTATAAAAATAAAAAATGAAATTCCAGACCTCACAGTGAAAATGATACACTTTAATAAAATTCAATTTCAAAGTAATTTTATATAACTTTAATATCTTGTTGGAAGTCCTTTGTTGTTGATTACTTCTCTTAAGCGGTTTGGCATGGATTCCACAAGTTTTTGGGTAAAATCCGGGGTAATTTTCTCCCATTCTTCCAAGAGTGCCTTTTTTAGATTTTCTTTGTTTGTAATATTATGTTTTCAAATTTGTCTCCAATTTTGCCCACAAATGTTCAATGATATTGAAATAGGGTGACCGCAGGTGTCCCAGTCTTTCACTATCAACAAAGAATGCTTGAGGTCATTATCTTGGTAAAAGTAAAAATACCTTTTAATCCAAGTTTTTCAGCACTTACCTTCAGATTTTGCCTTGATATGTCCACATATAAATGTTCATCCATTATACCTTCTATGAAATGCAGATTTCCCACACCAAAGGCTGCCATGCATCCCCACATCACACTTCCACCTCCATGTTTCACAGTCGGTAAGAGATTTTGCTTGGAAAATGCTTCTCCAGGTTTTCTCCAAATGTATCCACATCCATCCGACCCAAAAATGTTAAATTTGCTTTCATAAGCAAAAATAAACTTTTTCCAAGTCAAACTCTTTGGAAATGTGCTCATTTGCAAATTTTAGCCGGTCTTTTTTGATTTTTTTTTACTAATGAACGGCTTTTACCTAGCAACTCTACAATGAAAATTGTGTTTCTTTAGGACGTGACACACACAGTTTCCGCACTAGCAATCTTCTTTAAATAATTTTCCACTTCACTTGCAATTTTTGGTGCACTCATTCTTGGGTTTATTTTTTCCATATTTCAGAATCCACCTTTCGTCAGCATCGGAAAGTATCTTTTTCTACTGTTGCATGACTTTTCTGAAAAAGTTTGCCAATTTCTCCATACGATTTTCTTCTGTTGAACTGTTGTATAATGAGTTCTCTTTCTGTTACCGTTGTGTACCGACTCCAATGAAAATTCAACCCCCCTTCAACTACTTATTTCTATTGTTTATTCAATAAAATATTCTATATATTTAATAGGATGCTCCTAAATTTTTATTTTAAGGGAAGAATCTAAATTAATAAACCATTGGTAAGATTCTCAATACTTGTGTTACTTTAAGGATCAAGGATACCATTGAAAAATGCTAATCAATTTTTTCATAACTAGAATCTTTTCTCATGAAAATAATTAGAAAAGTCTTTATAAAACTTTTATTTTAAAATTCCGATAAATCAGTCCATTTAAACAAAAAATCAAACCCTGCCTACAAGTAATATCTCATGGACGATGAGGCATTATTCCTTGCATAGTTAGCTCCTCAATTTACATGTCATGTTAGGAAGAAATGCTATTTATGGATGGAATTAAAAATGCTAATCAATAAAAATGTTTGGAATAGACAATCTTTTATTTCACAAATAATACATTCAAGTCTTCTTCTTGGAGCCTCCTGGCAGCCTCCACAACCAGCAATCATTCCAGTGGGTTGTTCTGAGAAATAAAATAAATTAATATGCATAATATAAACTATAAACATAATCATAATAATAGGTTTATAGTTCATGCAAAAATATATGGGATATAAAATAAAATAAAAATAAAACAATAAAATGGATATATACATAATATAAAATAAGGAAACGGCTAATTAGTTATAATAAAAAGCATGTTTCATGAAAAATATATTAACTATAATTAAAGAAATGGAAACTTCTTAATTGCCTCTAAACAAGGTAATTTTGTTGTTGAACTGCCTTACACTCACCCATTGGGCCACTTCAGATATACTTTTGTAAGAGTAGTACATTCATATAATATTTAATAATTACTTTAATAAGGTGGTAAATACGACTATCATCAACGCTCTGATTTAATATGTGCTGTGAACGACAGCTGAAAGCTTGCTGGTCAAGGCTTTTTTGGAAAATTGATATCGTTAAAGCCTTCTCTGAATAGGTGCTCCAATGATGCAAGCCTCTTACTTTTGTAAATCCACACAGAGCTTACTCTGTGTTTCTACAAACTATGAACACTTCCTGGTTTGTATAAAGTAAACCACCCTTATCTTTAATATGTATCAAACCAGATGAAAGGGGCACATTGCTCCATAAAGGTGGATAAACACACCGTACAATGAATGCTTTTCTCAATTTTTTTTAACTACAAAGCCATATATATATATTTTATAACTTGCTAACTATAGTGGCTGAGGTCAAATGATATGTAATCATGGTCAGATGGTAATTGGTTCTCGAGGTTTTCTACCCTCAACATACTTGAACTGGAACATGTCAAGATAGTCATGTTCTCAATGGGCTGACAACTGCCACCTGCTGGTGCATGCAGCTCCTTTTGCACTAGTATTTTTTTCATTAATTTAGTAAATTGAAAGGCTGCTGGGTTATTGTTATATCCAAACTTTATTCCTAGTTGTCCGTTTTGCAGGAGACTTTCTTTTCTAAAATTAATTTTTAACACTTGACTTACTAAAAATTTGAGTTTTCAATCTTTCATATGAATATTTATTTCATAATTGCCAACTCACCACTACAATCATTGGTTTCAAATGGTCAGGATAGGCCTCAAACACATTTGGTATTGATCTGGGTTTAAGCCGTGGTCTACTAATGTAAGTTGTCTCAACTTACGGCAGTGAAATGTTCACTATTACTATCATATTTTGCAGGAACCCAATTGACTCTTTTTACAGCATTTATCCAGGCTTATCTTCTTTCTGGTTCCTTTAGACCAGGAAACCTACAAAATATATCATTAAAATACAACAACATTACTTAAATGTATAAGTCAAGTACCAGAACAAATCAACATTCTTTATTTTAGATAGTTTATATTTAACCAATCATGTTATATACAATTACATACTCTACCTAATCTAGAATAAAAAACATCAAAAGTATTCAAGGTAAATGCAAAACAGTAAACAGACACCTGGGAAAAAAATTAGATAATTTGATACCTTTCAACAGTATTAGACCTGTTTACATATTATTCTTTACATTCGAAACCAATTATTAATTTATTTCACTTTGTCAGTACATATAAACTTGTATTTCACGATTTGCCAGCAAAAATTATAGGTTTCAGGATCAATCAAAAAGTTATGCTCAAAAAATTGTATAAACATACGTATATCTAATTAAAGATGAAACACTTACCTAAAAAAGCTCAGTTTCTTTATAAGATTATCCTTGCCAGAATTATTACATAGTTGGAAATTATGTATATAGATAGAAGACGAATAAAGTAAGTGACAACTGACAGCAATAGCAATACGCAAACAATGGCGGCTATGCAGGTATAAGTTACTTAAATTGCCCTCATGCTCCCTCCATACTAAAACAAACTCCTTGGGTTTTAATAAGTATTTTGAATTTGGCGCCATAAGTCGGGTGGAAGACACCTAGGATAAATATCTTAACCTTTATTTCTAAAGACGTGGGTAGTATGGTGGGGGTGATAGACTTTAGCGCCCAAAGCCGGGTGGAAGACAACTAAGCTCAACAATACCACTCTGGATAACCATAAACAGGGCTACTGATAAGAGAAGTGACACTTCGGAACAGTTACCACCTCTTTTTCAAAATTGACTTGGTACAGAAAGTTGATGGGCCAGAAATATTCTCTTCAAGGAAATATGGAAGAACATTTTTTGGCATTTGATACCATTATCCGAAACCTTCAAGAAAAAGGCACAGTTCTAGGAGAGTCAGACAAGGTATGTCACCTTTTGATGTCTTTACCTGATGAATTCAACACAGTTGTGACAGCTCTAGAAACTAATTTAGAAGTCCAAATGGATTTTGTGAGAGCCAGACTTCTAGATACAGATACAAAGTTAAAGTCAAAGTCATCAGCTAGTGCATCATCATCAGAAGTATCATTTAAAGCACAGAGTGGTTGCTTTATATGTGGGGATAAAAGACATTTCAAGGCACAGTGTCCCAAAAATAAGCAGAACCGTGGAAGTAAATCCTTTAATAGAAGCTTTCGTGGGAAAAGAAGAGGAACAATCCAGGGTAATTCAGCAGATGTAGATGAAGAAGTTGTAATGGTGGCCCTAAATTGTGGTAATATTAAACTATCATCTAACAATGTGTTTTTAGTCGATTCAGGTGTGAGTAACCATCTTTTTAAGGCAGAATTGGAACCCCTTTTGTCAAATGTTTCGAATCTTGATCATGATGTTGCCATACATATAGCTAATGGTGATAAAATGTTTACTAGAAAAGAAGGTACCCTAAGAGTAACCTCTCAAGGTAGGATTGTAAACATTAAAGGTTTAATAGTCCCGGGGTTAAAACATAATTTATTATCAGTGAGTGCAGTTACCTCAAAAGGCTTAAAAGTGATTACAGATTCTAAGGAGATGAAAATCTGTGGAAGAAATTTTAAGCTGAGTTGTCCACGAGTGAATGGATTGTACATATTTACGTTTGATGAACCCAGTAATAATCAAGTCAAGTGCAACATTTCAAGTGCTACGGATGGAGATCTATGGCATAAACGGCTAGGACATTTGAATCGGCATGGACTCAAAAGTTTAGGATTACCCTATAGTGACAAGAAGTGTTCGGCATGCATTGAAGGTAAAGCTACTAGACAACCCTTTTCAAATAATAGGAAACGCACATCAAAGGTTGGTGAATTAATTCACTCTGATATATGTGGTCCTTTCAATTCTGAATCAGTTGAAGGCCATAGGTATATGCAGGTGATTTTGGATGACTTCACTCATTTTGTGCATGTGAAACTTCTCCATATGAAGAGCGAAGCTGAAACAAACCTGATGGATTATATAGCGGAACTAGAAAGGCAGCAGGGTGTCCCGGTGAAGAGGCTACGTTTAGATAATGGAGGAGAATGTACGTCTAAATTTTTTCAAAAATATTGTTCAGATAAAGGTATAAAATTAGAATATTCTTTGCCATATAGCCCTCAAATGAACGGAAAGAGTGAAAGAATGAATAGGACACTATTAGACATGATGCGTACTAAGGTATCAGATTCCGGCATCCCAAAGTTCTTGTGGGGGGAAGCAGCTCGATGTTGTGCTTATGAACTGAATAGGTCACCTACTTCAGCCTTAAATAAAGGTGAAACTCCCTCATTAATATGGAATGGCAGAAATGATCTGTCTAAACTTCGTATATTTGGTTGCCGAGCATGGCCTACCATTCTTCCTAAAGGTTCCAAATTGGATCCTAGAAGCAAGGAGGGGGTGATGGTTGGTTATTGTGGTGGTGGGTATAGGATTTGGTTGCCAGACGAGGAGAAAGTTATTAGATCTAGAGATGTGATATTCGAGGAGAGCCAAATGCCCTATAAAGAAGTTAAAAATGTACCTATTGTCTATCATAATAGTGGTGGAAGCTATGAAGAGGGAAGGAAAAATGGTGAAGAGAATAACACTAATATTTCAGAGCAGCCAGAAGATACTTATAGACCTCAGAATGATTGTAATCCAGAGCAGTCAGAAAACCCTTCAAGACTTCAGAATGAAGAATCCAATCCAGAGCATTCAGAAGAAACTTCTAGACCTCAGAGAAACCGGTCAAAACCTCATTTCCTAAATGATTATGAGTTATATAATGCATACTGTATGGTAAGCCGATCAGATGGAGTTCCATCATCTTATGAGGATGCTAATAAAAAGGAGGAATGGCAGGAAGCCATTATTAAAGAACTAAAAGCTCATGAGAAGATGAACACTTGGTCTGAAGAGGAAGCACCGAATGGAAGTGTCCCAATCACAACTAAATGGGTTTTCACAGTGAAGGAAGATGGAATCAAAAAGGCCAGATTGGTAGCAAGAGGGTTTGAAGAACAAACTCAAGGTGATTGTGTATTCTTTGATAAGTTTCAAATGTTTCGGAAGGCTTTAATTAATTAATATATTAATGTCATGTATATATTGTGCTAAAATTGTTGTACAGAATTTTGTAATAGTATAATATTTTACTTGCTTTGTTGTATAGAATTTTTTAATAGAATAATATTTTTACTTGTTTTGTGGTGTAGAATTTTGTAGTAGAATAATATTTTTACTTGTTTTGTATGTGAGATACAATTGAATATTTACTTGTGTATGTATATATTTGAAAACATTCAATTGAGGGGGTGTGTTAAATATCGATTGTATATGTAAAGATAGTTGTGGCACTGAACTTCCACCTAGGTGTACAGCTGCCCAACAACAAACAGTGCAGTCCAGTTGGTAGCGTCCCCTGCGCCATGTTGTTTGTATATATAGCAGTAATAAACAAGCTGTCTAGTACAAGGTTCTTTTATTCCACTGCCTAATACTCTATAACTTTAATACTTCGGAGGGGACGTTAAAAGGTGGTCGCAATTTTTTTTTTTTTAAATTCCTTAGCTATGCTGTCATGTACTCTATCTAAAATTCAACATCCTAATAAAACCTGGAAAGGTAAAATTTAGGACTCCCACAGTAACATCCTCTGATTAGCCATAGTTGCATAAGGTGACATTAAATGAATAATCAAACACAACCAACATCAGGGTGGCATGGGAGCCTTTAAAACAAAAGCTATGAAGCCACTGATGAGTCTTTAAAATTTTAGAGGACTTACAGTCTTCAGAATATATGTTCATAACTAAGAACTAAATACATATACACTAATGATTGTGTGTGCACATAAAAATATTAAAGGTTGGGTGTTATATCAAAAATAAAACCCAATGTTATTATAGTTTCTTTATGCAGTACAGCATTTTTATCACCATTGTAGGCCCTGGGACATTTTTGCAACAGGGCTTTTGATAATCCTGCATACTTCTGAATATTTGTAATATATTTTAAAATATCAAACATAAATAATTGTGTCTATACAGTATTATCTACGTATATAATAAATAAAGAATTTTATACTATACATATATACTTATTTTTAAGAAACACCTAAAGTTAATTAAAGAAAAAAAAGCAATGTAATTTTAAAGGACTTGTGAATTGTTTGTTTATTTATTTAACATCACTTTATGCTACTTTAGCTAATCGGACGATGCTACAGATGGAGTCCTAAATTTTATCTATCCAGGTTTTATTAGGAAAGGATCTTTAACAAGTACTTGACCTCCAAACGACGGCATAACTAAGGATTTTTTACTCCTATTAAAAAATCCTAGAAACGACTCCGGGTTTGAACCCGTGACCTTTGGCATAGGAGGCTGTTATGCTAACCACCCAGCTACAAGTGATCCCAAAAGGACTTATGAAAACATGTTTGGGATAAACTCACTTGTCAATGTATTTCAATGAGATAAAAGTAATGGGGTACCAATTTAGTAACTTTACAAACTATTATTTATTAATTTTAATTTATAAATTTTTGGTGCAATTAAACTTTTTTTTAGTTTCCGATTAGGAAAATAATTATTAATAAAAAAAAAATTGAACTCCAGTCGTTTGTATAGGTTAAAACAATTTTTAACAAGGGTTTAAATTAAAGGTAAAGCTAATAAGGATACAAAATAGGAGAGTGAACCTTTACCGAAAATTTAAAAAAACGAGATCATTTGTTTAATTGATCATTTAAATTCAAATACTGATCTAAAACAATTTAGTCTTACAGCCAAACAAGGTTTTATTCTAAATATTAATTTAAATAGAAATCTTCATAAAGTTGATTATAAAAGTTAAAAGAATAACTAAATACAAATGATATTCTGGTGATAGATAAAGATAATGCTATTTCATCAACTTTATTTACTGTAAGAGGAATGTACTGTCATAAGTGGTAAGGTAAATATTTTTTTAGAATGCTTATCACATTGAGTTCAAAAAACTGATAGCATTATAATTGAGATAGATAATTTATCAGTATTTCATAAAAAGTTCAAAAATAGCACAAAAAAACCTTTACACTGAGTGTAATTTTTGAATTAAAGGTTTATTTTGATTTGCACTTAATAATTCTATATAATAAAACATTTCTGAGCCCTGAATATTCTTGTAATACATGTTTGTTTTAAATTTTTAGACACAATGTGCTCAATTTGGATACACACACCCTTTAACTTCGATCGAACAGCTTAATTACTTATATTTCTTCATACATACTATAAATATATTTGACGTTTTTAATAATATTACTTATCATTTGATGTCTCCACTGCTTATGTAACACATTACATCTAGATAGTGAAACAGAAATAATGTACCATTAAAAATTGAGTGAAACTCAAGAACTTGGAAACTTTACAATTAACTATGATATTTTTATGACAGTGAGTAGCAATGAGTAAAAATTTGTTGATAAAAACCAATTAGTTTTCAGGTGATCAAACGAGAGATGTTTCCAAAAAAAAATCCAAAATCCAATTAAATAATTAAAATTATTGCCAGTTTATAAATGTAAAATATAGAATAAGTTGTTATTTACATAATGCAGATAGATAATTTAGAAATAATTAAACAGGATAAGTGAGTATCTACAGCAATTGAATACTTTTTTCTTTGATTCTCCTCAAATTTTGACTTTCATTTACCCCTATAAAATATATATATATAGTATTGAGATTTTGAAAATTTTCAAATTCTAGTTTTCAACAAAAATACACATCTATGGTACATTAACTCCAAATGACAAAGTTCCGCAAAAAGGTAAATAGGTCTGAGTGAATGATGAGTCTAGTTCAAAAACAAGAAGTTGTACGCAGCTGAAATTTCATATTTAAGACAAGTATACGTCAGGAATATTACACCAACTTTTTCTCCAAAAACGATTGACCAGAAGTGCCATATGCTCTATTTATTTTGCACTTTTTACAGTTTTTCAAAAATAATTCTTGAAACAACTTTATTTAAACTCACTATATTGGTGCAAAATTAAATGGGCTTTCTTTTGATTGAAATACTGAGTTTAAATACAAACATTTCTTCCTTTTAAGTATCTTTAATTTTGCTGGTTAGTAATAATTAACTACTTCTCAATATTAACACATTGTGTAGTGAAAAAAATCAAATAAAATTTTGTGATTATTGTAGATAATAATTTTTACTGTTGCGCTATTGAAAATCAATGTTTATTACTTTAAACTTTTTTCAACTCTAACTTCACTTAAAAGTTCTTAAATTGATTATAACTAAGCTAAGAAAATTTTGTGTAGCACACACCAGATTTTTAAAGTATAATTTTTTAATAAAATAATTAATAACGGCCTTAAAGACCAGGAAAATATCATTTTCTCCCAACTTTGCCACACCTTCCACTCTTCTCACTTTCTCTATTCCCACCTCTTCTTCATTCTCTCAGAGTGGACTCTTCTCTGTTCCTTGCTTCATACTCTCCCCTTTCCACCTCTTTGGCACCCACAAGGATCTGATCTCTAATTTCTCCCTATACTCATCTCTATTGACACATTCCTGTGTTGAGATTCCCAACCTCACTATCTCTTTCCTTATCTGCTGAATGCATCCTCCAGCCGCTTTATAGTCCCACATTTTTTTTTTAAAGTATAATTTTAACAGATAATTGGTCTTAAAAAATAGTAAATAAAAGGACAGTATACAAATTAAAAAAACATGCTAAATTTCATCCTTACATTTTTTTCATATAATAAACAAAATTTATCATAATTTTCTACAGGAATTTCTTTATTGTAGTAGAATTGTAAATTTAAAATTACAAGAACAATGGATAGAGGTCACCTGTGGTATAGTGGTTACCATAACAGCTTTATATGCTCAAGGTTATGAGGTCAAACCCGGCATGTGGCCTTAGGATTTTTAAAAGGGGATATAAAATCCTTGGATGTTCCGTTCTTTGGAGGAGAGCCATGGACCAGTGCGATGTCCAGTTTCTCATTAAAGATCTCTATTTTGATTAAAACTGAATAAGCAAACATTTAGGACCCCCAGTGTAGCAACATCTTAATTGACAAAATAACATAAATTTTATTTTAAATGAATAAAACAATCAATGAATAGATACCCTGTGTTTCAATAAAAATTGTCAAATTATCAAGTACTTCCTTTAATTGTTTGTTAAAACAATAATTTTAAAAGCATATAGAGTTGTTTCTATATTTATTTGTTAAATTAATATTAAAAAATTGCTATTTATCATCTTTGAAATATTTGTAATAAACAAATCTAATTTTCTTCAAACCAAGATTACAAATATTATAGAACATTTTTTTTTAATATAACAAAATAACATAAAAATTAAAATGGAAAATAGGAGTAAAAATTGTAAATTAAATCAACAAAGTAAAATGAAAAATGATAACAATAATTGCACTCTGAAAGATGGAGCATTACTCCAAAATCTTTAAAGATGACAATAAAAGGAAGTACTATCTAATGGGTCACGTACAGTATATAAGTTAACTCAAAGACTTATTCCAATAAACAAAAATTATTATTAACAAACATAATTTAACTGTGTTCAGCTAATTTCATAATTAGCTGGTTTTTAGCTCATAAGTAGTAAGAACTAAATTAATTTTGTTCAATCTAGTCACAAACTTACAAGTGAAAAAGATAAATCTTAGGGGACAGTTTTATTTTTTAAATCATAAATCACTTAGACTGAAAAACAATTCATTAACATAGAAAAAAATTAATTTATAATTAACATTGACTTAAGATAAGGGGTAGGCAATTATTGATAGTGTGTAACCTTGCACTCCATTAAACAGAAAGAAGCAGGCTTCATTCCTCATCAGATGTGAAAGTAACAACCTGTTTTAAGTAGCACAGTTGAAGTATTACTATATTTTCAAAAAATTGTTGAAAATGTCTGAAAAGATAGGTATTGTGGGAAGGTAAAGTTTAAAATGCAACTTATATTAATGTGCATGTTTACATGATATAGTCTGTATAATTAAAAACATATAGTTTAACTTAACTCAATATAAAATATATAAGATATTTATATGATAATGTTTATTTTGTCAGTGGCTTGATCGGAAGGAGCTGGGCGATGCTTTTTGCAAGTGTGGGATATAATGTCATAATATATGACATTCTGCCTGAACAGATTGAAAATGCCAAGAAAGATATGAAAACAAATTAATACTTTAAAAACCAAAAATTATTAAGGGGCAATGTTCCAGCAGAACAACAGATAGTTTGATTAAAGGTTAGTTTTGCAGATTTAGCACCACTTAGACAACAAATATACACTTACGAGAGAAAAATAAGCAGGATTCATTAAATTGAAAGTACTTTTCAAACAAATTTACTTTAATGGCACAGATTTTTAATAAGATCAATATAAATGTATGAATTACTCAGTCAGTTTCATAGTTTTTTTAATTAGTATCAAACTGTACAGAATAATTTACCTTTTACTGAACCATTTATTTGATTTAATTCAGGGACAAGCGATTTAAAAGGACCTTGGAGATGCTATTTACATTCAAGAATGTGTTCCTGAAAATTTACCACTTAAACAAAAAGTTTTCGGAGAAGTAGATAAAATAGTTGGGCCAAAAACAATTTTATCAAGCTCTACATCAACTTTTCTTCCTTCTACATTTACAGAACACCTTACCAACAGGAAAAATGTGATTGTGGCACACCCCGTAAGCAATTATTTTATTATATTAATTTTCTCAAATTAAGATTTAACAAACACGAAAAATATAAATTAATGTTAATTTATTCTCAGAAAAATAAGGGACTTTCAGGCAACAGTGAGAGTAACCTATTTGACTGATTTTATCACTGATTGATATAAGCAGGAGGTGATGCTAGCACTAGAAAATATATTATTCACATACTGTTTTTTATTTCTTTTTGGTATTAACATCAGTAACAGTGCCAAATAAGGCTGGTAGGTTAGCCCAACGGTTGCCAATGTATTCTAGACAGTGTGGGAAAGTCGAGAATCACTCCATGGATCATCTATGACATACTATATGTAAGTCTAAAGTATGTCCCCTCGTCGCTTAATAATCAAAGGAGACACTTGCGGTACACTTCTTTTTCGTTTCAACAGAACTCGAACATAACGAAAAAAAAAGCTCCGTGAATATTCTGTCAGGTTCCTAAAGAAATTAGCGAGGTGGGAACAGACCTATAAACTTAAATCTGTCCACGCAGTTATCTCAGATTCTAAATCTCCTTATTGTTTATACTACTTTATAATTAATTAAATTTCTTTATAGTATGGTTGGTGATAACATATAATCTTACTTACTCGAGTCTCAATTCAATAATAATTAGATGGGGAAACCTGGGAAGCCTTCGATGCCAAAGGTCACGGGTTCCAACCCGCAGGTGGTCCTACGATTTTTTAATGGGAGTCAAAAATCTTTACTAATGCCGTCCTTCGTAGGAGACGTAAAAAGGTGGTTCCAGTATCCATCGATTTCAGGTACTCGTGAAAGGTCCCTATCCAAATTAAACTGGATTGGCAAAATTTAGGACTTCCACTGTATCATCGTCCGATTAGTCACAGTAACATAAAGTAACGTTAAATACATATACAAACAATTACTCAAAATAGACTACTTTACTTAACAAGCATTACATCACTACTTAGCAGATTATAGTCTTAGTATCCTAACTGATAAGAAACCGGCCTTCTTTTCAATTTGCTCAATCATATTAACAATTTCAACGTACTAAAAAGACATGTTTATAACTACCATGAATAAGGAATGTTGCAAGTTTCCAATTAACTCCGCAGTGGTTTGTTGCGAAGACTAGCAGTACCAAGAGTCTTTGCATCCTTAAGATCTGTCATGATACACTTATCCCGAATGTTTTCCCCTCTTCGGAATTGCTATAAAACGTTTAAATGTTACAAACCTTAAAATGAATAACAAAATAACTTGTAAACAAATATAGTGACGCGCAACAAAGTGGGACGATTCGGCTGATTCAAACATCTGTGGCGAGTATTTTCAAATATTTGCGTTACTAAGTTTATCGATGATTTTTTTTATTTTATTTATTTAAACCCTTTCTGCCTTGGAGGTAATATGGGTACTTACAGCTGTAGGAAGTACCAAGATACAACCCACTGCTGCTATGCAAATAATTGTATAAATGGCTGTGCACATGAGCATGCTATTGGGTCTTCAGAGTAAGTAGGTCTTCGGTTGTTCTGCGGCCTCTTCATTCTTCTACCCAAGGGAAGTGGCTTGGACAAAATTTTTTTTTTTTTTGGCTGTACCCCAGCAATCATTCACAGTAAATGGAAATTAATGAAACACTTTTGTGATTGATTTCTGCTGCTGAAGAAAATCCTTTGTTTGCAAGAGGTTGGGATATATGAACATAATAACTTCATTTCATTATTGTAATGTATAAACATTTAAAAAGTAAATGTTTCCACTTATAATTAGCTAAAATTATCCAACAGGTGAACCCACCTTATTATGTACCACTCGTTGAAGTTGTACCGCCCCTTGGACTGAACAATGGGTCGTGAATAAAACAAAAGAGATTTTGGAAAAGATTGGACAGAGTCCAGTTGTGTTATCGAAAGAAACACCAGGATTGCTTTAAACAGAATACAGTATGTATTTTATTTTGTTAATATAAAATTGTATGTCTAGTAAATATAAAATAAGATAGTACCGTTGTATAGGAGCGTAAAATAATTTCTTAGGAGCTTATAAGTTTGTTTGTTTTTTACTTTCACTTAATATATATAGTAAGGGAAAGTATTGCGATCGTGAAAATTTTCGAATGCGTTTCCCCTAAAGTACCTTTAATTTTGTAGATTCTATAAAAATAACTATATTATCTTGTTACCACTGATGAAAAACAGGCAAATATATAAATTGAATGAATTCGATACCCAATTAAAGGAGAAAACAGAAAAAATATCTTTTTAATGTAATTTTTCGTTTTTGGACATGAGAGCAGTAATATACATGTATGATATACCGTTGGAAAGCTGAAGATTTTAGAAAAAATACTATCTCATACACAAGCTTTTAAAAGTTAATAGCAACAAATGAAAAGTTGTACGGAACTGAAATTTCACATTTAAGACAACTATACGGCCCGAGATGTTACAGTAACTTTTTTTATCAAAATCAGCTAACGGAAGAGTCATTCAATACCTTGCATTTTGCATCTGTTTACGATTTTCTCATAATCCGCTAAAACGATTTTGGTTAAACTCCCTATATCGACGTAAAATTTAATGGGCTTTAATATCATGTAGGTTTATTCTTATTGAAATAGTCTGACAGGGCTTCAATGCCGATATTTTAAATTTTCTTCCTCTAAAGTACCTTTAATTTTGTAGAATCTATAAAAATAACTATATCATCTATTTAGCACTGATAAAAAAGGTTAAATATATAATTCGAACGAATGGGATATCCAAATAAAAGAGAAAGGACCAAAAAATTTTTTTATGCAATTGTTTATTTTCCTAGGAGCAGTTTTCCCTCTGAAGGTCATACATACATTGCCTTCTCCCGCAAGTTATTGCTATTTGTGGTGGAACCAATTTATATTAACTGCTCATCAACCTACCTTTATCTTCTTAGATAACTAACTTTATCTATCATATTTATTTATAACTGTTTGTTTTGATTATTTCTTGGCTTTCACTATAAGCAACATTTTGATTTTTGAATCCCATTTCAACCTAAAATAATACTATTAAAATTACCATGTACAAATTAGGAGCAAACTAAAAAATTTATAAGAATCACTTGTATAAAAAATACATGATCTGGTGGACTATTGACCTTGGGCATTTTTAAAATTGACTCTTGAAAATCTAATAGTTTATGCAAATAAATGGTAGTAGACCAGATAAATATAATTATTTGATTTTACTTTTAAATTATAAAGTGTTCTCAGCTATAAAGCATGACTAGAAAGTTTTTTAATATATATTTTCAATATTTGTAATGAAGAGGATTCTAAAACACAAACATAATGAAATTATTCAAGTTAACAAAAGTAAATATTTTTTTAGGTATGTAATTCTAAACGAATGTTGGCACCTAGTGAATGACGGAATACTTAATGTAGAAGATGTGGATAAGGTGATGTCTGAGGGACTTGGTATGAGGTATGCTTTCCTTGGTCCTTTAGAGACAGCCCATCTTAATGCAGAAGGTAATTAATAAGATGAATTTTATGAAATAATATTCAATATGATTAAACTCATCAAGAATGTCACTAAAGTAATATTGGACATTTTTTGAAATATATACCAGATATTTTAATTATTTAAAACCTACTTGTTATGATAGCAGAATTTCAGCTATTATTCAAATTTATCATTTAAGAACTATGAAATATAGTTATTTTTTTAATAAAATGAAAGATTATTAGGTTTCTGAAATTAAAAAAAAAATGTTTTAGGCATGGAAAACTACTGCGAAAGGTATTGTAAATCCATGTACGCAGTTTGCCAAACCATGAAGCCCACACCAAATTTGAGGGTCCGTTTGTAAAAACTCTGGCAGAGCAACTGTGTGACAAAACTCCGATCAGTCAGCTACAGCAAAGGAGAGCTTGGCGAGACAATTGCCTTACCCAACTGTCTGTACTCAAGAAAAAGTTGTCAGAGAACAAGCAATGAAAGATTGTCATCTAAAATAAAATACAAAAATATTTTTTAGTTAAGCAATTTGTTAATAAAAGTCTAGTTTTCAAAATTTTGTCTAGACTTCTTGTACCATTTATTTTCTCCTTTCATTTCAAAAGTGACTAAAATAGACAATTCATTATTATTTAGTTAATTACCAAATTTACTCATTGCAAAGTAAGGGTGAAATGTAGACTTAACATATGGTTACACATTGGGTAAATTGAAAGTTTTACTGTAATAGAATGCTCAATAGTCATTTTGAGATATATCATAATTTTCATTAAATATAAATAAAACATTTATTTAAGAATCTCATGTATTATTATAACTCTACCCAAAAAAAAAAAATCTTTCAACTGGGTAAACCAATTCTTGATATTAAATGTTCACTACTCTTTACTTAATTTATTGAAAATAACAAAGAAAACACTTTTATTCCACAATTCTTTCACCAACACAATGGGAGCGGCATGGTCTAGTAGGTAGAGCACTAGTCTACTGTTCTTGGGTTCTGGATTCGAATCCCGGCTGTGACTGAATATTATTTATTCTGTTAATTCAGCTGGGGGAGCAGGGGGGGGGGAGGGAGGGAAGGATAGGGCGGGTGACCCTAGGATATGTAGACCCTCCTGGGACAGACCCAGCCTCTTCAAAGTGGGGGAAAAACCTGACAGCTGAGCATGATCAAGGCCTCAATCATCTTATTGCACGGCCGTTGACCTAGAAATAGTACGAATCTCTATTCTGAGCCCAAGACCTTTCATGGTTGAGAGGTACAGATTTTTTTTCACTAACATGATATATATGATCATAACATGAATGACAATAAAATAATTGCAGGCCAATTTTTTCTTTTAATCTATAATAATAATATATTGATTTTGATACAGATACATCTCTTATGGTCCTAGTTTAGTTAAATCTTGTAATAACTACTATTTTCATTAAATGATCTATTGCAATAGTTTCCAACAACAATTGTTTGCAGACCCCTGTATGAAATCAGTACAACAGCAAGGAGCCCCTAAAATAAAAACTCAAACAGAGTATCATTCAACAAAGAGGATATTCTGCTAGTTCCACAAATAAAATATGCTAGACTCAGGTTCGGAGAACGACTATAATCCCCAAAGCATTATAGTCTGTGAAACACTAAAATTTATAAAAACAACATTACATACCTGTATACTATCAGTTACCATGCAAAATTTCCGTCAATGTCAGTGCAATGCCTGAGTGATTATTGTTACACGCCATGGCCTCACAAAATTTATCATTTAGTTTAAAATAATTTTCCAATAACACCTATCAGTCCACTTATTTGAAACCACTGATCTATTCCATAGAGAAAAAAAATAGTGCCAGGGTCTGTGGAGTACACTTTCAGCTACCAATATGTATTAATAATTTAAATGATGCTTTAAGTTTCCATAATTTATGGCAGCTGTAGTTATTACAAAAATCATAATTAATAAGCATTGAATATGAACATAGAGGTTATATGTTAAAGCAGTAACATTGAAGATTATATATATAGAAAGAGAAAAAAAAATTTATTCTGGGACTTATATATTACATATATAAAATATTATTTATATATATAAAAGCTAAAATAGGCATTAAATTCTACCTAAATTTTAATGTAAGAAATATATAACAATGGTAACTTCTCTACAGACAATTTCCAAATGAAGAATAAAATATTAAAATGAAACTGATCAGAAGATTCTATTATCAAATATTAAAAAAATATTTCACATGAACACAGGTCA
The DNA here is from genome assembly GCA_023052935.1 of Piezodorus guildinii. NCBI lineage: Eukaryota > Metazoa > Arthropoda > Insecta > Hemiptera > Pentatomidae > Piezodorus > Piezodorus guildinii. The sequence goes on along the minus strand of CM041298.1, from coordinate 75,438,686 downwards.
TCTGGCAGCTATGTTGATTCTTACTTCATAATAATTATACCCATAAAAAAAAATCCCTGAAGCATTACAACCGATGAAAGGTCTTGGGCTCAGTACATATAGAGATTCGTACTGTTTCCTAGGCCAACAGCCAACTGTTTTTCCACAAGTATTTTAGGTACCCACTTTATAGAGGCTTGGTCTGCCCAGGTCTTCTGTCTCCATACCCTAGGGTTGCTCCCTGACTGAATTAACAGAATAAATAATATTCTGCCATAGCCGGGATTCGAACCCAGGACCCGGAGAACAGTAGACTAGTGCTGTATCCACTAGACCATGCTGCTCTCTAATAATACCTATAAGAAGCAAAATATGTAATCAATGAGTTACACCAAGGATAAATAGGAAGAAATAAAAAGTTCAGACGACAATTATGTGAAAGTAAAATAAACCATAAAAAAAGGAACATTACATGGTATGGAGAAATGGTAATAAAACTAATAAAATAAATAAAAAACTCCATTTGATCAATAAATAAAAGAATTTATTTGCCCTTCCATATCCTACACATAACATGTCTTTTTTAATAAAATTGTTTAAAAAATTTCAATTATCTTCAAAACATTATTATTATTATCTTAAAGCACAATGTAATAGATACATTGCTACAACATTATAGAGGCGACTCTTTATAATACTGATTCTCTTTCTAGAATATTATTTAGAAATTTAATAATTAATGGGTTCGACAATATACCCATAAAAAGCAACGAATAATAGATATGTTTAATAACAATTACAAAGTTACATTGTATAATACACAATATTTTTATAATTACTTTAATTTCAAATATACAAATTCTATAATAATTTGGAACACGTACATGTTTCAATTAAAGCTATTGCATGTTCCTTTTACAAAAATTGTTAGTAACACAGTTATTATAGCTAAATACTTCTAACATGATGTATATCATTTATAATAATGACAATATCTAAACTGCGAAATATACAACTCAAAAATTTCGACTGAAAATTTAAAAAATAGCTCTAATTACACTATATTGTTGGCCAGTAAAAAATATCAATTATAACTGTAATTTACAGTTGAATGAATGAAAAAAGACAGAATAATAAATTGATTTAAGTAGGCAAAATCACAATGTATATTAATCTATCCAGCCATAGCTTTCTAAAAAAATATCTTTAATATATAAAGATTGACTATATATATTATATATGTATATAATTAAATATTATTTCAAAAATATAACAGATACTTTGATTAAACTTGAAAAATTATCAACAAATTACTACTTATTATCAAATAGTTGAATAAAGTAGCAATAAAATCTGGAAGGAAAACAGTTGAGGAATATAAATTATTTAATCTGCTGATTGTCACTAGAAGAGAAATTAAGGCGATGTTAACATTCTGCAAAAGAAGAAAAAATATAGATATTAAATTAAAAATTTAATAGCAACAGATGATAAATATTGATCATATAAATAACATATCTAGTAATCAACATTCTCTCACACGATTGGGTAAAAATATAGAAAACATACTTGCTACTAGAAAGCACCAGACTCTGTTGAGTTGCAGGTATCCGGGCTCATTGGATAATATTTTACTGTATTTTTCTTTCTATTGCGATGTTTTTCCTATAATGCCATCAGGCATAACAACACAGTGAATTATTAAGTAATTCCAGGTTTCATATTCTGCTTATTAAAATATTATCCAAATTATTTTATCTAACTAATTTTATTTTAAATGTTTTGAGAACAAATGCATATCATAGTAAGAAAATATATCTCATTTGCATAAGCTGTTATTTTTAGTAGAATTCAAAAAAAAGTTTAAATTTTATAATAACGAAATATGTTGATTTTGTTTAACAATATGGAAAAATATAGCATATTTTATATTTATCACTTTAATATTTAATCCAGTCTTTTTTATTATTTAGTTTTTTGGTATCTATTTAAAATTGTTAATGATATATATCATTTAAATTCTCTACAGATCTCAATAAAATACCTATTATGTTACCAAAAGGATTTAATATCTTTAAAAAGTTTTTTTTCACTTCAAGGTCAATAAAATTTATGATATTCAATTAATTAGAATTTTAATTATCTTACATAAAGCTATTTTTTAAATATTTATTTTTTGCACGAATTTGAGGTGTGGTGCATGCTTTTTTGACACTTTTAATTTTTATGACAGCCTTTAAAGTTAATCATTTCATCTAAAAAATTGAAATATCAAACTTCATTTTGGATAGCTAATTGTACAAAGTTTATATATAGTATAATATTTAAATATCTATATCAATAATAATAATTGTTACAAGTTTAATTTTATCTCAGTTTAAAAATATTTCTTTTATTCTTCCTAACTTATGAATAAAGCTTGATTAAATGAAAGGGCCTAGCCGGATAAGCATGTGAAATCTGCCCCCGCGTGTATTACAACCAAATTTTTACCATTGAGTCACACCTATGAGAAACAACCTTAAGCAAATTTTTAGCCCCTTAATCCTAGCGGGAGGGATGTTATGGAGGGGGGAAGAAAAAACAAAAAAAATTGTTTTCTCCTGAACAGCTCAACCGATTTTCACAACAAAAATATATGTTATGGATTTTACAAATAGGTTTCAAAAAATATTATTTTAATTTTTTTTCCACGAAAATGCTGGTCAAAAAATTATTTTGGATTGGTACACCAACAATTTTTTGCTAATTTAATTCATTGAAGGTCCTGCACAATATATATTTTTTTCGAGTTGATCTAAAATGTACCCAATAGTGAAAAAAAAAAAAAAAGCAGCATTTTTTCAGCTCTCTGAGTAGTAGCTGGTCACGCATGAAGAATTGGGACAGAGCTGTAGGACTGTAATGTCATTAGTTATTACTTACACACTTATCCACATACATACTATTTATTATACCTATCATTGTAAATATATTATATTAGACGAACATATTTATTTTTCCTATTTTTTTTACTTGGATAACTACTGGGTAGTACTATATGCTATATTTATATAAAATATAACTACAAAGATTTTTTAATATATATTTTTCATATGTTAATCTAAAAAGCTATGATGCCAGACTTGCATGGCATTTTCGAGAAAAAACCACTATCTTCGTTAACGAGTGGAACTATTCCGTTTTTTACGAACATTAAAAGTTATTTATTCTTTAAATATTGCCTTTCTATCTAAATATCCTAAAGTAGCAAAAACTACTGGTATTTTTATTTATTTTTTGAACGATCATTCTATACATCATAGTTTTTAGACTAACATTTTAACTGGTTTTACAGTTTTATCTTAATGATATAAAAAATATATATAAAAAATGTTTCGTAGTTAATTATTTAAATTTTTATTCTTAATTATTATATAATAGAGCACATAGTGTTATGTTTTTATCCAAAAAAAAAAATAAAATAAAAAAAAAAGAATAAAATAAAGAAATAAAATAAAATAATAATTACTCCAATAGAATATTTCTAATAATATAAATAACAGTATTTTTCGCTACTTCAGGATATTTACCTAGACAGTTTATATTTAAAGAATAAATAATTTTTAATTTTCGTAAAAAACGGAATAGTTCATCTGGGAGACGAATATGGTGACATTTTATAGAATATTTCATGCTTTCAAGTCTGTCATCAAAACTTTTTAGATTAACATATAATAATATGAAAAATATATATTAAAAAAATCTTTGTAGTTATATTTTATATAAACCTAGCATATAGTACTACGTAGTTATCCAAGTAAAAAAAAAATAAGAAAATAAATATATTCATCTAATATAAGATATTTACAATGATAGGTATAATAAATAGTATGTATGTGGATAGTGTGTAAGTAATATCTAATGACATTACAGTCCTACAGCTCTGTCCCTATTCTTCATGCGTGACCAGCTACTACTCAGAGCTGAAAAAAAAAAAAAAAATGCTGCTTTTTTTTTTCACTATTGGGTACATTTTAGATCAACTCGAAAAAAATACATATTGTGCAGGATCCTCCAATGAATTAAATTAGCAAAAAATTGTTGGTGTACCAATCCAAAATAATTTTTTAAAAAAATTTTAAAATAAAAATTTTGACTTACGTTTTCGAAATTAAAATAAAAAAAAAAAAGGTTTTTTGAAACTCTTATAAAAAACCATTAACATATATTTTTTTCATGAAATTCGGTTGATCCGTTCAGGAGAAAAAATTGTTTTTTTTTATTTTTCATTATGGGGTACACTTGCGATAAAATTGAAAAAAATATATGTTATGGAGGACCCTCCAATGAAGTAAAGTAGCAAAAAATTGGAGGTGTACCAAACCATCATAAGCAGAAAATATTTTTTTGACCAGCATTTTCGTGGAAAAAAAATTAAAATAATATTTTTTGAAACCTATGTGTGAAATCCATAACATATATTTTTTCGTGAAAATCGGTTGAGCTGTTCAGGAGAAAACAATTTTTTTTGTTTTTTCTTCCACCCTCTATAACTTCCCTCCCGCTAGGATTAAGGGGCTAAAAATTTGCTTAAGGTTGTTTCTCATAGGTGTGACTCAATGGTATAAATTTGGTTGTAATACACGCGGGGGCAGATTTCATATGCTTATCGGGCTAGGCCCTTTAAATACTGTCATACATTTAGGCTATAATTTATCCCTAAATTTACAGTTAAGTTTCTTCATCAACAAAACAAATTTCTTCTATATTTATTTAATTATAACCTTATTATCGGTTTACTAACCCCTTTATTATAATTTTGGGAAATTAATTATTTTTTTAGAATGTTTTTTCATTATATTTTATATCCCATAGAAGATAATTTATGCAGGAAGTTATAAAACATATAAATTAGGTTTATGGATACTATACATGATTAATTAAGAAAGTAAAATTATGAAACTAACCTATGCATATCTACTTGGCTACCAATTTTTGGTAAGGATTCTTGAACAAAATCAGAGCCTGCAACAATTTTAAAAACACAACCAAATAAATAAAACTACAACCACTAAAATAACAATATATATTGTATTAATATGTACAAATTAATAAAAATTTAAGTTATAACAAAAACTGATTCAGTTAATTATTAAAGTGATCTATAAAAGTTTCAATGATATCCTCACCTTGTATTTGAACATATTTATTGATTATTTTATACATCTATAACTACATTACAATTCGAGACATCTGGATCATTAATTAATTAATTTTTTATGCCATTAGATATTTGATTGGACTAAATCGTAATTATAGATTAATAATCCAGAAAAACTCGAAAAGGTGTCTAAAGCAAGAGCTGACAAGGTCTAAAACTAACCTAAAACTATTTGCCTATTTACAGAAAATGAAAAAATTTAATTTTTTACGTTTCCCCTTTTCTCCCTTCCCACACACTTGAAAAAATTGTTCACTCCACACTGACAATAATTTGTACTCTTGGAGAACTGTAGTATTAAATTTTATAGGGAAGGATCAGCTAAATTTACAGCAGAGCATAAAAAAAAATGTATAACTATTCAAGTGTCACTCACTGAAACAAATACTTTCATTCCAATGAAGAGCAGGAGAAAACCCGTTTAATTCTGTACAGTTTATTTTAATCTATAAAAAGCAAATATAAATAATTTAGGACGACTGATGTATGAAAACCTTGTAAAATAAAATTTTCTGAGCAAGCAAGAGAGAAGACAGTTAGTTGAAGGAGGATTTATCACTGAACTTAAAGGCAGCGATACACGGTGAGAATTAGGGTGTATGTAGGTGAGGTGAAAGGAAGTATAAGGAAGGAAGCATGAAAGTAGCAGGAGAAGGGAAAGGCTTATTTATCAAAAATAAATTTGGATAGTGACATCTTCCTGTTGCGTGACAGGCCATGTAGGCCCTGGGCCTCGCAGTGTAAAATCTTACGAGTTTACACTCACGTTTCACGATACAATTTATTAGGGTCATCACTCCCTAAGACTAATTTTGTGAGTGGCCACCCTTTGACTGACGGTTCTCACATACCTGGGGGAGAGGTTGTGAGTGAATCCCCATTTTTTTTACATCCTTATAAAAGCCCCGTCGGGACTGAGATTCGAACTCAGAACCTGTAGCATGAGAGACTAGCCCACTAGCCACTCAGCCACGGGCTCCGGGGGATAATGACATCAAATATTACTATTAGAAAAATCTTATAATATCATTAAATATTATTTTTTTAAAAAGATAAAAAAAACTGAATGATAAAGTTATATCAAAACAAACAAGTGTAATATACACATCATGAAAACATGTTTTTTAATGTCGAAACACAATTTTAAGAAATTAAACATTATTTACAATAAAAGGTAAAAAAAAAAAAAAAATGATGAAATAATATAGGAAAATTCAGTAATTGAATATTTAGTATAATATGTAGAAATTATGTGATATTCACTTTCAACTACGAATCATGAATTTCATCTCACCTAAACATACCCTAATTTTCACCATGTATCGCCTTAAATACATTATTATCTAAATGATTATTTTACCTTTTTTACTGATTTTCTATTAAATAATATTAAAATTATAAACATCTTATAATTCACACATACATCTAATAATTCACGAGGATTTATAAGGGTACTCAGAAATATGATTAAACAAGAAAAAGTTTTTAAAGCCACATTCCTGAAACTTTGGAATTGAGAACAATTTCAAATATAATTTAAAATGATGACTATATAATCTAGAGCACTGGTCTACTGTTCTTCACGTCTCGGGTTCAAATCCTGGTAGTGGTAGAATAAAGAGGGTACCCAAAGTGGGGCAAAAACCTGGAGGCTGAGAATAATCTCGGCCTAATTACCTCATTGCACGGCCGTTGGCCTAGAAACAGTACGAATCTCTATATGTACTGAGTCCAAGACCCTTCAGGGCTTGTAGAGGTACAGTTTTTTTTGTTTTTTTTTTTAAAACTACATATTCATTATTTGAATCAGTCAACTAGTTTTCAATAAAAATAAAACTAACGATCAGGAACGCTATACAGTGTACATATCAACAGCCTATTATAACCTTAAATTTTAATTCACTATGAGAAAATTTCTAAAACAAATCTAGGTAGAATGCAAGGCATCTTGTCAGCTCCTAAACACTCAACTATGAAGCTAAGATTCTCTTCCTAATGAAGTACCTATCTGGCCCTAAATCCACACTAGGCCCGTAGGACACCAAGCTTACCAGGTATAGTTCTTCTTATGCTTTCTGTGTGGTTGTGAGTTAATCACTTACTTATTTGCTGATTAGATCCTACCATAAAACATTTACATAAACCTCCATTTCCTATAAGTTATAAAATATTTATTAATATATACTAAGGTAAATTCTTATTCATTATAATGTCAGCTAAGAAAAATATGATTCAATTCTCAAAATAATCAGTCCTCTGATGTTAACTATTATAGACTATTTATATGTTTGATAAACCTGTAAGTAATTTATCTATAATTCTTCAAATGTAAATGAACTTAAGAATTCAAGTAAAATTTTAATAAGTATTACTTTTCAAGTTAAAAATTACTGGAAATAATTTATGTGATTCAAAATTTAACATAAAATAGATTATGAATTTTATCATATTTAATGTCTTTCTCTCACAATTACGAATAAGGAAAGACCTACTGTGGTTTCTCACCATGGTCGGAATCAGAGAGGTCATTTCCTTCATGGAGGGCTACGTCAGATCCGCTGGAACTACCTCTTGCCCTTCTATCTTCACTTCCGCTACTATCACCCCCTACAACTGAAAATTACAAATTACCAAGGGGATGAACAGCAGCTGGTGAGGGGTGGTGGAACAGCATTGATATATTATGATTCAGTATAATAAAAATATGTTAATTAATTAATTTGCAATGAGAGCAGACATTATAAGTTGAGGAGAACTAAAAGGACAATAATTCCTTAATATAATTAACAGACACATTTTGAAATTTACTGAACGAAATGTCCACCATTGACTGTTACAGTGGGAGTCCTAAATTTTGCCTATCCAAATTTAATTAGGATAGGAATCCTTAACAAGTATCTCATATCGCACCATTATCATAACTTTTTATAAATTAACACGTTTACCCCAGGGTGAATATCTATGTTTTTCCCCATGAGGCGGGACTGTCTTAGTTGCTACGCTTCATGGGGTGGGGCAACACTGTTCCCCATATGTTTAATGCGAGATCACAACAGTTCGGGACGTCCAACACTCAAATGGGAGATTGTAACAGTTTTGACCTGGTGTTTTCTTGAGTGCACATTTCTTGCATCAAGTGTAAATATAGGTAAAATTATAAAGTTTAAGAAAATTCTTACAGAAGAGTTATCAAATGAAATTAACCCATAAGAGTCCTTTAAGGGGGGGGGATGTTGAAGATTATAAAATTTAAAATAAGCCCTTATGCTTGTTAATTCCTACAAAATATAATGTTGAGAAAAAAAAAATATCCCCACAGGCTAGATAAGCGTGACCCACAAGTGGGTCACCCTACCCCACGAAACAGTCAAGTGTGACACAACAGTGGGTCACGCCAGCATGAACATGTTAAACAAATGTTTCTTACCTTTTATGTTTTAAACATTGTTAGTACAAACAATAGATCAGGTATAACAACACTTAAAAATGAAAATGTCACTTCCCAAAAGTCAAATTTTCTATTATTACTGTTGCTTTTTTTTTTTCAAACAAGAAGGCTAAATAAATGGATTTTTTCCCTCTATTTGTTTAGAGTAATTTAAACACTAAAAACTTCATTTTTATTTTATTTTTTTAGGTGTGAATAACTGATCCCAAAGTAACATATAATCATTATTTTGAAAAATATATAAATATATTACCATCCCGTACGCCATCCAGTGAAGGTGATCTCCATAGGACTTTTTCTTGCTCCCAATTCCCTTTCCTTGGATACGAAGCTTGTTTCTCATTGATATCTTCTAAGGTATTGACTAAAAAACAATATTAACACATGACAACTGCAGCAGATCATGTAGATGTGAATTTATTTAATCCTTATTAAGGTCCTATTTAAAATTATATTTGTAGTCTATGATAATTTCCACAGTATATTCCATGTTCTAACTAGCTAAGATAAATGAGAATATTTTCCTAACATACTGGAAGCAGGATAATTAAGTAACTGCTAATCACATGTCTTAATGTTGAATAAACTTCTATCCAGAAATTGTATATTTATAAATTTAATGTTAAAGCTTACCTTCATGAACTTCATCGAGTGATGGGGACCTCCATACTGACTTCTCAGTATGGTGCCATTCACCATTTTCTCCATTTCCATTACTAACAGTACCATTAGGTTTTTTATTACTGACCCAACCTGCAAATGAGGTGAAAACCAGTTATTATAATTATTTTATTTCATTGAATTATGAAATTCTTAATATTCAAATACATCTTTCTAAAACTCCAATAAAAAAAAAAAAAAAAAAAAAAAAAAAGGAAATATAAATACCATTTGTATTGGTGTCAGAGTCACTATATTGCTGAGTTTCATGAAGTAAGAAATCTCCTGTTAGCTTTTTCTCTTCTGCAGCATATTTATCTCCTAATTCAGAAATGTTCATACTGATTAAACTTGAATTATTCATATCTTCCAAATAGCCACTTTCCTGAAAAATCGGACAATCATTATGTTTTAAAATTAAAGTATTAACTGATGGATATTACATAATTATATACTAAGATGTAGTCAAGAACTACTTATGAAAATCTACATCTTAAATTACAAATTTGGCCCACATTGAAGGAGCATTATATAGTAAATTCCTCTATTGAGATGGTAAAAACCAGGTAAATAAAGTACAGATGTTATCTAAGCCATTGAAACAAGATTTTTTGGTGTGAATATATATTGAACAAAATGATTCAGGGAATACATTATTTGAATAATTGAATCTTGAGCACATTTGATTTTTGTACAGCTAAGGGAAGAAGAATTTTTCTCTCTTACTCTTGGCTTAGACTGATTGTGAATTATAAAAATTATAGACTGAGTCAATCTCATATCTTTTTTATACATTTAAAGACATATTTTTATTGTTTTATCACTTTATTCTGCATTCTTACTAAGTTTTATTACCTGCAAGATTTGAATCTGACGAAATAATAAATAATTTTACAGAATAAATATTTAGTAATAACTATGAATATAAAGAAAGAAGATATTCCTGAAGTCCATAACAGCAAAAAAAATATGGTAAAAGCAAACATGAATATAAAAACAAAACCGATATTAAAAGAGAGCATTAGGCTGACAAGATTAACGTAGTCCAAACATTTTTTAACAGGACAATGCTAATGCAGGACCTAATTAGTTTGAGTGTCATTGTTGCCTGCACTCCTTAACATCTTAATACTTATTTCACTAGTAACACATTGCTGATTAGAAAAAAAATTAAGTAAATAAAATAATCAAAGTTATAAATCTTATAAACCTCCTATTGTACCCAGGTAATAATAAATGGGTCAGAAAAAATAAATAAGTTGCTATTATAAGAATAAGTATAAATATTTATTTAAATAATAACCAATTCATATACTTTTTTTTTTTTAATTCTTTATTGCAGTATATGAAATCATATACTATACTACATAACACTGTTCCAAAAGTAGACCAGTATTTTAATTAAACATATAACAACATAGATATAGGATATAATTTCTCATTAATAAATTAAAGAAAAAATAAATATAAAAAATTACTTAATGTGATAGAAAAAAATAAGAAGAAAATAAAAAAAACTACAACAAATGTTTCTTACAATAATATATGTTTAGTTCGTTTATCAACATACCATCTTGTACTATTTTTGGTATAATTTACAATAGTTCTTATTAGATAATTTTTAAAAATTAAGCATTTGAAAAAGTATTGCTTACTAAGCTTGTAATATATTCTTTGATGAGAGGTACTCCCAATTCTGAATGCATGGTTTTAATTTTAGTACTATATGGATAATTACCACTGATTCTTAAACATTTATTTTGGAGTGTTTGCAATTTTTTATAGTTTGATTTATACATACAGCTGAATATTGGGCATGCCTAAGTCAGAATTGGTCGGAGATAAAGCTTTATATAACAATAATTTAGATTTTCCATTAAAATATGGATATATGGAACACAGAACGCTATTTGCTTTGTTACACACATAATTAGTATGCTGACTAAAATAAATAAAATACCATTAGATGCTATTTATTACCTGATGTTGATGAAAAGTATCGTTTAAAAGACAAATCTTTTGGATCAGAACTGAGATTTTCAGCCCCAGATTGGTCTAAAGTTATGTTTGCTACTGCTTTCTCAACATCGTCAGTCACAACTTCCATATCTTTGACACATCTTTCAATTACATCCTCACGTCCGATTTCCCTCAAAGCTTTTTCAAGTTTGTTTCCTTAAATTAATAAACAATTCAGAGATAAAAAAGGAATAAACAAATTAAATCAAATATTTAACATGTTACAAATTAAAAAAAAATTATAAGATATAAATTTAGGTTAATTTTAATAAATTTAACTTACTGTGCAATAGATTTATACTTTGAAAATATTAATATTAAAATCAAAATTAAACATTTATTTTCTAAGTTCACTTAGCAAAAATATCTGAAAACACTAGACATTTATTCATTTTGTTTCTCCTTCAAACCACTCAACAGATTAACTGAAAACTTATAGGGCAAATTTTTTACAAAACTTTAAATTGAAATGCTCCCAAAAATTACTTTGAAAGTCATTAGTAATTTAATTTAATTTTAGCAGTATCAAAAAATAAAATAAATAACTGAATATTCAAATACGTTTTAAAAAAATCTGATGCACACAACACTTGACTTTCACTTACCTCTGTTGTTAAGAACTTTTAAATGAATTTTGAGTTAAATACAGTTCAAGAATAACACAGAGTTTTGATGGAAATATTTATTTTAGACTAAATAATATAACATTAGAAATTATAATATTCAACAATCACCTAAGTTTATAACCTTTTTGCCACTCTGCATACCTTCCACGACTTTGAATGTTACAAAAAATGTTTTATAAAACATTTAGCTTTCCAGTGGTATATTATATATGTATATTACTATTATTTTTAACAGAAAAGAGAAATTAATCTGAAAAAATATTTCTGATATTTTTTGATCAGTTGATAATTATATTCTTTCATATTTACCCATGTTTTGTTCTATGTTAACATTGAGAAATACTTAATTATTACAAATCAACAAAATAAAAGATGTTTTAGAGGAAGAAATTTTGAAAAGTTGCGATTTAAGCCCTGAAAGAATAGTTCTATCAGAGTGAAACTACCTACATAATAGTAAAGTCCATTTAATTTTGCATCAATATATAGACTTTAATTAAAATGTTTAGATCCATTTTTGAGAAAACCATAAAAAAGGTGCAAAATGCATGGTATAAATTGGTACTTCTGGTTAGTCGATTTTAATGAAAAAGGTTCTAAAACATCTCAGGTATATACTTATTTTAAGTATAAAATTTCAGTTTTGTATACCTTCTTGTTTTTGTGCTAGACTTACCACACACAAACACATACATTTTTGCGGGACTTGGTCATTTGGACTCAAGAGACTCTAAAACGAGTATTTCTCTTGAAAACTCTATTAAAAAAATTTCATAATTCCAATACTTCCCTTTACTTACTATATATTTCATTTATAGGTAAGTGAAAGCAAAAAACATTTTTTATTACTCCGAATAGAATTATCTTCATGATTTGTAGTTCGGGTCCTTTCGTAAGATTTAAGATTAATAAAATTATTGGTAAATTTTATTAATCTTTTAGTTCAGGAAATGAAATACACATTCCGAAAATAGGCAAAGAACTAAATGAACTTTTGTTTATTTATTTAGCATCACCTTTTGCTACTGTGGCAAATCGGACGCTACTACAGTGGGAGTCCTGAATTTCGCTTATCCAGGTTTAATTAGGATAGGGATCTTTAATTAGTACTGACATCACACAGGCTCGAGACCACTTTTTAGTCCCCTCCAAAGGTTGGCATAACTAAGGATTTTTTTACTCCCATTAAAAAAATCCGAGGGCCACCTACAGGTTTGTACTCACAACCTTTGGCATAGAAGGCCACGACACTAGAGGTGGCCCTAAATAAACTTTTAAAGTACCTCATTAATAAAAAATATTACTTTTTATCATAAAATGTGTGCAACCCTATCAATTTTAAAGTAGTTGAAGTTTGCCACTTACCAGTAGCTTGAGAACCGAATGTATTCCTCCACAACTTCAAAGCAAGGCTGGTCCTTTGGGGAGAAGTGTAAACCTCTTCCTTGATGATACTTACGTCTTGGTCACTGAGTCCTAACCGCAAGGCCAGCGGTTCCCAGTCGTCTCCAAGAACCTGGCACAGGTCAGCCAGCACCATGTTTCCTTTGATCATCGTCTCTTCAGTATTATAGACTAAAATAATAAGAATATTTTTAGAAAATATTAACTAATGAAGAACATAAAAATAATAAACAACTCTTAATAACTTGTACACTTAAAAAATAAAAGAACACATCAAATATGATTCTTGGAGATATTTCACAATTTCTAATTCCTTTCCGATAAAAATAAGAATAATGTCATGTACAACACACTAAGGAAAGACTTTAATGATAAAAAGTAAAAACAGTATATACGTATTAAATTGTCAGCAAATTCATCAAAAACCAGTTAAATATAAAGCATGGATAAACACTAACTTTTAATTGGACAATGATATAGAAACTCAACCTAGTAATTTGTTACAATTGAATTTTGAAATACAAGTTTGATACCTCCAAGTACAATTTTATAAACATGTATATGAATCTAAAATTCTTCTTATTTATGCCACTCCATGTCAGATGAAAATATATAAGGCACTGTGTCCTTAGATTTCCTTAAAATATTAATTACTTGAACTATTTCCCAACTTCGTATGTGTGTAACTTCAAGTGATTCATTCGAAATTGGAGTTATTGACAGTATATTGTTTGTAAAGAAGAGCAAATAATCAACATAAATTCCCTTCAAATTTTATATTTCCTGAAATTGAAATCCAACTTTCAAGTTTTCATTATACTTCAATGAACGAGACACTATGGATAAAATTAAGTAAACTTTTTAATAAAAATGACATTTTATTTTGATAGGATATAAGAAATATTTATTCTTAAAAATGATATTTGTTTCAGATCATTTGATTGCTGTTTAAATATAATAAGATTTATCTGAATGAACTTTTTATCAGTGTTTATTACATCGAATACTAATAATATAATACTGTTATGCACCAAAATCGTCTCAATAAAAAAATATTCATGTAACTGTGAGCTATGATGAAAATGAATCTGCAGTCAGAGTCTCAAGCAGCTTTTATTTTTTTTTTTTTTTTAGTGAAAACATAACAAATGACAATCCAAGTTCTCAAGATACAAAATTGTTAATTTATTTTTGGTCAACAAAGCACATGATCTTTCGTTTTTGAATGTTCAGATAGTTAAAACTATATACAATTATTAATGAATGTACCATTACAAAGTATTCAAATATGTATAATTGACACTTTGCCTTAAATAATCTTTAATTTCTAAGTAAAAGAGTAATATGTTTGTCGATTTTTTTTTAAAGAAAATTTATATTATTACTTAGTGAAAGGTAATAAAAAAAAACACAGGTAGAAACAATTTTATTGGAAGATTTCTAGTAATAAATAAAATTAAAAAGTAATGAATAACATTTAGGTGGGAAAGATATAAATGTATTTTAACAAATATATTTAAATAAATATTAAATAATTGAAGAACTTTCAATACCAGGTTGAATATTCCTAGGCAGCGAGTAAGATCTCTCGCTTAGATACAGATCACTGCCATACGGTGTTCCATCTTTAACAATGTTATCCGGTAACACAATATTGAGAGTACACACCGCAGTTTGTAAAGGTTCTCCTCTTGCAAGCTAAAAAAACAAAAAACAATATTAACCATTTCCTTTTTAACTTAATTAAATAAAATATAATGAGAATAGATCTATATTGATCATTGCGCTATCTACACATATATAATTATTAAAACTAAATACTAACTTTAGGTTGTGACATAAATAGAAGCCTTGCAACAGGTTTGTCGTCAGGATCCCTCAGACGAACAGTGAAAGGTAGCCTGTTCTCTTTGAATGCTGTGAAATTGACTGAAAGCTGTTCACCAGATTTCGTAACAGGTATCAAATTTCCGGCAAACTCTAGATAGATAGGTTTTCCTTCCAAAACCTTTAACAAGTAAATTAGAATAAATAAAACAAGAATAAAGCAAAAGGTAAGTTATTGTCCTAACGGAACAAGTAAATAATGCAACCGCACTCAGTTGTCGCCTAATTCTGACTAATTCACCCCATTAAGTCAAGGTTTACTTCATCAACACCGTTCCTAATAGTCAGAGCCTCAATTCTACCAAACAAGTGTCAAATATACAATAAAATAAAATTTTGCAAAGATTTAAAAAAAATTATTATTTTCTAAAAATCACAAAATGTTTATTAAGGTATCAAAAGAAATGTGATAAAATCATTTGATCAGCAATATCAAATTGATATAATAATAAATAAATAATAAGTTATAAATAATTTTATTATATTTACTGCTGTGGCCAAAAATATTTTTACAGCAGTACAATAAGAATTAATCCTAGTTAAAAAAAAAAAGAAAGAAATGGTAGCATAAAGGTTATGGTAAAATAAGATAATAAACAATAAAACAGTAAAACAAAGAATAGAGAATATAAATATAAATCACAAAATATTTCATCAAAATTACTGTTGTATCAGTCAATACATTTTTTTTAGGAAGCTTCAAAATGTTGATGCTTTAATTAGCTGATATTTAGTAAACAAAAAAAAAAAAAAAAAAAAAAAAAACCTTATAAGTTAAAGGCATTTTAAATGCTTCTGTATTGAATAGTCTCCTGAATAAAAAAAAAAAAAAAAAAAAAATATATATATATATAATATATATATAATATATATAATATATATATATATATTATTTATATATATTAATGTATATTAGTCTTTAAAATTAAAATTATTTCTCATAAGCAACTTAGAAAAAATAACGAGCCTAATATATAAAAATATTCTATCAGAAAATATTTAATAAAATATCTTAATATTACAATTGTTGATTATTGATATAAAAATGAATTTCAGTAAATTTTTTTAAGATATAAAAATTATCACAATAAAAATAAGTCTCTTACTTCAACATCTCGACTTTTAGCTACTTCTGTAAAGTGTTCTTGGTGTTCAAGCGTTTTATCTTCTCTGTCATCAGTCATTACAAATACCCTCAGCCTTGCTTCGAATGAACTCACTCTTTTAGCATAAACAACAAACCTAAAAAAAATTATAAATATTAAAAAATATATGTACTAACTATATTTGTATTAACTATAAAAAAACTAGCAACGCGCCCTTTGCTTTGCAAAGGTGTAATTTAAATGTGGTGTCATTTATGTTTAAAAAAGTTCAGTTTGACCTATTAAGAGTTTATTACTTTGGGATCATGAGTTTATCGTAAGGAAAAGTGCACTTAGCAAGAAAATATTATGTAAATTATATAATGTCTATTCATTATCATATGGAATCATCACCAGAAATTATAAACATAAATTGGTCAGAAAATCAAAATTGGTTCAGTTTATTTGTTTGTTAATATTAAACATTTCTTAAATTATTCGATTTACTGCTGTTTTATACTTCAAATACATTTAACAAGTTTAATCAGTCTCAAATCAGTTTACAATGGAAATTCTTGTTTTCACAAAATGATCTAAAATAGAAATAATTACTAATATAATAATGTTAGTTTATGGATTTATAACAATTTTTAATTTATTTAATTAAATTATGTATGATTTGGTACATAATCTTTTTCTAAAGTCTTGAGTACAATATGGAAGGCTGTACTGATAGTCTGATGATAACCTATGTGATACTGTACAGTGGCAACAATCAATCACCATAACCTCCCTTATCACATGACAAATAAGGGTTATGTTATGAACATATGTTATCCAAATATAACATAAGTTCATAAGCTTATACGCCTGCAACAACTTTCTATTAACTTTTACAACTTATTTGATTGCATTTTAACTTTTCTAAAATTTGGTGCTTAACAACAGTATGTTTTACTTTTCTATTACTACTCCTAATTCAAGAATAAATTTTTGATGACTTGATTACAGAAAATTTAAGTTTCTCTTACAAAGAAAAAATTAAATGCAATTTATTTTACTTATAACCCTTCAGGAAAGAATGCTCTAAATGATATTGAAAACTGTATCAAAGGTTTAGGAGTTTGCAGAAATCAAGAATCATGATAACATTTTATACATAGAAGAGATTTATATATGTTTGAGTTTGATCTTACTTAGCCATAAAGGGGACATGGCTAGCTTCATTGTAAAGTTGAGAAGCCATGTTGGTAGCGTTACTAACATTACGACAATCCATGAGCCAAAACCTGGCCGATACTGTAGTCGTGAAGGAAACACAATCCTTAACAAATGTCAATGGAGTCGACCCAGTAACATCTTCCCACTGAGCCTTCGCGTTGCCCCCTGTAGCAAAAAAATAAATGGCAATAAGGAAACAACGATAAATATAAATTAAATTAAATAAATCCTTTTCATTTTGATACAGAAGTGGATAGAGAGATGAAATTTTATCTTTTGAGAACTATGCTCATATAGAAAAATAAAACAAAATATTGCAAAATATACCAGTTATGCTGCATAATAATCGAAGGGTGGGAGCCTCGCCACTGTATTGATTGATCATTCCCTTGTTGGCTGCAGTAGGGACAGGTAATGTAAGTGTAATTGGTTTGTGGAATTTTCTCCTCCTCGGTTCAACGGTAACGATAGGTGAAATTCCAACACGATTACCGAGAAGCCTTGAGACCAAGTCATTGTTGATTGGTTGTGCCTAGAATAAAAAGACATAGATGTAAAGAAGAGTTTTAAACAAAATAAAACAGAAAATTGCCATTTTATAATAATACTAATTGTAACCTCTCATTAGCTAGCCATATTTCATTCTGTGTTGATTTAAATTTTTTATATGTGTTTATGATTAGAATAAATATAATATGTTTAGCTTTGATATTGGTCAATTCTGTTAATCTTTCAACTAATGTTAAGTACTACAAATAAAATTATTATTTAGTACCAAATCCTAATCTTATTCTGTGAAATTTACACAGCAGAAGAGGTAGGAATACTCATAATTACTCAATATGTTTTAGGTTTTAAAGCATTGGACACAGACAAATCTTACTCTACAACACGGAATATTGCATAAATAATTGATTTAAAATATTTACAAGAATCTGAAGATTTTTATCGAACTTATTTTACAAGCCAATATTTTCACTGCTCACTCAGCTACAGAACCCTTGCTAACTCTTGCTAAATTATAAAATTTTATTATGATGAGCCTAGGTAAAACATAAAATATTTTTAATTAATTAGATAACTTACTTGAAGGCCAACTCTAATTTTCTTAGTAAGTGCATTGGGCGGGAAGATAGCTTGGACTTGAGGAACGGCAGATGACGAGACCACTCCTCCTTCGGGACCAATCACGTGCACTTCTTGCCTCAGTCGGGACACAACAGCCAAGTATTGTGGGAGTTCTGTGGTAACTATGCGTGCTATTCGCTGACTATCATCTAATTGTTAACATAAGAAAATTATTTTGTTGATATTTGTGACAATACATTTTCAATTCAAATAATTAATTATAAATAGAAATAAAGGAAGCACTGATTTTATAGTCAAATTCAATTTTTCTTGTTAGTTTTTTTAATTAAATGAAAACCTCAAATTTTATAATATTTATGTTTCAGCTCTCATCATTTAACAGAGGTTTAAAACATTTCAAAAACTGAAGCAAGAATAACTACGATACATATAAGTTTGTTATCGGTCAAATAATCAAGTCCTGCAAAAACTTATGTGTGTCTGATTGTCCATGTGTCTGTGTGTGGTAACTCCCGGGCGAAAACTAAAAGTCCTATGAAACTGAAATTTCATATTTAAGACACCTATACGTCCGAGATGTTACAGAATCTTGTTAATCAAAATCAGCTGACCGGAAGAACTACTTTATACCATGCATTTAGCACCTTTTTACAATTTTCTCAAAAACGGCTCTAACGATTTTGATTAAACTCCTAATATCGATGTAAAATTTAATGTGCTTTAATATCATGTAGGTTTCATTCTGATTGAAATAGTATGACAGGGCTTAAATGCCGATATTTTAATATATTATTCTTCTTCTAAAGTACCTTTAATTTTGTTGATTCTATAAAAATAACTATATTATCTTGTTACTACTGATGAAAAACAGCTAATTATGCAAGTTGAGCGAATTTAAAAAGCAACTAAAGGAGAAAACTGATAAAATATTTTTTTAATTCAATCTTTTTGTTTTTGAACATAAGAACAGTAATATAGACGTATTTTATACCGTTGGAAAGAGAAAGATTTTAGAAAAAATATTATATTTTACTCAAGCTTGTAAAAGTTAATAAAGAGTGATAAAAAGCCGATAAAACTAACTGATTATTTTAGGTAACAATATTTTTTTTTAGAGTTTTTAATAAAACACACGTTTCTATATTAATTTAATTTAATTGTTTCACTCATTTTCATCTCTAACTGTATTTGAAAATTCTTTAATCAATTTTAAAAACGGAGGTAAGTGAAAGTCGTGTGTTGACAGCACCAGATTTTTTTATTTTCAAATAGCTAAACTGGTTGGTAGAATTTTATATTGACTGATCAAAACATACATGACAAGTTCAACACTGACATAAATAAAGCAACTAATCTAATGTAAATATTCACCATCTGCCTGAAAACTGTGGTTAAGAATATCTTGTACAGCATTCTGGCTTTCTTCCAAACAGTGTTCCTTCCACGTTGTGCCATTGTCGCTCCTCATGACTATAAGTTCCCTCTCCTTTCCTCTCAGTGACACGAAATGAGGCACTTCAATGATGATTGGTCTAATAAATGAAAAACACGTTTAATTATCTAGTATGAAGTGTTATCATAAACTTCAATCAATAAATTAAAATATAATCAATAAACTTTTTTCAGAAGTTTTTAAGCAATTCAAATTGAGACTGTGGAAGTATATAAGAAAACTGGATGCACTCACCAAATAATTTAAAGTTAATAAGTAAACTTATATTTGTGTGCTGACATTTCAGACTAAATTTTAGACTTTTATCAGAGCTAAGAAAAATAAAATAAAAAGAAGGAATGTATTTCAAACTGATTAAAGATTTGTTGTTTTTTTACTTTCACTTACTATATATAGTAACAAAAAGTATTGCGATCGTGAAAATTATCGAATTCCAGTTTTCAATGGAAATACACTTTTTAGGGTCTCCTGAGTCCAAAAAAACAAGTCCTGCAAAAAGGTCTGTGTGTATGTGGGTGTATGTATGTGTGTGTGTGTGTTGTGTGTGTGTGTGTGTGTGTGTGTGTGTGTGTGTGTGTGTGTGTGTGTGTGTGTGTGGTGCGTGTGCGTGTGTGTGTGTGTGGTAACTCTCGGGCGGAAACGAAAAGTCCTATAAAACTGAAATTTCATATTTAAGGCAACTATACTCCCGCAATTTTACAAAAACTTTTTCATCAAAATCGGCTGACCAGAAGAGTCCCTTTATACCATGCATACTGCACCTTTTTATGATTCTCTCAAAAATTGTTCCGATGATTTTGATTAAACTCGCTACATCCATGTAAAATTTAATAGGCTTTAATATCATGTAGGTTTCATTCTGATTAAAATAGTTTGACAGGGCTTAAATGCCGATATTTTAAATTTTCTTCTTCTAAAGTACCTTTAATTTTGTTGATTCTATAAAAATAACTATATTATCTTGTTACTACTGATGAAAAACAGCTAATTATGCAAGTTGAGCGAATTTAAAAAGCAACTAAAGGAGAAAACTGATAAAATATTTTTTAATGCAATTTTTTGTTTTTGAACATAAGAACAGTAATATACATGTATGATATACCGTTGGAAAGCTAAAGATTTTAGAAAAAAATATTATCTAATACAAAAGCTTGTAAAAGTTAATAAAGAGTGATGAAAAACAGATAAAACTAAGTGATTATTTTATTTTATATAATAGATTTTTTAATAAAACACATGTTTCTATAGAAATTCCATTTAACTAATTCTTTAGTGGTTTCACTCGTTTTTATCTCTTACATTATTTGGAAATTCTTTAATCGATTCTAAAAATGGAGGTAAATGAAAGTCGTGTGTTGCCCGCACCAGATTTTTTTGTTTCTAAGCACTGATGAAGGCCTGATTTTTTTCCAAAACATCAGCACAGAAATATAATAAAATTACTAATTACGTGTGCATTTTTTGATGACGGCAAACTCAAACAACTTCTACAATAACTGATTCTACAGTCATCAATACCTCCTTTGTAATTTAGTATGATTTAATGAGATGAAATTAGTAATGGAAAGAATTTTTGACAAGTTAGTGAAATCTGTATGGATAAAATTAAAGTGTTTTTCTTCTGATGTCAACAGCAATGTTTATGTAATTGAAATAAATAAAATTATAACAAGGAAGAAGAATTATTAGTAAGTCAATAAATTATTATATTTGTATGCTAAAGGTAAACCGTGATATATTTGTACTTCAAGTATGGTTTAAAAAACTATGACAGTCCATTTAAGTTCCAGTCCAGGAACTCATTTTCACCCTAGCTGTTAAAAAATTACAATTAAGCGAGGAATTTAGCAAGATCCAATAAATAGAATAATGAATGTATTTTTGAACAGGGCAAGGATTTCAAGTACCTAGAAGTCAGGCTAAACGAAGGCAGTAGTATTATCAAAGAGATATTATAGAGGCTGGGAAAATGTTTTATTCAGAAAAGTCTTATCTTGGTTTATCTTAACAATTTATTTCATCTTTGGACTATTAATTGTTAATCTATTATTTCAATAACAAAAGACTTCTGTTACTTAGATGCGTCTGATTGAAATTAAATATTAATTTAGTAACTTTTGAAGAAAAAATGCAATTTTTTTAATTTATGGGTCCTTGCCATTGTACTGATTGGATGAAGGGGTCCGCAAACAAATTTTGTAGGGAACCACTGGCCTACACCATTCAATCCAATGACTTACCACCCAAGCTACACCACACAGCCTTGGAGACCTACCATCAGTTCTCACTATGAGTTTCTAATGTAGAAAATTTAAATGGACTTTCTCAGTTTTTTAAACCATACATTTTCTACAATAAAACAATACAAAAATAAATAAATGAAAAATTCCATTACCCCAAGAATTTGGTCCCAGCAGGTGAGAGTTCAATCAATCTGGATGCGAGGGCCTGGGCTTCAGAAAGTGGTGGTGAGATCGCACCCCGACTCCTCAGGTAACGACAGGTGAGCCTTAAAGGAGCTGGAGCCGCTCGCAGTGGTACCACTACGTTGAGGCCTGACCTCCTGCACCCCCGCATAGCTCCTCCTCGAGCGTCCACCAAAAAGCTTACCAGGAAACTAAAAATACATGTACTTGTTATAGAAACATTAAAGTCAAATGAGAATCCTTGATAATGATAGATCTATAGATAATCTGTTTTATTATACATAGCTCTTGAAATGTTTTCAGCACTCTAAATCCAAACTAGACCTCTTTCTTTAAATGTAAACACTTATTTTCCAAAATAACAATCTTTCATAATAATTTTTAAAAAATAATCAATAAATATTGAAAATTTAATTTAACTTATATCCAGGAACTTTTATCAATTGAACTAGGAAGTTAGCTGAGATTTCTAATAAAATAGGTAAAACAAATAAAGCTTGGCTATAGGAAAAATATAGACTTGGTAAGATAAAAAGGTACATTTGTTTGAGGCATTATACCTCTTGATATTCTACTGTAGAGATAGCTGGGTTCTGACCGATAAGACTCTTATGTCAGATATCAGCAAAAGAGATGATATACCTTTGAAGAATTGTTGGTAAAACAAAAAGAAGTCGAGTTAGGTAGGAATGACTGGGAACAACTAAAGCTGTGTTAAATCAAGAATAATATTCAGAACAAACAGTTAAGATGAATCATCTGAACCAGACATGTAAACAGAAGAGTGAGGGACGTAGAAAAAATGGATAATCTATTAGGTCAACATAATATAGAATGTAGCAGATCCTTCACACTTCACCTTAACCTTTTTTATCACCTACTTACTTATGAATCAGATATTTTATCTTTCCTGATTATGTTCTGGATATCTATGTTACATTTGGTTTGCCCTAATATTCCTTTCTTATCATCCTCATAGGACGGTGCTTGTCTATCAGGTGCCCTATCCATTACTGAGAGCTTCTACCTCTTGAGGCATTCCTTCCAAACACCAATTCTCTTTGCTAAGTGGTAGGTGCCTACCGGCTGCATAACCTTGACCCTGGTATTGCGACTGAGCTTCTACCTTGGCAGGCAACCACAATTGAAACTTTCTCAAGTTACGAAAATATAAGAAAAAAAAAAAGAGTTAGGAATGATAGAGTCAGGGATGAACTAAATGTGTGTTCAATCAAGGATAATATTGAGAAAAGACAGTTAAGATGGTTCAGACATGTATGCCGGGAGTGAGAGACAGAGACTCTATAAAAGCAATGGTATATCAACCAACTGGAAATATATCTCATCCAAGAATATCATTTAATGATCAAATAGATAAGCAAGTAACAGCCCAAGGTAAAATATTAGAGGAAATAAAATATTTTGCCAAAATAAAGATATCTGACAGATCTGGTTGGATACAAAAGAAGATAGAATTTTGTGTACAATAGTCCAACATTTGCCAGAAATGAAAAAAAAAAAAATTCCCAAAGTTTCAGAGAAAGGCCTAAATGTCATTTTAGAATCTTGAGCTGTGAATAAAGTACCCTTTTTCTTTTTTCTAAACTTTATACCTTGGTTTGGAACTTTCTGATCCTTAATAACTTAAGCATTCTTGAAAGAATCCCATGTTTTTTTGTTTTTTTTTAAATGGATCAGGCCATTGAATGAGGAAAACCAAATGATGTGCTAGCAATATCTTTATAATTTCAAGATATCATATATATATATATTTTTTTATATATTAGAATTTTTTATACTTAAGGATGTTTTCCATAATTTAAGTTCTTCCTACTTGACTATCTAACAAGGAAAGAAGCATATATATCATGAGATTTCTCTTAGCGTTTTTTTCCTTCAATCTAATAATTTTCAAGTTTAAAGTTTAAACCTTAAACCTTACTGAGAGAAAAATATAACATATTTACCACACAAACTCTAACCCATGATTCCAATATTGATAGCTCAACATTGATTTAGATATAAATTGTTAAATAGAAATGAAGTGTCATAGATTTACTTATTAATTGAAGGAAGTGCCTAATGTTCCTTATATAATAAAGGTCATGCTCAATTCCCAAGGACTTTTACTAATCCATTTTTTAAACTATTATTTTTTAATAGTATTATATTAATCCATAAAGATTTAAGTTAAGTGTTAAAATTTGAATAAATAAGAAAAGTTTTATATAAAAAACAATGAAATAAAAAAAAAAATGATAATACCCAAAGGTAAATTATGGAAAAAACCAGTTGGAACCAGTGAAATTGAAAAAAAAAAATGCAATTAACTATGGGATATTTAGGAACTAGCGGAATATGTAATAGCCCTGTAAAGATAGTTAGATTAACAACTGTTGATTTAAACTGACATTATTTATAAATATGATTTTGATCATTAAAGAATTTAGTACATATATTTCAAAACAGATAATTCCAATATTTAAAATTGAAAAAATCTTAGTTAATAGAAAATGTAAAAATAACATTGACTATCTTCTGTGAAGGGCTACAACATACTAGAGTCTAATAATACTATTAAATAAAAATTATTGAATATAAAATCAAAACATAAACAAGCAAACCATAAACATATTTAAACATAATTAAATGACACAAAAACAGTTTTACTGGCAAAAGATAAACAAAAACTATTCCTAACAAACACAAGACAAAATAAGTTAACAAAGAAAGACCATTCAAATATTATCATATTTTAGTTTCCAATATAATATTTATTGATAGTTAACCCTTAAATTAAATATTGGCATACCAAAACATAACTCACTATATTCATAACTTAATTTGTTGTTTATAGTTCTGTTCTTTATCTTCTATGTATTAATATTTTCTGAATGTGTATTGATGCATCGATGACTTATGTAAATGGTTAAAAGAAAAAAAAAATTGCAAAACATTTATCATAGTTGAGCCTTTTCGATTAAGTACAAGAATTGATTTTATTTATTTAAAATGGTAGATAAAAATAATAATAAAGAATAATGAAACCAGTTATTAAAAAAAGAAAATCACTCGGTTTAAAGCTGATCCAATAATCATAGACTTTGGTATAACTTTCCTTTTATAAATAAAATTGGAGGCTGATATATAATTTCACCACTCTTTTGTTAAATATTGATGCACAACATTTCGCCTAAAATGTCATCTTCAGGTGTTTTCTTTTACATTTCAGGCCATGCCAATGTTTACATTTCGAAGTAAAAGAATATCAAGAGATATTACTTAAGAAACAGAATGTAATTATTAAATCCTTTTTATTTGAAATATTTAAAAAATATATCAAGTCATTATTTAGAGATTTTACTTAAACGAGTTCTCGGTTAAAAAATACTTCATTCCATGTTTTAATATTTTCTTTAAACATTTTTATACTGTTTTCATAGTTTTTAAAGAATGACAATACAGCATTTACTGACAAAACTTATGTTACTAAAATTATTAATATTTACACTATATACAACCCCAACACAATAAAACTAACAACATAAAAAATAAACAGATAACACCACACAATTAAAAAAAAGCTATAAACAGTAAAGCAAATAAATTGAGTGATAAACAGCAATTATAATATAAAATTAAAATTATTATTTTGTTTATTAATAGAAAGCCTTTGTATTTACAGTGCAAAACAAGTGGAATTACTGTGCAAAAATGATTTATTAGTTTATATAGAATTAAAAATAACAAAAATCAATTACCTGTATCTAATATTATACAATTTATTAAAATTAACATAAAAAATTTATGAATACCGAAACATGCAATAGTTAAGATGACATGAAATATAATTATAGAATAACATATAACAGCACGAGATGAAAATATCAATGATGAAACAATGTGTTTAGTCTGATTTCTCCCAAGACGACAATGACAAAAAAAAAAAAAATGTTGAAGCTAATTTCACATCTAAACAGTTACGAGCAAAAATAGCTACCAAGCAGCATAACATACATTAGTTCGGATTAACTTACTTTGTCCATTGACCTTTGCTGTTTGGTAAAGATCACACCGAAAACAACAAAAGAAAACAATATATCAAAAACTGAAACGAAACAATGTTAATTAAAAAACTAAAAAACACTTAAAAAAAAAAAAAGCATGAACATATAAAAAAGGGTCATACTCGAAAATTTAAGGATTTAAGTTAGGAGTTTATATGTTCATGCTATATATAAAAAAAAAAAAATAATAATGATAATATTAGCATTTTTCTTTTAATTTTGTAAAAAAAAAAGAAAAAAAAAGTTAGAATCAATCAAGATGTTATGACACCACCGCAATCAATACCTGTCTCTGCACATCCCGGCGCTCTTCCCCGCACCGAGTCTTCTCAGTGTAACATTGAGGTTATGTAACCTAATGGATATAAGCACACGATGTCAGTGCACTTATCTTATAAAAAAAATAAAATTTAAAATAGCATATCAACAATACTTTACCACCAAACCTCACCATCATTCACATGGTGTTAGGGTTAATCCAGTTGCAACTGGAAAAATTCAAACAGTTAAAAAAAAATAAAAACATGCAGAGAATACTGATATATAAAAGCTGTATAGCTGAAAAAATAAAGTTGAATATTTTTGATAATTTAAAACTGGGAAAAGAGAGGAAAAGGACATGGTTTATTGATAATAAGCAATCATTTAAGACAAAATAAAATTGAAGATGTGCATACATGCAACATAATATTACCATCAAATATACAAGCTGGTTCTACATTATTGCTTAAGCAATATTACACAATAATATTTATTGTCTATTTGGGGAGTTAGAAGGTTGGTTTATTTTATCAATTAAAATATCAGAATTGTTGAATAAGTGACTGTATATAATAATGAGGATGAGATTATTTTATTTTCTCATGATAATATTTATTTATTTGTCAATAAACAAAGTTGGTTCTACAATCAGTAGTTAATATTATTTTTTGTAAACGTATACTCATCACATCCCAAACAATTTCTTCCCTTTTTATAAGAAGTGTTGTTAAAGATTTTTTACATATGAGCTAAATGTAGTCAAATTAGCATCTTTAAGCCTAGAGGGGAAAAGTATCAGAAAAATATGGCACAACCAAATTCTTCTTAAGTATTCATTCATTGCTGTCTACATGGCAAGGATGAATCGATCGCAACCATTTCTAATTTATGAACAGATCATTTTTAAACCTCTTTTGCTTTTTTTCTGGCTACAGAATTATATCAAATTGAGTTAACCATGCATGTTAAGGAAAAACCTATCCAATGACTAACACCATTTCCATGCTCAAAGAACTCAATTTTATCTTGAACTGGAATTCGAACCGCGTATAAGAATTATTTAGGTTTGTATATTCTTGCTGTAGCATGGAGGACTTCAATCCATCAAGTCCTACATGGCAGTTATTACATATAAGAAATAATAAATATTAACATTAAATAGGTATTTTTTTTAACAGGATAAACTACTTCCTATGATTTTTATGAGTGAAGTTCGTAGCTTTAATTCAAAATAAAATAACCTAAGAAATTTATTTCAATAAAAATAAATTAAATCCATTAGGAAACTTTAGAATCATACCAGTCATATAGTTTAACCATGCGACGAAACCTTACTTTCATGCAAATAAGAAAAGAGATGGTACATATTTTTAGGATTAGAAATGGATGAATTAAATAAAATCCGAGAATTAAACCAATTTGGTTTGACTCAAATCCTTACAATCTAATGGATACAGTTTCTCCTTCGAGTTGGAGGCCAGAACCAAAAAGTTTACTGACTAATATCAAACTAAAAGCTTTTCAAAGCTTCATAATAAACAGATCACAAGAATGAAAATATGAAAAAGAATCAATAAATAAAAACTCTGTGATAAGCTATAATTCAGTATGATGTTTCTAAGTATTATTTTCAGTCCTGCCCTGTTGACTTTGTCAGATAAATAGTTTACTTTAAAAGAGCTTCAGTTTGCTTCATCATCTTGTAATTAAGGGTGGTTACGTGATAATAGTGACAGGGAAGTCAGTACTGATAGTGGATCAAAAAGTCATTATCATGTTGGTTCACAACTATAGATATTAAACTCCACACCACAGTCGTTATATCATCATCATAATCTACATCTCTGTACCACATGTTGGTGTCAGGTTTTTGCTTTAGAGCCACCTACAAGTGTCCTTGTTCTCTGATAATCTATCCTTCCAGATTAGACTACTCTTTCAGAAAGCTTTCTCAATGCGCTGCTCAGATGTGATTCATGGACAGCCTCTAAGTCGCATCCCTTCTACCTTTTATCCAAACCACCTCAGAGCTGTTTCTATAGAATTCCTACAAATCTTTTCCCCTCTATGCAACTATTGTAAGAGTACAATCAGAACTGGAACTCATCATGTAACGTATTCTGTAGTTGTGTTTAATACAATTTTAAGAATATACTTATAGCAGTTGAATTTCTGGAGGACAGGTTCAAAATTATTAGGAGGTTGGATTCAAGTTGTATCATGGCAGGTGAATACTCAAAAATCATTGAAAATATGCAAATCCTAATATCTTTCTTGATTGATTTTGATTTTGTTTTATGTACTTTTGTTCTATTCAGTACACTTATCCATGTGCTTCTCCTTTTAAAACTAAATACTGTTCGGTTAGCTCTTAATATTTCTAAATTTAACAGTGTATGAACTTTGTTCTGGATTTCCCAACAAATGTTGGGCACTTCCAGAACATTACATTACCTTAACTTCAACAAGTTTCATCAGATTTATTACAAATCACTGAGTTGACTGCTTACCAATTTGTTGCTGCCTGACATCAAATCCTGATCCCAATAAGTTAGAATTGTTTATTTTATAATGTGTAAGCTACAGCACAAGAATGTTTCAATTAGAATAATACTTTTATGATTTGTGAATTAATTTTCAGCCTAGTTAGTTAATTGGATTAATGGTTCTCCTATTGGTTCCAATTCCACTCATTTTATTTGAAAGACTTGCAGTCAAGGTATAGACGATTCAGTTTCAGGAAATCAAATAGAAAAATGTAACTAAAAATAAAGAGGAGAAACACAATATTTCAATGTTAGGAGTGAAAATAATATAATAGTGAATACAAAATAAAAATGTATTAATTAATATTTTGAAGTGAAGTGACTAAAAGAGGTAATGAAATAAAACTTATTAAGCAAAATAATTCAAAATACAATATTAACAAAATAAAGCATTCCGTATATTTAATTGAAGTATTCAACTTTATTTACCCCAACACCTTTAATTTATAGGAGAATGTAGTGCTATACAGTCATGCGGTGATGTAACATAACATATTTACAATAATTGTCCAGTTAAACCAGTTATAATTTAATTTGAAAACAATCTATTTCTGAGATTGTTTATCAATAATTTGTTTTTTACAGATAAAAACCTCTTACAAAGTTGAAAAAATTGTAAATTACGATAAGATGACTATCGGATAACATACCCAACATGAACTGGAGTCTGAACAATTTCCACATTGTCGGGCTGAGTGCTGTTCAAAAGGTTTTCTTTCTTCTGATAAGCCATTGGCTCTCCTGCTGCAACTACATTTAATAATAAATATATAACTACTGTTTCGACACAACAATGGTTCAAAATAAAGGAATTACTGTTTCCTCTTAGTGTCAATAGGACATTTTGTATTCTTATTGACACACTAGCAGGTAAACAGATGGATGGAATGCTAACACAAGCAGTGTGAATGATAAGTTTGTTTCAATCACCAAATATGGAAACCGAAAAATAAACAATATTACATTTATGATTACTTTCATAAAATGAAAATAGAAATTTATTTATTTAAAAAAATATATATTCAACAATAAAAACTATATCAATGATACAATGGTATTAAATGCTTGTTATAATGAATAAATGCTACGATAAATTAAAAAAAAAAAATAGATAGCTTGATATATAATTGATTAGAAAGCAAGTTTTATAACATTTTAATTACATTTATTTTTTACCAATTGTTTTTTGATGTCATTACAATGAATCAATAAGTAAAAAAAGGAAGTAATTTTGACTTCAAGGCAAAAATATTCTGCAATTATCTATTATAGTTTACATAATTTTATAAGCACATATTATTATTAAATTTTTTACTTTTCTCTATTTTTTATTAACTTTTTGGAATTAAATTGCATGTGCAATAACTAATTAAACATTGCTTTTTAGATTAACTGTTTTTTTTTCAGAACTACATTAAAATTGCTAAAAGAAATAACAAAGAGTTGGAATAATAACCTATTCATAAATTTGCTGCAAACAACTAGTAATCTGGTAAGAATACGAAAATTAACAAAACATTTGCTGCTTCTCCAATTTTTCATTATTTTCATAATGATATTGACTACTAAATATTGTGTTAACTAATCAGTTTAACAGAACCAATTTATAAGTTGTTATTCAAGAAGAAATAATAAAATAATAAGTTTATTTGTGGTTCTTTCCATGTTATCAACAAACTTTTATTTTTTAAATTTTATTAAACATTTTGTTTTTAAAGTTAAAAGTTGTAAAAAAATTCAATAAATAAAAGCTGTACAAAGTGGTTAATAACATAAAAAGAACCATCAATAAACGTAATTGGTATAATGCCATAATATATACACAAAAGAAGGGCTTTTGTTATACATATATAAAACATATAAAATCATACATACGTTAAATTATGTTAAGTATATTCTATACTTCAGCATAATATACATCTTAAAATGTTAATTATTGACAAAATAATTAAGTAAGATACAAGCAAATAAAAAATAATAATCCCAATGAAATGGTCAAGTTTATTCCCTTAAGATCTCTTACAAACTGTTTTATGATGCTTTTCCCCACTCACTCTAGGCTAACTAATAGAAAAATAAAAAGCATGAAGCAATTGCACAAGTTGAATTCAATTAGTGGTTAATTTTTTTTTTTTTTTTTTTTTTTTAGAAATCCTTTCTTGATTAAAAATGTATTTCATTATTAACTAACCTACCATATATGATTTATATTATTAATAATTTTATTTAGTTTATTCCTCTTATAAATAATAATTATTTTGGCCTATATATCAATGAACAATTGAGCATATTTTAATGTAGAAAGTATACTTCGCAAACATTTACATTAAAACTGATGCAATCAAAGCCGAAGAAGGAATAAAACTATAATAATTATAAAAATATTAAATTTTTAATATTATTATAAAATTGATAATAATAATTGGGAAAAAAATAAAATAAATACACAAGGAGGAAAACAATATGCCACCTTCTATTATTTATTAAATTTATACTTGATTAATAATTAACAATTATGCTGATATTATATATTTGTATAAAATTTAAATGATAATTAGGTATTTTTTTATCCTCTACTAGTTATTACATAGATAGATAAAATTTGCATTTATACATTCCCATAGAAATTAATAAATACAAATAATAATGTCTATATTCGTAAAAAAAATGTTTAATAATTAACTTACTGAATGAATCCCTGTGATGGTCATGTTCATCACGTGTGACATCAATTTTAACCGAATCATCTCCGAGGGACTTCATATCATCCACAGTCA
This sequence comes from Piezodorus guildinii, assembly GCA_023052935.1. Taxonomy (NCBI): domain Eukaryota; kingdom Metazoa; phylum Arthropoda; class Insecta; order Hemiptera; family Pentatomidae; genus Piezodorus; species Piezodorus guildinii. Next base: position 75,406,535 of record CM041298.1, on the reverse strand, counting down.
TGTACCTATATTGTTGCTGGTCACTAAGCATAGGATCTTCCCCTGTAAATTTAAATTAATTTTAAATAATTACAATACATAGATGGAATTTTAAACTTTATTAGAAAAAATAAACAAAAAGCGGCAACTATATATTATAAATGCAGTGTAAATGCTATATTTTAATAAGACGTAATTAAATAAAATAGCTAAGTATCTTGGCTCTATAGCGTGTTCATAATTTGGTCTTCAGCTTATAAACTTAATACATAAAATTAAAACTATAACTACAGCCGCAATTAAAAAAAAAAAAGTAATAAAAACAAATTAAAATATAATATTTCTTTATTTAGCAGTGTGAGAGCTTTGAGATTGCAATTACCTATGTTATCAGGTAAACAGGACTAATAATAAATGTTGATATAATCTAAAAATAATTTATAATTATTTTGAATGACATCTTTTGTTTTGTGATATTAAGTTATTGTACATTAGAGTTAGAGAGAAAGAATGATGAAGAAAATTCACAAGAAAAAATCAAGTTAACTGTTCTAATGTTTCTTATTTATTATCTCCTTGTATTCCAAGTGCTTAAGATGTAATTGATTTGACAATTCGGTACTGATAAGCCACACGAGAAGACTACAATGTTGTACCTAAATTTATTAAAGTAGGGAGCAAATTCAATGTTATATATTTATCTAAGTAATAATTTTGTCATAAAAAAAATAAAGAAAAAAAGAGAGAGAACTTGATCACTAAAATTCATGAAAAGTCTAGGTCATCAGTTGTAAAAGGAAGTGACTAGGCCACAAATTTGGGTACCCACTTTATAGAGGATCGGTGAGCCCCAGGAGGTTTGAAAATAAATAATTATTCTACCACAGCCTGGTTCAAACTCAGGACCTGAATAGTAACAGTCTAATGCACATCCCACCGAATAATTCCACTCCTATTTTATTCTAGAGCAATTATTTACATAGATTTTAGATCTTATAATTGCTTTTATGTGGTAGAAACATCGTCTCAACAAGGAAATTTGATAAAATTAAGAGTTAAAAATTTAATGGCCGACACTCATTAAAATTGTATTTGAAAATTGGGAAAAAATGGAAAACCTACAGTTAGGTACGAAATTAAAGTAACATACAATAGAAAAAAAAATACAGCGGCTTCATAAAAGGTAAGATGAGGAAATAACAAAAAACATTTTTACAAAGAAGGAATAACATAATTAAATAATGTAATCACTTACATAGAATTTATTATCAGTTGCTTTTCCAGTTAATTCTCTTTAACAACTATCTCTCTAGCCAAAGTATTATTTAGAATATGTTAAGATATATCTTGTGTATTTTGGTTAAATGTTACAAAAATATACAGAGTTCAAATAAATAACTTTTGTAAAAATATTTAGTTTTGTGTATAAAATTTGTTCCAGAATTTTCTCCTTTATTGTTCTACACCATTGTGTCTGTGGTAAATAACCATAAGTAAATTAATAGAGAACTGCCAAGAACAAATTTTATCATTATTTTCAACTAATAGATTTTTTTATCACTAAAATAGAATATTAAATTATGAGATTTACTGTATGACAGATGATTTAAGTTTAACACTATTGATTCGGAAATTTACTGTAAACAACTATTGCAACTATGAGGCTCTTGCCAGTAAGGAAAAAAGCTTGCAATTAAAACTAGTTTAATCATATTATCTTATCATTGCTATGATTCAGTCTATTATCAACTATGTAATTTATTTTGTACCGAAAAAACATAATTTTAATTTTATCAAAGGAATGATAAGATCATTAATTTTAAGGATAACTAATCAAATATTTATTAATTGATTAATCAAGAGCACTCAGCCAAGCAATAAAAGCATAAAGAAATATACCTTGAAATGTATCAAGTGTAAAAATGTGTTTCATAGCATATGTCAATTTTGTATTTTGATGAAAGTTTTTGTATGATTTCCAAAACATACTAAATGAATATGATTGTATAAATATTCTTCATTAAGGGGTCCTAAACCTTTTTTTGTGAACTGTTAAAATAACATGCTCTATTCAAAATAATTAACAATATTTCGCAATATTATTTGGTATATAACATTACCTATAGGATACATTCGGTATATACACATAAATAAAATTCAAACATTATAAAATTTAATAGTTGCTACAATCACAAACTATCAAAGATAAAACAATGCAGCTTTCACAACTGATGAACTTTGGCTATAAGTAGCCAACCTTCAAATTTCAACACCCTTGATACAAAACAAAAATAAGTAAGTAAATTTTTAAGTTCAGATTAAAAGTGTTCGGAAAAAACTATAAAAGGTGTGAAGTATCTGTTTTTAGTATTTTGTTTTAAAAAATAAATTAATTATTTACATTCAAACTTATATGAATTATATCACAGTCATGAATTTGTCATGTAAATTTTTCTGATTAACTGGAACATTTGGATTTATTTTTTTACTCATGGTTTTCATTATATTTATTTTTTTAAATACACTTTATTAAGAACTGGATTTATCTTAAATTTTGAACTTGTTCATTCATAATAATGCCTCAATAGACAGTTTACAAAATTATTAAAATATTACAGAATAAGGAATTGTTAAAGCAATTTATTTAGTAAGTCTTTGAGAATATGAAGGTAAATATCCTACTGCTTTATCTTGAAATAATCTTAGCATTCTTATAAAAACATCAAATTCAATTAAATTAAGGATAACACTAATTTTAAAGTTAATATAATAGAACAGCAACTCATGGGTAGTTCCTTAAAAATCCATTTGCAAGTCTTGTAATCCTATTTCATATTTAGTTATACATTATTATAATGATAAATTTCAAAAATGAAAAAAAAAAAAAAATGCTGATATGATTTTTAACACTGCTACCTACATAAACATTGATTTCAAATGTAACTAAAAAACTTTCTTAAAAGTTATATACATTTTTGACTGAACTTTCAAATTTCAAATTAGTTTCAAATTAAGTGGGGGAAGAGGGTACTAAATCTCCAGTACTCTTTTAACCTTTACCAATCCATACCATAATTATAGGAGTATATAAGAAAAAAAAAAGGAACCTAAATTTTTTAAAAAATACATCCTAATGCTAAAACTACAACCTTTTAATAATATTTCCATCAGGAAAAAAAAAAGAAAATCATCAAAATCACAGTATAATTAAATTTTGTTTTCTTTGATAAAGATTAATATTTACAGAATAATGACTGACACTAAAATTCTATGTGATTGATTATTCAAAAAATAGAGACAGTAAAAATAATATCTAAGTATTCAATTAATCACCGTTTTTACTCCTTAGTTTATTAATTTGTTCTATTTTCTAAGTTTTTATGATTAAATGTGCAGTTATTTCTAATCATAGGTTTATTTTTATCCATTACTAATTACAATGTTCTGAACAAAATATTAGTTTTTAAATTTATTTAGGTCTGTCCCCTCTGACCAATATTGCCAACTGAGCAGGCATAGAATAGATTTGGGGGCGGAAAAGCTGAATTGCGCATGCGCAATCTGAAGGCAAAATTTATATCTTTTATAACTTCATTGAAAGCTGGAAGTAATTAATAATCTTTACTATCGGTCCCATCGTTATTAATATCCATATTATGAACATAAAACACTAAAATTAAAATAACATTTAAGACATACTGTAGATCCATAATATGATATTATTACTTACAAAAATATATAAATATTAATTTTTAACTTATAAATTCATACAATCTAAAAATGTTTTATTGGAAATAAAATTTACAAATCAATTAAGTTACAAGTTCTCATATTGCTGAAAACCTAATTATTTAGTGTTTTCATATAATTACTGAAGGATTTATTGATCTACTATTGATAAAATATAAAAACACAGATTATTAAATAGGGAACTCTAAATTAAAATAGAATGAAAGAGTTAAGTGACTTTTATAAATAAAAGAGTAATAATAAATAATTGTAAGGGGCTGTTTTGACGAGTATTCAAAATTTTAATTGTAACAGAAGTATATCAAATAAAATAGATTTTTTTTCATTTAGAATTTTAACCTCAACTCACCTAACACTAAGACAGGAGTTGACCACTATTAACAATGCCATTTACCACTAAATTACTGCTATTATGAAAGACAACCTTGGATGATTTCAGAGATAAGATGATTGCTAAAAGAATTTTGAGAGACAAATACTACAAAATGGATTTCCAATTAATTGCAGGTAGAATAGTTATTTATGTCAACATTTACACCCAGAATGGAATATCGTGGAATAAATATCAATTTATGAGCATAAAGGTAATAATTCCAATAAATGCCCCATAAAATATTAAATAATGATATTTATAGAAAAAAAGAGAATATTTCTGTATATTAAACATTCAGAATATAAGGTGCATATTTATTCAAAAATGTAAATAATAAAAAAATCTCCCATGATTCAGTAAATCAAAAATAAATAAATAGATAAAAAAAAGGAAAAAAAAAATATAGAATCTCTTAAGCATACAGTAATTGATAGTAAATAAAATAATTATAGTATCGAGTATATAGTAATAATATCTAGTAAAACGAGCCTTTAGAACTAATTACCTGATTCTATTCGGGTTAAAGATAATTGTGTAAAAATTAAAATATTTTGAATTTAATAATAAAATCTCACTTTAAATTAAATTGTTATTTACTACTAATTCAACTAATAACGCAGAAATAAATACAGTATCTTGAGATTTGTTAGGTTTTATCTTAACCGATTCATGCATGATTGTTTTTAATCCATTAAAACTTGAATTCAACTTATTGAGCAGCCAAATAATATATAATCATCTTTATAAGTTTTCATAATGCCTAAATATGACAGATATTTCATTTATAAGGTGGTTTCTAAGCATGGAGGGAAAAGGTCTTCATAATTAAAAATTTGCATAATTTTCTGTCAAAAAAGGGATTTTAAAATAACAAGAAAATTAATTATTGCTAAAAGAATATGAAAATATTAACACAAGTATATTTAACAATTGAAAATTTAAAAACCAATGATGCAGAACTATTACAAGATGGGATCCTCTAAAATTGAAAATCATAGCGATTATAAAGAGCAAATATTTTCTTTCCAAGGATCAAATTGAAACAAAAAAAAATTTCAAATATAAATTCATCAAAGGCTTCCAAGTCCATTTATATTATACTAGCTGTATCTCACGGCTTTGCTCGCGAATATTTAATGTTTATTGTACACGTTTGTGGTAAAGAGTAGAAACAATACATATTACTTCGCTCTCAGGCAATCAGCTACTCTTTCCACTATGTTTATTTACAATGAAAGTTATTATATATTGCCAGATTCTGATTTTATTCTACCAAATTTACAATAAACATCCTCAAAGAAGTAAACATATCGATAATTATCAATACATTTTAGCTTTCATTATGTTCAGTGAGGTTATACTAAGAAAGACACCTGAAATAGCAATGTGTTACTCTGTGTATGGTAAATAAAATATTATTATTCCATGTCAGATATCAATTTTATTCCCTCTAGGTTACAATATCAAACCATTACCATGTAGCCACATCCAAATTATTCAATAACATCATTTTATCTTCAAAATATAAGCATTGTATATCAGCATAACCTGCGTATTTTCCCGAATTGTGAGTATGCTTTCCTCCAGAATAACCCGTTTTTTTTTTAGAGTAGAAAAATAAGTCTTATTATAATCTTGAAACGAAACATTTTTTAGTCATCTTGAATTATTAAAAAAAAATAATGAAGATTGAACATGTTTCTATGGGACCCTACACACGAAACATTGATACGACGCTTAAATATATTTACTATAAATTATTACATATTATCTATCCTGATGATGTTAAGATAACATTGCTTTTATGCAGTTAGGAATTTGATTGTCATTCAGATGAGTACTTATAGTATTTCAGGAGACGTATAGTTTTTGAGTTATTCTAAAACCAATTTTGTTTTACGTTTTAGAAAAATATTTTTTTAACCACTTAGAGGAGGAATTTTCCGAACCCAGCCTTATTGTACATATAGACAGTAAAGTGAAGCTCCAGGAAAAAATTCAGCTTCAGAACCAAAGTCATTTTTGGGATACTGCGATGACCAGAAAATCGAGTGAAATGGCACTTTCTTTTATAAATATAGATTGATTGTTTAAACTAATACACTAATAAATAAAAGTAAAGGGACAAAATCATATAAAAGTCTGTTCTTAATATTGATTCAAATAGAACTTAAATATAAAATATTTTAATTTATAAATTAAGTTTACGCTTAATTGTGTGTTAAATTGACTGCACCCTCAACCAACTTCTCTCATAATATATTTTACTTAATATGATTTGTAATGATTAAGCTGAAATTTAATTAAAACACCTAAACTTTAAACTTTACCACATTTTTTATTCCCATTTACTGCTACATTGATTTATTAGTACTCTACACAGGAATGACCTTCAGCTGTCAATATAATTCACTTGATAGTAGTTTTCTGTAGAAAAATTATCAGAAACACTATACTAAATAAAGCCATAAATCAAGTAGAAAAACAATGGGCTCCTTTTTTAAAAGAGAAAAAAAAAATCCATGATGTATGGAGTTCCAGGAGTCAGCTGAAAATTGAGTCCCTTTGCTGTAAATGCGACAATTGCACATTTGCTGGGAAAATGCCACAACGATTCTTTCCTCCTTACTCACCAGAAAAGGATGAATTGATATGACTCCTTTCGGATTTGAGACATTCGCTGAGAGACAGTTCAATGTGAGAGTCCTCTGGAATTATCCCAAGCAGAACAAACAACTTTTTAGAAAGCTAAAGTTTTAGCAAACGTTGCCCAGAATATTATAATGGATTCCTTGAGGATTATTCATCATCCCCTATATGGATGTTAATTGAGTTGAAGTTTTTATTTTATTTTAATTATTCATTTAGCCGACCTATCTTTCTATAAATTTTTTAATTCAAATACATTTGTCATTTATAAGTGAATATTCTCATTTTTTTCAAAATATAATTTAGTTTCAACTTTCTATTATGAAGAGTATAATTATATTATTTTATTAATTAGAACCATCTCTTCTTTTAAATATATTTATCATCACATTAATAAATCATTTCATAAATAGCACATTACGTATCGAGGCCCATACTGTCTCCTCTTCAGGAACAATTCATTAAAAATATCTTCCATATTAAATGAATATAGGTCATTTATCATCATTAAAATTCTTTTTACTTGTATTTTACAAATGTCATTATTATTAAAATGTCACTATATAGTTATTGTTATTTCACAGCACGTATTTCAACTAAATAAAATATTTATACATGCTGGACCAACAAATATAAAATAGTACAAGTATACTTGTAGGTCCAGCATGTATAAATATTTTATTTAGTTGAAATATGTGCCCGTGAAATAACAATAACCATATAGTGACATTTTAATAATAATGACATTTGTAAAATACAAGTAAAAAGAATATTAATGATGATAAATGACCAATATTCATTTAATTTGGAAGATATTTTTAATGAATTGCTCTGAAGATGAGGCCACGTGGGCCTCGAAATGTTAAGTGCTATTAATGAAATGATTTATTAATGTAATAATATAAATATAAGAAGAGACGGTTATAATTAATAAAATAAAATAATCAGGATATAATTTATATGCTGTAAAAGAGAGAAGCGAGTTGTAATATAGCGTGATCTGAGTTACTAGCGATAACAAGTGATGATTAATATTAAAATAGAATTGAAAATTATATAAAATCTAACTTAAAAATACAATATGTAGCGAGACTGACAAGCTGTTTGAAAGCAGCAACCCAACATATTCGGGCAGTATTGCTTTGTTTTGTTCTAAAATAAATCATTTCTCTCCCTCCTTTATGTAATTGCGATTCCTAATTTCATAGCCATCTGTTTTCTTCTTACCCTATTTCATCTATTTTTATTTAAATAATCAATATACAATAGTTATATAAATGATGCCTTGAGTTCTACAAGCATTACATTTCTCATGGTAGCTAAAATAGCTTGAAATAAAACAAAATTTTGTAAACTTTGTAAGATTAAGTTCATATACATATACAGTTAAGGGTTTTCTCTCAACTCACCCCAAACACGTACATTTTTGCGATATAGACATATAGATATACTTAAAAGCAGTAAAATAATTAGTCTACAACATGCATATAAAGTACATTCAAAGTTAGTAAAATATAGGCAGGGATATTATATTACATATGCTTACAGTTCAACTAATATTAGATGAAAAAGAAAATTATTATGCGGAGGAATAAGAACTTACGAGTATATAACATTTGCCCTTGGTAGTAAGGAAGGTAGACATGCTGAGCATGGGTAGGTTTCCCATAGTCATTCATCGTTACTGCGACCATATCATCCCCACCTAGAGCCGACACATCACACTTGTACTCCCTTCATCTTTCCCACTTTCACATACCACCGTTATCTGGTCCCAAGGTATAAACAGTAAAACCTCGATTAAGCGGAAGATGTAGGCAAAAATAATGGATACTACTTATATTTTATTTGGAGCAAATATATTTATTTAAATTTGGAAATAAAACGGGCAATAGCAAATTTATTTGTATTAAATAAAAATATTAAAAATAACGCTTCAACAGGGTTAATTAAATTCAACGCTTGAATTTCAAGATTACAATTAGACTTTTATCCTAAATTAAAAAAGTTATTGTTATTTATTTTTACAAACATTTATAATTTATTAATGCTGTCCAAAAAAATAAACATGCAAGTAGTAAGGTAAATTAGGATTGATGAATGAAAATTTCTTTTAGATTATCATTTCATAATTATGGATACAATTGAAAGCCGTATAATGGAGGTTTTACTGATTATAAATGTATTAGGATTTTCAATATTGCACTGCCCTTCCATCCAAGCATAGAACAGCATAGAAATAAGCAGAATGAACCTGGTATCAAGTTTTGAAGAAACTTTAATTATTTCATTTAATTAATGAAAATTAAAATAAACAAACGCATTTTAAAGCTTTAAGCCAAGTAATAGAGCTTAACATAGAAAGAAAAAAAAATCTTTTGATTTAGCCAAGACAATAATTAGGTATTTTTGCGACAGATGAGAACTGAAGCAATCAAAAACATTTAAAGCAAAATTAATCACAGAGTTAGTCAGTTCATAATAAGAAATTAAAGGAGTTGAATATTCTCCTCATTTGCAACAAAAATCTTATTAATAACTAAGGCACAGTTATCAATAGTTTTAATGATATCTCAAACATTTGTTGTTGAAAATTCCTATTGAGTTTTATTATTAATTATGATTAAAAAAATAGAAGGACTGGTGAAAAAGAAGTAGATGCTTTCTGTAACTGCTAAAGCTAACTTCCAGTAATTGTACTAGTACCAGTAACCCCAAAGTGGTAGACTCACACATCATAGACTAAAGAAACTAAAAATTTTGGTTAGAAAATGATAGTTTAATCCAAAGTATTAAAAAAAAAAAAAAAGTTTTAATAACAAATCTTTTCTACTGACTTATAAAATTTTAATAGCATCTTCGAAGATAATAGTAATATCAAGTATTTTGTATTTTTGTAATTGTCTCTAGCATCCAAAAGTATTTGAAAATTGCTTACTTGAGTAATTTTCAAATACTTGTATTAATTGAACCACCCTGCTTCCAAGAATTAGCTAATGTTTTAAAATATATCAAAAAACTGTTAAAAAACCAGACCATAGTTCAAACATACTTTTTAGTGACAAATTTGGAGAAAACGCCTGAAATTTCACTCTATAAAACTGACTAACGCTGTAGTCTTCCCCATTCATCAAAAAATTATTGAGTTTAAATTAAAAAAAAAAAAAAAAAAAAGGATATTTCACAGAAAACAAAATCAAAACAATACCATGCTTCCTTAGAAATACGATTTACCCTTTTCCAATCTTTTTTTTTAAATGTTCATCTAAACAGATATAACATAAAAATACAATTGTATCACATTATTTTTCCATGCTGAAAATTATTATTTTTAATACCTCCATCATCTTCTGAATCCGACATGAATGTTTCTTGCATGGCTTCGGGAGCGACGACTCTGTACTTTTCCTCGACAGTAACAGTTGTTGTGGTGGTAATAGTTGTTTCGGTAACAACCTTCAGCGTTTCAACAACAGTAATATAGCCAAGTTTATTGGCTATTGCCAGAGGAGTAAGTCCTTGCTGTAATAATAAAGTAGTGCTTGAAGATATTTGTCTAAAGAGTCTGGGAAACTTGAAAATGGATTAACGATACATACGTTAGTAACAGCATCAGGCTTGGCCCTGGCATGCAAAAGTAGAGTGATGACCAAGCAATGTCCCTGCTGCGCAGCCTGATGAAGTGGGGTGTAACCGAGGACTGTCGAGCTCTCAACATTGGCACCCTGTTCTAGTAGCCAACGCACCATGCTCACTTGTCCAAAGTGACAAGCAGTATGGAGGGGAGTGTATCCGGCCTGAAATCATTCATATAATTAAATTAAATTAAATCAAGACATATTTTATGTACACATATAAATCGTATTTAGAAGTAGCCAGAGTTTATTGATTTTAAGATGTTATGTAGAGTATGTAATAGATATATACCTTAGTAACAGAATCAATTTCTGCATTATTCTTTCCTAAAATAGCAGCAACTTGTACTTTGTCCTCTTGAGCACAAAGATGAAGGGGAGTGAGACCATTCTTAAATAAAAAAAACATAAATAAATTTAAATTAAGAAAGATAGAATAAAAAATTATATACCACTATGTAATTACTCACTAAAACAAACTATTAGGAAAAAATATAATATATTTTAGAATATATCTGAGATTTTAGTATAGCCACACATGAGCAGGCATTCTTAAACTCAGTATTATTTTCATAATCAGGATTTTTGTTAACCTTTTAGTGGAATTCAAAACAGAAAATATTTAAAAATTTTTTACATTCATTCTTTAATAATAAAAACTTTACATCAAATTACTTATTATTTTAATAAAGTCAATTATTTCAATGTTCCTATATGAAGAGATAGGAAGGCATCCAGAAAAATTGTAAGCAGTGAGACGTGTAATTACACCGTAGCTTAGCAAACCATGACAGAATGTCGTTATCACGTTAATGAAAGGAATCAATGATCTTTTTAATGTTACCAAAAATATCTCATATGCCATACAATCGGAGAAAAATGTTTTGGGAAGGGAAAAATTATAGTATATTACTGTAAAGTAGGATGCAAAAAATTACTTTTAACTGGATGGCACTTTTAATCAAGTATTAAATTTACTGAGAACACAATGTTTTAAACAATTATTTATTAACTGACCTTGGAGTGATGATTAACATCGGCTTGATGTTGAATCAGTAAAGTAGCCATATCAGAGTGGCCTTCTTGAGCAGCAAGGTGCAATGGAGTGAAGCCAGCTTTCGATTCAGCATTTGCTTTTGCACCATACTCCAGAAGAGTTGTTGCTATATCCATCTGGATAAAATAAATAATAATAATAAAGTATAATTCATAAAATAAACTGCAATTCACATAAAGTAAAAACTGAAAAATACTTGATTCTTTTTAGCAGCAATGTGAAGGGGAGTATGACCATTCTTTGCTGTTGCATGAGGTGAAGCACCATTTTCTAGAAGTAGAAGAGCCACGTTTTGGTTATCGTAATGACTAGCAACGTGTAAGGGAGTCACACCATTCTGAAACAGGTAAAAATGAAACATGATTATTTGAAGGTTAGAGTAACAATAAAAACACTACCTTAATATCTCACAAAGATTATCAGATTATCTAACAGCATATCAGAAAAACATTTTCTAGTTTCTATTTAATTCAATCAATATAAAATAACATTGGAGACATCCTTGCAGGAATCGCAAAGACTTCTGTGATATCCGATAACAAAAATCTAACGATATATTTAATATACTAATAAACCCTAATGATTTTCTAAATTGTGTACACAATCAAATTATTTTTTGTTTACCATTTAACAGTAATACTGTTCGATTGAACAAATATAATTATTACTGTTTTCACTGAAAATTGTTTCTTTTCTACATTGGTTTTATTTTGTAAAGTATCCATACCTTGCCTTGTGCATCCACCGGTGCTTCTCTCTGCAGAAGAAGTTTGGCAACTTTAAGATTACCATACTTGGCAGCTAAATGAAGTGGTGTAAATCCTTTTTTAGTAGTTGCATCTAAGGAAGCGCCGTTTTCTAAAAGAACTGATGCTACCTGTTAAAAAAAAATAAAAATAAATAAATAATTAAAATGTTTGAGGAAATCAAATATTACAGAAACTCCTTATTAAGCGGCTCATCAAATCAGAGGTTAAGATGAAATAACAAATATGAAAATTTAACATTTTTTATGTAAATTTCGTTATTTATAAACAATCAAAGAGACAACTCAAAAAGTCTATTTTGGTACAACAGAATTGAAGTGCTTAATTTCAAAATCTAATTTAAAATTTATAATTTTCAACAGGAGGCATCGTAATCATATGATCTTGCTCTACTTAATCCACGAAGTCCTAAGAGTCATTGTGGCTTTGCATTTCATTGAGAGCTAGTGAAAATAATAATATTTTTTTTAAAATAGGGATGAGCCAGTTTTGAAATTTTTTTAAAAGGTATTCAATATCCTTTATACTCTTATCTATGGTAAACAGAAAGAGTTATTGCACAGGTTACAACCTTTTCTTGACTAGTGGATTTATTAAGATTTATTTTGTGGATCAGCTGCAACAACAAAAACAATTCCATCTGTTCAAGCCAGAGCCAATTGTCTTTGAGTTTGCTAAGACGACATCCTAACTCCCTCGACCACCATAGTTTTGAAACTAGTTGCCTGAGTATTCAGCAGCTAATATTCTTCATTATGTCTGCCCTAATATGTTACTTAAGAGGTACCAAAGATTTTAGGTATTCTACTTTTTTCTTAGGGTTAATATTTTAAGGCTATCGTTAGTTCAGAATTATGTAACACAGCGATTGAAATGCAGTAAAGATCTGTATAAAAATAACATGTTATGTCAATTAATGAAATTTTTCCCAGATTCTTAATTCTGACTCTAAAATTTGCTATTAAATAACTATGTAAACAGAAAAGAGCAAATTCTTTCTCATTATACCCATAGTTCATAATTTGACCCCATATGAGACCAATTATATAAACTTTTTCTTTTAGAGCAATTAATTGAGAAAAAAAGGATCTGATTTAGATGATATATGGTAATAGGAAGAAAGGATTACTAACATTCCTTCTGTTAGTTATTTGTAGACTAATCAGAATTCGTAATTAAGCCTAATGAATTTACATAACTTTAATCCAATGTGTTGTAAAGAAGTGAAAAAAATTTAATAGGTGAAAATAATTGTAGTAAATACCTCTTCTTGACCTTCTTTCGCAGCTATGTGTAACGGAGTATAGAGGTCTCTAGTAGTTGCTTGAGGGGAAGCACCATGTTGAAGCAACAGCATTGCAATATCTGCGTTACCTAGTCTACTTGCGACATGGAGGGGAGTCTGTAATAAGAAGCAACAATAGTAATAACATAATAAGATATATGTCTTAGAATTAAATATTTAAGTCATAACGAAAAATAAGTTTAAGTTGGCTATCCTGCCATTTTTAATTCTATGTAATACAATTTTTCTAAAATGTTCCATTTGACCTGAGGTAACCTATTACAATCTACACTAATCTAGGTTCAAGACTGGAGTTCTACTTTATTTGAAATTCTGAACTAGTTTTAGAAAATACAATTAAAAGTAATAAGGTGTGTACATTTGCACCATTTTTTTTTATATGTTAGGATTCAATACAAAATATACTTGCTTTATTTTTGATAATATTAGTTTGATTCAAGTTGTATTACTATTAAATTATATTTTAAATGAGCATCTAGAATGTTCCAGGAGATGCCAATTTTCTGAGTAGTCAAATCGATAAAGGTGAACCAGTTTTCCAAACAATGGGTGCAAGAAAATAATAAACGAACCATGACTATTAAGTGCATTATACCATACTCTGGTGATATTTCTTTCCAAAATATTTTTTTTTAACCTAGGATTGGGGAGAAATGTAATATACCCTTTTTTTTTTTCTTTTTTTTTATAAATTGTATAATTATTTGTTTATATACTATTTAAATATTATGTTAGGCAGGCTAACAATAAGGTAAAAAGTAAAATTTAAATAAGAACTCCAATTGAATGATTGTTTCTAAACACAGCATCCATTTTGGAAACCCTAGCAGGTACAAATTGGTATCACCTGGTCAGTCAGAGTTGAGGTTGTGACCTGAAAGGGGCATGAGCTGCAGCATGAATATGAAGAATCATTGTTAGCCTGGTTATTTATTGTTATATTATTTTTGTAAGTTATAATTATAGTTAAAAAAGTTAAATATAAAATATGTGCCTGATTGTCAAGAACCCACAAATATCCTGAGAGTAAAATGAATAATAATGTTTAAATTAATTTTTCTTAAAAGAATATTATTTAAAAATAAGTATATTGTAATATAAAACTTTGAGATAGAATTTTTATTAAATATTTGAAATGCTTGGTATAAAATAATATGGTAATTACCTGTTCTTCCCTTGCTTTAGCATCTACTGTAGCATTGTACCTCAGAAGGACTCGTACAATGTCAGCTTGGTTTGCTCGTGCCGCAAGGTGGAGTGGTGTCTCACCTCGGACAGTGGCAGCGTCTGGCGATGCACCCTTCTGTAGGAGGCACAGCGCGATAGTCATGCAACCCATGAAGCAGCTTACGTGGAGTGGTGTCAAACCGGACTGGAAAATTTGCAACAATGTGTATTTACAAAGAATTATTTCTCGAGAGTTGAAAAAATAATAATAGTAAAAAAATCTCTTATAAATATTTAAAATAATTTAATACCTCAGTTGTTGACTCAATTGAAGCACCATATTTAAGCAGAAGTTCAACTACTTTTATCCTGTTCTTTTTACAAGCGATGTGAAGTGGTGTGAATCCATTAAGTGCTCTGGCATTAGGGTCTGCTTTCCTGTCTAAAAGCAGTCTGTAAAAAAAACAAATAGCAAAGTTTTTTCATTAACAATCTTTTTTTTTTCCGATGAAATGACAGCAATGTATATAGAATTCCACACCACGATTCTTGATGATAAGCTATAGGGTAGGGTCATCACTCCCTATGTCTATTTTTGTAAGAAGCCACCATATAAATCTAAATTTACTGAATTGTTTGTAACACTGACTATAATTCGGAATATCATAAAGAAATCCAAAATGTTATTAAATGCTACATAGCTAAGACCATACTGAAAGTAAATTATTTGATATATATATATATATATAATTGATGCTAATGGTGTTGATGACTATACCTAGCAACTGGAACATGGCCACAATGTGCTGCTACGTGTAATGCGGTAAGATAATCGACAGTAATGTCATCCACTGGTGCTCCGTGGTAGAGTAAGATCCGTGCTGCGTCTACGTGATCACCTTGTGCAGCCATATGAAGTGCCGATAACCCATTCTATCACAAAAAACAAATTAATGCAATAACTATAAACTCTACTCATTTAATTTACATTTTTAAAAATACTTGAAAATTTGATAACAAATTAACTTAATTTTTTAGACTGGTTACAAGCCTAGTGGAATTCGTATTAGTGAAGGAAACACAATATATCTGATAAGTTGACCTGATTTCCAAAAATTCCTCTCTAATAAACATACTGTTTTTTGTTGTTGTTTTTTCAATGAAATCCAATAAGAACGCTGAATAATGCATCTTGAGTGTGTTATATTTTGTAAAGTAGTTTTTAAAGTCTGCCCAAATAAGTGGCAGGGATATCCAACATCATCAGTACTTTAAAATGACTGTTGATTTTTGTGAAGTGTTCTATGCATGTTATTTCCAAAGAGAATGGTTTAATTTTTTTTTAAATATCCATTTAACAGTATGGAACAGTTTCATGACAGTGGCTTGACTATAAACCAGTCATATATACACAATTCTCCCAACTTTAAAAGATTTGCGAAAAATTCTCCAATCCCGCCGTCCATCATACATTTTCAAACCATTTATAGTTCAAATCCTCTGTCCATTTCCGTAATACACGCTCTAGACCTTCAGATTTATACACAAAAGCCCACCGATCTACACATTTTGACAGATGTTTTATAATTTGATCCTAAATCATATGGAATTCAATTCCACCTTTTATCTATTACTCCAACTCTCTACCTTCCGCTAGTACATACATACATACATCCTCGGCGCTACAGCCCCATTCGGGCCCTGGCCTCCAGAAGAAACCTTCCCCACTCTTCTCTATTCCTGGCCATCGTCCACCAGCCTAACGCTCCCAGCTGCACTGCATCCTTTCCAACCTAGTCCAACCATCTCATTCGGGGTCTCCCTCTCTTCCTTTTGCCTCCCGGCGCATAGCTCATTATTCTCTTGGGGATACAATCATCTGCCATCCTTTGAACGTGGCCAGCCCAACGAAGCCTGCTTATCTTTATGAATCTCACCACTGGGACATCCTTATACTTTTCATAAAGCTCTCGATTGTGTCTTATTCTCCAAAGACCATTTTCGCATATAGGCCCATAAATCCTTCCGCTAGTCTCGCTTATTTAATAATCTCATAACCATCCAGTGACAATAGAATTGTAAATAAGGTTCTATTTAATTTATTTATTTTTTCTTCTCATAAGTCTATTTTCTATTAATATTTGTTATCTTCTTGTTTATATTTTTTTTATTTACTTGAAACCCATTTTCTATATTCTGTAAATATTATTCTAAAAGGACTTGTAACAGGATAATAAAGAATTTATTTATTTAATATTGGCTTTAAATTGTGAGTTGTTCTGGATTGACTTGAACACAAGATAAACTGGACTGCTTTTGATTTTTTCCTAAATTTTGGTTTCCATTCATGAAATACTAATTATAGACATAATTATTTTAATAAAATAAAATAAACCTTTGTTTTTGAAGTGAGTGGTGCTCTGTGTTCGACTAGATGATCGACTACCTCATGGTGACCAGATCGAGCAGCACAGTGCAGTGGGGTGAGCCCATCTCGGGTCTTCGCTTCAATATTTGCCCCTTTGTCAAGTAGAAGAGAGACCATACCCATCTTGCCCCACTTGCAAGCTACATGAAGTGGGGTGATGTTATGCTGGTATAGAAAAAAATCTCATGATTAAGATTATTATAGAAATTAAACTGTATAGAATATCATAGTTGTAAGATAAAATATCATACCTTAGCAGCAAAATTCACATCTGCACCTTTCTGATGGAGTAAATTTGCTATATTTTGGTTTCCATAATGGGCAGCGATATGGAGGGGTGTGAAACCACTTTTAGAAGTGACATCAGGATTGTGGTCATTCTGAAAATTCAAAGCAAACTTAAGTTAATGGCTACCATTAAAAAATACAATTTTTAAATAATGATACGTTTAAATATTTTCATACCAAATATGAACATGTACATTTATAAAGATGCATTCATATCCTAATTCAAGCTTAGTTGATTAAGTAATATTGTAAACAAGCAATAAGTAGCTGACAAACAAAAAAAACATATGCTCCTGTCAATATGCAGAATTCAAATAGAGACCATCATGTTCAATGACATTAGGTCTAATCAAAGTGTACCCAGATTTATCTAGGGATAAAAATTTATAAATCCCTTCATTTTAATATGTATAAACTACAATCATTAGACATGTAGGTGTCTAGAGTGATTATTATTCTATGTTTGTATGATCATCATGAGACTGAACTTGAATTAAAAGAAACTTCTTTTACATTTCTATCTCATAGTGTCAGAAAAAAGGGCAGATCATTAATAAAAATCGCATCCTAATCTTGGCACTATTAACAGATATGGCACAGACGTTAGAATATAAAAAAGATTTTGCTATAGAAGTTTAAATGAGTTTTTACCTGAAGTAAAAGTGTAGCAGCTTTACAGTCGTCTTTCTTTGCAGCTATATGCAAAGCAGGAAGCCTAACCTTCCCTCTCGTATCGTTTTCGAGCAGAACTGCAACAACCTTATCGTGACCTTGCTGCATTGCAACGGCAAGTGGTGTGAAACCATCCTATAAGAATAAATTCAATTTTTTAATGAAAAAACAAAACAAAAAAAATTACATAGTGCATCATAGCTCTACAATTGGAGGTAGTTAAAAAAAAGAAAAAAATTGTTCATTCATTTCTTCCTTCTTTAGGAGTTAATATTATGAGATATAAATATTATTACCCAGATAATTACAGTTATAACTGAGGTACAACAGAAATGGGCTTTTTTATAACTCTTCCAAAAACCATTTTTATTGAAATAAAAATTGATGAACAACGTTTTGGGGTAATTCACCTCAATGTATTTTCATATTTTATAAAAATTAATTAAAAAATGTCAATATTAATGCCAGTAATAAACAATTGTTATTCATTGAAAAAGTTATCAAAATTTTTTTTTTTTCTTGAAGATGATCATCATGAGACTGAACTTGTATTAAAGAAGCTTCTTTTACAATTTTGTCTCATAGTGTCAGAAAAAAGGGCAGATCATTAATAAAAACTGCATCATAATCTTGGCACTATTAATAGATATGGCACAATTGTTAGAATATATAAAAAAAAAAAAAAATACTTTGCTATAGGAATTTAAATGAGTTTTTACCTGATGTAAAAGTGTAGCAGCTTTACAGTTGTCTTAACGAAACATTGATCAACAATTTTTGTTTTAATCAAAATGGTTTTAGGAAGAATTATAAAAAAAGCCTATTTTTTCTCTATCTATTATAATACAAGGGAAAAAATCTGGTGCGGGCAACACACGACTTTCACTTACCTCCATTTTTAAAATCAATGAAAGAATTTTCAAAAACTGTTAGAGATAAAAATACGTGAAACTATTAAGGAATTAATTAAATTGAATTTATATAGAAACATGTGTTTTATTAAAAAATCTATTATATTATTATCTAAAATAATCAGTTAGTTTTATGTTCATATCGTCACTCTCTATTAACTTTTAAAAGCTTGTGTATGAGATAATATTTTTTCTAAAATCGTTAGCTTTCCAACGGTATATCATACATGTATATTACTGCTCTTATGTTCAAAAACGAAAAATTGCATTAAAAAAATATTTTTTCTGTTTTCTCCTTTAGTTGGGTATGGAATTTTTTCAATTTATATATTAACCTGTTTTTCATCAGCATTAACAAGATAATATAAATACTTTAATTGAATCTACAAAATTAAAGGTACTTTAGGGGGAGAAAATTTAAAATATCGGCATTTAAGCCCTGTCAGACCATTTTAATCAGAATAAAACCTACATGATATTAAAGCCCATTAAATTTTACATCGATATAGCGAGTTTAATCAAAATCATCGGAACCGTTTTCGAGAAAATCGAAAAAAGGTGCAAAATGCATGGTATAAAGTGCCTCTTCTGGTAAGCTCATTTTGATGAAAAAAGTTTTTTCATGTCTCGGGCGTATAGTCGTCTTAAATATGAAATTTCAGTTTCATATGACTTACGGTTTCCGCCCAGGAGTTACCACACACACAGACCTTTTTGTAGGACTTAGTTATTTCGACTCAGGGGACCCTAAAACGTGTATTTCCGTTGAAAACTGGAATTCGAAAATGTTCACGATCGCAATACTTCCCCTTACTATATATAGTAAGTGAAAGTAAAAAGAGATGACTACAGGAAAACATTTATCTAGTCCAAGTTTTTTTTTATTTTTAATTACATCAAATTGGTAGCCTCATTTGAAAATCAGGAGTAAAAATTAAGTCAATGATAATACTCTACCATCTGAAAATTTTAAGTATGTTTTTTTAGGGAAATGTATACTTTTCAATAGTTTAATAATAATTAAAATAATAAGTGTTCATTATTAGTTCCTAAAGGGGTTACGTCTCTGAGGACCGTGCAGGATCAACATTTGTTGGCCTTTCTTTTGGTCCAACATGGTTGTTAGTTCTTTTTTCTTCAGGCTCAGAATAGATTAAAATAAATAATTTAATTTAATTAAAACATTATAAAAGCATAACCCAAACTAAAATATATACATATAGTTATTATTATGTTTTAATTTTATTATAGTAGTCTATCCTGAGGAATGGGAAAGGAATCCCAAAACATTGATTGATCTATGAAATAAAGAATATATGCAAAACAATACAAACATATTTATTCACCTCCCTTTGTTAGCTAACATAATTCTTCAGCATTTAGATAATTAATAATAAAAATGTTGAAATAGTGACATTTGACAGACCTCAGTAGCTAGTCCTTGGTTAGCACCTTTGTTGAGAAGAAATCTTACAACAGCGTCATGGTTCTCCTGAGCAGCCATGTAAAGGGGCGTGAACCCATTCAGGGATTGAACGTTAACATTTGTACCTTTCTCAACAAGGAGCCTTGCAACTTCTTCCTGACCAGCTGAAAAAATAAAAAAACAATAATTATTAATAATATAGCTATCATAACAATAATTAAGCTTAAGGTTTCACTGCATCCTTCAGGGTTTTCACATTATCAGTAGCTCTGAAATGGGTTCATTTATTTCTATGAATACCATCTTACGATACAACATGTATTGTTATTACAGAACATAAGTTAACATATTCTTAACTGAGAGTATATAAAAAAATAATACAGTATTAACATAAAAAAATAAAAAAATGAATAAATACAATTTTAAAAATATACCTATAATAAATATATATGAAAAAAAAAATTAAGAAAAATATAATGAAATATTTACAAGAGTTTTATGTAAATCATACAGAACGCATGAAATTAACAGCTAGCTGTGTAAAAACAACTATAAGTCATTCTATTTCTAATTCACTAAAGTCCACTCTGTCTAAATATGCAAGAAATCCTGACAAATATTTTGTAATAAGCTCTCAATATGAAGGCAGCCACTGGTCTCCATTGATCAGGACTGTAGAGATCAGTTTGTGTTCAGTCCAGTTTACAGCAATCAAATAAAACATGGTTGAATTTTTGTTCAATTCAACCACCACACTTACAAATTTTGACATCTGCATCCCTATTTTTTTCATAACCAGAAAACTTTTTAGTAAAATATTTTTAATTTATTTAAAATGTTGTCCAATTTTGATAAATGTAACAGTTGAAAGTGCTGACTAATAGTTTCACGGTCCATTGCTAACTGATACATATTATGAGGTATACTCGTAAATACATCTTTTTTTATAGTACACAAGTTGTTTTTTTGTTTATAATGACATGCCTCTATGCTTGATGTAAGTTTGAGGGATTTTAAATTCACCATCAGAAGTTGATATACAATGAACCATAAACAAATTTTTAATAATTGACTTTTGACTGCAAAACAAAGCATGATATTCACAATCTTGCTCTCTACGTACCTAATGCAGCAATGTGCAAAGCTGTGTTTCCCTTCTTTGTGGCAGCATCCACGTTGCATCCTCTGGCCAGCAGTTCCTGGACTATCTCCACATGTCCATCCTTTGCAGCAAGATGGAGGGCATTGAGTCCATTCTGCAAAAGGAACACATCAAGTGAGATATAATGCTTAAAGTAATAAGAATAATATAAAATACCATTAAACAGAAAAAAATACTTGCCACACGACCTTGCTATTTGGGAATTTTTAGAAATAAAATTATTCAGAGAGCTCATTTTCGGGTATAAAAATAGTAATATTACGGTTAAAATGATATTTACTGAAAGTTAGTTAACGAGCTATAAATCAATAATAGAAATAACAAACTAATAGTACAAATAATGGCACGTGTTTCCAATAAAAGTAAGATCTATAAATGTATTTTCTAATTAATTAATTGCTTATTTGGTGAATGTCCAGACTTAAATGATGTTTAAGAAAATCAAAAGAATTTTAATTTGACTTGACAACCTCTACATCAATATTTTCATAAATCAATTAGAAATTGCATTTATGTAGTGTAAACTAATTATATTTATCCAATGTAAATTAAACTTTAAATTGAACAAGAGTTAGAAATAAATACATTGCTGATAATACACTATCCGCAAGACTAAAGTTATACATCACTAACTTACGTTCAAAATTGGTTCATTTTACTCGTTTTTGTACTTCCTCCGTACGTTTGATTAAAAAGATTATTTGTGTTATTTAGAATGAAACATTCTCTATATTAAATTATACAAATATTCTGTTTCTAGAATTTTTACAAGGGGATATATGAGAGTTTAAAAACACTAAAAGCGTCAGAAAAAATTCAAGTGTATACATCAAATGGGGAAAACAAAATTCTACGCTAAAAAGAAAAAAAGATATATATATATATATATATATATATATATATATATATATATATATATACACATATATAATATTTTGTATTGAAATTTTAAGATGACTAATCGTATAATCACTGGATGCAACGCAATTACCAAAATATGAGATATTAACTAAGTGATCACAAAAATATGATGAAAAGAATTCCGGATTATTTGTTCGATTCCGGATTATTTATTTTTGTTATGCGGTATGGTATACTCGAGGCGCCGTCTCAGTCAATCAATCGTATCTCAAAATCCATTCAAAATATTGAAAAACGATCTTGTATGTATAAAAATTATAATGTAGTATTCAGCTGATCAAAAATAAAAGGATTTGAAAACTGGTGACTTTGGAAAAGAACATTCTCATAACTAATAAGAAAATAATTGGATGCATAAAAATATATGCGGGTTTTCAACCAAATATTTGTAATATTATTTTTTTGATATAAAATACAATTACTACTTAAAGTATAGTCCATTGTTATCTACCGTCATTAGCCATCTGCTAGGCAATAGCTCGATCCCAAGCTGATACCATTCTTCGGGATGCCTGTCAAAGAACTCTGGACTATATGATGGATAAGGCAGGAATTCGAACCTATCAAGTTTTATATACTTTTCTCTGGTTCGACGGAAAGTGTGAGGACGACATTATCTTGTTAGAATAAAACTCCTTTTCGTTTGATCAAAGCAGGAAGGATAACGCTCTGACAACTTCGCATACAATCTTTCCAGTTGTTCGCAGTAGAGTTTAGAATAGAGCAACCATCAGGAAAAAAATCGTGGTTAATAACACCTTAAAAATTGAAAAACAAAAACGCAAAGCAGGGATTTACTTTCAAATTCCCCCCTTGAAGCAACTGAAAAAGCAGTTGCTATTGCTCACGGGTATTCTGATTTAGCTAATAAGCCCCATTACGTCACAGGTAATAACCTTCCGGTAAAATCTATCAGAAGGGGTTTTGAATAATTTTTATAAATTCCTAACCTCTTATGCTGATGAGTAAGTTCGTGAAGGAGCATTCAACTCCTCTTTTTCACCTTCCCCATGGAGAGTAGATGGAGACCAATATATTTGTTGACACACCACACTCTCTGGCAAGTTCCTGAGTATTTGTAAACTGATTTAACTCAAAAGATTCCAGAGATCATCGTCTATACCCATTAATGGTCGCCCAGAGCTCTTATGTTTTTAACGTCCTATTTCCACTGCTAAATGATACAAACCAACGCCGCGCAGTGCGTTGGTCAAGGACACATTCCCCTTTATTACCAATTATTTTATGATTTGTTTTAGCGGCTATACATTTTTTCCCGTAATGCCTTAAAATTACAAGAATCTTGTAGGACACTGTCATGTTTCTTCTTTGAAACGAATAACTAAACTGAGGCTTTTATAAAAAAAAAAGATTTATGATTATTATTTTTCTTAAGAAGTAGATTGGGATTAATCCAGCTTACCGAATGCTCTAACAGGATTATTTAGTGTTATTAGGTATTAAATATGGTTAAACATTTACAGTCCTATGAAATTTTGAATTTAATAAAAAATATCATTTTTTTTTTTATTCACCCGTCTAATTTTTTTTGTGTCAAAATTATCTTTAGACCTAATTTTTGACTGCTTACATTAATGTTCTAACATTTAATATTTTCTACACCTTAACCAAACACAAATGAGTCAAATTTAACCAAAAGTTGAATACTTACGGCATTGCATGTGTTAATGTCAACTCCTTGCTCGATGAGTTGAAGGATTTTGTCCAACTGCCCAGCTCTGGCGGCCCTGAGGAAGCTGGTTCCTGGGTCCGTCTGAAAATTAGAAATAATAATTATTAAAAAGTGTTCAGATCAAAAAGATATTTTTTACAAAAAAATATTTTATTTTAAATAATTTTGAAGGGCTACCAATAAGTAGTTGCTCTATAAGTGTCATACCACTAGGGGTGGGCATAATCGAATGATAGGACTTCGATGATTTAAATAATCGAATGATTAATATGCATTATGAAAGACAATATGGCACAATTCCCCTACTTATGGTTGCTGATCTGGCCCAGCCTAGGTGCAAAAAAGGTGAAAAAAAAAGTCATTCGGTTACCCCAACCCCTTATAACCCTTCGATTATCGTTAAAAAAATTCATTTCGAAAGATCATTCGTTTCTCCAAACCCATTAATCCGATAATCGATTAATTAGAATGATTGAAATAATCGAATGATCTGATAATCGTCATTCGATTATACCCACCCCTACATACCACTATATCATAGTGCATATTTACTTATGTTTTAGTTAATACGGAAATAAACTTTACAAAAAAAATCTGGTGCGGGCAACACACGACTTTCACTTACCTCCATTTTTAAAATCAATGAAAGAATTTTCAAAAACAGTTAGAGATAAAAATACAAGAAACTATTAAAGAATTAATTAAATTAAATTTCTATAGAAACATGTGTTTCATTAAAAAATCTATTACATTATTATCTAAAATAATCAGTTAGTTTTATGTTCATTTCATCACTCTCTGTTAACTTTTAAAAGCTTGTGTATGAGATCATATTTTTTCTAAAATCTTTAGCTTTACAACGGTATATCATACATGTATATTACTGCTCTTATGTTCAAAAACGAAAAATTGAATTTAAAAAATATGTTTTCTGTTTTCTCCCTTTATTTGGGTATCGAATTCATTCAATTTATATATTTACCTGTTTTTCATCAGCGTTAACAAGATAATATAGTTATATTTATTGAATCTACAAAATTAAAGGCACTTTAGCGAAAGAAAATTTAAAATATTGGCATTTAATCCCTGTCAGACCATTTTAATCAGAATAAAACCTACATGATATTAAAGCCCATTAAATTTTACATCGATATAGCGAGTTTAATCAAAATCGTCGGAACCATTTTCGAGAAAATCGAAGAAAGGTGCAAAATGCACGGTATAAAGTGCCTCTTCTGGTAAGCTCATTTTGATGAAAAAAGTTTTGTCACGTCTCGGGCATATAGTTGTCTTAAATATGAAATTTCAGTTTCATAGGACTTACCGTTTCCGCCCGGGAGTTACCACACACACACAGACCTTTTTGCGGGACTTGGTTATTTGGACTCAGGGGACCCTAAAATGTGTATTTCCGTTGAAAACTGGAATTCGAAAATTTTCACCATCGCAATACTTCCCCTTTACTATATATAGTAAGTGAAAGTAAAAAAGTAATAATAACAATTAATGATTGTTGATGATCGGACATGAAAGAGGAAATAATACACAAACCAGGGCTTTATTAATTTTTTTTTTTAATTGTTTATTAATACCTTCCTTCTTACTTTCTTTTTATTTTATAATGTTTTGTAAGAAGGATCAAGAGCTAATATACTCGTGTATATTATATATATATATTATATATATATAAACATTTTTAGTATTTCGTTAAAATAGGATAGACATCATTATTAGGGTAAGACTATTTAGACAAGTTACAACAAAGCCATAAAATTTTGTTTTAAATAATAAAATATAATAATTAAAAAAACAAAAACATTAGTAAATGCTAAATGTCGATCCAAGTTATCGATAAAACCTATGATGTATTTGAACGGCGTAGCCTAACTTTTTATACACAATAACAATACACTACACCACTACAGAATGTCAGTAATCAACCAGAAATAGTTTTTACTTTCACTTACCCATATATGAAAAATATAGCAAGAGAAAGTATTCAAATTTCCGAATCTGAGTTTTCGACGGAAATACACAATTTAAAGTCCATTGAATCTAAATAAACAACTTTTGCAAAACGATCTGTGTTATAGGTCTAGCCCGAAGAGTAAAATTCGTAGGAGACTAAAACTGAATATTTAACAATTACGTATGCATGATATTTGACTGTGATTTTTTTCAACGAAATCGACAAACCAGAAGTACCACAATGCATAATGGATTTTACTCGCAAAGTTCTGCATAAACTCGTTATTTAAACGTATAATTAATTAATTAATATTCAATATTAGTTGGGTCATACCATCATTGATGTATGCTATCAGCTTTAAACGGCGAAATTTCAAAACGAAACGAGCTCACGTAAGTCTATATTTTACGTAATATACCACAAACGGTCTTAAACGCTTCCTAAATTTTTCTGGGCCAAGCCTTAACCTTAAATATTGATAATGTATGATAATCCACTTAAGATGTTCTAAAAAAAAAATATTTTTGTTAAAACTATCGTTATAAGTGTTGTGTTTTCTCTTTAAATAATTGTAAATAATAAGTCTCAACTGTTGGATAATAACGTATATTTAATAAATAGTTAATAAATATTAATCTGGTTTGTTTTATATAACACTGACATAAAAAACATATCGAGACAATATCAGCAGCCTTTCTGTTTTTTCTCAGAGATACTGGTATCACCTCACTTCTTTTAAATAATTGATATTAGCGACAAGAGGAAAATTCTGCTGCTTATTTTGTTTATGTTATTCTTTACTTTGTTATTTATTTATTTTTTTTTTTAATGGTTCCTTGAGGATTTATCAATAATAATAAAGAAAGACAGAAAAACTCCGATAATAATAATAATAATAAAAGAGAATATTGAATAAAACAGAGACAAGAATGACTGGATGAATGTATAATATATATATATATATATATATATATATATATATATATATATTATATATATATATATATTATATATATATATATATATATATATATATATATATATATATATATATATTATGTATGTATATATGTATGTATATATGTATGTATGTATATATATGTATGTATATATGGAGCAATTAAAAGTTTCTTAAATATCAGGTGATAGCAGAAGGGTAAAAGTTTCTTCCCTATCATTAGAACAAAAAAAAACAACATAAAATAAAAATAATAAATTTAACTTTATAATTTTTTTTTTTTTACAATCAGCAAAAAAATTTACCTCTCCTCAAAAATTGAGATGTTAAGTTTTATGATACGTAGAAACTAAAAAAAACAATACAAAAAAATTCACATTCTGTACGAATTTATAAAATACCAAACATTTTCTCATGTTAGAGCCGTTTCCTTTTAAATTATTATCTATAAATTCTCTCTAAAAAATAAAAGAATAATTTAAATTGATTAAGAAATAGCAGAAATTTAGAGTTTTGAAATTGGCAGTGGTGATTCGCTAATTTCCTTTGATAGACTGATAACTTAAAATATTAGTGAATTTTCTGTATACAGCTAAGAAAATATAAACAGTTATACTATAATATAGTTATTTGGAAATAATAAACCATTGCGTAATAATTTCCAGCGTTTTTATTAATGAAATGTCCTTCTCTGATACATGTATGATGTTGTATTAGGTTTTCGTAAAATTGTTTGTTTTTTCGACTAGTAATGTATAACCTACAAATATAATATTATAATAATATTAACATTTAATGATTAATATGTTTGATTAAGTTATATAAATTTAAAACCAAGGGATAATTTTAGATTGAAGATTGTTGTTAAAGAGTCATTTAGTTTAGATAAGTTTGGCAAAATATGAATAATCTGGCAACACTGATTACATATCACATAATTAATACTGTAAGTCTTGATTTATATTAACAGGGTGCAAGAATATATACAAATAAAAAACTTAAAATAAATATGTTGACGAAACGCGCAACAGCTTTTTGAAAGTGATACCGAAAAAGGGAATTTTATTCTGTTTTAAGAGTTTTATTGCGATAAACAAGAAAATTACATAGAACTATCAACTTTATAATTAATATTTTTCATATTTGACTAATTTAACAGCGCAAATTAAACGGTTTTAGATTAAACATTTACTGAGTATTTAAATTAGTAAAATAATTATACGAATAAATACTTATTGCATAAAACAATTCAACAATAAGTTCAACAATAAACGCTGGGTGTAAATAGAACTTCACCTGAGCTGTTATTGACTTCAGTAGTAGTAGATAGAACTAGAGGCAGGGCAGCCATTTGACAGCTGAGACATTGCCTTTAATAAGCTTTCTCTCTGGGCCAGTCTCTAATTCCCTTTAATTCAGTTCTCAGCCAAATTAATAACAATTTGCTGCCTTTGCGGTTAATTACAGAATGGATTATTTTACATAAATATATTTACATAAAAACAGTACACCCACGCATCACATAAACACGTACATTGCTAAATAGACTAATTACTTAAGGAGTACTCACTACGTTTGCTATAGCATGCTATTTTTGTTATTTTGCTAAACCCGTCGAGTTTCTACAGTTATTACCTGTATAAAATTGATGGGTTTAGCACAATAGCACAAATAGCATGCTATAGCAAACGTAGTGAGTACCCCTTTAATCGATATGATGCTATATTTAAGAATGTGAGCGACTCAGTGAACGTAATTGAGACGTTGATTTCCAAAAGGTACAAAAGGACATTTTTTTAGAAATTGATATTTTGACTTATTTGTATTCTATAGGTTTAGTTTTATCTAAATCCGTCATCAGATTGTATCTAAAAAACATAAAAATCCATAAAAAACGCATTTAAAAATTGCATTTCATTCCAAAAGTACTAAAAACATTTCCTTACAAAAGGTGCTATATCCTCTGTAAACAGATAACCTTTCCTTTCATTTCATTCCAAAAGGTACTATATTTCCTACCATACAGCAGAAGCATACCCGTAACATATTACCAATAATTTATTGTTTTCTTCATTTTATGAATTTTTATAGGTTCATTTAGCACGCCTTGAATCACCGCTATTATTTGGATCAATGGTTTTAACCTAATAATAAGTTTTTAGGCTGTTTTAAACAATTTAATTGCGTTGCTTCGGTTCTCGTAGGTTGTCAATCAAATTAAGTTTTTTTTTTTATAGTATTTTTTTTACAGCAACATAAATTTAGTTTAAAAATATTCAGATACTCACATTTTAATAGAACAATGGTATTTGATACAGCAAATAGTTAGAATTAGCATTTCACGAACTTGCTAAGTATGAGAGGAAAATCCGTGCCTGTTTTAACTTAATAGTACATTTATTTGATTTTGTATGTAAAATAAAAGCTCAAAAGCTATTTATTTATCAGTCTCTATAGTTAAATATTGTTTATACGCAGTTAATAATATAGATAAATTTGCTAAATTCACAAAAATAGTAAATACAAGTTC
Source organism: Piezodorus guildinii (assembly GCA_023052935.1). NCBI lineage: Eukaryota > Metazoa > Arthropoda > Insecta > Hemiptera > Pentatomidae > Piezodorus > Piezodorus guildinii. The sequence continues at coordinate 75,376,894 of CM041298.1, read as the reverse complement.
AAAATAAACTTCATAATTACATACATTTTTATTATAGTGCCATAAATAGATAAATTGTCCTTTGAATATTTACTTTCTTTATGAATAATATATAATCAATGTAATTGTTGGTTACAAAGAAAGATATTTCTGAGAGGGAGAATAAGGCAATATACATAACTTAGTAATTAACAATATAAAGACGTTAGTTATCGGTAATGTATCAGGAAGGTTATAGTGACTGTTACCAACTTATCTCGCATTATATTCTTCCAAAATGTATTATATCCATATTATACTGTTTAAAAGTCATCGGAAAAGTCCAATAATTTGGAAAAATAAGTTGGTAACACGCTTAAAAATCAACTTTAGATTTTAATACGAAAAAATCAGCTGATGCGCTCGATGATAACAGTCATACGTTACTTCGTCTCTCAGATTTTTGCTTTTTTCAGTAGGAATTCGCTTGAGTTCAGTCTGAAAAACATCACTAGACCTCAGGAATACTACAGCAGTGAATATTGGAGAAATTTCGGTAAGCAAAGTTATAATTTACTTTGTAAAATCACGAAAAAGTGAAAGGAGGGTCACTGATCAGCTGATTGCCGCTAGCTCGGCAAGCTCGGGCTTGCTTTTCTTTTCCTTATCTTTCTTTTATTTATTTTTTTTTCCCTTCTTATTCTTATTCCATTATATATTTATTTCTATTTATTTTTTTTAATCAATGCGATATTTTCATCAAGTGATGTCCTCGAAAGTTACAAGTAAAAGATCTAGATCTGCAGGTTCAAACTCGTCTCCCACAAAACAGAGACCTCGCCGTGATAATAATAAAAAAATGATTCCACCAGCGACTGCTTCAGCTACCTCTGTAGGATCTGAACCACAGCCTAGCACATCATCACAAGGATTAACTGAAGAATCGCCGTTTTTTACACCGAACCCATTTCAGATCCTTCAAATTGAAAAAGAAACAATGGAATCTTCTCCTATACCAAAAGAACCACAACCTCCACCAATAAACCTCCACCATCTAAACAAATTAACCGATCCTAACAGTTATTATTGTATAAGTAGAACCAGTGATACTAAAATATCCCCGACTACCGCCGAAACCTACAGAAAAATAGTAAAATATCTGACGGAGAACAAAGCTGATTTTCATACATATCAGTTACGCCAGGAGAGAGCTTTAAGGGTTGTAATTAGAAACCTACACCCTTCGACACCAGCAGCAGCTATCCAAGAAGAACTGACGGAGATAGGCTATCAAGTGCGACAAGTCACCAACGTCCTAAAAGATAAAATTCCTCTGCCTCTATTCTTTGTGGACTTGGAACCATCAGCAGGAGTTGAAAAAATTTATGACCTCAATAGATTATACTATACTAGCGTAAGAGTTGAAAAACCTTACACTAAGAAAGAAATAGTTCAGTGCCACAATTGTCAGGCATATGGTCATACCAGAAGTTATTGTCACCACATACCACGCTGTGTGAAATGCGGTGAACAACATAAGTCAGAAGAATGTACAAGACCAAGATCAACACCCGCTGTTTGTGCTCTGTGCCTCAAGGACCACCCGGCTAGCTACAAGGGATGTCAAGTCTACAAGAACCTCAAAAGCAGATACCAAAAACCTCAGAATCTGGATGAAACAGCTGAACCGATCAGAAGCAGAAGACAACCTTCAAAAACAATTGATTCCAATGTAACATTTGCCCATCTACTTGGAGGTGGGAACCAGAACAAAGAGGCCGAGGCCCTGCCGGAACAATGCACACTTCAAAATCCTCAAACCGTTCCACAACCAACTATTCCTCAAAATTTACCCAACCCTCACAAACCTCATCCGCATCAAATTTCTCATATTCCTCCTCCATCAAATGTCTCAGACCTTACAAGTTTGATGACATCCTTCATCACTGAAATCAAATCCCTCGTTATGCCGCTAATATCACTACTTACTAATCTTGTATCAAACTTAATCCCTTCCTTAAAAAATCCTTAAATGACTTCACCTAACTCCTTATCCATTCTCCTATGGAATGCGAATGGTGTTAGAAATCATACTGACGAACTTACAGCTTTATTGCAAGACAAAACCGTTGACGTAGCACTTATTACTGAAACTAGACTAACCACTAAACAGTACTTTAAAATACCTCAATACGTAACATACCGTACGGACCACCCAGACGGCAAAGCCCATGCCGGTACTGCTGTCATTGTGCACCAGTCCCTCTCTCATCACTTACTCCCACTTCCTACCTATGATTTCCTACAAACCACAGCCATAGTAATCAAAACTTTTTCCTTTCCGGTAACCCTTACATCAGCATATTGCCCTCCCAAACATTCCATTTCCAACACCGAATTTGTATCCTTTCTAAATTCCTTAGGAAATCATTTCATTCTGGGTGCAGACTTAAATGCCAAGCATCAACAGTGGGGTTCGAGAACCACGAATTCTCGTGGACGAAATTTGCTGTCTGCACTCAACTCCCGTCATTTCAATCTCCTGCCTCCTGATTCCCCTACCTACTGGCCAACCGATCCCAACCGTAATCCTGACATCCTTGACTTCTTCATTCACAGCGGATTAGGCTCCCTCAACTATTCCGTAACTCGCCTTGATGAACTATCCTCTGACCATAGTCCACTGATCCTTAAAGTATCCCTAACTCCTATTCCGAAACCCATTCCACCTTCATTTATCCGAGGCCCTGTCAACTGGAACCTCTTCCGCCAAATCCTTACCGATAATATTGACCTCAGTGTGACCCTCAAAACACCGGATGACCTTGATGATTCCGTCTACTCCTTTACTACCGCCATTCAGCAAGCTGTCTGGACTGCCTCCTCTCCTAAGCACTCCAATAGAACTCCTCAGCAAAACCATTTACCTCAACACCTAGCAGACCTCATCCATGCAAAACGCCGAGCCAGATCATTATGGCAAAGAACCCGACACCCAACTGATCGCCGCTCCTATAACTTTTATTGTAGGCAATTAAAGCGGGAGTTGGCGACCTTCCGTTCTCAGTCCTTTAATTCCTACCTCTCCTCTCTATCAGCTCGAGATAATTCCCTGTGGAATGTGACCAAAAAGATCCTAAAATACCACAAAGTTTCCCATCCTCTCCGGCGTGGTGATGACTCCTGGGCTGCGTCTGATGAAGATAAAGCCGAGGAATTCGCCACACACCTCTCCAAAGTATTCACTCCTCACCCGGAATCCAACAGAAATCATACCACAACAGTTGAAGAATTCCTTTTCTCACCAATACCTCTTTCCCTACCTCCTAAAGCTATTAATCCATCTGAGGTGAAATATCTTCTTCAAAAACTGACCCTTCGTAAATCTCCTGGACACGATCTCCTTACCCCCCAGATCCTGCGACAACTTCCCCAGAAAGCCATTATTTTTCTTACATACATCTACAACCGCATCCTTCGCACCACCTATTTTCCTCTCTTATGGAAACATTCCACAATCTTTCTATTCCTAAAACCAGGTAAACCTTCCAGTAACACTTCATCCTACAGACCTATTAGTCTACTCCCCATCCTCTCAAAAGTCTTTGAAAAACTCCTTCTAAAACGAATCCTGCCTATATTTGAATCACAAAATCTTCCTTCCCATCAGTTTGGTTTCCGTTCTCATCATTCTACTGTTCAACAAGGACTCCGAGTTGTAGACCATATTTCCTCAGCCCTTGAATGCAAAGAGTATTGTTCTGGTGCGTTTCTGGACATAGCGCAAGCTTTTGACCGGGTATGGCACACCGGATTACTCTTCAAGCTTAAAACGCATTTACCCCAGTCTCTATACCTCATTATACGATCCTATCTCTCAAACCGCTCCTTCCGAGTTCGCTGTGGTGTAGAATTTTCTAACTTTTATCCCATTGAGGCCGGTGTTCCTCAAGGCAGCGTCTTGGGACCCGTCCTCTACATCCTTTACACTGCTGATATTCCTATTCATCCTGACACCTTTCTGGCAACATTTGCAGATGACACCGCCATCCTATCATCTAAATCCGATCCTGAAATAGCATCCTTAATCCTGCAAAGACACCTTTGTCTTATCGAGGACTGGTGTAATGCTTGGCGGATTAAGGTTAATGAAAGCAAATGCACCCACGTCACCTTCACCCTTCGACGCAAATCCTGTCCAATGGTTCATTTCAATTCCATACCGCTTCCTTCCTCAGACACAGTCCGGTATCTTGGCTTACTACTAGACAAAAGATTGACCTGGAACCCACATACAAGACTTAAACGAAAAGAACTCAACAGACGATTCGGACAGTTATACAGACTACTAAACAGAAAATCTAAGCTTACAGTTGACAACAAATTATTACTTTACAAGACAATACTGAAACCAATGTGGACCTACGGACTTGAACTATGGGGGACAGCCAAACGTTCTAACATCAAACGCATTCAATCCTTTCAATCCAAAGTCCTCCGAACAATAGTAAATGCTCCTTATTATGTCTCCAACTATACCTTACACCACGACCTTAATGTTCCATTTATTGCAGACCTGATTCCATCTAAATTTTCCAAATTCCACCAGAACCTCATTCATCATCCTAATCCTCTAGCACAATCCCTATCCAGCTCCACTCATCCATACAACCCTCCTAGAAGGTTGAAACGGCAGTGGCCCCGAGACATATTGTAAACATCTATTCTGGAGTTCTGACACTGGTCGGATTCTCCTCTCATGTGCGGTGTGATTGTGCCTGTGGCGCCCTCACTTAGCTTCCGCTGGCTCTCACCAGTGATGCGGCTGAGAGGGAGGCGCTGGGATCCTTTTGACTCTGCTTGTCCTTCCACAATGGGGGGACAAGCCCCGTCTGGGGTTTCCGAGCTGATTGTAAATATTGTACATAGGTATGAATGTGACATGTTTTGTTTATTTATTTGTTAACTTCATTTATTTGTATTTATTTTGTCTATAAATTTTGTTATTGTATACGTTTATTTATTTTGATTTTATTTTATGTAACTTGACTTTCCTTTTGTTTATATTGTAAATATTGTATGAATGAGATCCTGTAGCACTATTATTATTGTCTATTATGACAAATTGTAATATATACGAATAAAGAATTTTAATACAGAAAGAATTTTCAAATACAGTTAAAGATAAAAATACGTGAAACTATTAAAGAATTAATTAAATTGAATTTCTATAGAAACATGTGTTTTATTGAAAAATCTATTATATTATTATCTAAAATAATCAGTTTTATCTGCTTTTCATCACTCTTTATTAACTATTACAAGTTTGTGCATTAGATAATATTTATTATAAAAGCTTTAGCTTTCCAACGGTATATTATGTGAGTATATTACTGCTGCTATGTTCAAAATCAAAAATTGCATTAAAAAAATATTTTTTCAGTTTTCTCCTATAGTTAGATATCGAATTCGTTTAACTTATATATTTATGTGTTTTTCATCGGTGGTAATTAAATAATATATTTATTTTTATAAAATCTACAAAATTAAAGGTACTTTACAGGAAGAAAAAAAGTAAAACCTCGGCATTTAAGCCCTGTCAGACCATTTTAATCTGACTGAAACCTAAATGATATTAAAGGCTATTAAATTTTACATCGATATATCGAGTTTAATCAAAATCGTCGGAACTGTTTTCGAGAAAATCGAAAAAAGGTGCACAATGCATGGTATAAAGTGGCTCTTCTGGTACGCTCATTTTGATGAAAAAGGTTTTGTAACGTCTCGGGCGTATATTTGTCTTAAATATGAAATTTCAGTTTCATTGTACTTACCGTTTCCGCCCGGGAGTTACCACACACACACCTCTTTGCGGGACTTGATTATTTGGACTCAGGGGACCCTAAAATGTGTATTTCCGTTGAAAACTGGAATTCGAAAATTTTCACGATCGCAATACTTTCCCTTACTACGTGTATATACTCGTATAGTAAGTGAAAGTAAGAAGACGAGAAAATTTCCCAGATGGTTAAGAAGTAAATCTTTCAAAATAAAAAATTACGTCTCACATAACGTCAGGTACAGAAAATTAAATTTTAATATTTCTAAGAATATCAGGGTATTTTAAGGAGTTATTACTCTTCTATCTTTAGGTTTTCAGATTTTCCGGATCTCAGAAAAAAATTCTTAATTTAATTCGCTTTAAAATAGTGCAAAACGAACCTACTTTCATTGACCAATCAAGGATGCGAGGAGGCAAGAACCACAAAAAAATGGTCCTGAGATATTATATGATCCGTTACTGAACTTCAAGTGAAACGAAAATATTCATATGACCCACAGTCCGATTGTCAATCGGACTGTGATTGTCAAGGTTTAGTAAGTAAAAATCAGATTTTTGCTGTTCAATGAAAACCATGGAGATTTTTTTTTTCTTTCTTTCCTTCATGCTTTGTTTGTTTATATTCCATTTCTTTTGTACATCTATAGTTTTTTTTTTTTTTTTTTATACTTTGGTTAATAAAAATCGGTTTTGTTAAAATTAAATTGGTTTCTCCACCAGAAGGGTTATGTTAAAGCGTCTTTGCCTACTCCAAAATATTGCTATTATTAACAGACTAAGTCCCAGAAAAAAAAGATACTTATTGTTATTATTAACAGAAAAAATAGAATAAAGCCAGGAGAGGTGAACATTTTTTTTTTTTATTATCAAATGACTTTTCCTAAGTTTAAATAGTCAAAATAAACAAATACAAAACTTGGTCTAGCGAAGTAAGACGAACTTAGGAACGACCCATAGTGCGGGAGGTCTGGTCACTTGAAACTAAATAAAATTTTAAAAACTACTGAAAGGAAAATAATTTATCTTTATGTAATATCATTCCAGAGCGAATATTCAGTAATAAAAAGATTATTACACATTTTATAATTTAAACATCAACATGAAATATAAATAGCTTTCGTAGTTAAAATGAAATTGGTATCTAACTCTTAAAAATACTGCCAATGTCATGTTTATCATAAGATCAAAATATCTTTTTTAATTTTAATTTATTTACAAAATTGAAGGTAAGATTATAAAAACTGGTTATAATTGTTATTCTTTTATTCGGAAACGGTTTAGTTGAATAGGAGAATGGGGACAGTCACGGATATAAAAAGCTGAATGAAAAAAAAAAGAAAAGTGAATTCTCCTAAAATGGTAAAAAGAGTGAAGCTAAAAAAACTGTTTTTTCTAGTCTCTTTTTGAATAGTTTACTAAGAGAGAGAGAGAGGGAGAGAGAGAGAGAGAGAGAGAGAGAGAGAGAGAGAGAGAGAAATATATTTTAAATCATAAAATCGAAGTTGAAAAAAAATTTACGACTTTTGTTACGTAAAATACTTTTTCTATCACAGCCTTCAGAATAACTTCAATACCGAGATGAATACATTCCACAAATAGGAAAAGCCAATGAAAATATCTGGCTCGAACCGACAAAGGCATTCGTTAGCGATTCAATACCGTATTTTTCGAAACGGAACTATGGTAAGAGTGGAATGGGCTCTCGGGGTTGTATTTCACTTTAACATACACATATATGTATTTATATTTACAGACATAAGCACATATAACAGGTTCTTTACGTCAGAATTCTTTTGTAAGAAATTTGACCAAAGTCTTGGAGTTTTATTTATGGTTTGGGCATAGTTTATTTCTGTGCTCAGATGGGAAAATGGTATGTCATTTTTTCTATAAATGAGAGTATTTCACATTTTGAATTGTCATACGTTTTATGTTTAAAAGGTGGTTTGTTTATTTGTACAAGATATAATTGTTTACTTATAAACTGAAATAGAAACACTCATTTCATACTCTTTGATATTTTAACACCTCCTAAACACGAACGAACGACGTTCAAGAATTATAAAAACTCTCATTTCTAGAAAAAGTGATTTAATACCATTTTTCCATCTGAGCACATATTCGATATTTGGAAATCTATTAATCTTAAATCAAATAATAAAATAAACTCAAATTATGAGGAAGCGATAGAAAATTTTCTTCGTCTATTTGGATCGCTTAAATGCCGATATTTCAAAATTTCTTCCTTTGAAGTAGCTTTCATTTTGTAGATTTAAAAAAAATTAAGGCATATCATCTTATTAGAATTGATAAATAATGGCTAAACATGCAAGATTAGCGAATTTGATAAACAACTAAAGGAGAAAAGTGCAAACATATTTTTTTATGGGATTTTTTTTTTTTTTAAATTACAACAGAAATATATGTAGATGTATAATATATCGTTGGAAAGCTAAAGATTTTAGAAAAAATACCATCATATACACAAAATTCTAAAAGTTAACGAAGGGTGATGAAAAGCTAATAAAACAAAGTGATTGTCGTGGATAATAAAACATTATTGTGTGATTATTTAATAAAACACATGTTTCTATTCAAACTTAATTTAGTTATTTCTTTGACCTATTTTATTCTCTAAATGTATTTAAAAACTTCTAAAATTGATTTTAACAACGGAGGTAAGTGAAAGTGGTGTGTTGCGCGCACCAGAGTTTTTATATATTTCTAATGTTGTTTTTTTTAATCATTTCAACATAATTGGTTTCAGGGATGCAGCCTAAGTCCATTACTTTTTATTTTAACTCTAGATTCAGTCATGGACAAAGCCAAGTCGAAAATGAGACCTTACCACCTAGGATTTAGAAACCTTAGGCCAACCAACCTTTGTATCCTCGCATTTGCCGACGACATAATTGTCTTAGCAAACAATTGTAGAAACCTACAATTTAATTTACGCATCCTACAAGAAGAGTTGGGAATGATAAATATGGAAATAAATACAGGCAAAACCAAGATTATGAGGATAGGCAAGCAGCGGGGTCGAGTCGTAAGGCTAAATAACACAAGGTTAGAGCAAGTACGGGACTTTGAATATCTCGGTGCTCCCCTTAATGAACATGGCTGGATAGATGGCGAAATAAATCAAAGATATAAAAGCCGCCAGCAGATGTTTTAGTTCCCTCAAGAAAGGATTCATCGGTAAATAAGAAGTGTCAAAAAACACTAAAACCATAATATATAAAAAATATTTTCTTACAGATTCTCTCATATTCAAGTGAAACTTGGACTCTAACCAAAAAGCACAAGCGATGGAGATGAGATAGCTAAGAAGAATGGAGGGGAAGACCAGAAGAGACCGAGTGAGAAACGTAACAATACGGTCAAACCTGGGACTTCGGCCTGCTCTGGATATTATTGAAGAGCACCAACTGAGATGGTTCGGCCATGTTTCCAGAATGGCAGAAAACCGAGTAGCAAAGGCTGTATATGAGACAAGGGTGGAAGGTCTAAGACCAAGAGGAAGACTTGGGAAGGCGCGATTCAGGAAGCCTTTGACAGAAGGGATCTGGAATGGAGAAGGAGAAGAGGATTGGTTCAGGAGAGAGATTTATGGATTAAGCTCTATAAAAAGGATGCTCACACCGTTGGCGGTAGAAGATTAAATAAAATAAATCATTTTTTTAAAATATATATTCTATTTCCGCGAGTTATAATTATTATTCGTCTTGTTCATATGTATCATTATTAGGGGACCTTGTCCCCAAATAAAGATTTCTTTTTTATTTGTCAATATATACACATATAAAGCCATTTATATCCTAAAATACCCCTGCTCCCTGGTGTAAATATATATCGAAAAAGGTCGTGTATGTGTGTGAAGGATATTGTGCAGCGTAGATGCGGGCGGTGTGGGTTCAGAACCAGCTCGGGGAGGAGAAAGTTGGCCCCATATGGGCCGTTACCGCGCCGGTAATAACCCTTAATTGTCACCATGCGGTTACTTTCGGTAACAGGGTCAGTAACCTGTTATCGCTAATGATAATGTAAGGGCGTCTTATGGCATCCTTCAAACTATCAGTCAGCTATTGATTTATTTATTTATTTTCGTATAGAATGCTTCTACCCTATCTTTTTGTTTTATACTCTATTATAAAACTTGGTTCTTTTCAGAAACTCCATTAGGGAATCCACGTCTTTTTTCGTAGTCCTGGAGGATGTTAAATTATGTCAAATAGAATAAATTAAATACTTGATTGGCTTTCAGCATAGACCAGGAATTCTGTGTATAAATATATATAAATAAAAAAAAAAATCCACATATAATAAAACAATGCTCTTTTACATACTGTGACAGTTTTGCTTAATTTATTAAGATACGTGGTTTTTAATGTTAAAAGGGAAAAATAAATGAGCAGGAAGACACGAAAATAGAATTTTAACGAGAATATTTAAACATTCCCAGGAAATAATGTGAGAAAAAATATTGGGTTGTTTCACATGAAATGTCCGTTTTTATAGTTTCTGAAATACATAATAGATTTTGCAGGTCTCTGTTGTTTTCTTCCGAATGTTTACATATTTAAAGTAAACAGTTACTAATCCTCTACCTTTGTATTATAAACATTAGCTTTCCAATCAATTACCCACTTTTTAGTATACCTCCAAATATGAACATGGAAACACGCGATTTTCGAGTAATATTTTTGTACGAGTTTAAACTCGGCCGTTCAGCAGCTGAGGCCGCTAGAAATATTTGCAAGGCGTTTGGGGAAGGGAGTGTTGATGAACGGACTGGGGATACTAACTTGGAAAACGTGCCCCGAGGAAGATGTCCGTCCGTAATAGACAACGATATCCTCAAACATACAGTAGAAGGAAATCCATACCAAACACTTAAAAGACTCTCAACACAAATAAATGCAAGTGCATCTACCGTTTCCAGACATTTAAAGTGTATTGGGAAAGTAAAAAAGCTCGATACATGGGTACCTCATGATCTCACTGATCGGCAGCAAGACCCCATGTTTCAAAACATACCGTGCACAAATTGAAAGAACTGGGCTACGAAGTTCTTCCGCAACCACCATATTCTCCCGACTTGTATCCAACAGATTACCACCAGAGGAATATAGACAACTCCGTCAAAGGAAAACTTTTTGAAAATGATGATCAAGTGAAAAGTGCGTTTTCAGATTTTGTTTCACTTCAAAGCTCAGAGTTTTTTCAGTTCGGGGATAAAAAAGTTGGTGCCACGTTGGGAAAAATGTGTAGAAAAAGAAGGTAAATACTTCGAATAAAATGATCTTGTTTTCATATCGTATTTTTAAAAAAATCCTTTACCTTGAAAACGGACATTTCATGTGACACAACCCAATATTTTATAATGAAAAAAAAAAACATCTGTGCAAATTGTTATTAACTTAAGTTTAGGTACAGTTTCCATGGAAATATTTTTTCTAAATAAATAATATAACAATAGAAATTTTAACTGTAAATAATCAATTCAGTTTATGATATTTTAATCGCTAATAACAGCCTCCCATGCTAAAGATCACGGGTTCAAACCCGCAGGTGGTCCTAGGATTTTTTAATGGGAGTAAAAAATCCTTAGTTACGCCGTCCTTCGGAGGGGACGTTAAAAGGTGGTCCCGAGCCTGTGCGATGTCAGGTACTCGTTAAAGATCACTATCCTAATAAAACCTGGATAGGCAAAATTTAGGACTCCCAATGTAGCATCGTCCGATTAGCCATAGTAGCATAAAGTGAGGTTAAATAAATAATCGCTAATAACAATAGTAATATTTTTTTTTTTTTTTTTTTCGATCGGTATATTAAACATTTACATTGAAATTCTTATTGATATAGATTCATTATCAACCTAAATAATAAATTAATTACCCATTTTAAATATACACAATAAAAATAAAATATGTGTGTGCTTAAGACCGTTGATCTAGAAACAGTAAAAAACACTTTAAACTACTGGGCTTAAGAACCTTCATGGCTTGTAGAGGTACATTTTTTTTTGTTTTTTTAAAATTCTGACATTGTCGTATGGATGTAATGACTGACATTTGTTATCATGCTGATATATCGATGCTTCTGCAACATTCTTCTATTTTAGTTCAAGATAAGCGAAACCCTTCTTGCGTCATAGTATCCGATCGGATTGGGTCATTATGCTTAATGGTGATACATTTCCACTACCCTTGTTAATAAACTTTTAAATAGTATTTGAAATAAAAAATTGAATTAACAGCAGATCAGGACTAAATAAATATCTTGATTTGGAGTCACCTGTCGTGTAGTGGCTAGTATAAAAGCCTTCTATGCCCAAGATCACTGGTTTAAACCTGGCAGATGGCCCTAGGATTTTTTTTATGGGAGTAAAACTCCTTAGTTATGTCCTTCTGAAGAGGCGTAATAACGTGGTCGCACGCCTATGCGATGTCAGGTACTCCTTAAAAATCCATAAAAAAAAAAAAAAAAACGAAAAAACCTGTACCTCTACAACCCATGAAAGGTCTTGGGCTCAGTACATATAGAGATACGTAGTGTTTCTTGACCAACGGTCGTGCAATGAGGTGATAAGGCCTTGATCACGCTCAGCCGCCAGGGTTTTTCCCCAATTTGAGTACCCACTTTAAAGAGGCTGGGTCTGCCCCAGAAGGGTCTCCATACCTTAGGGTCGCCCCCCGGCTGAATTAAGAGAATAAATAATATTCTGCCACAGCCGGGATTCGAACCCAGGACCCGGAGAACAGTAGACTAGCGCTCTATCCACTAAACCACTCCCTTCTTCTAAATCCATATCCTAATTAAAACTCGATAGGAAAAATTTAATATACCCGCTGTAGCATCGTCGATAAGCCAAAGTAGCGTGAAGTAGTATTAAATGAATATATATATATACATATATTGATTTGGAAATGGTCAAGCCTCGAATGAATAGTTATTAAAGAATTATTTTTTTTATAACTGGAACTAAACTAAATATATTTTTTTGTGTGTATTAAGCACTATATGTACCTAAATTAAATATTAAAAGGTAAGAAAATCTGCTCTGCTAGAAGCAATCAATATAGAGACAATAATTAAGATTGAGAAGGCAGTTAAGCGGCTTGGAGCTAAGATCCAGTTAGCAGATGGATTAGCGCCCTCTATCGCGCTCTATTTGCGGCCTCTTTGATCTTTAAATCACATCCCCTCAATTACACCTACCGATTGATTCAGGCCTCAAAGCAATTGCACCGATATTCACAACCTTTGAAGTTTCTATAAAGATTTTAATATTAATCAACTATCGGTGATAGAAGAAGTATGGTATCGGTTAAATTCAGGGAATCACTTAACATACTCTTCCTTATATAGACCTACTAGCTGTATCTGGCGGCTTTGCTCGCGATGACTTAATTATTTTGTCTATCGTACATGTTTATGGTAAAGAGTAGCAATAATACATATTACTTCGCTCTCGGCCAGTCAGCTACTTTTTCCACTATTTTTATTTACAACGGAAGTTATTATTTATTGCCAGATCCTGATTTTATTCGGTCAAATTTGCAATAAACATCCACAAAGAAATAAACATATCGATAATTACTCAATACATTTTAGCTTTCATTATGTTCATTGAGGTCATACTAAAAAAGGCACCTAAGATGTGTTATTCTGGGTATGGCAAATACAAGATTATTATTTCATGTCATTAATTTTATTCACTCTAGGTTACAATAACGTACCAGTACCAAGTAGCCTCGACGAAATTATTGAATAACATCCCTTTATCTTCTGAACAAATGCGTTGTATAGGTAACAACATAACCTAACTGAGTATTTTCCCAAATTGTGAGTGTGCCTTCCTCCAAAATAACCCGTGTTTTTTTAGGGTTGAAAAATAAGTCTTACTATGTTCTTAAAACGAAATGTCTTTAAGTCATCTTGAATTATTTTTAAAAAACTAATAAAGATTGAACAAGTGTCTATGGAGCCGAACACACGAAACATGGATACGACGCTCAATATGCTTAAATATATTTGTTATAAATTATTACATATAATCTTTTCTGATATTGGTCATGTTAAAATATAATTGCTTTTATGCAGTTAGGACAACTTGATTGTCATTGAAATGAGTACTTATATTTTTTTTAGTTATTCGAAAACCAACTTTGTTTTACGTTTTAGAAAAATATTTTTGCTAACCACTAAGAGGAGGAATTTTCCCGAACCCTGCCTTATTGCACACCTAGACAGTAGAGCGACGCTCCAGGAAAAATTTGAGCTTCACAACCATATTCATTTTTGAGATACTGCAATAACCAGAAAATCGATTGAAATGGCACTTTCTTTTAAAAATATAGAAAACAAAGCAATATCTTTGAGGTTGGAATTAGAACTAAAAAGTATAGATTAGTTAAATACAAGAAAAAAGAAACGTATCAGACACACTTCTGGAGGGTGTCGACATCAGTGCACAATAAGGATCCAAACTTTTTCTAGATCACCTGTTATGTTGTATAAGGGGTTAGACCATGGTTACGTCCAACTTCTATTTTTTTTTTTATTCATAGAGGCTAGGTGAGCGCCGGGAGGGTCTTCGGATCTCAGGTTCAACCCTAAGATAACAGAAAAAAAATTATTCTGCTACAGCCGAACTGTGATCCTAGAATTTGAAATCGGTAGGTCAGAGCTAATGAGCTATCATTCTTTCAATAATAATATATACATATAATATTTTCCACTTATTTTTTTCCCACTTTGACTATTGCTGTGTGGTGTATGGTGGTCTCTCGGCTGTGTTTGAGGACATACTGTAGCGAATTATGAACATATTTTTAAGATTTGTCTATGGAACTTAAAGAGGTCTCATGTCACCTACTCATAAGGCGAGTTAAAATGGCTCCCTTCACTAATAAAAAATCATACCTATACCAAACCATTTACTCCTCAATCCACTCACTTTAAACAAGATCGCGCTATTCCGACTATAAAAATTCCAAATCGTAGAACGAAAACTTATGATCGTTCTTTAATTGAGACGTTGATTTCCAAAAGGTACTATATCCATTCTATGAAATTTTACAGGAGGTGCGAAAATCACTAATTACTATATTATTAAACCAGCTAATATGATTCTTTTAACATTAAAACCCAGAATTATTTTTTTAGTATATTAATAACATCACATTAATGATATGAAATGAGATGTTTTGGTATAATTTTGAACGAAATTAAATGTGTAATTAGTTCCTTTAGAAAATAATTATATTTCTAAATTGCGTTTATAAAGAACTTGGGAGTTAATTAGATAAAATCAAATAGAAGATTTAGATACATTTAAGTGGTGAGAATACAAATATGTAAAAAAATCAATTTTGTAAAAAATGTCCTTTAGTACCTTTTGGAAATCAACGTCTCAATTGTCCTCTCTACAACTCTCTAGAATTCTCTATCTACTCATATCCACCATGCCTCTTCTACATCATCATTCAAGTCCCAGCTGTTCCAATACATTCTGTCTTCCCAAACAGGTACTCAACAATTCTGACATTTCAAATCAAATATTAGACCTTTAATGAAAGAAATAATTATTTATTGCTCAACTTTGTTGTTGTAGAATTGTTGAACACATTTATCAATGATTTTAAATTTATATTTTATCTTACTGTAAACCTTTTTCCCTTTCTATTCTAACCATTGTAATTGAGAGTTCCTTTGGTCTTTTGGTCAGAAACATTATATATTTTAAATGTACACACATGTTATTTTTAGGGGACTCAGTCCCAGAATAAAAATTATTTTCAATTCTATTCTACTTTTCTACTTGATTGTATATATAGTGTGTGTATATTTATATATGAATTTTATTTTTACGTAATTCGACTTTATCATTGATTGTTTGTTGTAAATACTGTATAAATATGGTCTCATATCACTATTACTATTGTTCATTTTGAAACTAATTAACAAAATAATATAGCTCCGTATTACCTAAAAAAATTTTTTTTAGGTAATACGCTAAGATATATATATATATATATATATATATATATATATATATATATATATATATAATAATAATAATAATAATAAATTCTTTATTTATTCTGGGACAAGTCCCTTCAGAATAATGTTACAGACAAATCAAATTGGAACTTCAGTATCTTAGAGTAATAAAAAAAAAAAAATAATAATAATAAAATAAACAAAAAACAACAGAAATAACAAAGAGAATGAATAATAGTAATAAATTAACTGGTAGCTTCTAATAATAATAATTTAAAAAAACAAATAAAACAAACTAGACAAAAAATAAAATATTTACATATTCATATATACAGGGCTAATTAAAATAAATTTACAATGCTTGTGAAAATTGTAACATAAAATACATTAATGTTTGAATACAATGCATAATAATATATAATAAATAACCATTTTCTTATGCTCTATTTGCTGATTTTTATTGAACTTTGCTGATTATGTGGGGTTATTTGAGAATTGGATCGACAAAAAGTGTTTGAACAAACGCGATTTGAAGGCCGGAAGAGTATTGGAGTGACGGATATGAGAAGGAATAGAATTCCATAAGGACGAGGATCGGATAAGGAAAGATCTGTCGAAAGCTGCGGCTCGATGAGGAGTTACATACAGGTCCGAAGGTCGCGAACGAGTGTTGCAGGTGTGGACGGAGGATTTAAATTAAAATATATCTGAGATGTAAGATGGACGTTGAGATCGGAGAACTTGGTAAAGGAAGGATGCCAGGAGGTACTTAAAACGGTATGAAGGATAAAGCCACTTTAACTCATCGTAGAATCGGGTTACAGAGGTGTCCCTGGATATCCCAAAGATGAAACGTATCAGGCAGTTGAATAATCTTTTTAGTTTAGCTTCAAGATCTCCAGAGACACCCGCATACACCGCACAACAGTAGTCAAAGTGGGGGAATATTAATGAGCAAACCAAGAGCTTACGGGTTTCAAATGGAAAAAGGTGACGGTGATAATTAAGGAGTTTTAGGATGGAAATTGTGCGTCGGGAAATTTCGGATTTATTATATATTATATATATATATATATTTTTTTTTTTTTTTATTTATTTATTTTTTTTTTTCTGGATTTCCTATGCAAAGAAAGTCCAAGCGTTTTAAAGAGAATCCCTGGTAAAGGAGAATTAGTTGTAATAACGTTTAAATAAACATGTTATAATTAAAATTACCCGTTCTAAATTCTTTTTTTAAAAAAATATGACTTACTTTTTCTAAAATAATCACAATCGATTTATAACATTGACCCGCTTAGAATTTTAAGTCTAGACTCAGTATTTTAAAAGCTTTTTTAAGAACATGATCGAGACAGGAATGCATGAGTAGATAAGGATTCAAAGCTTTTTGAAGCAATCCTGACAGATCCAAAGACAGCAATCATTCCTAGACCCGAGAAAGAAAGAAGTTTGTGAAACAAAAAGTGGAATTGACATTAGTGAACATTAGGCCCACGGGAAGATGAGGCCGAAATTAGCCTTTATTTCTTCCGAGAACATGGAGTGGAATGCTGAGTCACATGGAGTCTTCTCAGTGCGACAGCTGAAGAAGAAAAAAAAAAAGAAACAGAAATGTCGGATGACGTGCCTTCTATTGAAACAGTCATCTGTGGGTCGACTGTTTAAAAAGAAACAATTTACTGTACAGCGCATTACCATTTTAACTACCATTCTCATAATCCAAAAAATCTGATGCGGGCAACACATTTACTTTCATTTACCTCGGTTGTTAAAATCAATTTAAGAAATATTACATAAAGTTAAAGTTGAAAAAAAAAGTTTAAAGAATATTATTCAGTTTCGTTAGAAACATACCTATGTTATAGATAAAATAATATAGCAATGTAACATTGTGATGTACAATTTTCACTTAATTTTATGTCCTATTCGTCATTTTGCATTATCTTCCTCAAATTTTTATAGAAGATGATATGTTTTCTCAAATCTTTGGCAATATAAGAATATTTTTTTTATCAACAATGATTCATCCTGAGTAACTGCATTCATATAATATATTATTTTCATTTCAGTTGTCAGTCCCTTATAATCAAATATTTCAATTTTAAAATTGATTTATTGTATAGAAATGTGAATTAAACCTTACCTAAGATGTTTGCTACTTATGCCTTATGCCAGACAATCACAATATCTCAAAGTCGTTCTCTTTAACAAGGCCATCTAAAATGAAATTCGTTCGATTTGGTAAATGCAGAGAAAGTTAAACAGACTAGATCCAAATTATAAGTTCAGAATTTCTTTTCACTTTGTAATAAGGTTTCACTTTTTATCTTCTCCTAGAACTCGTTTCAGCGGTTTAAAACTTGTAATATTTTGTAGAGATGATATTGTTGCCTAACAGAAGTAGCATGAACTGTTCTACAACGTCGAGACAATTGGTGAACTTGTGGAGCATCCCTTTCTCTTCAACTGTACCAACCGCAAACAAGTCTTATTCTTGTCTCTTCTCCGTTGTATTTTATATAATAATAATAATTTAAACAATAAAATAAGGAATCAAATATTCGTATTTCATAATAAAGAATATTATGACGCGAAAATAATCCTACATACATGAAGTTAACATATCAGTTATATTTAGGCGTACACCAAGGGTCAATACTGGTGCCTTTACTTTACATTCTATCAACTCACGACATATCCGTTAACCCGTTTTTATGTATAAACGCAAAGTCATATGAAACTGAAATTTCGTATTTAAGACAACAATACGCACGAGATGTTACAGCAACTTTTTCATTAAAATCGGCTGATCGGAAGAACTACTTTATACCATGGATTTTGCACTTATTTACGATTATATCATAAAGGGTCTAACGATTTTGATTAAACTCGCTATATCGATGTAAAATTTAATGACTTTAGTAAGATTGAAACAGTCTGACAGGGTTTGAATGCGGATAGTTTAAATTTTCTTCAACTGAAGTATCTTTAATTTTGTAGATTTGAATAAATTAACGAAATCATTTTTCTAACATTTTATAAAAATGGATAAATATATAAATTGAGCGAATTCGATATCCAAATAAAGGAGAAAAGAGAAAATTTTTTTGTATTTATTTTTTTATACAACCCTTATGTTTTTGAACATAAGAACAGTAATATAGATGTATAATATAAAGTTAGAGAGCTAAAGATTTTAGAAAAAATTAACACTTATACACACAACTGTAAATGTTAACGGAGATTGATGAAAAGCCGATAAAACCAACTGATTATCGTAGATAATAATATAATAGATTATTTGAAAAAAAAAACACACGTGGGATCACTTGTAGCTGAGTGGTTAGCGTAACAGCATCCTATGCAAAAGGTCATGGGTTCAAACCCGCAGGTGGTCCTAGGATTTTTTAATGGGAGTAAAAAATCCTTAGTTACGCCGTCCTTCGGATGGGACGATAAAAGGTGGTCCCGAGCCTGTGCGATGTCAGGTACTCGTTAAAGATCCCTACCTAATAAAACCTGGATAGGCAAAATTTAGGACTCCCACTATAGCATCGTCCGATTAGCCATAGTAGCATAAAGTGACGTTAAATAAATAAACAAACAAAAACACATGTTTCTTGAAACTTAATGTAATTAATTCTTTAACAATTTATTTTAATCTCTAAATGTAATTAATAATTCTTAAATTGTATTTTAGATTAAAACAACGGAGGTAATTGAAAGTCGGGTGTTGCGCGCACCAGATTTTTATCCCTTCATACTTTAAGTATCACTTTATATTATTAGACCAAGTCTCGCAAAAATGTTTGTTTGTCTGTGTGTGTGGCAAGTCAAGCTCTGTAACGAAAAGTCGCAGGAAACTGAAATTTCACGTTTAAGGCTACGCCCAAGATGTAACAGAAAGTTTTTCATCGAATTCCGTGAACCAGAAGAGCCACTTTATACCATGTATTTTGGGCCTTGTTACGATTTTCTCAAAAACGGTTTTAACGATTTTGATTAAACTCACAATATCGATTTAAAATTTTATGGGCTTCAATATTAAGTAGGTTTCAGTATGATTGAAATATTCTTAAAAGGGATAAATGCTGAGTTTTTGACTTTTCTTCCAGTAAGGAACCTTTAATTTGTAGATTCGAAAAAATAAAACATATCATCTTATTATCATTGATAAAAACTAGTAAATATATAAGTTGAACGAATTTGATATTGAGAGAAAGAAGAAAAGAGCGATATGAAATATATATAATATACTATAAATATAAATATATAATATACTAGCTGTAACTCGCGGCTTTGCTCGCGAATATTTTATTTTGTGTTAATTTAAATTTGCATTTATGCGTTTAAGACTAGTTACTATAAAACGCATTTGATAGAGCAGTTGTTTGGGGATGTGGTAAAAAACAAACTACCAATAAAAGACATTTATTTATTTTTTTTTTTTTGCTTACTGGCGTGTTTTCTTGGTGGCTGCACCCTCAACCAACATCTTTACCATATAGTCAAAACGGTCAACAACTACTCCATTATTATAAGGCGTAAATTTTCAAGATTTATTAATATTATATTTATAACAATTACATTTATCAAAGTTGTTTTCAATTGAAAATATTCCCATTCGTAGTATCAATGTATATCAATCACATTTATGCTGAAATCGTGACTGTATACTACGATTACGTTACAGCTAAAATATATTGAGTAATTTTAGTTATGCCTATCGCATTGTATATTTAACAGAATAAAATGGCAACTCATTGGTTGGACTAAAGTTAGAATTATAGATGATGGGGAAAGTGATTTTAAAACAACTTAACCTATTACTATAATTAATCTAATATAAATATAAATATCTTGTTTCTAGTATCGAGACACATTGAAAAAATAGAACAAAAACTACACTTCATTATCTTTGTTCGCGGTTTGGCAAATTCAAGTTGGTAAATAAAATAATTTAAATTAAAATTGCTACAACTTACGAAAGATGTTGATAGTGACCATGTTGAATGAGGTGATATGAAAGAAATACTCGTGCAGGTGAATAGCAATGAGCTACTCTGTTTGTGATAAATAAAAGATTATAATTTCATGTCAGATATCAATTATATTTACTATATGATACAATAACATACCAGTACCAAGTAGCCACGTCCAAATTATTTAATAACATAGTTTTATCTTTTAAACATAGCCGTTGTATATCATTATAACTCCTTTGCAACCTAGATGCGTATTTTCTTCAATTGTGGGTGAAGGCTTCCTCCAGAAAAAAACTTGTTTATTTAGGACCCATAAATAAGCCCTTTTATGTTTTGTTTGTGTGTTTTTTAACGAAAGATTAACACTGAATTATTTTTAAAAACTAATAATAATTGAAGATGTGTCTACGTTAACCTACACATAAAACATTTTTTAAAAATTTTTTTTTTAATAACTTTATTTGCTTTCGGGGTAATGCCCATACAAATAGAGCTGGCTACATAAAAAATATATTATACAAAATATACTTCAATAAAGAGTTAGCAAGATACTAATTCATTACGTTATAAGCTCTAGGTACAATAAACAATAATAAATTACAATAAAACCTATAACAAAATAACTCAAAGACAATATATGAATAATATAATAGTTTAAAATATATAAATATATTTTTTTACATAATATGGCGAAACACGATAAATAATATGATACAGTTAACTAACATGTTTATTCATTTATTATAAATTATCTGATTTGGCAACATTGCCTGGCATAATAATAAATATTTTTTAATTCACCAATATCGTCGATGGTAAAAAGGACGATAAAATTTGCACTGTTCATATTTAAGGCCCTAGGGATGTAATGGGTTCGGTACGGTGCGTATATGGGGCATCGAATGAAACATAAAACATGGATACGATGCTAAATATACTTCTTATAAATCGGAATAGTATGTTTGCCAATTAATTTAATTAAGAGGATTTTGCTTCCAGATGGTTAGAAATTTTATTGTCATTCACATGAGTACTTATAATTTTTCTGGAAACGTATACTGATATGTATTTTATTATAACTGGAAACTATGAAGTGAATGTACATTTTATCCCATCCTCGTTGTCAATTAATATGTATTTTATTATAACTGGAAACTATGGAGTGAATCTATATTTTATAAATAGAAACGCATAGAAACTATAAACGCACACTTATATTTGAATTAATAATCACTTATGTAAATAAAAGGGAAGGTTACTGGGAACCAGTGTTGCCACACTTAAACAAATTTTTTTTACGCTAAAAAAATATATTTATCAACCATTTAGAATTGTAATAAAAACTATATTATTTTTTAAGTTGGACCAAATAACAGATACTTACGAAGTTTGATCGAAGTCGGTGCAGTAATTTCAGAGTTTATCGCGAACAAACATCGTCACACAATATTTTTATATATATAGATATACTTGGTTTATAGTTTTTAAATTGATTTTAAGAACTGATGTCAGTGAAAGTTGTGTATTCCCAGCACCAGATCTTTTAAAAATAATAATTACAAACAATTTCATGAATTTGAAGTAAAGTGAACTAATTTTAGATTGAAAAAACAACACGCAGATGTGGAAAAACCCAGAGGAATACACCTTAAACATTATATTAATAGCCTACGGGTATGAATCTTTCCTGAAATAATGAATGAAAATGTTTTACTGCGCTCTCCCCAACAGGAAACGACATTATGATTGGCCCCGAGTGTACCAAAAAAAGTTGAAAACAATCTTGCAGAAGCTACGATTTTATGATTACTAGATTCAACCGAAAAATTGTACCCAATTGTATCGAAGATTGATGACGCCTAAAGTACACCGCAATCAGCAAACAACTTTCATCAAATCCTAATTCCTTCTTGAAGTCGATCCCTCATCGCCGTAATCTTCATCAGATAGAATGGTCCCATTTAATAGGAGGCTAGGGGGCAAGAAGTCTTTTGCCTAACTACTATTTCCAAGCTCCATCCTCTGTAATTAATTACTGTAGCAAAAAAATAGTATTTTTATTTAAATTATAATAAAAACAAACCTTCTATTGCGACAGAAAATTCACTTACTAGTAACAAATCATGAACTATTGATTTAAATTAAAATAAAAAAGGTTACTATGTCATCCATATTGCTGTCCTATCCGAAGTGTATGTTCATAATACCGTGTAGAAAACATTAGAAAATACAATAGAAATATTTAGTGGCTAGTATAACAGCCTTAAATAGCCTAAGTCACGGTTTGAAAATCAGTAAATAACTCTCTAGAATTGTGTTAAAGGGAGTTGAAAATACTTGGTAAAATTTAAATAAATAAATAGAGTCATATATTATATTCGAATCACAAGTTGTAGATTTAATAAAATTGTTACTGAGGTTTGCTGAAAATATATCCCGAATACTAATGAATAACCCTAAAAAAAAAAAAAATAAAAAAAAAATAATAAAAAAAAAATAAATAAATAAAAAAAAAATATTATTACACAATAATTATTGTTGAACAATTATTGTTCATTATTTCTTAGCGAGCGGCGTGGTATAGTGAATAGAGCACTTGTCTACTGTTCTCCTGGTCTTGGGTTCGAATCACGAATATGACAGGATATTATTTATGCTGTTATTTCAGCTGGGGGGCGAACCTAATCACCCAGCCCATAAAATGGACACCCATAAATGAGAAAAAAACTAACCTAGCACCAAAAGCCCAAAACCATTCACGAGTTGTCGAGGTACAGGCTTTTTTTGTTATTCTTTATAATTATTATTTGCTAATAATTATATAATGTAGGGTCACCTGTGGTAGTGGCTAGCGTAGCATCTGCTCAATTCGCGGGTTCAAACCAAGCATATGCTCCTAGGATTTTCCTAAGGGAGGAGAAAAAAAATGCCAGAAGAAACGTAAAATGGTGGTCTCGAGTCTGTGCGATGTCAGGTACAGGTTAAAGATCCCTATCCTAATAAAACCTGAATAGGCAAAATTTAGGACTCCCACTGTAGTATCGTCCGATTAGCCATAGTAGCATAAAGTGACGTTAAATAAATAAACAAAAGGCTCTTCGGGTTTGCCGATTTTGATGAAAAAGTGCTGTAACATCACGGACATATAGTTGTCTTAAATATGAAACTTCAAATTCGTACGACTGATTGATCCATAACAAATTGAACCAACATAGACAAAATTTAGAATTCCCACTGTCGCATCGTCCGATTAGCCACAGTAGCATAAAAGTGGCGGTAAATGAACTAACAAAAACAAAAAAAAATAACATAACTGTAAGATGAGTTTCGTAATTTTTGTAAATTTAAATTATTTAATGTAATATCCAGGACAACCTCATTCCAGACGATTCTAACAGCATTAATTTAATTTTAAAATAAATTTTAAATGTACCTTTTTTTTTTTCTTTTTTTTCAGTAATTAATTTTTGATTGTCTATTAAATCGAATTTGGTCTGAAATTAACAGTTGTGGCAAAAAAAACAAACAACAGAAAATGGAAAATTCTAAACATCATGGAGGTTTGTTACATACATTCAAGATTCAAGTAAAGCTAAACAATATTCTCTTATCTACTCTTATGTTTAAGAGCTGATATATTTTTACGTTAACCACACATGACCGTTTTAACAGTGCTCAAGCGAATTATATTTATTACGTACTCTATCAAATATTAAGCCTTACATCAAGGAGATGTACTACACGCATTTCCGAGCTGTACAGCCTTCTGAATTTTTCAGTGGATTCATCTTCCACTGGTTCAAATATTCAACGCACTATGGGAATCGGGCATGGAATTGAGAAGCGAGAATATGTCAACACTGTGGTATCTTCGATAAAAGTAGGCACTAAGCTTGCCAGTTTAGACTTAAACCACACATCTTATTTAATAATAATAATAATAATAATAGGCTTACTGAACCCGAAGGTTCGATGCCGATACCACCAAACTTCGCCTGCATAGACTCGTCCAATGTTCACCGGTCAAGCCCAAGCCCCCGAGATCAGCCTTAATGCAATCCTCCCATCGACGCTTCGGCCTACCTTTCGGACGCCTACCAGTCGGTTCAGCGAATACCAACTTTCTCGGAATCCGTTCCTCACTAAGCCCAACAACTTTACGCGCCCATTTGAGTCTCCGCGATGCTATCAACTCAATTATATTCACCACATCTTATTTACAAAAAATATATCTAAGTATAGAATAATATTTGTCCTGTTGGTTTCTATTTTTTTCTTTCTTTTTTTACGGAATCCTCTATTTATAAAATACACAATATACATAATATGACATCATATATGGAACATGACAGAGACAATTTATATTTATAATTTTTTACTATTAAGAACGAGAGATCCATGCTAAAAGATAAGCTAAGATAGAGAAATTATAAAAAATTCTAAATCAATGGCCAACAAATCAAAATTCTAAAAAATTCTAGTCCTTTAAGAAAGGCTATTTAAATGAAGAAAATATCTAGCCCTTATTATGGAGCATTTAATTATATATAGATATAATGGGTTTGGTTTAAAAATTTAGAAACTATTTTTGAAACAAAATTAAAGTATATTTTTTTATCTGAAAGATAAAGTCGCCGAAGGTACTTTTGGCGAAATACCCATAAAATTCAAAATACGCCTCATTTCTTTTTCGGACCAAAATTTATTTTATACTTCAAATTATATTAGTCTAAAATCATTTTATTGTTTCCTCCCGTCATTATACTATTTAATTTAACTAAAGTAATTTATACCAATAAAGGTGCCTCAGACCTAACGTTTTGGTTCAAAGGATCAAAGTATATTATAAATAAATAAATTTAATTTAATCTTAAATAAATGTTTACATTGAAATTCAGTATTTATTTGTTATTATAAAAATTCTAAATTTATAAATAAAGTGGACTGTATATACCATTATTACTGTACATACATAGAATGTTTATTTTTTTTATTCGTTATTCGGATTCTACGCATCTTGAAAAGTAAGCTCTCAAATTTTGAGGAGGGGTTATTTTATTTATTTTTTTTTTTTTTTGGTCACTTACAAAGGTTCATTATTGAAAATAATAAACCAAAATTTAATGATGTTTAAAACCAGACTGTTGAAGTTTTGATTTCTTAAATTTCATAATTAAACCATGATTCTTTCATTCTTGATGAATTATTCATTGATAATTTTTTTTTTTTTTTTTTTTTTTTTTTTTTTTATTGAGATATATTACAATTTGTTACAAAATGAACAATAATAATATTGATAAGAGACCACATTCATACTATATATACAGAAAATAATAATAATGGTCAAATTTCATAAAATATAACATAAATTCAAATATATACAATAACATAATAATAATAAATAAAAAACAAAACAAATCGAAACATAAACCTATTATTGAGATAAATAAAAAGTTGGCAAATAAATAAACATCTTACACACAATCATAACTATATACAATATATACAATTGCTAAAGGGACCCCAGCAAGCGCTTTTCCCTCCACTTGTGGAGGAAAAAGCGGAACCCAAGAGATCCCAGCACCTCTATCTCAGCCGCATCACTGGTCTGAGCCAGTGGAGGCTGAGTTAGGGCGCTGTAGCCACAAACATACCGTACATGAGTGGAGGATCTGACCATTGTCAGAACTCCAGTTTAAATGTTTACAATAGGTCTCGTGGCCACTGCCGTTTCAATCTTCGAGGAGGATTGTAGGGATGGGTGGTGCAGGATAAGGATTGTGCTAGAGGGTTAGGATGATGACTAAGGTTCTGATGAAATTTGGAAAATTTGGATGGTACCAGGTCTAAAACAAACGGAATATTAAGGTCATGGTGTAGGGTACAGTTGGTAACGTAATAAGGAGCATTAACTATTGTTCGGAGGACTTTGGATTGGAAGGATTGGATGCGTTTAATGTTAGAATGTTTAGCTGTCCCCCACAGTTCAAGTCCGTAGGTCCATATAGGTTTCAGTACTGTCTTGTATATTAGTAATTTGTTGTCAACTGTAAGATGAGATTTTCTGTTTAGTAGTCTGTATAACTGGCCGAATCTGCGGTTGAGTTCTTTTCTTTTTAGTCTTGTATGTGGGTTCCACGTCAGTCTTTTGTCTAGTAAAAAGCCGAGATACCGGACTGTGTCTGAGGAAGGAAGCGGTATAGAATTGAAATTAACCGTTGGACAGGATTTGCGTCGAAGGGTGAATGTGACGTGAGTGCATTTGCTTTCGTTCACCTTAATGCGCCAAGCATTGCACCAGTCTTCGACAAGGGAAAGGTGCTTTTGGAGATTTAGCGATGCTGCTTCAGGATCGGAATTGGATGATAAAATGGCTGTGTCATCAGCAAATGTTGCCAGAAAGGTATTGGGGTCGGTAGGGATATCGGCGGTGAAGAGGATGTAGAGGACGGGTCCTAAGACGCTGCCTTGAGGAACACCGGCCTCAACAGTATATTGTTCGGAAAATTCGGAACCACAGCGAACTCGGAAGGAGCGGTTGGATAAATAGGATCGGAGGATTAGGTATAAGGGTTGAGGTAAATGGGTTTTGAGCTTAAAGAGCAGTCCCGGGTGCCACACCCGGTCAAAAGCTTGAGCTATGTCCAGAAAGGCACCCGAACAATACTCCTTGCACTCAAGGGCGGAGGAAATGTGGTCTACAACTCGGAGTCCTTGCTGAACCGTGGAATGTTGAGGACGAAATCCGAACTGATGTGAAGGAAAATTTTGAAATTTGGCTAGGATTCGTTTTAGTAGGAGCTTTTCAAAAATTTTTGTGAGGATCGGAAGTAGGCTGATAGGTCTGTAAGATGACGTGTTGTTAGAAGGTTTGCCTGGTTTTAGGAAAAGGATCATAGTTGAATGTTTCCATAAGAGAGGAAAATAGGTAGTGCGTAGGATACAGTTATAGAGATATGTAAGGAATGTAATGGCTTTAGGTGGAAGTTGTCTTAAGATTTGGGGAGTAAGGAGATCGTATCCAGGAGATTTGCGGAGAGGAAGCTTTTTAAGAAGATATCTGACCTCAGAGGGATTAACTGCTTTAGGTGGTAAGGATATTGGTATTGGTGACGTGAGGAACTCTTCAACTGCTGCAGTATGGGTTGGATTAAGCTCTGGATGAGGAGTAAAAACTTTGGAAAGGTGCTGTGCGAATTCCTCGGCCTTATGCTTGTCAGAAGCAGCCCAGGAACCATCACAGCGCCGGAGAGGATGGGAAATGGTGTGGGATTTTAGGATTCTCTTCGTGACATTCCACAGGGAATTGTCACGAGTCGAGAGAGAGGAGAGGTAGGTATTGTAGGATTGGGAACGGAAGATCGCCAACTCCCGCTTTAATTTTCTACAAAAAAAATTATAGGAGCGGCGATCTTCTGGGTGGCGGGTGCGTTGCCATAATGTTCTAGCTCGACGTTTGCTGTTGATGAGGTCTGTCAGGTGTTGTGGTAAATGGCTTTTGTAAGGAATTATTTGGGATTGTTTGGGAGAGGAGGCAGTCCAGGCGGCTTGTTGAATAGCGGTTGTAAAGGAATATACGGCGTCGTCAAGGTCATTTGGGGTTTTGAGAATCACTCTGAGGTCAATATCATTAGTGAGAATTTCGCGGAAGAGGTTCCAGTTGACAGGGCCCCTAATGAATGACGGTGGGATAGGTTTAGGAATAGGTGTTATGGATACATTTAGAATCAATGGACTATGATCAGAGGATAGTTCATCAAGGCGAGCTATGGAAAAATTCAGAGAGCCTAATCCGCTGTGGATGAAGAAGTCGAGGATGTCAGGATTACGGTTAGGATCTGTTGGCCAGTAGGTAGGAGAATCGGGAGGTAGGAGATGAAAGCGTCGGGAGTTGAGTGCAGACTGCAATGTCCGTCCACGAGAATTGGTGGTTCTAGAACCCCACTGTTGGTTCTTAGCGTTTAAGTCTGCACCCAAAATGAAGTGATTACCCAAGGAGTTGAGGAAGGATCCAAATTGGGCAGAGGAAATGGGATGTTTAGGAGGGCAGTATGCTGAGTTCTGCGCATGCGCGTGAGTATAGCAGTCATATTTCAAGTCGGCTCTCGGATTTCTTGCTTTTACAGTTGGATTTCACTTCAGCACAGTCTTGAAAACATCATCAGACTTCAGGATAACAACAACAGTTATTATTGGAGCAAACAGCGGTAAGTTGTGATATAATTTACAGTGTAAAGTGAATGCTGAGTCACCTCTTCATATCAGCTGATTGCCAATAGCCCGGCAAGGCTGGTCTTGCTTAACTTTTTTAAGTTATTGTTTTTTTTCCCACATCTGGTTATTATTTAATTACTTTCTATACATGAAATGCGATATTATCATCAAGTAATGTCCTCCAAAGCTTCAACTAAAAGATCTAGATCTAGTGGTTCAATCCCGTCACCTACAAAACAAAGACCCCGCCGTGATACTAATAAAAGATTAAATCTACAAGCAACCCCTTCCGGTACTAATTCAGAATCTGAACCACAACCTGGCACATCGTCACAAGGGATGACTGACGAATCGCCGTTTTTCACCCCAAATCCTTTTCAGATTTTACATAATGAAAAAGAAAACATGGAATCTACTCCTATACCTAGTGAACCACGGCCTCCTCCAATATTTGTCAAAAATATTAGAAATTTCCAGTTGTTGTGTGCGCAATTGAACAAAATTACCGAATCTACCAGCTACTACTGTATGAGTAGAATCAATGATACCAAAATATCTCCTACTACTGCCGAGACATATAGAAAAATGGTGAAATACCTAACTGAAACCAAAGCAGATTTCCATACCTATCAGCTACGCCAAGAGAGAGCTTTAAGGGTTGTAATCAGAAACTTACACCCCTCGACACCAGTTGAAGCTATTAAAGAAGAACTAACGGAGATGGGCTATAAAGTGCGGCAAGTCACTAACGTCCTAAAGGATAAAATTCCTCTACCTCTCTTTTTTGTGGATTTGGAACCAGCTGAAGGAGTTGAAAAAATCTATGACCTCAATAGATTGTACTATTCCAGTGTAAGAGTTGAAAAACCTTACACAAAGAGAGAGATAATTCAGTGCCATAATTGTCAAGCATATGGTCATACTAAAAGTTATTGTCATCACATACCTCGATGCGTGAAATGTGGTGAACAGCACAAGTCTGTGGAGTGTACAAAACCAAAATCAACACCAGCTGTATGTGCTCATTGCCTGAAGGACCACCCGGCCAACTATAAAGGATGCCAAATCTATAAGGAGCTGAGGACCAGGTTCCAAAAACCTCAAGTACTGGATGAAACAGCAAGACAAGTAAGAAACAGAAGAGAACCCTCAAAACTTATTGATGCCAATTTATCATTTGCCCACTTACTTGGAGGTGGGAATCAAAGTACTGAAGCCGTGGCCCTGCCGGAACTACAAAATGTACCTCAATCCATTCCACATATACCTCTTTCTCAAAATTTAACCAATCCTAAGAATCCTAATCCACCACAAATCTCTCATATTCCTCCTCCTTCAAACGCCACAGACCTTACCAGTTTGATGACATCCTTTATTTCCGAAATTAAATCCCTTGTTATGCCCCTAATATCACTCCTTACGAATCTCGTAACAAATCTCATTCCTGCCTTAAAAAAACCATAAATGACCTCACCTAATTCCTTATCCATTCTCCTTTGGAATGCGAATGGTGTTAGAACTCACACTGACGAACTTACAGCCGTACTGCAGGACAAAAACATTGATGTTGCACTCATTACTGAAACTAGACTAACCACTAAACAGTACTTTAAAATACCAGGATACACGACATACCGGACAGACCATCCAGACGGCAAAGCCCATGCCGGTACTGCTGTCATAGTCCGCCGATCCCTCACCCATCACTTACACCCAATATCCGCCCACGATTACCTACAAGCAACTTCCATCGTTATCAAAACCTTTTCCTTTCCGCTTATCATTGATAATTAACTGCTCATTACAAGAATCTTCCTAAAGAGGACATTATTAAAACATAAAACAGGGGACTGGCTAGCTAATTGGACGGTGGCTCCCCTGCCAATTGCAGGATTTCCTTATTAATAAAATAGGATCTCTACAGGATGCCAAGAAAATATGCCATTAATTTTGTAAACAACTCTTACCTTGAACGTTTATTTAAATACTTAGAAAGTTTTCCAAAAATTACACTAAATTTTTAGATTATCCTATTATGATGAGTATTTTAATATAAAATAGGTAATTTTAGAACAATCTCTTCTTTTAATGAACATTCATTTATTCTTCATATTTCATAATTGACGTTTCGGGGCTAATAATGCCTCATCTTCAGAATTTTTTAGTCAATCATTATTAACAATTCAAAATTAAATTAATTTAAACATTCAACAAACATAAATAACACAATTTATAATCACACTATAATAATTTAAAAAGTATTACATTTCTACTTACATAAAAACATCTAATATTGTCAAAACTTTTAAAAATCCTTATTTGATTTCATAATGGTCATTTTTTTTATTTTTTTATT
This sequence comes from Piezodorus guildinii, assembly GCA_023052935.1. NCBI lineage: Eukaryota > Metazoa > Arthropoda > Insecta > Hemiptera > Pentatomidae > Piezodorus > Piezodorus guildinii. The sequence goes on along the minus strand of CM041298.1, from coordinate 75,345,531 downwards.
TTATCTATTGATTGGTACAATTAAAATTTTTTTTTTTTTAAATATCCATTTCTATTACTACAATTTTACACAAGAGTAGGAGTAGACTGAATTTTGAACCTTACTCCCACTCCACCATACCTTTATACCAATGCATATATAAATTTATATTTTATACTGTTTAAATTAGTATAGAGTGATTATGAATTGATTAATTGTGATATTTATGTTTGTAAATGTTTAAATTAGTTTAATTTTGAAATTTTAATAGTTTTGACTAAAAAATTCTGAAGATGAGGCATTATTAGCCCCGAAACGTCAATTATGAAATACGAAAAATAAATGAATGTTTATTTAAAGAAGAGATTGTTGCAAAATTACCTAATTATACATTAAAATTTTTTTAGAGTAGTAAAATTCCTTATTTACAAGGACATTAGAAAGACTGATAACTATCGCTACTACCAATCGAAATACAGTAATGATACATAATTATTTTTCTATAGCAGCACATTTATCCTCAACCCGCGGGCGGTTCACAAGAAAGCGTACTAAGCCCTCTTCTCTATTTTCTTCACACTTCCGAAATTCCTTAGCACCCTTACAGCACCATCTAAACCTTTACAGACGATATAGTACTTCTTTACTTCCCACAGAGATTCTACCTTTAGCTTCTATTTTCTAAAAAAAACATATCTTTGACCTGCAAAATGGTTTCAAAAACGGAGAATTAAAATAAATGCCTTCAATCGAGCCATGTGAGTTTTTCTCTACGGACCAACCCCAAAGAAGACGGACTAGGGATCTACTCAACTTAATAAATTTATTTGCAGGACCCTGATCAAGAAAATCACAATAAACTTGGTATACCAATTGGCAAACCTCAATAAGCTTATCTTAAACGCTACGAAAACTCAGGCTATTTTGATTGGCTCCAGTCCTCTTCTCAGATCCAATATCACCTTCCCAACCTTACTCCTAAATGATCACCCCATTACATTCAGCTCCTCTGTCAAAAATCTAGGAATTACTATAGACCAAACCCTATCCTGGAAACCTCATATAGCCCAAATTTCCCGTAGGTATATAAGTACCCTGAAGTTTATTCATCACACCAGATACCTTCTTCCACAATCCACACCGTAAGCTCCTCGTTTAGTCCCCCACTTGGACTACTGCTGCGCGGTGTACGGTGGTCTCCCTGTGGTGCTTGAGAACAAGTTAAAGCGTCTCATGAATTGTTTTTTAAGATTTGTTTTGGGTACCTCGAGGTGGTCTCATGTGACCCCCCGCTATGCCGAGTTGAAGTGGCTCCTTCCCTCCATACGCAGACAGTACTTCCTTGGGTCATTTATCTACCAAACCATAAACTCCCAGCATCCTTCCTATATCTACAGTCTCCTTCAATTTAAATCCTCAGTCCACTTGCTTGAAACAAGATCGCGCCATTCCGACCTTTATATGCCTTCCCACAGAACTAAAGCCTTCGATCGATCCTTTCTTGCCCGTTCCATTACATTCTGGAATTCCATTCCTTCCAATATATGTCATGCCTCTTCCTTATCCACATTCAAATATCGCCTTTTCCAACACCTATTATCCCAAACTGACGCTTGTTGATCTTTAATTTTAAATTAGATTTTTCATTATAATCATTATAAGGAATGAATATCCAATGTTTACCTTTTTATTTCATATACACATGTATATATTATTATTTTCTTTTGTTAGTGTGTTCAAAATTAGTTGTTTCTTACTTTTAATTTACTATTTGTTTACTTTACTTTTTTATGCTTTTTCTTATCTTTGGTACATAGAGGTGTGTATGTACATACATTTATATAGTTTCTTTTTCTACCTCTTTTATCCATGTACATAATTATGCCTATTTAATGTTATCTGGCCAGATGTGCTACATTTACTTGTAAATTTCGTGTTATTCTTAAGGGACAAAGTCCCAGAATAAATTTTTTTTCTGTTTCTATTAACAACACGGAACAAGGAGTTATTTGAAATAAGAAATTTAAAGATACTGTGAAGAGATAAAAATTAAAGGAAATTTACGGAATTCGGGTAAATTTACCAGTTTACTTCAATGAAGGCATAAAAATGAACTTGCAGAATCTCACTTTTGGATAAGAAAATGCAGTTAAACAATAAAACATATCTTTTTAAAAAATGTTATTTCAATTTTGTAGTCTTAGATAATAATTTCTATCTTTCAATTATTTGATCTGAAACCAATATTTTATTTGAAACAATATATTTTTTTAGTTTATCGAAAACATGATTTAAAGAAGCAAGGTAATCCACCAAAGCGCCTGAAAAGGAGATGGTAGCAAGACCTAATTGTTAAGAATGTAAGAGTGCTGCCAATGGTTGGTATCTCTATATAAGTCTTCATCATGTCATTTGTCTATTAGCATATTTACCGGTTGTGTTAAGTAACACATTTGTGAATTTCAATAAAATAAAAAATAAGAAAAAAGAAGCGAGATTAATGAAATGTATTGTGCGCACCTGCTTTTTGATTTTTCATCTTATTGATTCTAGACAAATCAATTTTTTGAATAGCTAAAGCGATTCTTATTTACAGGATAAAAATATACATAATTGTATGCTCTTTTAGTAAAAATAAAATTAACATTTTAAATTGAACTAGAAAAATCGATAAGATACCCGAAAGAAGAAAAAAAAAAACAACTAAAAAATAAGACCATTAAAAGATTTGATTATTAAAGATGAATAAATTACTCCCCAATTAAGAGAGGACCTGATGACAAAGCTGAGGAAAGTTGACAAGGTAATACTATTAAGCCCCCACCAAGAGCAAACACTTGGGGTCAGTAAGTGCCTTTATGGAGGACAAAGCCTAACGAAGTCCAACAACTTATCGTTCAACTTGCAAGCTCTAACTTAACGAAGTATACGAGGGTAGCAATATTCCATCCTATCAGCATAACTTCAACCAACTATATACGATCGTAAACGTGGCGCTCTTGATGTGATCTGATTTTGACATTAGAAGTTGCTTAAAAAAAAAAAAAATATTGATATTTTCAACTTTATAATAAATACATTTAGTAAACACGGTAAAATATATACTGTCATGATTCACATGTAGGGATACTACCCATTGGCAGCTCACCAAAAACTATGCGGAACTAATAGGTCTCGGGGCCATCTTCTTTTCAGACGTCTCATAGAATTATCAGGAATTGTAGAGGAAGCAATGATTAAACTAGTGCGTTAGAGGGAAAATGGAGTTTGTCATGGAAGTAGTACCTGGTTCGCGCCAAGTCACCAACAAAGGGAACATTAAGGTCTTTATGGATAAGTTGATTCGTGACAAAATCATGAGCATTGAGGATTTGAGACGGGAAGAATTCGATGGTTTAGTAGAGCCCCAAATCTCTACTCCGTAAGTCTATATCGGTATTATGAAAGTCGTGTAGATGAGCCTTTTGTACTTAAGTGGAAGGTTTGAGCATTTGTCCAGTAAGTGTTGAAGTAGTCGAAAACATCGGGCAGTTTCCTGTCGTTTCAGTCTTAGATGAGGGTTCCAAATGTGAATTTAAAAATAAATAGCCTTAGTTAAGATAATATCAAATTAAAGTCTTAAAATAATAGAAACAAACAATCATTATAAAATATTTTAAAGAGATTTAATATAAATATATCAGGACCTCTACAATGCTTTTGGAGAAGGTTATGTGGTCCGGGCTATGAAGTTAAGATGCCTAAGATACGCAGGGCATATTGCCAGAATGGAAAATGGAGAAATGCCCAAAATATTGCTCACTCAGCCGATACATGGGATAAGAAGAAGAGGAAGACCAGGATTGAGATGGTCGGATGGTGTGGCAGCGGACGCTCGCATGTTGCTGGGAGTTAGGAGCTGGATGGTATCGGCTCAAGACCGTGATGATTGGAGGAGGCGGTTGGAGGAGGCCAAGACCCGTGACCGGGTTGTAGCGCCGTGAAATAATAATAATATAAATATATATATATATATATATATATATATATATATATATATATTGTTTGATCAGTTCTCGACTGTTGATAATTTAAGTTTGTGTTGTTCTTAGGTTGCAGTCAATGAATAAACAATTTTATCTATGCGACGTTTCGAGAATTTATTGTTCTCATAATCATGCCTTAACAGTGGAAAAAAACAGAACATTAATATTATTGTACAATAATTAATATATGATGTTATTGTTAGAGATATAAAAAAGAGTACATTGAACAATGAATATTAATACAGTAGGTACATAGATATTTTAAATTAGGATTTACATTAAAGATATTATTATAAAATTACTTACAATTTTGAAAATTATAAAATTACTTACATTACACTATTTTGTCCAAAATTGTAAGTAATTTTATAATAATATCTTTAATGTAAATCCTAATTTAAAATATCTATGTACCTACTGTATTAATATTCATTGTTCAATGTACTCTTTTTTATATCTCTAACAATAACATCATATATTAATTATTGTACAATAATATTAATGTTCTGTTTTTTTCCACTGTTAAGGCATGATTATGAGAACAATAAATTCTCGAAACGTCGCATAGATAAAATTGTTTATTCATTGACTGCAACCTAAGAACAACACAAACTTATATATATATATATATATATATATATATATATATATATATATATATATAATTTATTTTTTAATTGGATAAATTATATTTAAATTGTTTAAGCTCAATTGGGTCCTTCACTCATGTATGGTGAACCACTGTTTACCCACCTAACTCAAAGCACACTAAAGCACCATTAGAACTTATGCTGAGAAAGATGACGCGGTCGATTTCACTGAAAAAGATTAAGGCTGGAGAGTTACACAACATTTTGGAACTACCATCAGTTTCAGAATTCATCAAGAAACGCCATATTAAATTTCTGCACCTGCTCCAGTCCGCTGGCAGAACAACACATGAATCTTGGCTCCCAATATATCAGAAGTTTAAAATCAATTAGAGGGTAGGTTCATAGTAATTTTGTTATAAGTTTTTCATTCATAAAAAAAAAAAAAAAAAAATTTGGTGCGGGCAACACACGACTTTCACTTATCTTCATTTTTAAAAGCAATGAAAGAATTTCCAAATACAGTTAGAGATAAAAATACGTGAAACTATTAAAGAATTAATTAAATTGAATTTATATAGAAACATGCGTTTTATTAATCTAAAAATCTATTATATTAAGATCTAAAATAATCAGATAGTATTATCGGCTTTTCATCACTCTCTATTAACGTTTAAAGCTTGAGTATAAGATAATATTTTTTCTAAAATCTTTAGCTTTCCAACGGTATATCATACATGTATATTACTGCTCTTATGTTCAAAAACAAAAAATTGCATTAAAAAAATATTTTTTCTGTTTTCTCCTTTAGTTGGGTATCGAATTCATTTAATTTATATATTTACCTGTTTTTCATCAGTGGTAAGAAGAAAATATAGTTATTTTTATAGAATCAACAAAATTAAAGGACCTTTAGCGAAAGAAAATTTAAAATATCGGCATTTAAGCCCTGTCAGACCATTTTAATCCAAATAAAACCTAAATGATATTAAAGCCCATTAAATTTTACATCGATATAACGAGTTTAATCAAAATCGTCGGAACTGTTTTTGAGAAAATCGAAAAAAGGTGCAAAATTCATGGTATAAAGTGGATTTTCTGGTAAGCTCATTTTGATGAAAAAGGTTTTGTAACGTCTCGGGCGTATATTTGTCTTAAATATGAAATTTCAGTTTCATAGGACTTACCGTTTCTGCCCGGCAGTTACTACACACACAGACCTTTTTGCGGGACTTGGTTATTTGGACTTAAGGGACCCTAAAATGTGTATTTCCGTTGAAAACTGGAATTCGAAAATGTTCACGATCGCAATACTTTCCCTTACTATATATAGTAAGTGAAAGTAAAAAACAATGGGTGAGCCCCATCTGCTCTATTATTAAAACACATTAAACTATTATTGATGTAAGAAACACTCAAATTAATATCATAATTTGCTCTGAAAATGTAACATAGTTGTAGTACAAGGCGCTTACATAAATAAATTGTTTATAAATCATTTCTTGTGAATTGCGGATAAAAAAAAAAATTATAATCTCAACAATAACAAGTAATGGACAAAGGCGTCTTCTTCTCTTTCCTCCTCTGTCTTATATCAGCGTGGAGGTGCTTTCAGGGCTAGATATTTCACCGGAGCAATGGATCTTCCCCGTTCCCTCCCTATTCCTTCAACATAGTAATCATAGGACATCCTGCGCCGCTTTCCCGACCCTTTAACTTCCATAGCCTTCACTGGGTTTCTTTCCGCTTTCATTCGGCAGACATGCCCAAGCCACTCTAGCTGTCTTCTTTATTTCAAATAGAGGGCACATTGAATTTTTCTTACTTTTTCATTTCTTATGCAGTCTCTCGTGGTTTATCCTATTATTCTTCTGAGGAACTTCATTTCTGTAGCGTTGATTCGGCTTCGTTGTTCTGTGAGAATCCAGCTTTCTGCTCCATATATCAATATAGGGAGACACACAGATTTATAGATATTTAGCTTGATCTCTCGCCCCGAATCTCTTCTTTGCCTACCACTGGTACCACCAGTCTACTTTTTCATTTTTGCAATTATGATGCCAAGGTATGTGTAGTCCTTCACCTGTTCCAGCTCAACTCCATTGCACTTTATGTGTACATCCTTCTGAGTTCTTTCTGAGCGGACTATTTTACTTTTATTGGTATTAATTTGTAGCCCCTTTCTTAGGAGTTCCTCGTACCATTATGTCACTGCTTCTTGGACTCTTTCAGACAAAGGCGTCTATAGACACAAAGTGTACAAGTGGGAAGTGATGTCAGAACAGCGCCTAAAGCCCGAAGGCCAAAGTTGACTGAAGGAAGGAAGAGAGCCTTCAGTGAACGAATGAATGAGTACCGGAAGAACAAGTAGTCAAAATTGTTTCGCGTGGTCGGATAGAACGCCTGTAACGTGTTTAGTAATAATAATAATAACAAATATAATGCTATTATAAAAATGTTATGCTAGAATGTTATTTTCTTCGAGAAAGCCTGTGAGAGCTATTTCACCAAAGGGTGTTAGTAATTAGAACAAAAAAAGACAACACGTGGTGCCAGAAAATTAATCACGTGTTTATAACTGACGTCAGTTCTAATTAATCAAGAAGAAAAATGGTTTTATTTAGATAAATGTGATACAAATGTAATAAACTAGTAATATTTGTTGCAGCTGTGAATATGATACAAATGCTAGGTCCTATTAATACCATAAAGCAGGTTACATAAAAGCCTGTTGAAGTTAGATGAACAGATTTATACGAATTCAATGTACAGTTTCCATAATATAACGATAGAGCAATAAAATTTCATTGTGCATTATTGTTAATTATCGTATATTTTTACCATTAATAAGATCGTTATGCTTACCACTACACCACAGGTGACTTCGAGTTCAAGCCTGGCACATTTTTTACACAAAATTTAATTCACTTTATTATTACATTTACCTCTGTTATTACTTCTATTCATACCAATATAATTTATAATTATGAATTTCTTTAATCACTCGTTAATTGATTCAGTTATTTTACTGTACATATATTTTATCTCTGATTTATTGAGGTACTAATGACAGGTAAAAATGTAATACGGACAAATGTTTAAGGGCAAGAAAAAAATTGTATCTTTATTTAATTAAAGTTATTTTATCCTTCTGTTGCAAATTGGACTTTGCTGCGAATCTTTGATTGTGCCTATGCAGGCTTAATTAAGACAAAGATCTTTAATTCGGGATCACAATTTTACGTCCCCTCCGAAGTACTCCAAAACAAAGGATTTTTTACTCCCATTAGACAATGGCATAAATGGCTGTTATACAGCCACTAAACCACATTAGACCCACAAAAACATTCATGAATGTACACCTGTGGTGTAGTAACTTTATCTTATAAGTACAATTCGCACAAAATACGAAACAATCAATCACCACTGCTCAAAGTTCAAAACGCAAAATTTTCTGATTCTTAGCTGATTGAAAACATTGTCTCCCTTCGTTTTTGTTTTTTTTGTATCCTAATTTTTTTTTGTAGTTTATGTTGGCACCTCAAATTCTGAGGGGAAGGAGGTGTTTTTTCTTCTCGAATCGATATAAAACTAAAAATAATAATAAAAAAAAAGCCGCGAGGATAAGAAGTAATTAAAAAAAGCTATTTCCATCAGATAGAAGGGGAGACTTGGATCGCATTTCGTGGTTAATAGGGCAGCCATGATGAACCTGCAGTGGGAAGGTCTGCACGGTGCTCCGGAGTCTACGTGTGATCGCGGCAGGATAATTACAGCAAGCACCCACGATCGTAAGACCGTTGTTAAAACGGTAAAGGAGAGCCGTTAACTAGTCCAAGGGCTTCTCTGTCAAAGGAGAAGAATGGATCCTTACAAAGCGAATAAACATATAAAAGTTATTTTTACAATTAGGGATTTTTTTTATTTATTTACTTAATAAAAATAAATCAAGGCAAAGCACACTTGATTCATTCCATATAAAGTGGTCTAGCACTGGTTGCTTCCACCATCCGAAAAAATTGATTTTTTCGAACTTGCAAGCATTGGAGTTTTTTTTTTATCATTCAATAATGAATTGTGTTCAAAGAACTTCCTTTAACAAGAGAGAATGATACAAATAAAAATTACAATGAGTAGTAGTTGGCAGGCTCCTCCATTTAGTGGGCAACTCAGTGCTAGTTGCTTGATCATCACCCTATTACGTTCAGCTCCTCCGTCAAAAACCTTGGAGTAATCCTTGATCAAAACCTATCCTGGAAACTTCATATTGCCCAAATTTCCAAAAGATGGATCAGCACACTAAAACTACTTAAGCGGTCCCGTCACCTTCTCCCACAGTCCTCCCGGAAGCTCCTTGTATCTTCTCTTATTTTCTCCCATTTTGACTTTAGTTGTGGCGTATATGGTGGCCTCTCGAGCTTGCTAGAGGGCAGATTGAAACGAGTCATGAACTGTTTCTTAAGATTTGTCTTCGGTACCTCTAGACGGTCACATGTGTCCCACCTCTATGATGAGTCAAATTGGCTATTTCCCTCGATTCGAAGGCAATATTTCCTTGGTTCCTTTCTCTATTAAATCATCCGCTCCCACCGCCCCTCTTACATCTATAGTCTCCTGCAATTTAAATCCACAATTCATACTCAGAAAACCAGATCCCGTCTTTCCGACCTCTATACGCCTTCTCATACAACCAAAAAAATATGAATTTCCCTTCTTAGTCCGGTCCACTTTCTTCTGGAATACTCCCCCATCACACATCCCGCATGCTCCTTCCTAATCTTCTTTCAAATCTTTCCTTTTTAAACACCTTGCTTCCCAATCAAATGCCAACTAATTTCAGTACAGCGATTAAAGTGTTGTGAGAAATGTCTACACTCCATAACATAAATGATAGTAAAGTTTATTTTTCTTTCTATTTTTAATTATTCTAATGTTTTTTGGTTTGTTAGTTTAATATTACATTTAGATATTATTATATTTTTTTAAATTTTTATTTTTCATTTATCTCTCTTTTCATCAATTATTATTTATTGTAATCATTAATATTACTAGTTTTTTTTATGTGTTTTTTGGCCAGTTATAATCATTATTTTTTTGTACATGTGTATTATTCTCAAGTACCAGAATAAAGTTCTTTTTTCATTCATTCATTCATAATTTAATTGACTAAATAATCATATATAAAATGAAGCCAGACAAACTGGGATTTTCCTGTTCACTGTATATTATTCTTACGGGACGAAAAATCCCAGAATAAATATTATTTTCAATTTCATTGAATAAAACTAATCAGACTTTATTTTAACTTAGAATTACCTACTGCTCTACTCAATTCTCTTCAAGGGTTTCGTTTCACTTAACTCAATGAACTAACAACAAAAGAATGCAATGAGAAATTAAATCAAAAGTTAAACGCTAACCTTTAAATGAAAAATTACTGCTATAAGTAATTCTCGTTTCTCGACGTCCCAGCAAATACCAGCTGAGGTCATGAATAGTTCCAAGTCCTTTCACTACTCAACTGCTTACCTCATCTCTTGTAGATGGGAATCAGCAGGTAATATTTACACCTGTTACCTCTTTGGAATGATGAAATGGAAGAACATAAAGTACGTAGGTCAGTAAAATTAAATTAAACAAACTTGTCTTGTTTCTTCTCATAACTAGTTTATAGCAAGAAGGAAGGTATAATTTGATGTTTTCAAAGAAGAGAGAAAAATATTTTTTTCTATCACACACGAGCTAATTCTGGGCCAAGGCAAACGGGTTTTATGGAAGCTCTGTCGTCCATTATATCCGTAATTACTCTAAAAAAAAGTCTGGTGCGATCAACACACGGCTTTCACTTACCTCCGTTTTTTAGAACCGATTAAAGAATTTTCAAATACCGTTAGAGATAAAAATTAGTAAAACTATTAAAGAATTAATTAAATTGAATTTCTATAGAAACATCTGTTTTATTAAAAGATCTATTATATTATCATCTAAAATAATCAGTTAGTTTTATCGGCTTTTCATCACTTTTTATTAACTTTTACAAGCTTGTCTATTATATAATATTTTTTTCTAAAATCTTTTGCTTTCCAAGGGTATATTACACATGTATATTACTGTTCTCATGTTCAAAAACAAAAAATTGCATTAAAATAATATTATTTCAGTTTTTTTTTCCTTTAGTTGGGTATCGAATTCATTCAATTTATATATTTACCTGTTTTTTCATCAGTGGTAACAATTTAATATAGTTATTTTATAGAATCAACAAAATTAAAGGTATCTTAGAGGAAGAAAATTTAAAATACCCGCATTTAAGCCCTGTCAGACTATTTTAATCAGAATGATATTGAAGCCTATTAAATTTTACACCGATATCGCAAATTAAATCAAAATCGTTGGAACCATTTTTGAGAAAATCATAAAAAGGTACTAAATGCATGGGATAAAGTAGGACTTCTGGTTAGCCGGTTTTGATGAAATTTTTTTTATCAACTCGGGCGTATAGTTTTCTTAAATATGAAAGGACTTTTCGATTTCGTCCGCGAGTTACCACACACGGACACACACACACACACACACACACAAACACAGACCTTTTTGCGGGACTTGGTTATTTGGACTCAGGGGACCCTAAAACGTGTATTTTCGTTGAAAAATGAAATTCAAAAATTTTCACGATCGCAATACTTTCCCTTACCATATATAGTAAGTGAAAGTAAAAATGAAAATAAAATAGAAATGACCAAGTAAACTAATGATGCGATAGTTATTATTATTACCGTGCCACAATTTATTTATTTTTCTGTTTACTGGGCGACCTCATTAAAATCGAACATAAATCCTAAAAAAAAAAAAAGAAAAAAAATACTGAGAACCATTTATATTCTCATTTGTACCTCCATCACATACTAAACATGTTCTTCTGTACGGTAGAGCGGGGCTAGTTGAGCATAGGGGCAAGTTGTGCAATTGAAATATCTCGCAAACTATTCACTGTACGCATAGGTATCTTATGGCTGAAAGAAAGAGTTGTGAAAAGGATTGTCACCACGCGATCGCTAGTGGGGCTGGATGAGCTCTTATGTGTTGTTTATTTTGTGACCAATAAGTGAAAACGACGTTCATCATAAGTTTTCGTCTCTATCAGTCAATTTTTATCTGTTTTTAATCAAGTAGGTTTTAATCTTTCAGAGAATTATTGTACTTTTTATATGTGGAGTTGTTTTGGATATAATTCTTATGATTTTTTATAACTTCGCTTTTGTTGTAAAATTCCGGGTTGGGGTTAGTTGAGCTATTGTTGCTCAACTTACCTCACTTAAGTTATGAATGTTTTATTTTTTGTTAGGATGCGGACTTAAAAGAGGAAGACTACAAGATGATCTTAATTGCAACAGAGACAATGATCATTAAGTTCCAAAGATCTAATTAATATTTTTTTTTTATGATATAAGCTATATGAGTAATAATATAAACATTTAAGCGTGATTTTAAATAGCAAGACTGAATCTAATGTTGAAGTTAATCTTAAGATACGTTAATAATTTATTGATTCTAATTTTGGTTAATTATTCAAAGAAAATTACTATAAATTTTGTAGTTCAGTCACTAAAAGACGACAAATAAAGAGATAATTGTTAAACACATATTTTACTTTATTTCTAGTCGAAATCTAACCCACGGTTTGGTTGGACTCAGTGCTCAGCTTGCCCCATACTCTTGCTCAACTTACCACACCTATGGGGTACATTGAGCAAACTTGACTTCCTGGATTCAAATAGTTGTAGCTCATAAATTCAACTTCTTACAAAAATTTACTAAGGAAACTTTTGCTAAGGGATATATTACGAATCCATCAAGCCGCTTAAAAACTCATTGAGACTAATCATTGAGGAGCTATATCCTATAGTGAAAAATTGCTCAACTAGCCCCGCCCTAACCTACAGTAATATGGAGTTCTTCGTTGAAAAGAAAGTTAATTCTTAAAAAAAAAAATAATAATTCTGAGATTACTGAACATCATTTTATTAGCTAGAGTAACACGAAATCACTGCCAATGAATGTTGAAAATGGCAATACAAATCAATGCATTATCAAAGACCTGAGTACTAATAAGGTCCGAATAAAAATGTACGGTTGTTTTATATTTGCTATTTTTTTTTCAGTGGCGCGACAGGCCGTGTAGACCCTAGGCCTCGAGGTGTAATCTCCTGGGAGAATACACTCACGTTTCTCGATGCATTTTGTAGTGTAAGATCATCACTCCCTACGCCTAATTTTGTGAGTGGACACAATTTGGCCGACGGGTCTCACATACTCGGGGGAGAGGCTCTGAGTGAAACCCTATTGATTAATTGCTTGAAAAGCCCCTACGGAACTGGGATTCGAACTCACAACCTTTAGCATGAGAGACTAGCGCGGTAGCCACTCAGCCACGGGCTCTCATTTTGCTAATTTATGTATTATAAACTCATCAGGGCACAAATGGGATATATTTTAAAGCAGATGCTATATAAAAAAAAAAAGTGCTAGGATCTCAGTGCGACAGGTTTTTCCAGCAACTTGTGAAAAAACTAATTTCACTGAGAGGTTTATCGCAAAAGTTTAAATTTACCTCACCAATGAATTAAAATATTTTTTCAAAATTGTAATGGATAAAATGAAATGTAGAAGTGAAGAAAACTTAAATAAACGAGGTAATGACTAATTCAGGAGATGTAAACACGTATACCCTTTTTCTATCGAGTGTATACCATACATTGAGACTAAGCGACTGACCATATGAAGACCACTGTATAAAGACGTAATTGGTATAATAAATTAGGGACCGTAATTGTTCGACTATCAATTCAGTTAATACCTGTATTTACTATGTCTCACCCAGCTATTAACGATTTAGCTCTTGATTTTTTTTTTTTTTTCGATCAAATACACAGTTGATTACATAGATAATTCAAAAACATAAACGCTCTAAATCTATCCGTGAGTAACCACCTTATGTTATTATTCTGTAAGCACCTAAATATCACATGTTTTTCAATGCTACGAAAAATAATTTTCGGAGAGTCGTCTTTAAATTAGTTCTTGAAAAAAACAATAACATTCAAAAATAGGCCGTCAAGCGAAGTATTAGTTCGTTATGACATAATTAATATAAAACAGTTCCTCTTAAATTTTTAAGATACCGGGATATTAGCGAAAAAACAACTCCATGCTATATTTATTGTATAAGACAGAATCAAAAGGAAACAGCTGTACTATATTATTATATTATTGGCTGCCATAAACTTAAAAAGAGTTCGCGAAAACCAAGAAATGCGTTATCATTTTACGAATATAGAGATACCCAAGGTTCGGCCTAATACACCATCTTCTGATGCAAAAACATGCTGACATGAGATTTCTTGGCAGAATCAGCTACACACCTTAAAGCTAAAATTGTTTTTTACTTGAAGAAGGCATATTTGCCGAAATGGTTGTTCTTTTTTTAATAAAAGTGGTAAAGTAGTATTAGCAGCATGCAATTTTTATATTGAATTCATGGCCTTCACCTTAAATTCAACCTGCTCTGGGGAAACTCTTTTCACTGCTAACAACATAGTACGTTTCGAAACTGGCCGAAACTCCTTGAGCATCAAAGTTATGAAGAAGGTCATAAACTACTGGTCCAAATTGTCACTTATGGTCTGAAGAGAGGTTGCCACGACTTTGCTTGAATAGACTAATTTCACTAGATACAAAGAATCCTGATATAAACTTTAATTGGGTCACACAAGTGAGAGAAATGGCTGCTCATTATGGTTGTAGGGAGGAATTTGACAATATAAACCCAGCTGCATTGTTAAAGCATAAAGATGGAATATTAGAAAAGTTGAAAAATCATAACCTCTCTACAGATATTCATCGATACGTGATCTCCAATTACAACCCCATGTATAGAGTTTTTTCCAGTATTAATGTTAATAGCTCAGAAACTTATTTGACATATAGAACGAGCCTGAATAAAATAAGATTGGTGAGCCAGTTGAGGATTTCAAACCCTAAATTAATCAACCTTTATATGAAACAGAAAACTTTCAGCTTCAAATCACAAGAAAACTGCGTTTTTTTTATGACCAATTTATTACAAATAACCTATTATATATTCTTCTCCACTGTGAAAAGCTTATTAAAGATAGAGAAAAATATTTAAGACCCTTATTATCCGAACATAGTGAACAACAGAACATTGAAAATATAATCCAAATCAACTGCCTACAAAGACTAAATACAATCTACATCGTTTTAGTGTCAGTGTGTAGAACTCTAGACCTCTTAAATAGTGATTTGACCCACACATCAATTAAGTGATATGATATAATTCCTTGTATTATCTTTGTTTATGATGATTTTCTTTTATTGTTTGTTTTATTTATTTTTTTTTTTTGGCTATTGTTTTTCAATGACTAGTAAGATAAGAAATTTATTATTAATGTGTGTGCGGTAAAGTTGGCCATATATAACCAATTTTGTACAAGATGTATATCTTTAACAAATAAAATAAATATATCTATATCTATCTACCTTCACCTTAAATTACCAACACTCGTTTAATATAGATATATATATATAATCAAAGCAAGTTTTTAGAAGTATTGGTTTAGAAACACATCACTTCCAAAATGAACCCACAGCCAGCGAACTTACAGAGAATTTTGACTTCTCAACCTCCGATACAAACTTGGTGTACAATATGCCATTCACGATGTGGGAAGTTCAGACTGTATTAAAGAGTGTTAAGGGTTCTTCACCAGGGCCTGATAATATCCATTATTCTATGATATAACACCTCCCAAACAACACATTGACCTGGCTCCTAAACTATTACAATCACATTTGGCAGACTGGCGTTTTTCCTAGTTTTTGGCTCCATTCAGAAGTTATTCCAATTTTGAAAAATGGTCAAGATAAGAGATACCCCTCTAGCTACAGACCAATTTTCTTAACGAGTTGCCTGTGCAAAGTTTTCGAGCGCATGGTAAATAAAAGACTTACCTGGATTTTGGAAACCAACCATCATATTCAAAACTTCCAGTGTGGATTCCGTAAAAGTAGATCTACAATTGATCATTTAGTTCAAATGGAAGCGGAGCTCCAATACACCTTTATTCGGAATGAACAAGCCATAGCTATTTTCTTTGATATGTACAAAGCATTTGATAAAACCAATACTACTACAATCCTGGAAAAATTAATGTCATTAGGATTCCGTGGGAACATGCCGAACTTTATTCAAAAATTTCTTGGCCATCGATATTTCAAAGTTCGAATTGGAAATACATCGTCCATGTCCCATGAACAAAGAAATGGAGTCCCACAAGGTTGCGTTCTTAGTACAACCCTTTTCACCCTCGCAATCAGTGACCTTGCAACCAATTTACCACGAGGAGTAAAACCAATGCTGTTTGTTGACGATCTGGCAATATTTTGTCGCTCCAAAGATTTGCAGTCTATAAAAGAGAAGCTACAAGCGTCACTAAATCGAGTTAGTGATTGGTCACAAAACTCAGGATTAAAGTTCTCAGCAGAGAAAACAAAATGCTTATATTTCAGTAGAAGAAGACATTACCCAGACCTACCACATCTCTTGCTCAACAACGTTCCTCTTCCATACGTTAATAATTGTAGATTCTTAGGTTTAGAATTTGATAGACGCCTAACGTGGGAGAATCACATAAAATCTTTAAAAGAAAAATGTACAAAAAAGCTCAATATACTGAAAATCTTAACTGGAACAAGTTGGGGTGCAGATCGCACTACTTTACTCAAAGTATACCTATCAATAATAAGTTCAAAGATGGAGTATGGGTGTTTTGTCTTTGGTTCTGCAAAAAGGGATAATCTGGCTAAACTCGATGTAGTACACCATGCAGGCATACGCATTGCCATAGGAGCTTTCAGGACAAGTCCTTCACTAAGTCTTTGCGCGGAATCTGGCTTACCACCATTATCTTACAGACGTGATAAACTGGCCATCAACTACATCACCAAATTATTCACACAATCTACCCATCCTGCTCACGGATACATCTTCAAACCTAAATACTCAGCGAGATTTCAACTAAAAGCTAACCCAACCTTACCACTAGCAGAAAGAATATCATCCGTAGTTAACAAGTTAAAATTAATAAATATAAATGCAGTAAAAAACAAGACACCACCATGGACATTCCAAAAACCTTATTTATATCTTCAATTGGCTAAATATACTAAAAAAAATTCCAAATCAATAAATTTCAAAGACCGTTTTGAGAAGATCATCAGGACATTGCCTACCCACAAATTAATTTTCACAGATGGTTCAAAGTCGGACTCAGCCACTGGCTCAGCTTTTGTCACATCAGATTACACCTACAAGACGAAGCTACATCAGTTTTGCTCCGTATCTATATATATACCATCCAGGAATTTTAAGAATCCTAGAATTAACCAAATTATTCGCTGAAGAAGGAAAAAGAATCCATTATGTGTGGATACCAGGCCATATGGGGATAATAGGAAACGAAATGGCAGATAAGGCTGCCAAAGAAGCCCTTACACTCCCAGGTCGTGGTAGGACACTACTGACACCATCAGAGCTAGCACGTCCACTAATGGAAAATGTATTGAAGAAATGGGAAGAAACTTGGAACAACAGCTATCCAAGTAAGCTCAAAGCAATTAAGAAAGAGGTAAAACCTTGGAAAACCTCACCGACCGTAGAGAAGAGGTGGTCCTGGCCCGCCTGAGAATCGGACACACACGGCTAACGCACGGGCACATAATATCAAAAGAATTGCCCCCAAGATGCAAGCATTGTAGGGAAACCTTGACCATAGCTCATATTTTTGAAGAATGTTCCTTCTACATCAGGCAGCTGAACAAAAATAAAATACCAAGCAACGTCGCAGATGCTTTGGGAAACAATGGAAAAAGGATTGATGAATTAATGTGTCTCCTCTCTCAAATGGATTTTTACAAGCTTATTTGAACTACTCTTGTTTTCTTTGGACTTAAATTATTTTATATATATTAAATTGTATATATATTAGCCTATTAATATATATATTTTTTTTTATTATTATTGTATTATTTTTTTTTTTTAAATTTTATTTATTCATTTTTTTTCTATTATATTTTATTTTACTTATTTTTGTAATTACTTTTCTAATTATTATATTTATTACCTTATTTTTCAATTAAATATTAATGTATTA
This sequence comes from Piezodorus guildinii, assembly GCA_023052935.1. Taxonomy (NCBI): domain Eukaryota; kingdom Metazoa; phylum Arthropoda; class Insecta; order Hemiptera; family Pentatomidae; genus Piezodorus; species Piezodorus guildinii. Next base: position 75,327,705 of record CM041298.1, on the reverse strand, counting down.
CTATTACTTATTTATTTTTATTATTATCTATTTTATCTACTTGTTTTTTATCTTTATTTATTATTATTATTTTTTATTTTATTTATTTATTTTTATTTTTTTTATTTTATTTTGTTTTTTATTTATTTATTCTTTTCTCTTGAATATTATCTAACATTCATTTATATCAAGTAGAATTATACATATATTATAATATCTTTTAATGAATATCTCTTTTAATATTTTAACTTATACTATTTGTCTTAACTTAATCTTCTATAAAAATTAATATATCTGGCACTGATGACCGCGATGTTTTGTGCCATTAAAATTTTAAAAACCAACCAACCAACATCACTTCCGACTCGAGTAGTATAAGTAACAAAAATGATTATAAAGAGTTGGCTAAGGCAAAGGAAAAGTAAAATTGCAATATTTATAAAATTGATTTATTTTATTCAATCAAAAGTTGTACCAAATGTTCACAAAGTTCCCTTGTTTCAGTAGCAGATGGGAGTGGTGTTGGGGTCGCAGTCAATGAGACCTACCCTGAGCATGTCGATGCTGCAGCCCCTGCACTTGCCGCACTTGCAGGTCATGCCGTCGCCGCACTTGCCGAGGTGGTTGTCCCGCCCGCCACACCGCTGTCCGGGCCCGGCCATGCACACCATCCTCCCGCAGGGGTCCCTTGCCGTCCCGTACTTGCACCCCTCCGGCTGCACGTTGCACTCTTCCCCTCTGCACGGCTGACAGGGGTAGTAGCCGTGGCTGTGCGCCAGGACTACGAAGGCCAGTGCTGTGAGGATCACCAAGGAGTACATCTCGTGCTTTCGGATCCGGTGGACTGGTGTCTTCTCCAGGATTTCGCGGGTCTTTTATAGCCCTTAAAGATCCGATTGACACCTCATTATTGGAATATTTGCATCTTCGGATGAGATATTGGGGATGAAAAAAGAAACGAATTAATTACAGACCTCTCTTCAATGCAGGATTATATCCAAGAATAGTCTACCAAGAAAAAACAGATTATGATTAGACGCTTTCGCTTGAATGAACGGAATTTAGTTGTGCTTTGTGTGGGATGAAAAAGATATCTCTTTGTATAATCAGTAAAAATATTATTTTGGAATCTTTATAATAAATTAATTGAGGGGGTGTTGTTATTTCACCCTAAAGAGGGAGCGTGGGTGGAATCCTGCTGATGGGGATAATTATTATATTTTTTACTTTTTTTTAACAAACAGATAGATAGATATTTATTTGTTAAAGAAAACAATCTTGTACAAATATATGCAAATACAATAAATTTCTTTTCCGCCTAACGTAGTGGAAATACATAATACATAAAATAGCACAACATATCAGATAATATTCCAATAAATTAATAATACACTTCTGAGTCTTAACTATTCATAATGTTTTTTCTATTTAATTTATTAGTATTAATATATAATTTTCACCAGAAGAGTATTTATTTGATATTGATAATAAAAACAGATGAATATTGGCCATTTTTTTGATGCCCTCAATGTTCGAAATGTTCTCTATATTTTTACAAGGTGGCGAGTTTTTAATGTACTGGAGTACATTCTTCTATATTGATTAGATGACGGGCAGTGGAGATGGAGGTGGTGAAGACTATTAGTTATGTACTGTTTACAGCTGCTACATATTTCATTATCATGAAGACTATAGGATACTTTTTTAAATATATATTTATGGCGTGGGAGTTATAAATTCTGAGTCGCCTGACTACTCGTATCTTATGTACATGTTCATGGAACATCAGGTATTCTTCTGGTGACGAATCCAGGTGGCTGAATAGTTTTCTTTTACTTGATGGATCTAAATATTTTATAGATTTATTTATTTGTATTTAGGAACATCTCTTGACAAATTGAGCCTATATACTTATAGGCAATAGTATTCTTTCTTCATTCATTTGAAGTCTTCAAATATCTTTTATCGATTTGATTTCTTTCTAAGATTTACTATCAATGGACCTCTATGTCATTATTTAAAATGGATTAAAAGAATATTTAAAGAACTAAGCTAATATGTCTTTGCTGGAAATTACTGCCTATATCGAAACCTAAGTTATTCGGAAAAATCCAGAATTTAGTTTTTATTCTGTAATCATACATTTTTACACAAATCCAAGCTACTTATCATAATTGCATTTCCCTATTTTCAACAAGCCTGACAAAATTGGGAACGAGATACAGAGAATGAAATTCAGCTTAATTTCTTGCTTATAGATTTTAAACCCCATTCATAGGAAGATAAGAACAAACAATATATATATCGCATTAAAATTTTCCATCACTTGTAGTGTTGTTATTTTTTACTTTAACTTGCCAAAATATACCAATATATGGTATGTATTGTAAGGGAAAGTATTGCGATCGTAAAAATTTTTGAACTCCAGTTTTCAACGGAAATACACGGTTTAGGGTCCCCTGAGTCCAAATGGAAAAGGTTCCGCAAAAAGGTCTGTGTTTGTGTCCAAGTGTGGTAACTCCAGCGAGTAAAGGAAAAGTCGTATGAAACTGAAATTTCATATTTAAGACAACTATACGCCCGAGATGATACAAAATCTTTTTCATCAAAATCAGCTGACCAGAAGAGCCACTTTGCATGCATTTTTCACCTTTTTACGCTTTTCTAAAAAGCGGCTCTAACGATTTTGATTAAAATATATCGATGTAAAATTTAATGGACATAAACATCATATAGGTTTCATTCTAATTGAAATAGTCTGACATGGCTTAAATGCCGATAGTTTAAATTTTCTTCCCTTGAAGTATCTTTATTTAGTAGATTTGAAAAAATTAACCATATCATCAGGTCAACATTGATAAAAAACCGATAAATACATAAGTTGAACGAATTCGATATCCAACTAAAGAAGAAAAGTTTTTTTTTTTTAATATTTATTTATTGGAATTTACAACTTTATAACAAGTAATACAAGTAAATTTGAATGAGAATATAAAAAGGCATGAAACACATGTAGAGAAGCTTCCAATGGAAGCACTCTAAATATATTCTAAACTAGGGTCTCGGGCCATCTCCTTTTCAGGAAGAGGAAGGAAGGGATTGAAACGAAAGGATTAGGGTGTGGAGTTTGTCATGAAAGGATTGACTGACGGGCCAAATCAGCAACATATAGGACATTAAGGTCTTTATGGATGAGTTTGTTGTGACAAAGTAAGGAGCACTGAGAATTTTACGAAGGATTTTGGACTGTAGCGATTGGATACGAGAAGAATTCGATGGTTTAGTAGGGCCCCAGAGCTCAACTCCTACCTTGAGGGACACCAGCAGACAGACTAAAAATGGAAAAATAGGAATTATTATGATTGATTGTGAAGGATCTGTCAGTGAGGTAGGTCTTGGATAATAAGAAGTATGTAGGGGGAAAGGAATTAGCGGAGTTTGTAAAGCAATCCGGGTGCCAGACTCGGTCAAAGGCCTGTTCCACGTCCAATGTAGACGAGACAACTCCAACACACGATGACATTGCTGGATAGTGGAGTGGGACGTTCTGAATCCAAACTGGTGATCAGAAATTATGGAATTAGTATTTAGGATAGGATATAGGCGTTTCAGTATAAGTTTTTTCAAGATTTTTTCCATGATTGGTAAAAGTGTGATGGGACGGTAAGAAGATGGATTTTTTTGGCGGTTTGGGTATCATTTTGACAATGGATAATTTCCAAGAGGCAAAGAAGTATGTGGAACGGAGTACGGAAGTATATACGTAAGTGAGATATACAATAGGATAGCTTTTCGTGGAAGTAGTTTTAAAATATTATAAATAAGTTATAAGATCAACCAGGAGATTCATAATGATGGAGTTTTGGTTGACCGTTGAGAAATTAGATGAGGAAGATGGTTGGGGTGCGGTCATAAATTAGAAACACACATTTAAAACAAGTGCTATTTTAATTATGTGCCGACGTTTCGGCCTACAATGTGGGCCTTCATCAGGGCTAAAAGAAACAAGATAACAACCAATGTAACTATAGACTTTTTTTTTTTTTTTTTTTTTTCTAAGCCCCATGGGAGTTGGAGGTTGAAAATCAGAAATAGAGGAAGGAATATGGGATCTCTTTTTCTGCATTACATGCATTATAAGAGGGGAGAGAGGATTACAAAAATTTCGGTATATGGGAGCGATGGGAGTCACGTCTAGTGATGGGGCTCACTAGTCTTTCTGAGTCAGTTAGTCAAGTTATGGTTTCTCAGTCTAGTCTGAGGGTCCGTACATAGTCTTGCCAGCGCTGTGGCCGTCCTGTCGGAGTCAGTGTGTTAAACAGTAGGTCGTGCAGTACCGGAGACTATCAAAGAATTTGATATGTCTCCGGGAGATGAACTCTGTCACGGTCGGAAGTTCGAAGGTGTCGTGTATTTGGTCTGTCTTCGTCCTCTGTAGAGAAGTATGCCTCACTATTCGTCTCAGCACTCCATTTTGAAACTGCTAGAGCTTTTTTGCTATAGTTGGTGATATATTAGTTAACATCGGTGCTCCGTATAGGAGGGCCGGTCGAATTAATGATTTATATATAATATATTCACTATAGACTTAATAATGCGTTAGGTATATAATAATAATATGACAGTAATATAATATGGGAACATAAATAAAATTAAATGTAAAATGACAATAAGATGACATTTATAATGTATGGAAATAAACAAAATTAAGATGATAGGTATAAAGTATGGAAGTAAACAGAATTGAGATGATAATATTGTAATAAGAATATATAAAGAGAGACTAAGCAAATGAAAAAATGACAAAGGAAAAATATGTGAACAATTAAAATTTTAAATAAGAACAATATTACCGGCATATATCACTTCAAAATTGTTCATATTTAAAATTTTTAATTGTTCACATAGTTTTTTGTATAAAAATGTTTTAGTGGGAAACCACGCACGTATCTTAGGTTATTATACGATGTGTAAGTAAGTGCTTTTATCCTTCCCTCCTTCTGAAATATTTCCATGGTTTTTACCTATCCCAAATCCAAGAAAAGATTGTAGTAAACCTATATCAATAACTGAACTCCTCACTCTCACCCCTTTATTGAATACCAGAGGTCTACCAATCATTGTTCATACTCCATCATTATCGAATCTTTTTCCGTCGCATTTCCGCCCACAATAATGCTAGGATGCAAATACTCTGATAATGAGCTGTCAATCTGCAAACTATAAAAAGGATAGATCGCTCCGGAGAAGGCCTCAGTCCTCCAAAAGCCGAAGATGAACTGCTTGGTCTTCCTCCTCACAGCCCTGCCCTGCCTGGTCCTCGCGAACGCTCACAACTTCTACCCCTGCCAGCCCTGCATCGGCGAGGAGTGCAACGTGCAGCCGGAAGGTTGCAAGTACGGCATCTCCAGAGACCCGTGCGGGAGGATGGTGTGCATGGCCGGACCCGGGCAGCGGTGTGGCGGGCGGGACAACCACCTCGGCAAGTGCGGCGATGGGATGACATGCATGTGCGGCAGATGCAGGGGCTGCAGCACTGAAATGTTCAAGAGGGGGGTAATTGAATGCACCAAGGATTCTATGCCTATCTGCTTCTGATTCAAAAATAACATCACGATATCTACAATTATTGTAAATAGTAAAATTATTGTGAAATAAATTGTGGTTAATTATTAAAATTAAGACGTTGTTCGAAGCGTTAACTAATTTGCCTACCAATAAGCCAAACAAGACCAATAAAAGGATGAGAAATCCACTGATCTAACAGCATTATCCAGATACCGTCTTTCTGACCTCTACCCTCCTCCTCACCGTACTGGTACTGGCCTTTGACAATTTTTTTTACTGGCCAAAGCAACAGCCTCTCTTTGGAATTCTATCCCTCCTTAGGATCCGTCATGTAACAACTGCTTCCTCCTTCAAATCGCTCCTTTTCAACCACCTTCTCCTTACCCAGTCAAAGAGACAATAACCTCAGACTGCAGATGCTATAAATACCATTCTTTTTGTGTGTGTGTTTATATTTCTTAAATTACCACTAATGAAGTAGCTATTTCTGTTTTTTTTTATTCGAAGAGTTTGATTTGTAAATATGTTCATACACTACAAGGACCATAGCGCCGATAGATAGAGAGATAGATAGATAGATAGGCCTTAATTATTTTTCTTTGTAATTTGTTGTTCAAAGCCCTGACCACATTGTTTCCGGTCATAAATACGATATTTTTATTTTATAGTTAGGGGAATTTAGTCCCAGGATAATAAAAAAGTTTTTTCATTTAATTTTCATTATCAAAACTCCATCAATAATAAGATAGAGAAACTCTATCAATCTTGACTACTAAATAAAAAAAGCTGCAAATTATTATACAATGGTTCATCTTTTCCCAATAATCGTATAAGTTGAAAGTGGATCATATTTTAAAAACACATAATAATACATCATCTTATTCTTCTTCCAGCGGCGCGACAGGCCGTGTAGGTCCTGGGCCTCGCGGTGTAATCTCCTGCGAGTTTACACTCACGTTTCACGATGCCATTTTTAGTGTAGAGCCATCACTCCCTACGACTAATTTTGTGAGTGGCCACCCTTTGGCTGACGGGCCTCACATCCCCGGGTGGAGAGGTTGTGAGTGAATCCACATTTTTTTTACATCCTTATAAAAGCCCCGCTGGGACTGGGACTCGAACTCAGAACCTGTAGCATAGGAGAAGGCGCGCTAGCCACTCAGCCACGGGCTCCCCAATAATACATCATATATGTTATTAAATTGGTCTATCCCTAAACAAGCTGGGATAAAGATCTAGGGCATGAATTAAAGTCAAGAAATGATTTTTTTTTGATTTTTTCGACCTAGAAAAACAAAATTCACATTTTTAGTTTTATTTTCTGCTAAATAAAAGCCACTGTTTTTTGCCATTTTTGCTTTCACTTACATATGTATGAAATACATAGTAAAAGAAAGTATTGTGATCATGAAACGTTTTGAATTTGTGTTTTCACCGAAAGTGGGTTTAGGGTCACCTGAATCCAAATACTTATGTTCTGCATTAGAGTCTGTATCGGTGATAAGTCTAGCTCTAAAATAATATATTTTTTAAATGATATATCACATTTTAGAAACCTATTTCATCTTGCCTGTGTTGTTAAAAAAGAAGTAATATTAATTTTATAGATTTATTATACAGATTAAAAATAAATAACCAATCTGATATATACAAATTAGGGCAGTGCCTTGCCTATGTTTTTAACCTTATTCCGATTTAAATAAGTTTAAAATAAATAAAATGACGAAATTAGTGAATAACAGACAGGCAAAAAAGAAGATTTTTTTTTAAACCATGTGTAATTTTAAAAATCTGGTGCGGGCAACACACTTTATTGTATTGTAGGAATTTTAATTTTCTATCGAACTGCATCAATTAGAAATTTAAATGAGGTCTTAGCTTCCTCTTAGATCACCATATTCGAAAAAATCGGTCATGTATATCGGTCAGTCAGACTCCCAATTCTTTTAACTATGAAAATTTTAACAGTCCACTATACAACCTCAAAATATTTAAAAATAATTAATGACAACAATCACACAAGTTTATGCGTTTATAACGTATTAAAAGGGAAAATAAACCAAAAACCCAGATCAATTAATATAAAGAAATATTATAAGAAAAATATTAGACACCAAATTCTAAAATGATCCAAATCAATTCAAAATAATAAAATTTATACTAAAATGGAAAAACTTTCCGATACAATAAGAAACAGAAGCAACCTATGACAGAAGACTATAAATGATAGAAGTAAAAGATTCCTCGAAGCACTGGAGCATAATTACAACAGACCGAATCTCTCGGATCAGAGACAAAGAATATCTGAAAGAATGAAAAGATATTGGTCCGAATTATTACTTACAATAAAACATTTGAGTTATAAACCTGATAAAACTTCTGGAATATATGTTTTTTTATTAAATAATTTGTTTTTTTACTCATTTATAACCTTATTTTATGCTACTGTGGCTAATCGAGCGTTGTTACAGTGAGAGTCCTTAGTTTTGCCTATCCAGGTTTAATAGGGCAAATGAGCTTACCTGATAACAATGAATAAATGATAAGTACCTGACATCGCACAGGCTGGAGAACACCAATTTACGCCCCATCCGAAGAACGGCAAAACTAAGGATTTTTCAATCCCATCAAAAAATCCTAGGGCTCTCTGCCGGGTTTGAACCTGCGATCTTGGGCATAGAAGGCTGTTAAGCTAGCCATTACACCAAAGGTGACCCCAATTTAATTATTTAATAGAGTTTTATAAGCAGATAATATCCATAAATTATAATTCGTATTGTAAAGTAGCAATATTATTATTATTTTTTTTTTAATTTATTGATATTTACAACTGTATTATATACATTAAGTGTGATAGACATAGTAAACTGACATGAAATACATGTAGAGACACAACCCATTGGCAGCAATCTAAAAGTATTCTTAACTAGAAGATGCAGGGGCCAACTTTTTAGACGCCTCGGAGGATTATCGCGAATCGAAAAGGATAACAGGATCGAAACTAGTGGGTTAGAGGGGGTATGTAGTTTTTCATGGAATGATTGATACTTAAGTAAGGAGCGTTTAGGATTTTACGAAGGATTTTGGATTGTAAGTATTGGATACGAGAAGAATTCAATGGTTTAGTAGAGCCCCATAGCTCTGCTCCGTAAGTCCATATCGGCCTTGTGATGGTCATGTAAATAGGTATTTTGTAATTAAGCGGGAGGTTGGAGCGTTTATCAAGTAAGTGTTGAAGTAGTCGAAATCGTTGGGCAGTTTCTTGTCGTTTCAGTCTTGTGTGTGGATTCCGAGTTAGCCGTTTGTCCAGATGGAATCATAGATATCGGCTCTGTTCGACTGGGACAAGTAGGGTGTTATTGAAGGAAACTGTTGGGCAGGACATCATAGGTTTCCGGCGAAGCGAATAGGTTATTTGGTGGAACAATATTATTAATAGAATAATCTTTAAAAAAAAAAATAAATAGGTTAAATCTCAATGAATGATTGATTAGTTTTAACAATTTTTCAACAAATTTTTGTAAATAATGCTTATTAGTTTTTTTCAGTTAGGTTTAAAATTTAAAAAAATCAACCTGAAGAATATATCTTATTTAATTTTAGATTTTGAAATGTATAGATTCGTAACTCTGTAATTAAGATCTGACAGACTATTTTGATGAAGATGAAACTGATATTACTACGTAATATTAAACGTTATTTAATGACACACTGATATATAGCTTTTTTCAGTCAAATTCATAATTTTTTCAGTCAAATTCTTAATTTTTTCAAGCGAATTCATAATTTTTTCAGTCAAATTCATAATTTTTTCAGTCAAATTCATAATTTTTTCAGTCAAATTCATAATTTTTTCAATCCCTCAATGCATTCAACAAGGTGTTTGAATCTGCCAGGTTTGAACCCGTGACCTTGGACATATATATTGGACCTTAACACCTTTTAGAATGCATAGAGGTTCACCTGTGGAGTAGTGGCTAGCCATAACAGCTCTCTATGCTTTAGGTCGCAAGTTCAAAACCAGCAAATGGCCCTATATTTGCTTTTAGGGAGTAAAAATCCTTGGTTATTTCATCCTTTAAAAGAGGCTGTTATGCTAGCCACTACTCCACAGGTGACCCTGGATGCATTAAGCAAGGTGTTAAAGATTAATCTGCCCAAGGTCACGGGTTCAAACCTGGCAGATTCAAACACCTTGTTGAATGCATTGAGGGTCACCTGTGGAGTAGTGGCTAGCCATAACAGCTCTCTATGCTTTAGGTCGCAAGTTCAAAACCAGCAAATGGCCCTAAATCTGTGCGCCACAGATGACTCTTAAAAGATTTAGTAAGTGGAACTCGTAAAAGATCCCTCACTATCTTAAGTAAACCTGGGTAGGCACAACTTAGGACTCCCGCTGCACCGTCGGATTAAGCACAGTAACATAAAGTGACGTTAAATGGATAAACAACAACAAGATTTGATAAAAATGTTAAGTTCTTGGTAGCAAAACCTCATTATATTAACTGTATAAAATGGGTACAAGAAATTATGAAATTGACTGAAAAAATTATGAATTTGATTGAAAAAATTATGAATTTTACTGAAAAAATTATGAATTTGACTGAAAAAATTATGAATTTGACTGAAAAAATTATGAATTTGACTGAAAAAATTATGAATTTGATTGAAAAAATTATGAATTTGGCTGAAAAAAGCTATAATGAGTTTGATCAACATCTTTAAAGATGTTTTAGAGTGATTTGATTGTATATGTAATACGAATTCTATGATATACAAAAATGATTTAAAATCCCCAAGCAAAGAATAGTTAAATATGTGATTTTTGTTACAGAGTTGGTCGTACAAAACAGAGATAATTTTGAGGAACTTGGGGGTATTTAGACCCGCAAGTGAATATACAACGTATGTTTCTGTTTAAAAAAAATGTTCAATATCTTAATACTTTCCCGAACATATATCTCAAATAAAGATGGGTAATGTCTTTAAGAAAAATTTCGCGAAACTGTAAAACGAAAACGTAACATACAAGGGTAGAAAAGATTGCAGCTGCTCTAAACCGTATCAAAATTTTTCATTAACCAACTGCAATAACTCAAAGAGCACAGAGTTGCCTTCATATACGCTTATAAAAGTATACAGGAGTGGTGGCGGGTTAAGCAACAATTTCAAACAACCATCCCAACTTTGATGAAACTCTAAGCACATACTTCTCATTGGCTGACTGGAAATATTATGGCAGCAAATAAGCTCTTGTACAAATATGCTCGGTGGAAGCGGGGAATAGGGGCTGGTTGAACATAACTTTTTATTTAACTTGAGCTACACTTTTTGTTTATCGTCTATACTTAAACTTAGTTTACTCTGCTAGAGCAATCCGATATAGTTGAGCGGAATTGGTCTTTGAATGAAGCATTTTTCCCTCTAAATTAGAATTGGTTATGACAAGTGATTTTTTACTTAAAAAGCAAAATTGCTTCGAACATCACTTTTATACATGAAATATATATAGGAAAGTATTTCGGTCGCATTTTAGTTTTAAACGAAAATACACATTTTAGGGTCCCCTGAGTCCAAATTACCAAGTCCCATAGAAAGGTCTGTGTGTGTGTCAAGTCTAGCTGGATAACAATAAGTTTTATAAAACTGAAATTTTGCTCTTTAGCACCAGGAAAAGAAGAAGTAGCGTATAAATTTGTGACGTTACAGCGATGTTAAAAAAAAACGGCGACCCAAACGAGCCACTTTATATAAAAAAAAAAAGACCTAAAGATGTTTATTATTATCTATATATAAATAAAAAGTATAGTGATAAATTACAGATCACTGTATCGGTGTAAATTTTAAAGGCCATGTTGACAACAATCTTGTAGACCTAGCAATACAATGAGTTTATCAGAGGGCAAGGAAAATGTGCCAGGTAATTTGGTAGAAAATGTATTAAAAGTAATAAAGACTATTTTGATAATAAAAACAAGTGTAAGAATATATATATATATATATATACTTTTTTTTTTTTTTTAATTGTAAACCTGCAACCAAATATTTGAATGATGGTTTTATTACTTTAAAAAAAAATTACAAAATTAGACCATACTTAAAAATTGACCACAAATTTTAGAGTAATTTTTCCCAAAATTAAAAATCTGGTGCGGGCAACACACGACTTTCACTTACCTTGATTTTTAAAATCAATAAAAGAATTTTCAAATACAGTTAGAGATAAAAATACGTGAAACTATTAAGGAATTAATCAAATTGAATTTATATAGAAACATGTGTTTTATTAAAAAATCTATTATATTATTATCTAAAATAATCAGTTAGTTTTATCTTCTTCTCATCACTCTCTATTAACTTCTAAAAGCTTTTGTATGAGATGATATTTTTTCTAAAATCTTTAGCTTTCCAACGGTATATCATACATGTATTGTATATTACTGCTCTTATGTTCAAAAACGAAAAATTTCATTAAAAATATATTTTTTCTGTTTTCTCCTTTAGTTGGGTATCGAATTTATTCAATTTATATATTTACCTGTTTTTCATCAGCGCTAACAAGATAATTTAGTAATTATTATTGAATCTAAAAAATTAAAGGTACTTTAGGGGAAGAAAATTTAAAATATCGGCATTTAAGCCCTGTCAGACCATTTTTATTCAAATAAAACCTACATGATGTTAAAGCCCATTAAATTTTACATCGATATAGCGAGTTTAATCAAAATCGTCGGAACCGTTTTTGAGAAAATCGAAAAAAGGTGCAAAATGCATGGTATAAAGTGCCTCTTCTGGTAAGCTCATTTTGATGAAAAAAGTTTTGTCACGTCTCGGGCGTATTGTTGTCTTAAATATTAAATTTCAGTTTCATAGGACTTACCGTTTCCGCCCGGGAGTTACCACACACACACACACACACACACACACACAGACCTTTTTGCGGGACTTGGTTATTTGGACTCAGGGGACCCTAAAACGTGTATTTCCGTTGAAAACTGGAATTCGAAAATTTTCACGATCGCAATACTTTCCTTACTATATATAGTAAGTGAAAGTAAAAATAGGTACACCGATACTCATTTTTTTATATTGTTATATTAATATTATATTGTTATAGTAATTATTTTATAATATATAATCAGCAGGAAAGGTCTATATAGCGCTCCCAATCAGTGTCATTAACCTGAGTACAACATTATGTAGCTTCCCGTTAAATTTATAATATTTACCCAGGTACATTTGGAATGAGCTGAAATTGAGGATTTTTTTTCAGTTTCGCAGAGCTGCTTTCTAATTATGTTTAACAAGTATAGATGAAAGTGTATTTACACGAACATTTCATTTCATTTAATTTGCTACATGTGGGTGAATTATGTTATTTATATATTTTTTCCATTCAATATTATAAAAAAAAATATACGTCCATTTTTCACCATCAGACTCATTTCAAATTAATTCGATACAATTCTATATTATCGAAATACTTTTACTTATAAAATTAAAAGAACGAACCAAAACCATTTTTTCCCCTTTAGTTTACAAACAATGTATAATGTTTATAAAATCGCTATCAACGCAGAGCTTATTAATATGATTATACTATAACCATTCATGCAATGATTACCGATTTTTAAGTGAAAGTAAAATGAAGTATATGTGCTGCAGTTCAGAATAAGCAGTCTTGTGCTAGACCACCACCTTCCACCAAATGCCATTATAAATTTTATCACGCAGGCTTTACATTTTTAGCTCGCCAGCCTCCTGTAGAGGGATGAAGTTTGTTAAGCGGCATGGTATACCTCGGGCGCCTGCTCAAAACTTGGTCAACGGGTCACATTCATATTTCTCATTTGAATTATTTTATTAAAATTTAGAATGTGGTATTCAAGTACAAACTGAAGTGTGAGTATGTTTTTCAGTTTCAATATAAAAATTTAAGGTGTTCTTAAGAACTTATATGTGAGGTATCTTTAAGTAGGATCAGATGGTTCGGGTGGCGATCATAAAAAAATAGAAATATTGAAAAGTTGCCTCACGCTATATTAGACAAGATGTTTCTTGACTCTTGCCTAGAGGCACTGGTGAAGTCCGTACCGTGGGTCAAAAGGTATATATATATATATATATATATATATATATATATATATATATATATATATATATATATATATATATATCAACTTTTAAGGTAAGTGTATTGAAAAACAATAAACTTTAACCGCTATGTGCCAGCTGCATTAAAAAATACAAATTTTTAATTTTAATGGAAGTAGCTTGGTGGTTCGGCGAATTACCAAAAGCAGCCAGAGGTGATAGTATTAAAAAGCGTTGATGGGGGAATGACAGCCCTGACAGAGTATTTTGAGAGTCACATAATGGAACAAATAATTCGTTATACAATATCCTATATTAATTAACTATACCTTTATCTTTCTATACTTAGGATCAAATATATCATCCAACAGGTTCCTTCTTGCCAACATCGGATAGTGATTTTCATAGTTAAGACAGAACAAGGTCTAGCTATGAAAGGATCAGCTAGCATTCAATAAATATAAAGCAAAAGGCGATAAGAAAAACGTATGGGATATTGAACAAGGGTATAAATTAATACCAAGAGACATTATAAAAACATTTATTTAAGGCCTTTCAATCTGATGTTTCCTTTTCAGTAGCAGATGGGAGTGGTGTTGGGCTCGCAGTCTACGAGACCTAACCTGAGCATGTCGATGCTGCAGCCCCTGCACTTGCCGCACTTGCAGGTCATGCCGTCGCCGCACTTGCCGAGGTGGTTGTCCCGCCCGCCACACCGCTGTCCGGGCCCGGCCATGCACACCATCCTCCCGCACGGGTCTCTGGAGATGCCGTACTTGCAACCTTCCGGCTGCACGTTGCACTCCTCCCCCTTGCAGGGCTCGCAGGGGTAGTAGCCGTGGCTGTGCGCCAGGACCAGGCAAGATAGCGAGGTGAGGAGGAAGACGAAGGAGTACATGTTGTTCTGTAGGGCTTGGAGGACTGAGGACTTCACTAGGGCTACCCATGGCTTTTATAGCCCTTACAGTACTGATTGACAGGTCATTAGCGCAATAATTCCATTTTTATCCTTAAGAAAGCAATTTCTTTAGACCAAAAAATGGAATGAATTCTATTAAAGGAGTCATCAATAATGAGGGTTTGCTTCATCATTACAAGGAGGATCACTTTAAAACGTTTCAAGTGGTTATATGATGTTGCGGACAGTTATATTTAAAAAACAAAATATTTCTCTTGAATCCATATCATATCAAAGCTATCATTATTCGATTACCTTAATTTTTAATTTAATTTCAATTTTTTATAGCTTATTTTCAAACACTTCAGTTAAATAATACTAAGAAAATGGAGCCCTCTTGATTGGTCGTATCTTTCAAGAATGCACATACTATACGTTTGAGCTCAATAAATTGGGACTTATTCCTCTATTTCAAGAGTAATAGGGAATAATGGGTACAAAATTAAATTATAATAATAATAATAATAGGCTTACCGAACCCGAAGGTTCGATGCCGATACCACCAAACTTCGCCTGCATAGACTCGTCCAATGTTCACCGGTCAAGCCCAAGCCCCCGAGATCAGCCTTAATGCAATCCTCCCATCGACGCTTCGGCCTACCTTTCGGACGCCTACCAGTCGGTTCAGCGAATACCAACTTTCTCGGAATCCGTTCCTCACTAAGCCCAACAACTTTACGCGCCCATTTGAGTCTCCGCGATGCTATCAACTCAATTATATTCACAGGGTACAAACTCCGCAATTCCGCGTTATGCAACCTTCTAAACCCCCCAGTGGCCTCATCTCTCTTTGGACCAAATATTTTACGCAATACCTTATTTTCGAAAACCTTAAGCCGCTGTTCATCCTTTAAAGTAAGCGGCCACGTTTCACATCCGTAAAGAACCGTTGGAAGAATAATAGTTTTATAAATTCTAATCTTTAAGTTTTTAGATAGAAGCCGCGAACTAAGTAACTTAGCAACTGAATAATAACACGCATTTCCCACCTTTAACCGGGACTTTATTTCTTCCTGGATTTCATTTTTTCTAGTTATAATTGAACCTAAATACTTGAATTTCTCTACGTGTTCCAAAGTATGACCTGATACATCAATATCACCAAGATCGACACCGTTTCTGCTACTGATCATATACTTCGTCTTATCGGTATTTAATTCGAGTCCTATTTCTTTACCGGTTTTTATTAACACACTTGTATTTAGTTGTATGGTTTCCGTGTCTTCACCTAGCAGTACCAGATCATCGGCATACCCCAAAACCGGAATCTTGTCACCCATATTTAAGCCTTTCTCGGTACACATCACCTTTTCTATGACATATTCTAAAGCTATATTAAATAACACAGGTGAAAGGGAGTCACCCTGTTTCAAACCCGATCGCACCTCAAATCTCTCGGAGTAATTATGACCGATTCTAACTTTATGGAATGTTTCCGACAAACACATCTCTACTAGGTTTACTAACTTTTTAGGTATTCCCTGTTCAATCATGATGTTATATAGCTTCTGACGGTCTATTGAATCATAAGCCTTTTTAAAATCGATATAAAGTTGATGGACTACACCGTTGTATTCCAATTTCTTCTCTAATATTTGACGTAAGGAAAATATTTGGTCAATAGTCGAGCAATTCCGCCTAAAACCACATTGGTAATCTCCGATAATTTCCTCAGCGTATTCCGTTATTCGACTAGTTAGAATCGACGAGAATATTTTATAGCATACTGGGAGAAGAGAGATCCCACGATAGTTGTTACAATCCGACCTCGGTCCTTTTTTGTGAATCGGAATAAGTATTGATTCTTTCCATTCTTCGGGCATTTTTTCAGTTTCCCAGATCTTTTTAACTAAAAAATGTATTTTGGAAACGCCCGCTTCTCCACACGCCTTGATTAATTCACTCGTGATATTATCATTTCCTGCGGCCTTATAACGTTTTAATTTTCCTATCGCCATTTCGACTTCCTCTTTACTCGGTGCGTCTATCCATGGTTCAGCGCTCTGATATTCAGAGAGGTGGAGATTGATTATTATTTTCCGTATTTAAGATGCCGTCAAAGTGTTGTTTAAATTTATTTAATATCTCAGAAGGATCCGCAATTATATTGTTATTTGCATCTTTAACCGCATTCAATAGAGGTTCAAATCTTTTACGCGATTTGTTTATATCTTTGTACATCTCTCTTACGTTATTTTCGTTTCTGTGTTTTTCTATTTCTATTATTTTGCCTTTAAGACACTCTCTTTTCTTATTTTTTAAGAGTTTTGAAGTTTCGTTTTTTACTAACCGAAAGTAAGCCACATTATTATCGCTTGGATTATTTAAGGAATTCAGTTTAGCGGTTTTTCTTTTTTCGCACATATTTTGACAATCCCTGTCGAACCAAGGTTTGTTCTTTTTATTTTCGATTTTTCCAAGACATAAATTACCGACCTCTTTAATATTATCCCTGATCCCTTCCCATAGTTTGTTTACATCTTTGTGTTCCTCGTCTAAAGATTCCAAAGCTTCGAACCGATTTTTTACTTCTATCGCGAATTGTTTTCTAATTTCGAGGTTGTTCAATTTAACTAAATCAAAATTCTCGGGACGAATATAGTTCGGTGTTCTCTTTTTTGTATTTAGTTTTTGTCGAAGTTTCGCGATTACTAATTCATGATCAGAACCGCATTCTGCACCTCGATACGATCTCACGTTAATTATGCTACTTTGCCATCTGTTTTGTATTAAAACATGATCGATTTGATTCCGTGTTTGTCCATCCGGTGATGTCCACGTATACTTATGAATATCCTTACGTTTAAATGTAGTGCTTTTGATTACTAGGTTTTTCGAAATGGCAAAGTTTATTAGTCGGGTCCCATTATCATTACTATATTCGTGCAAACTTTCTTTACCGATTGTAGGACGATATACTTCTTCCCTTCCAACCTTAGCGTTCGCGTCGCCTAGTATTATCTTAATGTAATTTCGCGGTAACTTATCGTAAACCGACTCTAGTTTATCATAAAATTCGCATTTTACTTCATCATCACTGTCTTCGGTGGGAGAATGAATGTTTATAAACGCGATTTTAAACCAACGCCCTTGAAATATAGCAACCGATATTCTTTCACTAAAGAACTGTACGTCCCGTAATGCGCAAAGAAATCTATTCCTAATCAGAAACCCGGTACCTAGAAAATAATTAACGCTCCCTCCGTACCAAATAGTATACTTTCCTTCTGTTAACGAACCCTCCCCTGGCCAGCGAATCTCTTGTAATGCAACGATATCTAAATGGTACCCCTTAACTTCATTCGCGACCGACTTTAACCCACCTGCCGTATTTAAACTTCTAACGTTCCACGTCCCTATTGTTAGATCTCTAATTTTCATCTTGCGCCATGATTCCCCTGAAGCAGTCCCCACCCGGAGACCCGAACGGGGGACTAGTTTACCTCCGGATAATGAGCGTTTTACCTCAGAGGAATCCATGACTTTTGGTGATATTTTGTGAACTAAAATATGTGAGTAGGGCGTTCGAACCTACGTCACACCCTCCAGCAAGCCTGGGGGGCCGCTCTCATTGTTGGTCAGCGAGTCCATCGGACTTAGCCGGGAGGAGCTTCCGAGGAAATTCCACCGACCATTCTCACATCCGCCACCCGTGGGACGCTCCCCATACGCGGTAATGAGATCCGCGCGAGGACAAAATTAAATTAAATTTTAAATTTTCTTACTAAACGACCTCTAAATTATAAAATTTACTGCACCTGCAAGTTTGGTTTAACTATTCTGATATTTTGCAGTATTGTTGCTGTTTATCCACTCAACGTCAGTCAATGATGTTGTATTTATTCGGACGATGCTATAGTGGGAGTCGCAAATCATTCCAATCCAGGTTTAATTAGAATATGGATCATTAACGGGTACCTGACATCACACAGGCTCACAAAACGTTTTACGTTCTCTCCGAAGGACGGCATAACTAAGGATTTTTTGTCCCATTAAAAAACAAAACAAACTGCACCACAGTATCATCAACCCACAGTATTTGTGTTATTTAAATATGTTTACATTTATTTATTATTTTTTTCTATTCTCTTATTTTTACTTTCAGTTATCTATCTGACTATATATATAGATAGTAAGGGAAAGTATTGCGATCTTAAAGCCTGCTGATATTAAAGCTCATTAAATTTTACTTCGATATAGATATAGTTTGATCAAAATATATATAGATAGTAAGGGAAAGTATTGCGATCTTAAAAATTTTTGAATTCGAGTTTTCACCGGAGATCCACGTTATAGGGTCCCCTGAGTCGATATGATCAAGTCCCGCAAAAAGGTCTATGTGTGGTAAGTCTAGCGCGAAAACGAAAAGTCGCATGAAACTGAAATTTCATATTTAATACAACTATACGCTCAAGATGTTACAGTAACTTTTTTCTTATTTCAATCAAAATCAGCTAACTAGAAGAGCCACTTCATACCATGCATATTGTACATTATTTACGATTTTCATAAATACGGGTCGACCGATTTTGATCAAACTATATCTATATCGAAGTAAAATTTAATGAGCTTTAATATCAGCAGGTTTCATTTTGATTGAAATAGTCTGACAGGGCTAAAATGCCGATATTTAATAGTCCCTTTAATTTTGTATATTCGAAAAAAAATTAAACATACCTCAATAGCATTAATGAAAAAAATGACTAAATATACAAGCTGAACGTTGAAGTTGATATTTTACTAAAGGAGACATGAGCAAACATATTTTTAGAAAATTATTTTATAGTAATTTAATTGCTGTGTAAATCTTGTATGAATGTTACTGTATCTTTCACCACTATTTTTACTTTCACTTACTATATATAGTAAGGGAAAGTATTGCGATCGTGAAAATTTTCGAATTCCAGTTTTCAACGGAAATACACATTTTAGGGTCCCCTGAGTCCAAATAACCAAGTCCCGCAAAAACTTTATACCATGAATTTTGCACCTTTTTTCGATTTTCTCAAAAACGGTTCCAACGATATTGATTAAACTCGCTATATCGATGTAAAATTTAATGGGCTTTAATATCATGTAGGTTTCATTCTGATTAAAATGGTGTGACAGGGCTTAAATGCCGATATTTTAAATTTTCTCCCCCTACAGTACCTTTAATTTTGTAGATTCTATAAAAATAACTATATTATCTTGTTACCACTGACGAAAAACAGGTAAATATATAAATTAAATGAATTCGATACCCAACTAAAGGAGAAAACAGAAAAAATATTTTTTTAATGCAATTTTTCGTTTTTGAACTTAAGAGCAGTAATATAGATGTATAATATACCGTTGGAAAGCTAAAGATTTTAGAAAAATATTATCTCATATTCAACCTTTTAAAAGTTAATAGAGAGTGATGAAATGAACACAAAACTAACTGATTATTTTAGATAATAATATAATAGATTTTTTAATAAAACACATGTTTCTATATAAATTAAATTTAATTAATTCTTTAATAGTTTCACGTATTTTTATCCCTGACTGTTTTTAAAAATTCTTTCATTGATTTTAAAAATGGAGGTAAGTGAATGTCGTGTGTTGCCCGCACCAGATTTTTATGGATCAATTCCATATCAAGATACCACTAAAGATCACAATATTGACCTTTTATTTTTTCAAGCTCCTTCCCCTCGATTAAGTTGGTTTACTATAGCCTCCGTCACCTATTCCCGTTTGAAAAACCCGAAAACTCCTCGTTACCTCTCTAATATTTCTCCACTTCGAATATTGCTGTACGTTATACGACGGTGTTTCTGGGGATCTCGAGGTAAAAATAAAACGCTTAATTAATTTCTCTGTTCGATTCATCTTTGGGGTCTCTAGGTACACATCCGTATCTCATTTTTATGGCGAGTTGAAGTGGCTTTACCCTTCTAATCTTCGCGAGTAATTCCTCGCATCATTCCTTTACCAAGTTATCCAATCCCACATACATTACATCTAAGTTAGCCTATCATACATTTTTGACCCCTACAATTCAAATCCTCTGTCCGTCCCCATTGTACACGCTTCAGGACCTTCAGATTTATACACTACGGCCGACCGAACTTTAAATTTTGACAGATCCTTTCTCATTCGATCCTCAATCCTATGGAATTCTATCCCTCCTTCCATCCGTCACTCTAACTCTCTTTTTACCTTCAAATCCCGCATATTTAATCACTTAATGAATAACCAGGCTCAATAGAATTGTAAATAAGCTTTTTTTATTTATTTTTTTGTTGTAGTTGTTTTCTTCACATTTAAATATGTCTAGTTTATATGAGTAATTCTTAACTTGTTTGTATGTATTTAATATACTTTAAGACTCCAAAGCACACTTTGTATATTTTATTCTAAAGGGACATGTCCCAGGATAATAAAGAATTTATTTATTATTATTATTACTATAGGCTCGGTAGATGAATACATTTATTTTATTTTCGTTAGTAAAAGCATATATGTAAAACCAACTTTTAATGTAGAACACTAATAAAGTTATTAGATTGTTTGTTGAGAGAGCTGATAAGCAGAGCGAAAGTGGAAGCAGGATCCGTTGGAGACGACGTAGATGAAGATTGAAAAGAAACTACCATGAAAGCTGACAACCTGATGGAGGTTTGGAAGTCGTAACCATGTCACTCAGTGAATCAGATGCTAGGCAGGCGACGGGTATTGATAGACTTCAGCTTCTCTTAGATATACTTACGTATATAAAACATCAACACACTGATTTTTTTTTTCTCAGTAATTTTAACTGAATACAGTTATTTTTTTCTGTCAAAATAATAGAAGGAAGAAATTTCATAAATCAGACATTTAACGCCAGCCTGGCTATTTCTTTAGGATTAAGCCTACGTAATATAAACGCCAACATCAATACGGAGACCATGATCTAAGACATTAAAGCCGTTTTTCACAAAATCATAAATAAATTAAATGAAAAAAAATAAAATATTTTTCGATCATGTCCCCTTAGGAAAAAGACAATGAACGAAAAGAAATGCTTATGCTCTGGTTACTTTAAAAAAATAAAACATAAAATATCAACCTTTGTTAATTTATATACATACATAAATGTACATATTTATACTAAATTTTACGATGGAACGGAAGATTTAGATACGAGAAGATAAGAGTTGATGCTTGAAGGAAGAAAGAGAGGTGGCTTTACGGTTAGGGATAGACAGCAAATATTACATTTAATGAGTAAAAAATCTAGTGCGAGCAACACACGACATTCACTTACCTTGATTTTTAAAATCAATGAAAGAATTTTCAAATACAGTTAGAGATAAAAATACGTGAAACTATTAAGGAATTAATCAAATTCAATTTCTATAGAAACATGTGTTTTATTAAAAAATCTATTATATTATTATCTAAAATAATCAGTTAGTTTTATCTTCTTCTCATCACTCTCTATTAACTTCTAAAAGCTCTTGTATGAGATGATATTTTTTCTAAAATCTTTAGCTTTCCAACGGTATATCATGCATGTTATTACTGCTCTTATGTTCAAAAACGAAAAATTGCATTAAAAAAATATTTTTTCTGTTTTCTCCTTTAGTTGGGTATCGAATTTATTCAATTTATATATTTCGGCATTTAAGCCCTGTCAGACCATTTTTATCCAAATAAAACCTACATGATATTAAAGCCCATTAAATTTAACATCGATATAGCGAGTTTAATCAAAATCGTCGAAACCGTTTTTGAGAAAATCGAAAAAAGGTGCAAAATGCATGGTATAAAGTGCCTCTTATGGTAAGCTCATTTTGATGAAAAAAGTTATGTCACGTCTCGGGCGTATAGTTGTCTTAAATATGAAATTTCAGTTTCATAGGACTTACCGTTTCCGCCCGGGAGTTACCACACACACACAGACCTTTTTGCGGGACTTGGTTATTTGGACTCAGGGGGACCCTAAAACGTGTATTTCCGTTGAAAACTGGAATTCGAAAATTTTCACGATCGCAATACTTTCCCTTACTTATTTATAGTAAGTGAAAGTAAAAAACAATTGCTGTAGAAACAGTTACTGCCATAATTTAAAATTATGCAGCGGTCTAAATCTTGCCCTCCAGACTTCCTGATGCCCCGGGCTACAAAGAGGTTGGTAACCCCCTGCTTAGCGGAAGCGAGAAAGTTTTGAAGCCGTCTGGGCCACTTTCTCAGGAAGTGAATACGAGTGAAAAGCCTGCTCATCAGGTTTGAATACCGGACCAATAGGACGGCTCTACACAACGCTTTATGTAATCTGCAATCTGGTTGGCCAACAGATTTCGTCTCTTATAATAATTATACCTAATATTAATACAAAATAATGAATAATTACAGGAAGCAATAACAGTGAAAGCTGTGTATACAGCCTCTCTTTGTAAAAGTATGAGTGATTTAAGTACACTCGATCGAGTACACTTTCATATCCATATAAAATAATTGAGTAATGATAATAATTGCTCAAATGAGTGGAGAGATCGTTCTTCTAGTATGATCCTCTCAGTCTCCACTCTCGAGACCAGTGACGCAGCTGAATGAAAGGCGCTGGGATCTTCTGGCAGTATGCCTACACATTTGGCGTAAGTCGGGGTTTCCAGGGGCAGTATGTTAGGGTTAGGGTATTGGAATAAGTGCTCAACCTCTTGGTTGATATATTAGCACCGAATATATTTATATTAACGGATTTTTATTTTATTTTTTATATATATTTTTTTAACACGTTTAAAATAATATAGCATACACAAACTTTTATTTATCTATTCTTTAAAAATGAATTTATTCCAATTTTCTTCTTCGTTATAGTTCCCGGAGCAGATGACATTCTTTGACGCACTTCAGTAGTGAACTACTTGTTTCACTTGAGTCCTTCAAGCTCTCACTCAGCGATATTAGATGATTGAATTTATCCATTAGTACATGGAATTTGGGGCAGTTCTCAATTATATGTTTTACTGAGAGAGGCACTCTGCCTGAGGATGAGATGGACATGTGTGAGTCTGTTATGTCGGATGCGAGGTCTCGCCAAAGTTGTCTCCTCGCGGCGATTACTTCGCAAAGATGTCTTCCATGGAAAAGTGATAGCTTGATATTCCTTAATTTATTTGTGTTTTCAACGTCTGACCATATCTGTTTCCAAACCTGATATATTTTTACCTTTAGGTATTTTTTTTACGTCTTCCTTGATGTAAGTTGGGTGAAAAATGCAGCTCCTTTCGCAGCACTGTTCGCTTCTTCATTCCCATCAATGCCCACGTGGGATGGAATCCACAAAAACACAAGTTCTTTATTTTTAGTATTATTAAATCTTCCACATATTTTCTTATCTTAATAATTAGTGGATGATCATTGGAGATATTATGAAGCCGTTAAGGGCACAAAGGGAATAAGTAAATGAACTTTGACCCATAATGTGACATAATAAATAAGTATACAGTATGTAAATATTGTATATAGTTATGAATGAGGCCAAGGTTGTTATTATGATATCATATTTTTTTTTTTTACTTTAATTAGTTTTTATTTATTCTTCTTTGTAATTTTTTTTTTTTTACCCTGTATATATGTAATGAATGATTTATTATATGTGCAATACTCATTATCCCAGGGTGTGGCAGATTGTATTATTTCTTAATAAATCAATTATTAAACGAAAAAACTACCATTATAAATCAAAAGAGAAATATGATTCAAACGAATGAATGGACTAAGGTACTTTCTTGAACGTGCAATTGGAAACATTGAAAGGAAAAATTTGGCAAGGAAAAGGAACGTCCGAGAGTTAGTTTCACCTGAAACTTTTTCGAAAATAGAAGAGGCTTTACCAGTAACTTAAAAGAACCTACCTATTACTATATTTTTTTAATTATTTATTGAGATTTACAAGTGTATTAGTTAGTTAATAACTCAAGTAAATTAGCTTTCAGATAAAATACATGAAGAGGAAATGCCCATTGGGAGCACTCCACTGGGTAATCTAAACTAGGTCTCGAGACCATATGCTTTTCAGACGTCTCGGATGGTTGTTAGGGATGGAAGAGGAAGGAAGGATTAAAACTAGTGGTTTAAAGTGGAGTGACTAAAATAAAAAAAATATTTACGACGAAGTTTACGTAGGAGGTTTGTTTTTGATTTTTGTTTGTTGAGTGGTTTTAAATGGACCTTTGGTTCTGTTTCAACTCATTTTTCCCAACTTTTTTTTTTTCTTCATGATCATATTTTCCTAGTCGCACATGTCTGAAGTTATCTGACAATAGACAAATGTGCTATATAAAACGTCAGCAGCAGACATGACATATATGGTAAAGTGCCAAGCAGCACCCCTTACCAGGCTTTAATATAGCAGAGGTCTCTCATCCACCTTCTTTTCAGCCTTCTCCGAACAGGTATTTCAGCTATTGACAAGTCGTTTATAAGTCTATTGTGGTGGCCGTGCAGTTTGCTATGAAAACGTAAACGGAGAGTTCGTATGTGTTGATCAACTGTTGGTTGTTGTAAGGCCATTTTGTTTTTGTTTTTAATTTGGTTTTGTTGTTTACGTATATTAGTCTTTTTTGCTAAATCATAAATCTGAGAGGCGTAAGTCCAAATGGGTTATGTATTGTAGGTATGTGTATATATTCAGTTTCCATATAATTTTTAGTTTTGACGATTTAGATAGAAAAGTCTTTCCTTTCATCTACACATGTGGGCCTCAAGTCATCCTTCGATGGAGATTTAGTTGTATATAATGTAAAAGAAATTGCTGGTTACCAAAAAAAAAGTGTTTTCTCAATGTTGAACTCTCATTAGTCATTGTTATATTTAATAATATTTCACCCGAACATTATGAAACATTAATAAATTATTTGGAATCAGTGAAAAAAACTGTACTGTTTTTCAATATTTCTAGGTCAAAGAGCATTGAAGACAATAATTAATGGCTTATTAAGGCGTGCTATCACTTCTTAGGATTGGCGACTTATCTATCTCTAAATATATTTTTAACAACGTCTCGTTTATTTTAATGAATGTTTTTTTTTTTTACTTTCCTCTAACGATTTCCTTTATAGAAGAACTTAGAAATCAATTTTAGTAAAAAGGGTTGCTTAATTTCATTCTGTACATTACAACACAATACTGCCTCAGAATATGAAATCTGGCAGAACATCAAAAGCATTAATATAACATATAGATATAAATATATCCTTATAGATAAAAACATCAAACTTATATATCAACTAAACATTAAAAACTAATTTAAGCATATGCTAGTTTAAAAATTATATATGCACAGGACCTTTATCTTGTACATAAAATGATGTAAATAGATTACTAAAACTTGAAAAAAAAAAACAACGAGATTTTAAACTGAAGTTTTTTGATTACCTGAGAGATAGTTAAAAAAGTAGAAATATTATCATGTCAATGGCCATACCTGTAAAAAAAAAAAAAAAATACATTATTATATTTATGTTTAAAATCATACATTACTTATTATTGGGTTGTTTCACATGAAATGTCCGTTTTTATAGTTTCTGAAATACATAAAGGATTTTGCAGGTCTTTGTTGTTTCCTTCCGAATATTTACACCCTTAAAGTAAACAGTTACTAATCCTCTACCTTTGTATTATAAACATTAGCTTCCCAATCAATTACCCACTTTTTAGTATACCTCCAAATATGAACATGGAAACATGCGATTTTCGAGTAATATTTTTGTACGAGTTTAAACTCGGCCATTTAGCAGCTGAGGCCGCTAGAAATATTTACAAGGCGTTTGGGGAAGGGAGTGTTAATGAACGGACCATTCGCCGTTGGTTTGCTAAGTTTTCAGCTGGGATACCGACTTGGAAAACTTGCCCCGAGGAAGACCTCCGTCCTCAAACATACAGTAGAAGGAAACCCCTACCAAACAGCTAAAGGACTCTCAGCACAACTAAATGCAAGTGCATCTACCGTTTCCAGACATTTAATGTGTATTGGGAAAGTAAAACAGCTCGATACAGGGGTACCTCATGATCTCACTGAGCGGGAGCAAGACCCCATGTTTCAAAACATACCGTGCAAAAATTGAAATAACAGGGCTACGAAGTTCTTCCGCACCCACCATATTCTCCCGACTTGTCTCCAACAGATTACCACCTGTTCAGGAATTTAGACAACTTCGTCAAAGGAAAACTTTTTGAAAATGATGATCAAGTGAAAAGTGCGTTTTCAATTTTGTTTCCTTCAAAGCTCAGAGTTTTTCAGTTCGGGGATAAAAAAATTGGTGTCACTTTGGGACAAATGTGTAGAAAAAGAAGGTAAATACTTCGAATAAAATTATCTTTTTTCATATCGTATTTTAATAATAATCCTTTACCTTGAAAACGACATTTCGTGTGACACAACCCAATAATATTAAGACATAATTAATCAATTTTACTACATTAGACTACTTCTATGAAATGTTATATGAAATTCAAATTCCACCCCCAGAATTGCTTATTGTCACCTTTCATAGAGGGTGGTA
Source organism: Piezodorus guildinii (assembly GCA_023052935.1). NCBI lineage: Eukaryota > Metazoa > Arthropoda > Insecta > Hemiptera > Pentatomidae > Piezodorus > Piezodorus guildinii. The sequence continues at coordinate 75,300,585 of CM041298.1, read as the reverse complement.
AGAAAAAAAAGAAAGCAATTTAAAACATAAATGAGGTTTTTAGGAAGGATTTAATATCCAACAATATTTGTAATAAAATTGTGAAAAATATTATTAGTAAATAATAACTGGCTATCACTTTAAAACCTCATAAAACAAAGATATATTGACCTGAAAAGAAGAATGATCATACGAATAAACACATCAAATATTTTAGTTTATTTATTATTTTTAATAGACTAATAAAAATAAAATAAACCCTCCTTCCCAACACAAATAAGTAATAAATAAAAATCCGCCTGCCTACTGTTCGCGGCTTGTATCCAGAACTACTAGACCGATTTTTTATTTTATTTTTTCCAAATTTAACACAAAAATAAGGATGATCCCAAAATCTCTACGTTGATACCAGCCAATTATTTTCAAAATTATGGCCTATAAAAAATGTTTTAATTCAATAAATCAGTTTTTTTTTAAATAGAGAAAAAAAGTTGTATTTTTTCAGTTTTTAGATTAGAGGAAGGGTAAGTAGTTTTAGAGTCAGGAGACCCCGATTAAACATCAGTACAGAAAAAGTTTTTATTTATCAACTCAGATACGTTTGAAGATGTGAGGAAAGGTGTGTAGTGTTATGATCAGGACAACACGAGAGAAAAAATAAAATAAAAAGGTAAAAAAAAATTGTCTTAAAAATAAGTAAGTCAATACCTCAGTTATTTTTTAAGATACAGAATCAAAATTATTTCCGAAAATCTTAAAGTTTTATGACAATACATAGTGTTTTTTACTTAGTCGTGATTTGGCTATTTTCCTTGAATGTAAATTAACAGTATTGCTTGTTTTCTTTCTTAGGCTCATGATTAATTGATTGCTAAATTGTTATATCATATAAGTCAATTGCCTACATATCTATTGTAAATTGTAATATCATAATACAATTATTCGGAAAGAATAAACCAATGTATGACAATTTGCCGAGTTTTTTACATCGGGCTATATGAAAATTATATTCCATTTGATTTTATTAATATGAAATAAGTACTAAAATAAAAGATAAATTCATAAAACTGACACCGTTTTAATTCACAATAAATTACATGCAATACACAACTTTTTGATTTATGAACGTAACTAATACGAACGTTCCAGTCAATGAACTCATGAGACGTAAATATCCCGTTTACGTCACCGTAAATGAATGCTAATCTTAGTAACATATCATCGAATCCATTAGGCCATCGGTGCAAATGCTATGATGTCATCTATGCACCAATCGTGAGCAACAGACTGAAAATTACTACAACAATCCTAACAGGTAGGGGTTATATACTTTCTCTCTCATGTAAAGCTAGATAAGTTGAAATCGGCATTGAACCTTTGGATTTGCTGATCCTTAGTATTTAAAGAATCAAGGAAAAAAAATATAAAATTTAGTGCTAAACAAATAATTTTCACAGCTTGAAATTGATTTTAAATTTTTTTTGATTGATTTTCAGATTCATTATTTTTTTATTTAACGTCATAACCAAGTCACCTGCGGTCAACTGCCAGGTATGATTTTTTTTTTTTTTTTTTAAATATGCCTTCCCATTTCGACTTCCGCCATAAGGGATCTGGCAGCCCAGTACTACTCCGATCTGGATGGGGTTTCACCTCTTATTTTTTCACCTCAAATCTAATAGTATCCGTTCTCCTATACTTGTACACCACTACCAAGAACGATTTCCATCTAAGTGTATTTTATAGTGAATGTACTGGCATTGGTGACCAAGATGTTTTGTGCCAATAAATAAATCATAAACCAAAACCAAGAACGATTGTCAATAATTATTTTAAAAACAACAAAAAATTAATGGTACTTTACAGAAAGAAATTTTGAAAGTCAACTTCGATTATTTCAATGGGTCAATACATGAAATTAAAGCTTATCTGACTATACTGTAATATATAATACATCATATTAGTAACTATTTATATAATATTGTAGCTTGTTAATATATCTTGTTGTGAAATAAGTTCATAGAGATTTGTAATGTTCCATTTTAATCCTCTCTGCGTTTATAAAATCATGTTTACTTGGTCAATAATCTTTACATCTTAAAAAAAGGATTAGTTAAGGTGCTTTTATGCATCATTTTCAACCGAGATTGCTTATCTTTAAGTGGTATTTTGCTCGCTCAATGTGAAGAGAAAAAAATTCATTTTAGTCATTTAATGATTTTTTTATTTCTGAAAAGTATTATTCTTATGGTGATGATGCCTTAGGAGAAAACACCGTCCGTAAGTGGTTTTCTCGGTTCAGAACCAGAAAGATGAGTTAGGGACGCAAAGCGCTTCTTTAAACTGTTTATGAAGACTAAATTAAAAAAAAATACCTAAAAGACGGCATGTATATGGGCAAAATGGGGCATATATAATTGATTTAAAATATTTAGAATAATCTGAAGTTTTAATTGAAATCACTAATAAAAAAAGCTATAAACTTATATACAGCCCAATTAATGACGAGTTGAATAAATATCGTAGAGTTGTTTTAGTGATGTAAATCCAGGTATAAAGTGGCAATATACCAGTAATTCGGGCCAAAATGTAGCCCAAGTAGGCCAAAATTAAAATTTCAAGTATATACAAGAATCTTAGAAATACTGTATACACAAGAGAGGCTTTCAGAAAACTTGATTGAACTTGAATGTAAAAGGACTTTAAAACTTGTACTTCCAATAAAACTAGGATTAAAAAACTAAGGCATTGATAGTAGGAGTTTAATTCTGTGATAGATGTACTTTATTCAAAAAACATATATATTTTAATATCATTAATGATTATTCATAATAATTCCAAACATTTATTAAACTAATCTATAAATCTGAGTTATTTGAATTTCAAAAACTGCTGTTGTAATGTTTGTGTTTTCTCCAAACCAACAGGACCCCCTTTTAGTCTGAATAGTATTTTTGTTTACTATAATTAAGCAAATATCTGGACGTGATTGTATTGACAAGAACAAACATTCATTATCCAAGCACTTAATTCCGCGAATACGTCATACATCACATGTGTTTTTACTAGGATTTTGCATAAAAGAACAGTAATTATTTTGCACTTTTGTATCATTACTTAAATAAATGATCCATTGAGGTAATTTGAATCAGTTGAAATTATTTTTTTTAAATACTCAGAAATTTCTTTTTATTATGTTTTAATTTTATTGTTTCATGAATTATAATCAAACAATTCTGATCAGTCGAAAATTGATTTTAGGAATCGACAAGAGAGAGAAATTCCGATTTGGATTTGCTGCTCAACTTCGCTGAGTTGCTATGCTATACATCAATCCTGAAGACAATTTTTGAAGTACAAATAGAGGGAGATTCTGCCAAAAAGAAACACTTGGACATATCGATGGGCCTCTTGGACAAATCGAGCCTAGCCTCAATATATATGGTGATGCAGGATTCCCAGTGAGTCCAGGATTATGGTCTCCGATATGTATTGCAACTGTTTCCTTTCAAGTCCATACCTCTCCAAAAATGATCCAGTATCTCCTGGGATGGTCCCCCTGCTTCCGAACTAAAGTCCCGTGACTGAAAATTTTCTTTCACCAAACTCCTCGCGAAATTTTTCTTGTAGTTAAGGGATACATTTCCAGTAAATGTTTTCCTTCTCCTCTTGAATTCTTTTGCCTTGTTCCCTGTCATTTGTCTCGTATCTGATAGTGGGATCCACTATCAGTACTTCTTTTCTGTGGTACTAAATGCAAAGATGTCCACAAATCTAGTTGATCCCTCGGTATCAAGGCAAAACACCTCTTCGAAAGATTTGTATTTTATTTTTTCCAACAGTTTTCCTTTATGCGGTTGTGCCGGCGGGTAACGAGAAATATGTTCTTATTTATATTCTATTATCACTGTCTTTATTGTATGTGCATAACGGGATAGATTTTTATAAACATTTATAAAATTGAATAATAGACACACTATGGTGTGGAAACGCGTCAGTTAGCAAGATTGTTTAAGTATTTATATGGAATATAAGAATCATATTTAACAATAAAATCTATGCATATATTACTATTTGAGATTTAAAGGTTTCAGTATTGTAATAAAGCTAATGATGAGAAAATGAGAAATATGGTAATGAATATTTAATGTCCCATCTCGTTATAATTACAGTAGAATCCTGATAATTTGTATGTTAACGGATTAAGAGATAAATACGAATTATCAAGATACACAAAATTATCTGGGTTATCAATTATCGAAGACAAAAACAAGAACAGAACCGAAATATAGTATGAATATATTGTTTTAATTTATGTGTAGAAAAAAATTTAATATTTAGCTAAAAATATTGGGTTGATGCAAAATTAATGCAGGTTTTTAGTTGGTATTGTAAATACGCCATATCTTTACTTTAACCATATATATTTAATCAAAATAATTTCCATCTGAATCAATGCACTTTTGCCAACGTTCAACAAGCTTTCTTATTCCACCAGAAAAAAAATCCGAATCCCTGGACTCAATGAAATCACGAAAAGAATTTTCAATGTCGTCCTGGTTTTGAAAATTTTTCTCCCTCAAAAAGTTGTCCAGATGCCTGAAAAAGTGGAAGTCTGTAGGAGAGAGGTCAGGTGAATAAGGCGGATGTTGGAGAACTTCGTAGCACAACTCGTGCAGTCGTCGAAGCGTTGGTTGTGCAACGTGTGGTCTGGCGTTATCGTGGAGCAGGATCGGCCCCTTCCGATTCATCAATGCTGGGCAAAGACGTTGCAATTTTTGATTAATGCTGTCAATTTCTTGACAGCAGTTGGGTCTTCTTCCACTTTTGACCTCAGCTGGTCGTTGTCCAGAGCAAGATGACGGCCCCGACCTTCCTTGTCTTCGAGGTCGAAATCTCCTCTGCGAAACTTCTGGAACCAACGCTGCACCGTGCACTCATTAATAGCCCCCTGACCCCACACTTCATTAATATTACGAGCCGTTTGCGCAGCGCTGCGCCCTAATTTAAATTCGTAAAAATAAATTTGACGAAAATCGCACTTTGACATTTTCGATTCAAGACCTTGGAACACACTGAACAAAACGATTTTACTAAACAAATTCATGGTGAAAGAGAGGGTATTAGATAAGGTTTGTTTTGGTATAATAATGATCAATGTTAGGATTAGCTTTGTTTACACAATTGGAATTAAGATATTGCAATAGAGGAAACCTGCATTAATTTCGCATCAGCCCAATACAAATTTATATCAATAGAAAAGCCTTTGACAGAGTCTGGCACCCATACTCATGCATATTGATATTCATCCACTTTTACTCAGTCGGCTGTTCCTATAGGCAGTATCCTAGGATCCACAGTCAACACAGAAGATATCCCAACTCAACTTATAACTTTCCTTTCTACCTATGCTTATGATACCTGCAAGTTATCAGTAGATAATGATACAGTCATTGCATCTCATACTCTTCAAGCATACATTAAAGACCAAGAAATATAGTGTCAGAATTGGAAAACAAAAATTAATTTCAACAAATCCAACCAAATAAACATTTACGTCGTAAACCTACGACTTTCTACCTCTATTGTTCTTTAATAACACTTAACTAGTTCCGGTACCTAGGATTCCATCTTGACAAACGTCTAACTTAGAATCCACAGACAAGAATAAAACGATAAGAAACTGCTCGTCCTTTAGGACTACTTGAGCACTTACAAAACAGTCAAACCTTCCTCTTAACTATAAACACTTACTCAAAAAAGTTTCCATACACCTATAAAAAAATTCTTATTTTTGAAAGCTGAGGTTGATTTCCTCCACACTATTGACCTACCATCGGGCCTAAAAATATTAAATTTTGATTTCTAAGAGAATATGACTCGTTCCCAGATATGTTTCGGTTTATTTATGAACTCCCTAGCAAACTACAGCCGCTTCTTCTGGTTTAACTTAATGAAGAAGGGCTTTCTTCTTGCGACTCGATCACTGTGTCCTTCCTTTCCCAGAATATTTTTTTACTGTTTCAGGATTAGATGAATCCCATAGTACCTATCTATTCTGATGGCCATTGAGGTGCCGGTAGTGTAAAGATTGGCGTGGACTTCAGCAAGGATAGCTCGCCTCTGGCGATTCTTCAGTCTCCTGTTTTCCAGCTCGTATTCTATCCTCCAAAGATTTTAGCTCTCTATGTCTTTGTAGTCCATAATGTACAGTAGCATGTGACTTAGATAAGCCCTGCGAACCATGAGCTCTCTCAAACCACGAGAAACACGCATATTGAAAAGAAATCAGTTTGCCAAGCTCAAATAAAGTTAATACTGAACTAAGATTTGACTATCGAGATACGATTTATACAGATAACACTGTAAAGACGGTCATAGTACTTCAAATAGGATTAATATTGAAAGTGTATGGAAACGTTTTTGACCTACGATTAGGAAATGACATTCTGCCTCGTTTTGATGAAATGAAAATAAATAAATATAATTTTTATCCAATATTAGTATTAATAATTTGTACATTAGGAAATAGTTAAGTTTAAAATAAATAGCTATGCAAAATAAAGCTGTATCGAAACTTTTTTGAGTGAGTACAAGTCTCAATCTACATGAATATTACAAGACCAATCTGACTTGCGGAACTGAGCTTTGGAGGTCTACTTAATTCCTCTAGTATCCAATCCTTAAAATCTAAAATCTTTCGTAAAATCCGTAATGTTCCTTACTTTTCTGAATAAACTCATCTATAATGACCGTAGTATTCCACGTATCGCTGATTTGACCCGAACCCCTACCATTCCTTTCATGAAAAATACCAGATTTATAATTCAGAATTTAAATAACAGAAGTCGAAAAATACAAATTATCAAAGGAACTAAATCAGTCTGTTTTATACAAAATGTTCGGATATTTTTAATAACCCACCATATTCATAAGAATTATCAGGTTATAATAATTACTGGGATACGATTGTCATTATTCTACTCTACTAATTGCCCACTAACAAATGAATGCTAAATTTCCCAGAGGGAAGTTTCCATTACACATTTTCAGTGAAATTCGGCCAATGTTCGTGGATGGACACAGTCATTACTGACGCCATGACACACCGTCTAACACCGACCGAATCGCTATGATTAAGACTAATTGAGCTGTTTGGGCATGAAAAGAAGGGGTTCATTATAGATTTATATACGCTTATCTTGTAGGGTATTTTTCGGCATCCTGGCTAGTTTCGACCTTGAGAGAAAAAATAAATGAATTATACAAAAAAATAATCCTGCTATAATGAAGGGATTTCTAATATGATAGGATCTTATCTCGAACGCTCTTAGCTAAGTAAGCATTTTGTAACGACTATGAAGATAAAGAGAAAATCTAGTTCTCAAATCCCTGAGCGTAGTGGCCCTTGCGCCGTCTCTCATCCTCCACTGGCTCTCGAAACTAGTGAATGACAGACGCTGGGATTTCGTGGCATAATTCCTTGACACCCACTAATGAGTCAGGAGGTTTGATCAGGAGATACCTGGGGCATTGAATGAATAATGTACATAGTTATGAATGTGGCCAAGCTTGTTGTTATTAGAATGAATGAATAAAAAACTTTATTCTGGGACTAGGTTCCTTCAGAACAACATACATGTACAAACAAAATAATGATCATACTCCCCAAACGACACATACAAAAAACAAAGAAAACTAATATTAATGATTACAATAAATATTTACAATTATTTTAAATGATAAAAAGAGAGAGGAATGAAAAATAAAAATTGAACAAATACAATAATATCTAAATGTAATATAGAAATTTAAAAAAACAACATTAGAATAATTAAAAATAGAAACGAAAATAAACTTTACTATCATTTATGTTATGAAGTGTAGAACATTTCTCACATCACTTTAATCGCTGTACTGAAATTAGTTGGCATTTGATCGGGAAGCAAGAAGGTGTTTAAAAACGTGAGATTTGAAAGAAGATATGGAAGGAGCATGAGGGATGTATGACGGAAAAGTAATCCGGAAAAAAGTGGACAGGATAATTATTTTTTCTTATTTATTTAGCCTTAATTTAATTCTTCTCGTAATTATTAATTTAGTTAATGTTTTCCTTGTACATTTGAGGAGAACCATTTCTTCTAGCTGTTATATTTATTGCCTCAGAAGGTGAGATTGTATTATTTCTGAATAAACAAAAAAAAAGAGCTCAAATCACTTCCTGCAGAACCTCATCAATATCCATTAGTATTCACCCGGAGCCCTTCTTCCTATTTAACGTCGCATCACCACTGCTAAATTTTTCTAACCAACGCCGAGCATCGCGCTGGTCAAGGACACCTTGTCCTTCCTATTTATTGATATTTTTTTTTTTTTTTTTTTTTTTTTTTTTTTTTTTTTTTTTTTTTTGTGTTCAAGGTTTGTACAAAATGTTTTCCAATAATGAATTTAAGTTACGAGAATTACATAGAGCACTGTCATGTTTCTTCTTTAAAAGAAATAAATAAACTGAGATTATTTTTGTGTGGAATGGAATGGTATTAAACCCGCTTAGAGAATCCAGTTGATTGATTTAAGTATTAAATAGAATTGAAATTTTTGTAGCCCTCTTAAATCTTGAATTAGATAAAACGGTGTTTTGTTTATTGTTTTTTTATAAACCCCATTATGATTGTAGAAGATTAAAACATAAAATTCATCGTTCAATAATTGCGATCTCATGAAGTCACCTTTGAAATTGTCACTTTAATTTTAGAACCGGTAAGGAAATAAATGATATCAATCAAAACGTGATGCGGCCTATCGAGATGAAATGATCTCATCTCACACCCACATGGAGTCTCCATTCCATCCAGATTGAGATACACAAAGCGATTAATTTATTTACAAGGATGGGCTAATATAAGGGGTACTCATTTAACATGAAAGAGTGTGCTATTCGCCAAGTTAATACAATACGCCATAGAAGAGGATTTAAGTAACATACCTGCCTGAATGTTTAGCACAATGCAACGCTGTTATACGACTCGTCTATAGCTCTGATATGTTGTCTGAGATTTTATTTTCTGCCAAGTTACTAATATTTCCAAAACATTGAGGCATGATTTGTAAAATTAATAAAATATCTACTTCGCACATTCAACCTCTTTAAATAATTATAAAAGTTCAAATATATATATATATATATATATATATATATATATATATATATATATTAGATTATATTAGACTCATTACATAAGAATAAAAAATCTGGTGCGAGTAACACACGACTTTCACTTACTTCAGTTGTTAAAATTAATTTAAGAATTTTTAAATACACTTAGAAATGAAGAAAAGATCAAATAATTAATTACGTGATGTTTGAATAGAAAAATGTGTTTTATTAAATAATCCATTTTATTTTTATCTACAACGTTACAAAAGTTATTTTTATCCGCTTTTCATTACTCTCCATTACATCTCCATTTTACAATTCCGTGTATTATTATAAAAATATCTGGTTTTACAATGGTATATATTACAATGCTTTAGTTCAAAAAAACAAAAATTGCATTAAAATATATGTTTGCACTTTTCTCCTTTAGTTGTTAATCAGATTCGATCATCTTGCATATTTCGCCGTTCTTTATCAATAATTACAAGATGATATAGTTAATTTTTCCGAAGCTAACAAGGTACTTTAGAAAAAGAAGAAACATAAACCTTTTCTCGCGACTTGGTTATTTAGACTCAGGAGGACCCTAAAACGTGTATTTCCGATGAAAACTGGAATTCGAAAATTTATAAGAGATATTTCATATTAGGTAAGTGAAAGAAATTCATTCACACAGATAATTCACAGTTCATCCTAGTTCTCTATCCACTCTTAGATAAATAAATACAATTTTCATATTACGTTTCTGATTTACGAAATATTTTAAGTTTAATTGAGCGCCTTACTTGGAAACCTCACACAAGACTGAAACGACACGAAACTGCTCGAAGATATCGATTACTACAACACTTACTTGATAAACGTTTCCTATAATTTGTTGTATCGTTACCAACTGTACCCTACACCATGACCTTAATATTCCATTTATTTTAGACCTGGTACCATCCAAATTCTCCAAATTCCATCAGAACCTTCTTCATCATCCTAATCCTCTTGCTCAATCGCTCTACAGCTCCACCCATCCCTACAATCCTCCTCGAAGATTGAAACGGCAGTGGTCCAGCGACGTTTTGTAAACATTTATTCTGGAGTTCTGACACTGGTCAGATCCTCCACTCATGTACTGTATGTTTGTGGCTATTCCGCCCTAGCTCGGCCTCCACTGGCTTACACCAGTAGCGCTGAGTGAGAGGCGCTGGGATCTCTTGGATTCGGCTTCTCCCCCCACTTGTGGAGGGAGCAGCCGAGTCTAGGGTCCCTTTAGCAGATTGTATATATTGTATATAGTTAAGTTTGCTTGTATGATTTTTATTTATTTCCCAACTTGTATTTATCTCTACTATAGGTTGTTGTTTTTATTAATTGTTATTTTTTTGTATATATTTGGATTTATTTATTTCCGATTTTATGTAATTTGACTTTATCATTATTTTCTGTATATATTGTATGAATGTGTATTACATCACTATTACTGCTGTTCATTATGTAACGAATTGTAATATTTCTCAATAAATTTAAAAAAAAATTGTTGTTATCCAGAAAATCTCTCGAAACATCTCGTTCTGAGCGACACTTGGCCCATTTTGGCAAGAAAACACTGGCGCTGTGCCCGGTGCAAGGGATGAATGAACCTGGCCCGTTATATCTGGCTTTGGCGCGACAGTTTTAATTCATTTGTGCCAATCCTGATTTGTAGAATATTTACTATTAACTCAATGGTCGTCTAGGCACGGAGAATTTGGTCATTATCTATTTTTAGAAGTCAACTCTGTTGGAATGTAATGGTCATTGAAAGTTTTTTTAATAATAATTGTAATTTTTTTTAATCATTATTTAATTTCAATTTTTACTATTAAAAAAAATTCGAAAAAATAATTAAAAAAAATCTCGTAGACTGAATTAAAAAGCTACAAATTTAGATGAATTATTTTCATTCGACACCAAATTGATTCCCCATGTTTGATTCAAAAAAGCCGCGGGGGCAGATTTACTCTCCTAACGCGGCTATACCCGTTGAGGTCTGACGTTTTCAATACGTAAAAACGAAATAACGAATAAAGTAAAAATCCATCTGGCCAATTTATACAGTTATTAGTATAAATTAAAAAAAAAAAAGAAGAATGATTGAAATCTGTTAATAAATATCGGATATTTAGCGTTTTCAATTTTGAATTGGGGATGGTCCAGTTTTCTGGTGGAAACATTTATTCCGATAAGTCGATGGACTACAAAACCTTATGAATAAAAGTGAAAGTTGTGTGTTGCTGATATTTTTAATGTTATTCAAAAATAGACTATGAATGAATTTAGAGAAATAACTCGCGGTTGAAAAAAAAAAAAAAAAATCACGGGTTCGAATTGACATAGATTACTGTGCACAAATATATCTAATGAATCAATGATTACAAAGCGATAATCTAAAGCTGAATCTAAAATTAGAATTAGATTGTCGAGTAGGATTAGAACAGATGATAAGCCGTGCTAATTCCTGGGAGAAGGAAGGGCTGGTAGTTGCACAATGCGTTATCGCAGATCGCATCCTGCAGCCCAGTTACACCACGCTCATGTAACTAATTGTAAGTTAAATAACAAGTTGGATGGGAAGTTGCCTCACGGGAAGTATCTACACATGGTACCAATGCGATTACAGATAACATTTCCCAAAATGCCACGTCAAAAAGTTCATTTAACATTCCAACTTCATCAAGATGAAACCGACAATTAAAACCGCGTGAATCAAAACTGCATCACCGGGGTTATTAATAGGAAAAGATTATTCAGTATTAGAGTGACTGTCTAATTTAAATAATTTTATGCGCGGTCTAACCAGTAATTTTCATGTGGCTAGTAGACACTGGTTATAAATAATTGTTTGCGATAATACAAGACCAGTTTTCTATATTTTTTATTACGATTTCTTGTTTTCTACTTTATGTGACATAAAAAATATTCATCTACTATACTGGAAGATTCTTCTTTTCTGCAAATATACATTTTATAGAGTTGCATCTCTTTCTGAAAACTTAAGAAGGTTGACTACTTTTAAAATTAATAAGTCCGGTTACGAGGTTCGCCTTTTAGTTTGTATTGGCCTTACAACTATTATAAACTAAAATTTAATTATCAAATAGGGTGTGACCGGACTGAATAAGGGTTTTGTTATGAATTTCTGCTGATTCGAAAAAACTTTTGATTCCTCTCAGTTAATGGATTCCGAATAGTCCGTACTTTTAATAGATATTCATGCATGTTTGATGATTTAACTATCAATAACATCGCCTCTTTCACAACAATTCGTAATATCCCTTTTGTAATGTATATGATTTTCAGTTGATTCCGCAATAGATGATAATAGTGCCGTATAATGAAGACGGACGTACAATTGATTTGTAGATCATCTATCACCTTTAAATGAATGCATAACAGCCTTACCTATGCACAACGTCGCGGATTTATAACTGCAGGTGGCCCTAGGATTTTTTAATTTAAAGGAAGTAAAAAATTCTTAGTTATGCCGTTCTTCGGAGTGAACATAAAAAGGTAGTCCCGAAACTTTGCGATGTCGGGTACTTGTTTAACATCTCTATCCAAATTAAACTTGGATTAGCACTCTTACAGTAGTATATACAACATAAAATTGACGTTAAATGAATAGACAAACCTTTATACGAAGAGGAATTTAAGAACAATATTAAAACTTTAAGGCAGTTCAATTTCTAGAAAATTTTAAATGCCTATCAAACATAATGCTAAGATTTGACATAATGCGACATTTTTTTATGATTTCGCGTTTATTTTGCTTAAAAATTTTCGGAAGATTTTTCTTAACTTTATGGAACGAATAAACCATTTGTTATGTTTTATCTAGATTCATACAGAAACTAAACTGTTTAGCTTCTTTGTCATTTTTGGATAATCCTTTCTCGATTGCTTGACAGTCTTGCAAGAATTTAAACTGTTGCCCATGACCACAATATTCCCAACAAAATATATTAGAGTGGTTAATTAGCCTATAACAGATAGTTTGTAGGTATTAGTCTGCGAACTGAATACTGGTGTTCGGTTATTAGGCTATATACTCAATAAATGAATTAGGAGAATGTAAAAAGACTACTCAATCGGTAATAATAAGATTATGTATTGCAGCTTCAGACGGCAATATTTCCTTTGATTAAATCTATTCATTACATTTAAAAAAAAAAAAAAAATCTTACAAACTACACCTACTCATCACTTGTTCCTATGTATATTTCTTTTACACATGATCTTAGCCCACTAATCTCTTTATTTTTTCTTACATAGCATTTTCCTTTAAAACTGTTAAACTCAGATGGCTGAATAGTATAAATCACTTTTTTCTAGAAAGATTTTTTTTACATTCCGGAGTGCCATTCGTTTATTTTTAAAATGTGGTAAAATGTCATTAGTGGAGACCGAATTCCATGATATTGCACTTTCTCAATTTGCTTGCATGCAGAGCTTCAAACCCGGACAGCTATCCCGATTAGGGAATAATATATTACAATTTTATTCTGAGCAAAATTGCACGTTTTGGGCAAAACTGCAAGTAAATATGCCCTCAATTTATGCTATCAATTTTTGGGTTTTTCTACACTATTTTGCTCATTTCGAGATTTTTACTGCATGTTTTTTGCCTTTTTACTACAAGAAAATCCGGTCTCTAGTCATAAGAGTCCCTCTCTCATTTTAAGTTTAATTGTACAACCCTAACTTGTATACGTAAACAATTCAACTTCAAAATATAAAGCAATGACATTCTAGAATTTCTAGAAAAAGTGATTTTGCCATATAAGAAAAGAAAAGATCATGCGTGCCACGTCGTTATAGTATCCCCTCTATACGCAAATGATTTATGCTTTAATTTATTTTAAAATCAACTTGGGCGAGATCTCCTCAGTCACCAATCTTCTAAATAAAAAAAAAAAATTAAAATAATGTTACTACTTTTATTATATTCTGCAAAATGGACAATTACACAGTTGTAAACATAAATCATTTTTGTATCTATAATTTTATAATATTAGTGAACAGCATAATAATAGAGTGAGGAGAGTGGCTGAGTGACCAGCGCGCTAGTATCTCATGCTAAAGGTTGTGAGTTCGAATCCCAGTCCCGGTGGGACTTTTATAAGGATGTAATTAAATGGAGATTCCATTCACAGCCTCTACCCCGGTTATCTGAGACCTGTCAGCCAAACGGTGGCCAGTCACAAAATCAGGCGTAGGGAGTTATGTGATGACCCTATGATGACCCCCATGACCGATGACAATAATTCTATTTATTCTTTTATAACAGTAATATAAATATGTTTTAATTTTATTAAATGTTTTCTTTTTTCAGGCACAAGATTAGTTTTTTCACACAACCGTTATTCTTAGAATAAGCGACCCAGAATAAATTTTACTTTCTTTTTTTTCTTCCTCTCTTTCTCAAAAGAATTAATTGATATAAAACAAATATATAATTTTTCAATAGATGTAATTTCTTTAGAAGAAAACTAGAATAAAATATTTATAAACATACTATCTGACCCGACAGAAGATGTCCTGTCTGAAGTATGTCTTACCGAAATCGGTCAAGCCGTTCGTTCACCCATATATATATATTTTTTTTTTTAAGTTTTTAGTTTTAATGACATTTAGACAATATTAAAGAGGAAACAGAGTATGAGTTATTACTGCAATTAAACACAAAGCATCCATAATCTCTGGAGCCGGATAAAAGAAAAAAAGTTTACCACACTGTGAAATGACATAATCCCCATGGTCAGCGGTCAATCACAGCCTAGTGAAAGCCGACTCCGTCCCTTATGGCTCTGAGGGTTATTAACTTTTTTCCTTTTCTTTTTTTTATAACAGTATTATATTGTTATTATTATATAATACTTAGAGTGGCTATTGCTATCTGAATAAAAATGCTATTAAATAATAAAAAGTTATAAATATTCTTCAAAAATCTGTTTCACTAATAGAGAAGAACTAATCAGCAATGATAAAAAAAAAATTTACCACCTAAACAAAATGGTGGGAATGTCAAAAATATTCATTTATCTATTCAATTAATAAGTGAATATAAATAAATTTAATTTTTTATTACTTTCACTTACTATATATAGTAAGGGAAAGTATTGCGATCTTGAAAGTTTTCGAATTTCAGTGTCTAATCCGTTAGTCTGCCGACCGAGGCATTTATCCGAAACTATAGACCAATTTTTTTTTTTTTTTTTTTTTTTTTTTTTATCAATAACTCAGTTATTTCTGAAGATGGAGAACAAAATATTAGTTTACACATGCAATTATTTTTTAACACAAAAAAAAAAAAAAAAGCCAATAAAAAAGAGAACTAAGAAAATAAAATATATTAAAATTATACCCATAAATACGCCCGTAACTCAGTTATTTTTGAAGACATAGAAAAATATGTAGAGATTTTTAGATCCAGCGTGATAAAGAGAGAAAAAAAAAAAAGAGTCTATATATTCAACACAAACTACAACTATTACATGCATTATAATTCCGTGGTGAAGATAGAGAAAAATCGTTAAGATATGCAGCTATATAAACAGTTATACACTAATATAGTTATTTGGAAATAACAAACCATCGTAAAATAATTTGCAGCGTATTATCATTATTGTAAGCAATTAACTTCCTCATTTATTTTCATCCGTATTATTCTAAAGGAATCTGTCGCAGAATAAAGAAAGAATTTATCATTATAATTAATAATTTTTTTTTAATCATTATTGAATAAGTTCCGAAACACCGATGAACAGTTAGATCAATGCAGAAATGTCATAGCCTACTGATAGATACACTTATGCAAACTGCAAATATCAGTCAACCCCAGTTAAAACTATTCATCTAAAAACGCAGTAGCCACTGGATTACCATGGAACAGCATTAGCAATGCAAATGAGATACTTTAAGTCATGACTTAACAGTCTTCATTCCTAACTGTATTAACATTCGTCTCTGACAAAGAACATAAAGGGAGAATAATCAAATATAACTTTACTGTTGAATAAAATACACATAAATATATAATGTTGTGATAAAAATCAATCATTATTATAATCACGACGGTAGGGAATAACATCAATTATCTTTGCTATTTAGACCGTAGGGAATAACTTAAGATCAATTATTCCTAGAGATCACGGACGACTATGGAAATATATCAATAATACATTAACAATAAAGTTATTTTTTTATTTGTCCTTTCACAGACACAATAGACTTCATAAATTAACATCAATCAAAATATATTTCAATGGTTAATGTGAACTTTATAATGATCATGAACTATAATAAATATATCTAAATGTACTAAAAAGTCCAAATCTTAAATATTTAATATTAACAATGTTTTTTTATTTTTTAAAATAACCCTAGTTTGTGGCTATTGCGCCCTAACTCAGCCTCTACTGGCTAAGACTAGTAATGCGGCTGAGAGAGAGGCGCTGGGATCTCTTGGATTCCGCTTTTTTCCTCCACAAGTGGAGGGAAAAGCGCAATCTGGGGTCCCCTTAGCAGTAGTATATATTGTATATAGTTACCATTGTTTGTATGATGTTTATTTATTTGCCAACGTTTTATTTATCTCAATTATAGGTTGTTGTTTTGATTTTTTTTTTTATATATTATTTTATTGTATACGTATGAATTTATTTATTTTCTATTTTATGTAATTTGACTATTATTATTATTTTCTGTATATATATTGTATGAATGTGGTCTCATATCAGTATTACTATTGTTCATTCTGAAACAAATTGT
Source organism: Piezodorus guildinii (assembly GCA_023052935.1). Classification (NCBI taxonomy): domain Eukaryota; kingdom Metazoa; phylum Arthropoda; class Insecta; order Hemiptera; family Pentatomidae; genus Piezodorus; species Piezodorus guildinii. Next base: position 75,283,649 of record CM041298.1, on the reverse strand, counting down.
AATAAATCTCAATAAATAATAAATTATTAAAAAAAAAAAAAATAACCCTAAAGCTCTTTAACCAATAGGGTTATTTCATCCCAGAATTAAAGGTAGAAAAAGTTGAGTTAAATAAATAAAAACCAAAAAACAATATTTAGCAAATTGATATTTACCGCAGGAACAATTGAGACGTTGATTTCCAAAAAGTACTAAAGGACATTTTTTACAAAATTGATTTTTTTACATATTTGTATTCTCATCAATTAGTTATATCTAAATCTCCTATTTGATTTTATCTAATGAACGCCTAAGCCCTTTATAAACGCAATTTAGAAATATAATTATTTTCTAAAGGAAATAATTACACATTTAATTTCGTTCCAAATTATACCAAAACATTTCATCTCATATCTTTAATATGATGTTATTAATATACTAAAAAAACAATTCTGGATTTTAATGCGAAAAGAATCAAATTGACTAATTTAATAATATAATAATTAGTGATTTTTGAGCTTTCTGTAAAATTTCCTAGAATGGATATAGCACCTTTTGGAAATCAACGTCTCAATTTAGGAAAACTAAAAAATCAAGGAAATAAAAATAAGATGTGTCTACATTTTATTTTATTTACATAAATACAATAAAAAATCACGTTTAAGATGATTCAAATTTCAAGTTTTTGTGTGGATCACCTGTCTTTTAGATTTTAGACAAAACTGATAAGAACACTTGAATGCAGAATACTGCTATACTCGTATACATCTTTATTGCTGTTGTCATGTTCAAAAACAAAATTTGCATAGGATATAGAATTCGTTCAACTTATGTATTTACCAGTTTTTTAACAATGCTAACAAGTTGATATGGTTATTTTTTTCGAATATGCAAAATTAAAGATACTTTAGAGAAAAAACAATTTAATATTTTCAGCATTTAAGCCCTGTCAGACTATTTCAATCAGAATGAAACCTACATGATATTGAAGCCCATTAAATTTTACATCGATATAGTGAGTTAAATTAAAATCGTTAGAGCCGTTTTTAATAGAATAGAAAAAAGCTGCAAAATGTATGATATAAGGTGGCTCTTCCGGTTTGCCGATTACGATAAAAAAATTGCTGTAACATCACGGGCATATAGTCTTAAATATGAAACTTCAATTTCGTACGATTTTTCGGTTTCGTGTTAGACTAACCACACACACACAGACCTTTTCGCGGTATTGGTTATTTGGACCCAGATTACCTAAAATGTGTATTTGCCTTGGAAACTGGAATTCGAAAATGCTCACGATCACAATACTTGCCCTTACTATTTAGTTCTTATTATAGGTAACTCAAAATAGTAAATTGCACAATATAATGGTGTTCCAAATGCTGCAGTAGTTCCACTTCGCTGCATTATTGGATCATTGACGTGGAGTGATGGTTCGAATGGTAATAAATGTCCGATTATAAAAAGAGTAGAGCTGTCCTAATTCTGTTGAGATGTCGCCATTTACTCTGTCTGCGAATCCTCCTAAAGCCACCCTCCGTTATAGAGGTGATAGGACTCAGATGTAAGGTTCCCGCAGACAGTGATGTAAGGTGATGTCGACCTCCTGGAGATAGCGCTGGTCTAGGGAGTGGTTCAGACTGGTTTTACTTCCATAAAGAGAAGCTGAGATCATCTCTTACGTCAGGGGACCTTGGCATTATTTCGGTTTGGCTGGGATAGGGTCCGAAGTGTTAGTCCTTGCTAATAGCATAAGGTAATAACTTATGCAAGGTGGTTTGTGGAACAATGTTCGTTTGGGATGAGGGATTAATTAGAATCTTACATAACTCTGATTAAAATATTTGGGAGAATGTGAAGAATAATGAACCATAGTTACTCATAGCCTACTGTATAGTTTTAAAAATGGATGAAGAACCTTGAGGGTGGAGCTTACGCCGATTGGTCACACTTGTTTATCTGTTTAACGTCCCTTTATGCTGCTGTAGCTAATCGGACGACGTTACAGTGGGAGTCAAAAATTTTTCTTATCCAGATTTAATTAGGATCGGAGGACCTTTAACGAGTACCTGACATCAACTTTTAACGTCCCCTCCGAAGGACGGCATAACTAAGGATTTTTTACTCCCATTTATGGTCCATGGTCACAGTTTAAGATGAGGAAGGGGTCATAGTGGCTAGCATAACAATCTTCTAATTTTAACAATCTTCATTTAATTTTGCCGACGTTTCGGCTCGAACTTGTGAACCATCATCAGGCCATTTCTGAGCTATGTCAAGCAAAAACCTTAATCAGTAATGCCCTGATGATAGCTCACAAGTTTGAGCCGAAACGTCGGCAAAATAAAAATATTAAAAAAAAGACCGACTCCACATTATTTCTACCGACGATAATTTCTAGTCGACAGAAAATCTTCAAAAAGGATTATGTTCTCAAAATCGAAATTTTCACAGAAAGTGTGTCTACAACTAACGTTTAAAAAAAAATGATAGAAGATGAGCCTAGTTTTCCTTTATAGACTTTTAACTCGCTAAAAGTCTCATTTCTATTAATTATCGAGACATTTTTAAACCACTTTCTTTACTGGTTAGATAGTGTATTGTGATGGAAAAAACTGTATTGCTGGTCCTTATTGTATTGTTGGTTTTTGTTTTGATTTGATAACTACAAAATTGGCAGAATTGGTGAGATTTCACCAAAACGTTAAGCTGATTTAAAATGTCCGACAACCTAAAAGTATTGGTCAGAAATTAGTTTTATCCACGGTTTCAAAATCAGGACTATATAGTGAATACTTGGTAAAAATATCACGAATATCAAAAATGTTCAGCAGCATGTTCAGGACGATTTGGAATCGATTGATCCATGTCCATCTACAGAAGAATTAAGATAAAAAGAAAACTAAGAAAACCTCTAGTTCATCTCCTTTAATCAATTGAATTATAATTTAAAAAGGATTTTTTCAAGCCAGCGTCAAAACCTATTAATTTAATTGAAATTTTTTTTTTTTTTAATCTTTATTAATTGTAATCTACACCTGTCACTTTTCCGAGACAATAAGCAGATGCGCTGTGTATATATTGTAAGAGCTGGCATGTCAGGCATGAGGGAGGTCAGTACCCAGCGGCACCTCCTCCTAACGTGAAAATTTAATTGAAAATAAAAATAGGATTTTATCAATAAAGAGCGTTCGATAAAAAAAAATCGAGAATCTTGCCTTCCTTCGCCGAATAGACGGATTCATTCTTGAATTTCGTGAAGATGTAATTTATTACTTTCACTTACCTATATTTATTTATTTAACGTCACTTTATTTGTTTATTTATTTAACGTACTATATGCAACTATGGCTAATATACCATATACCATATTAAATTAAATTCTTAGACTTGCTATTTGTTTATTTATTTATTTAACGTCACTTTATGCTACTATGGCTAATCAGACGATGCTACAGTGGGAGTCCTAAATTTTGCCTATCCAGGTTTTATTAGGATAGGGATCTTTAACGAGTACCTGACATTGCACAGGCTCGGGACCACGTTTTCACGTCCCACTTACATATATATGAGATATATAGAAAGGGAAAGTATTGCAATCGTGAAAATTTTCGAATTACAGTTTTCGACGGAAATACACGTTTTAGGGTCTCCTGAGTCCAAAGTTTGTGTTTGTGTGTGTGGTAACTCCCGGGCGAAAACGAAAAGTCCTATGAAACAGAAATTTCATATTTAAGACAACTATACGTCCGAGATCGCTCACGCTGCCAGGGAGAGGAACAGCCATCTTGACCCCGTCTGAACTCAGTGAACCGCTCAGAAAGCAAGAAGATGACCGATGGCAGAAAATATGGGACGATAGCCAGGTAAGCAAACTGAAGCATATAAAACAAACAGTGAAACCCTGGTCTACATCTAGCCGTAGCAGCCGGAGGGAGGAGGTCGCGTTGACCCAACTGGGGATAGGACATTCGCGGCTGACGCACTCTTATCTTTTTGCTAGGCAGCCGGTGCCCCGATGCCAGTGTGATGGAACCCTTACTATTCGGCATATTTTTCAAGAATGCCCTTATTATTCATCACACCTGAATAAAATTGGACTAAGCCCGAATATTTCAGCGGTGCTGGGTGATAGAGTGAAAACCATTGAATTAGTTTTTGATTTTCTTAAGGAGCAGTCATTATTATCGAAATTATAAAGATCATTTCTAGTCTGCATTACTAGTATTAGCTTTTTAAACTATTGTTTACATAAAAATATTTTTTCTTTCTTTTTTTTTTTTTTATTTATTTATTATTTATTTATTTATTTTATTTTATTTTTATTATTATTATTTTTTGTTTCCTTTCTTTCTCTCAATCACTCATTACCTTCTTAATAGTTCTTTCTTATAAAGGTTGAATATGCATATAGTGTCTAGGCGTTGATGACCTTAGGGTTTTACGCCTTAAAACCAAAACAAACAAACAAACGTCCGAGATGTTACAGAATGTTTTTAATGAAAATCAGCTGAACGGAAGATGTACTTTATACGACGCATTTAGCATCTTTTTACGATTTTCTCAAAAACGGCTCTAACGATTTTGATCGAACTCGCTATGTCGATGTAAAATTAAATGGGCTTTAATATCATGTAGGTTTCATTCTGATTGAAATAGTCTGACAGGGCTTAAATGCCGATATTTCAAAATTTCTTCCCTTAAAGTACCTTTAATTTTGTAGACTCGAAAAAATTAACCATATCGTCTGATTAGCTAAAAAAACAGGTAAAGATATAAGTTGAACGAGTTCGATATCCAACTAAAGGAGAAAGCTGCAAAAATATTTTTTTAATGCAATTTTTGGTTTTTGAACATAACAGCAGTAATAGAAATGTTTAATATACCGATGGAATGCTAAAGATTTTAGAAAAAATATTATCTTACAACTATTGTAAAAGTTAATGGAAAGTGATGAAAAGCCGGTAAAACAAACTGATTGTCGTAAATAATAATTTAATAGATTGTTTAATAAAACACATGTTTCTATTAAAATCCAATTTAAATCATTCACTGATTTTCTTTTATAAATAATGGAGGTGAAAGTCGTGTGTTGCGCGCATCAGATTTTATTTTACTATATGATTAGCTGTTTTTATAAATAAAATCATGTTATGTAACTAGTTATAAATAAATCTACAACAGAAACCCGCTCACTGATGGAAATAATAGATAACTTAAGAACGGAAGGGCCGAGATGCGGACAAGCCATGAATTCACAATTCATATAATTTAGGAAGGACGCCAAAGCAATTTCCATAGTTAACTTAGGACGCTAACTGGCACAAGGACGCGAAGACTGTTCAAATACCATTATGATATCACATCCCCTTCGGATGGAGGATGGCTAAACAACTCAGGGCTCACGCAACGCCAAAATAAATACCAATTAAGTCAAATTATATATTGCACATGTATCCGATCGCTTGTTTACTGTCGAGGAGCCTGCACGAAGAGCACATGACATGCATGATTTAGCATAGCTTATTTATGAAGCCATGAAGAGAGGATGAGGCCTAATTGATACCATTGCAGCTCGCTACTGCACTTTAGGTAACCTTACGGAAACTGTACTCATTTAGGAGGTGAAAAATGTATGTCTTCAAGATGAAACATATCTAACAGGGATAGGATCCCAAATGTACACCACCAATTTTGATGACTTTTTTTCAGGTGAAACTAAACATCAATCCATTAGACTCTGCAAAATATATGAGGCTAATGCTTCCTAGGAGTCGCGTAAGAAAATATTGGGTTGTTTCACATGAAATGTCCGTTTTTATAGTTTCTATAAAGGATTTTGCAGGTCTCTGTTCCCAGCTTCCCAATCAATTAGCCTCTTTTTAGTATACCTCCAAATATGAACATGGAAACGCGCGATTTCCGAGTAATATTTTTGTACGAGTTTAAACTCGGCCATTCAGCAGCTGAGGCCGCTAGAAATATTTGTAAGGCGTTCGGGGAAGGGAGTGTTAATGAACGGAACATTTGCCGTTGGTTTGCTAAGTTTTCAGTGGGGATACCGACTTGGAAAACTTGCCCCGAGGAAGACCTCCGTCCGTAATAGACAACGATGTCCTCAAACATACAGTAGAAGGAAACCCCTACCAAACAGTTAAAGGACTCTCAGCACAACTAAATGCAAGTGCATCTACCGTTTCCAGACATTTAAAGTGTATTGGGAAAGTAAAAAAGCTCGAGCTCGGGCACCTGATCATCTCACTGAGCGGTAGCAAGACCCCATGTTTCAAAACATACCGTGCAAAAATTGAAAGAACTGGGCTACGAAGTTCTTCCGCACCCACCATATTCTCCCGACTTGTCCCCAACAGATTACCACCTGTTCAGGAATTTAAACAACTTCGTCAAAGGAAAACTTTTTGAAAATAATGATCAAGTTAAAAGTGCGTTTTCAAATTTTGTTTCACTTCATAGCTCAGAGTTTTTCAGTTCGGGGATAAAAAAGTTGGTGTCACGTTGGGAAAAATGTGTAGAAAAAGAAGGTAAATACTTCGAATAAAATTATCTTGTTTTCATATCGTATTTTTAATAACAATCCTTACCTTGAAAACGGACACAACCCAATATTTTGAGCAAAAAATACATTTTATTTAATATCTCTGGTTCTAGTAAAAGTATAAAAATATGTTTGGTGTCAAAATTACCCTATTTCAAAGCGGAATATTTATAAAAGCCATTCAAATGTTCAAGTTTTATGTTTAGTAATAATCCTATAAAACATAAAAAATCAAGACAGAACAAACATTAAATACAATAAAAAATTGCAATAATCTTTTTTTAGGAGTAAGGAATATGAGCACAGTTTTTAAGAAACCTTATTAAAATTACTGTTATGACGAGATTGTTTATATTTTTAAGGTTATTAACAAGCATAAAACTTAAATATTTTAAGAAACTAGATCATGTCATTCTGACCTTTATATTCCTACCCACAGAATTGAAACTGCTGATCATTTCTTTTTTTTTTCATTCTTAATAGACATAGTCCCAAAACAAAGTTATTTTATTATAATTATTATTACAATAACAATTTCTGATTTATACTATTGTATTTAATATAAAATGAATGAATATATGGAAACAAGTAACATTTATTTCCAATACGGGTTAGTAAAAGCGCACCAGATTTTTAATGAAATTTTAAGTTTATTATTTACTTAGCAGATAAGGTAAGAAAGTCATAGCGACCTAGTTGGCAGACTTTTTCTAAGGTACCGTAATACAAGTATCAAGCAATCTTATGAACTTGAAGTAGTGATGTAGTCAATCATACTTGTAGTAATTACCATGATTACGGAAAACGAAATAATCTACCTAATAAACCTTAATGCTGAAGAATAAAGGAAGGAATCTCAGCTGGAACCTGCTGAGCAAAGCGAAATCCAGGCAGTTCAAGGGCACGGTTACAGCACGTTCCGCAACACTCGTCTTCCAATTATATGCTGGACTGCGGCAATCGGGAGTCCGGCAAGTAGGTGCATGTTTGCCGCACGAGAGAAAGTTATTAAGTTATTTACTTTTTATCATTTATTTATTGATTTTAACAAATCATAATTTATATGGAATATTTTAAAGAGTTTAGAATAGCAATCGAGAATGGAAACTACACTGAATCTGGTGCGGGCAACACACAACTTTCACTTATCTCCATTTTTAAAATCAACGAAAGAATTTTTACAGTTAGAGAAAAAAATACGTGAAACTATTAAAGAATTAATTAAATTCAATTTATATAGAAACATGTGTTTTATTAAAAAATCTATTATATTATTATATAAAATAATCAGTTAGTTTTATGATCGTTTTACCACTCTCTATTAAGTTTTAAAAGCTTGAGTATAAGATAATATTTTTTCTAAAATGTTTAGTGTTCCAACGGTATATCATACATGTATATTACTGCTGTTATGTTCAAAAATAAAAAATTGCATTAAAAAAATATTTTTTCTATTTCCTCCTTTCGTTGGGTATCGAATTCATTCAATTTATATATTTACCTGTTTTTCATCAGTGGTAACAAGATAATATAGTTATTTTTATAGAATCAACAAAATTAAAGGTACTTTAGGGGAAGAAAATTTAAAATATCGGCATTTAAGCCCTGTCAGACCATTTAATCCGAAGGAAACCTAAATTATATTAAAGCCCATTAAAATTTACATCGATATAGCAAGTTTAATCAAAATCGTCGGAACCGTTTTCGAGAAAATTGAAAAAAGGTGCTAAATGCATGGTATAAAGTGCCTCTTCTGGTAAGCTCATTTTGACGAAAAAGGTTTTGTATCGTCTCGGGTGTATATTTGTCTCAAGTATGAAATTTCAGTTTTATAGGACTTACCGTTTTCGCCCGGGAGTTACCACACAAAAACACACACACACACATACCTTTTTGTGGGACTTGGTTGTTTGGACTGAGGGGACCCTAAAACGTGTATTTCCGTTGAAAACTGGTATTCAAAAATTTTCACGATCGCAATACTTTTCCTTACTATATATAGTAAGTCAAAGTAAAAAAAACGCTGCAAATTATTATACAATGGTTTAATATTTCCAAATATATTAGGGTATAACTGTTTACATAATTATATTACAACTTCTAATCTTTTCGAATTTTCTCTATCTTCAATGATAACCGAGTTTTGGTGGAATGACATTTATTTTAATTTGTGAATTTAATATACAGATCAACTTTTTTTCTTCTGTTTATCGCGCTTTACTGATTTTCAAACTCTCCAAATATTTTTCTCTTTTTTTTTAAATAACTGAGTTATGGGCGTATTTATGAGTAAAATTTGTCCCTCTTTTTTATGATTTTTTGGTTAAAAAACACTAATCATTTTTTTCTCTTTATCTTCAAAAATAACGGAGTTGCAAGCGTATATATAGGCAAGATTTCGATTTTTTTTTCCTTTATTTATTTTATTATTATTTTTTTTTTTTGCACTTTACTGAATCTAAAATTCCATACATATTTTTCTCCACCTTAAAAAATAACTGAGTTATGGTCGTATTTATGGGTAAAGTTTCAATTTTTTTATAATTATAATTATTCGCGGTTCTTTGGTTAAAAAATACTAATATATTTTCAAATGACACAGTTCGTTTTAATTTATACAAGGCGTGTTTTTAATTGTATCAGCTATCTAAATTAATGTTGAATGAACCAATTCATGATTTATTTCTTTATTAATATTTAATTTAGGTTGATACAACGAAGTGAATACGGTGTTTATTAAGTGATTAAATGATACTGAAGCTTAGTTAACCAGGATGCGGAAACCGACTTATAACAGAGATTAAACGTACTTGATTTAAGCGCGTATCACAGCAAATGATGAGAATGTAACTAATTACCACGTGTTGTAAAGCAAACAAAAGACTAATAAGAGGTTAAATAGACTATTTGCAAAGAGGTAGGCAAAGAGATATAAGAAACTGAAATAGTTTAATAATGAGTTATATTTAATTTGTAAATTGAGATGAAAACATTGGTCTGACGAAAATATACCATAAACCATATTAAATTAAATTCTTAGACTTGCTATTTGTTTATTTAACGTCACTTTATGCTACTATGGCTAATCAGACGATGCTACAGTGGGAGTCCTAAATTTTGCCTATCCAGGTTTTATTAGGATAGGGATCTTTAACGAGTACCTGACATCGCACAGGCCCAGAACCACATTTTAACGTCCCCTCCGAAGGACGGCATAACTTAGGATTTTTTACTCCCATCAAAAACTCCTAGGACCACCTGCGGGTTTGAACCCGTGACCCTTGGTCATGCTAACCACCTAGCTACAAGTGATCCCAGACTTCCTATTAAAAGTGGTATAACAAACTCATATAGAGACAAGTTGCCATTTGGCTAGGCATGATATAGTTTATGTAGCAAATATTTTTATTTCCAGGAAAACTACGGAATCAGTCACATCAGAATGTTTTAAATGGGCCATATCCAGCAAATATTTCTCACAAGCCTTTGGACGCGTGTAGTGGAAAATCGATAAAAAAACATGTTTTTGGAGGTTTGTACCAACCGAATCTGAAATTTAAAGTGATTGTTAGACTTGAAATTTTATGCTCTACAACTTTTACCCTATGACTTTTTTCAATTTGGAAAGTGGTTTTCGATTAGCTATTGCCTCTTAGTGACCGTAGGGTCCAAATTGGGTTTTTCAACAAAAATGGAAAACGTTACCAATTTCTGACGAACGACTGCGGCAATATTACTAAACTAAATTTAATAACTAAGATGGCTTTTAGAATTGAAATTTAACGTTCTTTCGTTTTAAAAAGAAAAGTATTTTCTGTAGCAAGGACCGTTTATGAGTTATAGGTGAAAAACTGAAAATAGCGCGAAAAGTTTGAGGTATTTCGGCTCAAAAAAGTTAAACTCACCACCTGTAATGTTGCAAAATCAGATTATTTTTATTTAGGACCATTATGAAGTATTAAAACGATATCCAGCTTTGTCCGAATTACTTCTCACAAACCTTGACTTTTAGTCTTATTTTACTGGGATAGTTATTTATATATGTAACAGCGTTCTTTTAAAGACTGTAATATCAACACAGTTCTGTCTAAGACACGATATTGTTTAAAATTATAACTAAATTTTATATGTATTTATAACGTTAAGAAAATGTAAATTAAAAATTGATATCTTAATCTATTTAACTTCTATATATCCACTAATAGCGAATTCTTAAATTTATTAAAAAATGTTTTACGTTTCCTAAAACAATGATGTAACTAATTATCGTATACATAATTTAATATTCTTTTCGTTTTTTCACCGTTTTTTTTCATGAACATGAGAAAAATAAATTCTCGATTTTTTATTAATTGACTAAACCTTGAGACTTAGATAACATGAATTTTCAACAATCGAGATATATATATATACACATAATTATGGAGAAATCTCAATGATGAGATACAATAATACTGAAACAATAGGCAGGAAAATAGTTATTTTTAACTACATGTGTCAAAGACACTATGAAATTTTTAAGAATTTGTACAAAAGACCAGGGACGATGAAATTCTTTAGATTAAGAAAAATGAGTTTGTGTCAGAATCTGTAAAACTTAAACTAGGCCGAATGCTTAAGTCCTTACCTTCAGAAATTTAACAGAACGCTTGATCATTTTCACAATAAAAATCAACACGAATAATATTAAAATTAACAGATTTCGCATTTCCACAACCCGGGTCTATTTTTTCAACTTGACTCGAGATATAGGTTACTTAGACTAGAGAGACTTGACTACCTGGTGTGTGAAACATCCACATGAGGGCCGCTCTGATTGGCTGTAACAGGAACAATGGCGGGCCAATAAGTATCCAATCTTAGCAAAGGCAGGAGGCGACATCCCTTCTTCGATATCAAACCCTTACTGATCCCAATGATTGTTTATTATTATTTATTTATTATTGTTTATTATAAATTTCGCGTTGCATCACGTCCGTTCCATCTCGAACACAATGACTCTCCTTTATTAGAAAGGAATGTTCCATATTGTTGTGGAGCCCGGGAAGAGGAATATACTCCCAAACCACGTCCCGGTAATAAGGTCAGTTTATGAACATTAGAAAAATAACCATGAAATAAATTTTGTACGTGTTACTCCGAAATCGAGAGAACGACTTTGACGATCCATTTTAACTCAAGCGCTATTAATTTTAATCATATGCTTTAATTTCTATTACGATAATAGTTAAGCGAACCGACTAATAACTGAAAGTTCATTGTAGGTTGCAGTCACTATTAAGATTATTTTTCTTTGATTTATTTAAAAACAAATTAATACATCAGCAAATACAAATTTTAAGAAATATAATAAAAATTCTGGCGAGGGCAACACACGACTTAACAATTACCTTGGCTTTAAGAATCACTTTAATAACTATTGAATAAATATACAGTTGAAAGAATTTTAAGAATTACATTCACTTTCGTTTGAAAGATATGTTTTAAAATAAATAATATATTTGCCAAATTACATTACCTAATATAATATTGTATATAAGATTACATTTTTACTTTCACTTACCTATATATGAAATACATAGTAAGAGTAAGTATTGCGATCGTGAAAATTTTCGAATTTGAGTTTTCACCGGAAATACACGTTATAGAGTCCCCTGAGTCCGAGACTTGTGGTAAGTATAGCGTGAAAACGAAAAGTTATATGAAACTTAAATTTCATATTTAAAACGACTATACGCCCGAGATGTTACAGCAACTTTTCCACTAAAATCAGCTCACCTGAAGTCCTACTTTATTCTATGAATTTTTCACGTTTTAACGATTTACTCAAAAACGATTTTGATTAAACTCAATATATCGATGTAAAATTTAATAGGCTTCAATTTGATGTAGGTTTCATTCCGATCGAAATAGTCTGACAGGGTTTAAATGCCGATATTTTGAATTTTCTTTTACTAAAGTACTTGAATTTTGTAGATTTCCAAACAAAAATTAGGCACATCACATTATTAGAATCGGTAAATAACGCCTAAATATTCAAGTTGACCGAACTTGATTGACAACTAAAGGAGTTAAGTGCAAAAATATTTCTTTATAAAGTATTAGTGTTTTTGTATACAAGAATAGTAATACAGATGTATAGTATACCGTTGGATAGCTAAAGATTTTAGATAAAAAATTATCTTGGTGTATAGCGTAACAGCCTACTATGCCTAAGGTCACGGATTCACACCCGCAGGTGGTTCTAGGATTTTTTAATGGGAGTAAAAAATCCTTAGTTATGCCGCCATTAATTATAAAAGGTGGTCCCGAGCCTGTGCGATGTCAGGTACTCGTTAAACATTCATATCCTAATGAAACCTGGATAGGCAAAATTTAGGATTCCCGCTGTAGCATCGTCCGATTAGCCACAGCAGCATAAAGGCACGTTAAATAAATAAACAAACAAATATTACCTTATATAATTTTGTATAAAGACGACATTTTTCCTAAAAGCTTTTGCTTTCCAACGGTATATATATTATATATTTATATTACTTTTCTTTTGTACGGAAAAAAAAATTAAGGTAGGTTGCAGTTACTATGAAGATTATTTTTCTTTGCTTTCTCTAAAAATATTAGTAGTGTCAAATTAATACTTTGGTAAATAATAATTTTAAGAAATATTATAAAAAATCTGGTGAGAGAAACGCACGACTTACACTTACCTTGGTTGTTAGGATCACTTTAATAACTATTAAATAAATGTACAGTTGAAAGAATTACATAAACATTCGTTTGAAACATTTTTTTTTTTTTTAATATTTTTATAGAAATTTACAACTGTATTTTGGAATAAACGAGTAAATATGTTGGTAATGATAAAATACAAGAAAAAAAATGCCCATTGGCATCACTCCACTAAGTAACTAAACTAGAAGGTTTCGAGGCCATCTTATTTTCAGGCGCCTCGGAGGATTGTCAGGAATTGAAGAGCAAGAAAGGATTAAAACTAGAGGATTAGAGTGGGAGTGGAGTTTGTCATGGAAGGATTGATACCTGGTTCGGGCCAAATCAGCAATATATGGGATGTTGAGGTCTTGATGGATGAGTTTATTTGTGACAAAGTAAGGAGCAGTGAGGATTTTTCGAAGGATTTTTGATTGTAAGGATTGAATACGGGAAGAATTTGATGGTTTCGTAGAGTCCCAAAGCTCAAATCCGTAAGTCCAGATAAGCCTTATGATGGTGATATAAATGAGCCTTTTGTAGATAAGTGGAAGGTTGGAGCGTCTGTCCAGTAAGTGTTGTAGTAAGTGAAAGCGACGGGCAGGTTCTTGCCGTTTCAGTCTTGTGTGGGGATTCCATGTTAGACGTTTGCCAAGTAGAAGTCCTAGGTAGCGGATCTGTTCAACTGGAACAAGCGGAATATTATTAAAGGAAACTGTAGGGCAGGATGTCATAGATTTACGACGAAGGGGAAAGGTAATTTGGTGGGATTTGTTGGAATTGATTTTGATTCTCCAATTCTGACACGATATCTCAAGCTCTCTGATATGGGATTGAAACATATTAGAATAAATAATATATTTGCAACATTACATTAACTTACATAATTTTGTATATAAGTTAACATTTTTTTTAAAAGCTTTAGCTTTCCAACGGTTATTATACATCTATATTACTATTCTTATGTTCGGAAAAAAAAAAAATTCTCTTTTCTCCTTCAGTAGGTTATGAAATTCGTCCAATTTGTATATTTTTTCCGTATTTTTTTCAATGCTAATAATACGATATGGTTATTTTTTTACGGTGCTTAAGCGGAATTTAAAAAATCAGCCTTAAAGCCCTGCTTGACTATTTCAATCAGAATTAAACCTTCATGATATTAAAGTCTATTAAATTTTACATCAATAGAGTGAGTTTAATCAAAATCGTTAAAGCCGCTCTTTAGAAAATCAGAAAGAGGTGCTAAATGGATGGTATAAAGTGGCTTTATGGTTCACCGAGTTTTTTGAAAAAGTTGTAACAACTCAGGCACATGCCCTTCTGCAATATGAAATTTAAGTAATGTACAAATTTTTTCGAGCTATAATACCACACTTTCAGAGACTCTGGGGAACCTAAAACATGTATTTCCGGTAAAAACTTGAAATTATAATAAGTGACACTAAAAAAGCAACAACGCAAATTTAGAATATTATAAATAAAGATTAATAAATACTTTTTAAAATACTAAGGTTTGTCTATTTATAAGATGGATTATACTACAACTATATATTTACCGTATACTATTTTCAGAAAAGTATACATTTGTAAGAATGTTTTAATGCTTCTTGCCATGTCAGGTAAAATTTCAGATTTTTTTTTAAAAGATACTACCGTAGTACCTATAACTGAACATTTCAGTAAAATATTTACAAAATTGTTTTTTGAAATAAACTCGTTTATATAAATATTTTTCGGCTAAACTAAAGCTAAAGACTAGGCCGTAAATTTCATTGCAATCACTCATGATGGGTTGAGTGGTTTGGAACAATTCCAAAGGACATTTTCCCTCTCTTCCAAGTTTTGTGTTTGTAAATCAACAGAAAAAAAGGGCTTTTATGTGAATTGTTTATGTACTCATCGATATTTCCAGGAAAATTCAGTATATTTTTTTTTTAAATCCAGTTTGAGTTGAAAAAAATCTGGTGCGGGCAGCACACGACTTTCACTTATCTCAATTTTTAAAATCACTGAAAGAATTTTCAAATACAGTTACAGAAACATGTGTTTTATTAAAAAATCTATTATATTATTATCTAAAATAATCAGTTTTAACTGCTGTTCATCACTCTTTGTTAACTTTTACAAGTTTGTGCATTAGATAATATTTATTCTAAAATCATAAGCTTTCCAACGGTATATTAATACGTGTATATGATTGTTGCTAGGTTCAAATTCAAAAAATTGCATTAAACAAATATTTTTTCAGTTTTATTCTTTAGTTAGATATCGAATTCGTTCAACTTATATATTTATGTGTTTTTCATCGGTGGTAACAAGATAAAATATGTATTTTTATAAAATCTACGAAATTAGAAGGTACTTTAGAGGGGAAAAAATGTAAAATATCGGTATTTAAGCCCTGTCAGACCATTTTAATAAGAATTAAAACTACATGATATCAAAGCCCATTAAATTTTGCATTGATATAGCGAGTTTAATCAAAATCGTCGGAACCGTTTTTGAGAAAATCGAAAAAAAGGTGCAAAATGTATGGTATAAAGTGGATCTTCTGGTAAGCTCATTTCGATGAAAAAAATTTTGTAACGTCTCGGGCGTATATTTGTCTTAAATATGAAATTTCAGTTTCATAGGAATTACCGTTTCCGCCCGGGAGTTACCACACACACACCTTTTTGCGGAACTTGTTTATTTGGACTCAGGGGACCCTAAAACATGTATTTCCGTTGAAAACTGGAATTCGAAAATTGTCACGATCGCAATACTTCCCCTTACTATATATAGTAAGTGAAAGTAAAAACAATTATATTGTTGCGATGAAACTTTCATATCAGATCAAATAAAATATTATTGTTTAATAATTGGTAACGATAAATATCTATTAATAATTAATTAATATATGTTATAACAATAGAAAATATTATCGACAACAATCTATTAACTTTATATCCTTTGTCTCTCTTAGAATATACCTTCTACAACTTTGAAAAATAGATAAAATTATTCCCAAATTAGATTTCCAGCTGTATATTAATAATAATCATAATAACGTTTAGGGGACCCAACGGTTCGATATCAATACCATCAACACAATTTACTCTAATGACTAGTGTTAAAGCGGTATTGAGACGTTGAGTTCCAAAAGGTATTATATCCACTTTTACAGGAAACACAAAAAGCTGTGTGGTTCATTTATTACTATACCAATTTATGTGATTCATATTTTATTAAAATTTAAAATTGATTTTTTACTGTATTAACACTTTATTTTTCTTCATACAACATTACTCATAACTAACGCCTTTATTATGTTAAATACTATTGGGTTGATGCAAAATTAATGCAGGTTTCCTCTATTGCAATATCTTAATTCCAATTGTGTAAACAAAGCTAATCCTAACATTGATCATTATTATACCAAAACAAACCTTATCTAATACCCTCTCTTTCACCATGAATTTGTTTAGTAAAATCGTTTTGTTCAGTGTGTTCAAAGGTCTTGAATCGAAAATGTCAAAGTGCGATTTTCGTCAAATTTATTTTTACGAATTTAAATTAGGGCGCAGCGCTGCGCAAACGGCTCGTAATATTAATGAAGTGTGGGGTCAGGGGGCTATTAATGAATGCACGGTGCAGCGTTGGTTCCAGAAGTTTCGCAGAGGAGATTTCGACCTCGAAGACAAGGAAGGTCGGGGCCGTCATCTTGCTCTGGACAACGACCAGCTAAGGTCAAAAGTGGAAGAAGACCCAACCAAAAGCACACGAGAAATGGCGGCGGAACTCGGAACTCAAAAATTGCAACGTCTTTGCCCAGCATTGATGAATCGGAATTGGCCGATCCTGCTCCACGATAACGCCAGACCACACGTTGCACAACCAACGCTTCGACGACTGCACGAGTTGGGCTACGAAGTTCTCCAACATCCGCCTTATTCACCTGACCTCTCTCCTACAGACTTCCACTTTTTCAGGCATCTGGACAACTTTTTGAGGGAGAAAAATTTTCAAAACCAGGACGACATTGAAAATTCTTTTCGTGATATCATTGAGTCCAGGGATTCGGATTTTTTTTCAGGTGGAATAAGAAAGCTTGTTGAACGTTGGCAAAAGTGCATTGATTCAGATGGAAATTATTTTGATTAAATATATATGGTTAAAGTAAAGATATGGCGTATTTACAATACCTACTAAAAACCTGCATTAATTTTGCATCAACCCAATAAATTATGTATATTTCCCTATTCTTACTCTAAGAAATATTTTTCCTTGTTGGTTAACTGGATTTATTGTCTATTATTCATAAAGAGAGCGAATATTCAAAGGAATTTTGTTTATTTTATGCACTATACTAAGAAATTATGTAAATATGAAATTTACTTTAAACTTCTACTTATTCTTTCTGTGAATTTAACATATGTATTTATATTATTAACTATATATAAAAATATTTAACTATGAAGACTAATAAATAAATAAAATTTAAACTTCTATTTTGGTATTTTCCCTTTTAAAAAAAAATGGCTATAAGGTTAGATCAGGCACGGTTTTTCTTCTCATATTGAGCAAGGTCAGGAAATTCTAATTATAAACATTTGCTCATTATAATTATATTATGCCATTATATAAATATTATAATACTAATTATTTGTATTCATTTATTTATTCATATATTACGATTATTATTAAAAAACATGACAAATATTTCCGTATAATCAAAAGCGACTCTTAAAAAATGGTATATAATTGTTTTTCTGGTTTCTCAAGTTTGGTAAAAAATTGTAACTTTTCAGGCACATAATTGTTTTAAAAATGAATTTAATGTAAAGGATGACTTTTAGAATTTGAGCTGACCTTATACACAGAGACCTTTTTGCGGGTTTTTGTCATTGGGACTCATGAGATCCTAAAACATATATTTTCGTTGAAAACTTAAAAACATTGAATTTGAAAATTTTCTCAATCGAAATATTTTTGCTTACAATATATTCCATACATAGGTAAATGAAAATAACAAATTTTTCCATTGGAACACGCTGTAGATTTTTTTTCACTTCAAACAAGCACTTTTTATCAAAGAGCACAGGCACTTCTGACTCACGTGACTTCTACATTTATAGATATATATTATAATTATATATATATATATATATAAGTGAGTCCTAAAAATCATAAATCATAAAAAAATAAAATGTTAAAGGAAGAGGAAGGGAGGAGAGTGGAGAAATTGTTGTTCTGATTAATTCTTTGGTTAAAAAAATTCCCTCATTTTTTTAAGATTTTTCATATTATACCGTCCGTAGTAATATATAATAATACCAGGTTACGTATTACCAGTTAATATATAAGAAGCCTTATTATTAGGAACTATTCAGTATTACGAATAACGATAACTATTACAATCCAAGAAGAACTAAACCAGAAATCACTTGCACTACAGAATGGAAATAGATTGGCCCAGTTGTTTCATTCAGAAAGAGATTCTTAACATTTTTTTCCTGAGTAAGCTACAATCTATTATGATGATTTAGAACAATTTTACATAAACTCGTTCATCGATATTACCAGTAACTTGAATTAAAATTACGAAACTCCATTACTCAGCAAGATTATTGAATAATTAATAATTGAGGCGACTGGCACAAAAATAAAATTACTTTTATTAAATGTTAGGGAAAGGCGTGGTCTGGTTGATAGAGCACTGGTCTACTGTTCTGCAGGTTCTGGGTTCGAATCCCGGCTATGACAGAATAAAGAATATTTTTTTCTGTTAATTCAGTAAGAGGGCGGGGGCAGGGAGGGAGGTCTCTAGCCTCTATTAAGTAGGTACCCAAAAACATTGGGGGAAATGCTGGTGGCTGTGATCAAGGCCTAATCAGCTTATTGAACGACCGTTGGCCTTGAAATAGTACGAATCTCTGTATGTACTGAACCCAAGACCCTTCATGGATTGTAGTGGTACAGGATTTTTTTTTTTTTTAACGAATTTTATCCCAATGCAATATTTTTCGGTTTTGAGATTTAAATCAATACAGCTATCAAAATTATTATTTTAAACTGGCTTACAATCAAATTGAAAATGTTGCTCTTAACTGACATATTATAAAGTAAGTTTTAAAAAATTAATTATAGGTTATATAATTATAATAGTTAAATGTACAAAATGCAAGTTATATTCTTCAATTTAGTACGCAAGACTTTAGAAACAATATTACGTAACGAATTGTAACTAAGTTGTTAACATAAGTGGTATGTTGTTGTAAATCAATAAACTAACAAAGTTATTAATTATTTCAAATTTAATACCATTTCATGAAAACGGATGTTTCACTGTTAACCAAATGGGATACCTATTAAAACTTAATTTAACATTCAAAATGTAATTTAAATAGTTCATTTGAAATATAACATAGTAATCTTCTCTTAACATATTTATTGCTAATCGTACTTTTCGTTACGATAAACTCTAAATCGGTCAGACAGAGATTTTTTAAACACAATAGACATCTTATTTAAATTTCCTCTGTGCGAAGCAGAGCGGGTCCGCTAGGATGCCACACGATATCAAAATATAAAAATATAAAAAAACGAAAACAAACATCAGAGAGTAAAAGTGGAGGTTGAGAAGTTGGTGAATCGATATCCATTTCAAGGTCGAAGCACCCAGTTTAGGGGCCAGGAAATATACACCTGTCCCATGCTTCATCTCTCTCCACAAAAGAACGAGATAAATATCACCAGGTATCAGTTCCACGTATGAGGTATCGGTTACAAACTCAAATAGAACGGTATGTTACTCGATAAGTAAGTATAACAGTTACTGTTTGGTTGTTTAGTGGATATAGTAGTTTGCTTATTTATTTGACGTCACTTTTATGTCGATGTGGCTGATCGGACGATACTTAAACGTGTACCAGATATCGCACAGGCTCGGAACCAACTTTTGACGCCCTCTCCGAAAGATTAAAAAACCCTAGGGCCACAAACTGTATCAGCGACCTTGGGCATAGAATGCCAGGGTGACCACTCCACCACAGGTGACTACAGCCACTACCCCATCGATATTAAAATAGTGATGTGGCTTCCATTATAAAGATATACTTAGAGCGTATATTAAAGCAAGTGTGTCAGACTTAATGAGACTGGAATTGAGCAATAAAAAAAGATAGGAAGTAAACAAGTTTAATATGCACCTCACAGTGAATCAACGCAGTAAATTATTACACAATGGTTTGTTATTTCCGAATAATTATATTAAAGTATTACAACTTCTATAGCTGTGAGGTAATTAACTTATATGTATAGAAATAAATGAAATATTAACCAGCAACTCGGTCAATTTATGTTCAAGAAAAATGGCGAATCACCACTGCTGACTTAAAAACGCAGTATCTCCCATTATTCTTTGCCGATTTCAATGATTCGTATAAACAGGATAAATTAATTTTTTTTTCGTTTATTGCGGTGTCTTGATCTTAAAACTCTCTACTCTCTTTTTCACTATTTTTATAAATATCTGAATTATAGACAGGGGTATACATGCAGAGCTAAAAAAAAAAATTCGATTTTATAATTAATTGCGCTGTACTACCGCTCCCGCAATCTTCTTCCACTATCCACCCGTAATGTTATTTTTCAGCTCAATTTCGGAGAATAGCGTTTTTTTTTTGTTTTTTTTTTATCGTTGCTAGATCGATTTTAAAGAGAGAGGGAGAAATCCCCAATTGGATCGGCTGCTCGACTTGTTTGTTTATTTATTTAACGTAAATTATGCTAGACGAAGGGACCACATCGCATGTGGAGGGATGTGAACTGAAGCAGAGTGTAGGGTGCGAGGAACAACTCCTGGTGGAAAAACGTTTTAAAGTATATTTAGTTCTGTGTTTTCTTTTAGTGTGTTTTTTTCAAGAGCTCTATTTTGATGTTAAGGTTTATTACATGCTTATTTGTGTTTTTTTTCTTTGTTCTTTAATATTGCAATTATTTATTTATTTCTTTCTTACTATAGCCAACTACTATAATTTCCTCCAAATGGGAGAGGCTTTTGTCAATACTGATGCCAACAAAGCAATTATTATTACTTTATGCTAATACGGCTAATCGGACGATGCTACAGTGAGAGTCTTAATTATTCCTATTCAGGTTTTGTCAGGATAGGGATCTTTAAGGAGTACCTGACATCGCACAGGCTCGGAACCATCTTTCCCCCTCCGAAGAACGGAATAATTAACGATTTTTATTCCCATTAAAAAATCCTAGGACCACCTGCAGGTTTGAACCCGTGACCTTTGGCATAGAAAGCTGTTATGCTATCCAATATGCTACAGATGATCCCTGCTGATGCTCAACCTTGCTGAATTGCTATGAATACACAGCATACTGAATCAATCCTGAAGACAATTTTAGACAACAAAAAATGGTGATACTGCCAAAAAAAATTATTTACTCATGTTAATTATATCAGTCTAGTTGTAGGAATTTTAAAAATCCAGTAAACAAAAAAGAATTATACATCTACAACACTGCAGAACGACATTTCTCTTTTTTCGACAAAAACAATAGTGTCCAAGCCAAAATTATGAAAAAAGTTACCTATTTAATCGAGTTCTACCTTCTGTTTGTTTGTTTAGTGGATATAGTAGTTTGTTTATTTATTTAACGTCACTTTTATGTTGATGTGGCTAATCGGACATGCTTTAACGAGTACCAGAAATCGCACAGGCTCGGGACCAACTTTTGACGCCCTCTCCGAAGGATTAAAAAATCGTAGGGCCACAAATTCTATCACCGACCTTGGGCATAGAATGCCAAGGTGGCCACTCCACCACAGGTGACTACAGCCACTACCCCATTAATAGTAAAATGGAGCGTATATTAAAGCAAGTGTGTCAAACTTAATGAGACTGGAATTGAGCAATAAAAAAGATAGGAAGTAAACAAATTTAACATGCACCTCACCGTGAAACAGCGCAGTAAATTATTACACAATGGTTTATTATTTCCGAATAATTACATTAAAGTATTACAAATTATATAGCTGTGAGGTAATTAACTTATATGTATAGAAATAAATGAAATATTAACCAGCAACTCTGTCAATTTATATTTAAGCAAAATGGCGAATGACCACTGCTGACTTACTTACCTTATTAAATAAAATATATAGTACCACAGATAAGAACTTGTTTCTTTGGCCTATTTTAATTTTTATGTATGTCAGTTGATTATTGCCAGTAATGAATCTTTGTAAGTGATCCAGAAAAAAAACAAAAACAAAAAACTTTTAAAAAGTGAGATTTTAAGACACAATGTTTAAAAAAATAAAAATGTTTATTATAAGTATAAATAATTCCTTAAATAATTTTTTTTTTTTTTTTTTTTTTTTTATCGAAGGCGTTCTTCGTTATACACAGGAGCTTATATGGTTGTTAGTTAAGGCTTCAATGCGGGGTTAAGCTAAGTTGGTAAAAGAGGTGTACTTAACTCTAAGTTCTGGATTCGAACCAGGTTGTGGTGTTATTATTTTTAGTGTTTTACTGATATAACACTGGGTTATTCACTGGAACAATGTCTCATCCCAGAACTGGTGACCTAAACGAATCAACTAATATATTATGAGACATCCAGTGTCCAGTGGACACTGTCCACATCTTTACATAAAAGAAAAATTCCTTACGCATAAGAACCACTTATAAATTAATTCTATTTCATTTCCACTTAATTGACAATTATAAATTTCAGATAATTGTTGTTAAACTTAGTTAAAACATTATTTTAAATAGCTGACCTGGAACACATCAAACATTCTTGTTTGCTAAAATCTGGGGAGAAACCCAGGAGATTGAGGAGATTACTTCCTTGTCCAGGTATTAGCTTAAAAACATAGATCCTTACTATGATCTTAACCCAAAAAACCTTTCACGGATTGTAACACTGTTACAATCTGCAGTTTTTTTTAGTCAGTTAACCCTTAGAAAGACCATATTTTTTATTGCTTGTGGTTTTTCATACTTATTTCACTACTCATGTTAAAGGTTATGTAGATTGTTTATTTTTTGCTAACCATAACACAAAGTTGAAGACATAGTCTCAAGCACAATATAAGTTTTTTTTTTTTTTTTTTGTTTTTTTTTTATGAAATAAATATAAGGGAACGTTTTGCAGCAAATCAACAGCCTGCCAGAAGAGCCACTTTATACTTATGATTTTCTCAAAAACGGCTCTAACGATCATGATGAAATTCGCTATATCATCAGCCATTTAAGCCTTGGAAAGACCCAACTTTTTAATGCTTGAGGTTTTTATTGTTTTGTTTTTGTACTTTATAAAATGATAAATTTCACATGTCTGCATTTTATGTCTCTTACATGAAGGATTGGGTCAAGAAAATTATGCTAATATCTTCAAAGAAGCGACTGCACTTGTTTTGACCGTCGGGGTCTACCCTTAAGAGATTGATTAATACTTTTTTTTCTCATAACTGAAGACTTTATCCAATCCTAAGATGCAAATGTTCCGATAATGAACTGTCACTCAGCCCGTGAAGGGCCTATATAAGCGCCCTGCGGCCCTGCAGAAAACGCCAGTCCTCCGACTCCCAGAGAACAAGATGTACTCCTTCCTGATCCTCCTCGCAGTGATGACCTCCACCATGGCGCTCAGCTACGACTACTACCCTTGCAAGCCGTGTAGGGGAGAGGAGTGCTACGTCGAACCGGAAGGCTGTAAGTACGGAGTCGCCAGAGACCCGTGCGGGAGGATGGTGTGCATGGCCGGGCCCGGACAGCGGTGTGGCGGGCGGGACAACCACCTCGGCAAGTGCGGCGACGGCATGACCTGCAAGTGCGGCAAGTGCAGGGGCTGCAGCATCGACATGCTCAGGGTAGGTCTCATTGACTGCGACCCCAACACCACTCCCATCTGCACATAAGCTCTCTAGACCATACGAAATAGTAGCTCCACCGTGATAGATTGTATTATGGAATAAATAAATAAACTCGTTTTGATACAGCTATGTTGCTGGCCTTTTTTTTCTTTGACATTTTATAAAATTATTAGAAATATGAACCTCTCCTTTCTCCCTTCTCGCCCCACCCAATAGCTCGACATAGACATCCTACTTCAAACAGTTAAACTGGTTGATGATTAGGTCAAGATGAATATTTAATCTATTAACAACATCATGTGTAATATTAAAGAGCAGAACCACGAGCTATCAATACTCCGAAGTGATCTGATATTGTATAAATGTTTTTTTTTTATTTTATCGGTTACATCTGGTAGGTAGTTAAATTTGAAGAAATTAAACTGCTTTTTGTTTCATTTATAATATTTATTTGATTTTCTCATCATTATCCTAAGTTTTCTTTTGGTTCAATATTTGTGCAATATATCTTTAGCCGCTCTACAAAAGAAGTCTTTGTTGATACATTTTCTTTATTTATTTAATTTTAGACATCGATGAGTTTCAGCCTCTAGGGTCATTTTCAAGCATCATGCATATCCATGTTATATATGTATATGAAGCGGTGAAAGAATAGATATATAACATGGACATGCATGATGCTTGGAGATGGCCCTAGAGGCTGAAACTCATCGATGTCTAAAAATTAAATAAATAAAAAAATGTATCAAAAACTTCTTTTGTATAGATAAATCGCACAAATATTTATTTGATCATTAATATTGTTTTTATCTTTACCTTTTTTGTCTTTTCCATAGTATTCCTTAATTGTCCTCTGTCTAATATTTCTTTTAATTTAATTTTGTTTATCATTTATCTTATTCTTAGTATTGCAAACCATCTCTTTATTTCCATTTCCTACTATTTTATTAATAAACCATATTTTATTTAATACTTTTTTAGGGTATAAATTTCGGATTAACATGTCATAAATAAATTTTCTTATTTCTATTTTATATTTGCTATCCATCAATTTTTTAACTGTATTAATTACATTTTCTTTTCGATAAAAAGGGTGGGCAGATAAGAAGTTTAAACATATGTTGCTACTATTTTCTTTTTTAATCCATTTTGTAATCATTTTTTTATTATCTTTGTCAGTCATTACCATCATATCTAGATATCTAATTTTGTTATTATTAGTTACTTCTAATGTAAATTGCATATTATTATTTTGAATTTTAAAGTTCTAAAGTCTAATATTTCTTTATATTTAATTTTTTCTGCAATGATCAGTAGATCACAAATATATTTTGTTAGTAGAAATGGTTTAATATCCATATTTTGCGATACTTTGGTTGTCATATCATTATATAATTATCTTAAAAGGGTTTATTAGTTCTTTTAAATAATGTCCTTTAAATATTGCGTTATTAAATTTTTTAATCTATATAGGTTAAATAAGAGAATTAGAAGTGTTTATGAGTAAATAATAATCTAGCTAAGTTTATTTTTATTTTGTTCTCACGATTGATGTTTTATTTTGATTATTATACATATTTTTTTTTTTGTGATTCGCCACTACCCTACAAGGTCATTGGCGTCATCATAGATGCATTATATCTGATGTAGTATCCTACAATCTTAAGGTAGTCCAACAGTACGGAGATCTGTTTCTCTGAGAGTATTTTATGCAGGGTGTGTGGCAGTCCAAACCTTTTTCTCAAATTATCGTATTGTTTGCATACGATATATGTCTTTGTAAAGATCAAATAATATTATTATTAGAATTATATGTATATTAATTACTGATGTAAAAGACTTCACTTAATGTTAGTTATAAAGTATATAAAATTCCTATTCATTGTAAGAGAGTATTAATTGGTACTAAATGTAACAGGTCATTAATATACTTAATTTTAATTCCAACCTATTCCCTTCCCCCAAAAAATTAAGCCAATTAGTCTTTAAAACCAATTAACTGTTAAAGAACGAAAGCTTTATCAGGAGATGAATTACAATCGCCAGGCTTTTCCGACCTAATTAAACTGTACCATCTTATATTAAAATTTAGAAGCTTGTTGAGTCTCTGGGTAATTCCTAATTCTGATTCCAGGGATTGTAAACTAATCATTCCATTTCAATTCACAATTAGAAATTTAAGATGAGTCTAGTTAGAATTAATTAAAACATTATTTTAAATAATATAAACATTAAACCATTCTTAAACAAAAACAAACGACGCTAAGAGTAGTTACATCGTAGTGTTCTGTAATAAATTTTATATTAATAAATATTTACTGTTTCGACTAATTATCAAAATAACTTGCGTTTAGTTTTGAACATCGAGCTAATAATGTATGCAGCTTCTAAAACTCCGACTTCAGCACATAATTCAAACACGAGAATGGAATCATCAATGAAGAAAAACTTTTAGACATATAGGAAATATGAAACCGTTATCAAAATTTTTATTGAGCACAAGACCAACAAAATCTATTTTTATAAACCAAAAAATATAAAATAAATAAATAAATTAAAAAAAAAAATAATAATTTAGAAATATAAATAGCATTTGGAGTCCTTGAGAATTTCTCTGGTATTCGACTTTGGTTTTACAGAATTTCTTCAACACATACGATGTTACAGAATCTACCTCTAGGACGGTCTCCTACATCGATCGAGGACGAAGATCAAAAGGAAGCTGTGGAAGAAAACCCTCATAAAACAGCCATAGAGCTTGTGCCAGATCTCGATACAGGTCAATGACCAGGTTTAATGACGTTTAAAATGGATCGGGAAATTTAGTACCAGAATCCAGCACAGCTGAAGGAATGAAGCAGTTAAAACTAAATAAATTAAAGTAGGCTACGAAGCCATACCACATCCCCAATCTATTCTGATTTATCCTCTGCAGATTATCACAGCAGAGTGTAACTCAAATTCCGAAAACTTTATGCAAGAAAAATTGTTTGCAAATGATTGAGACATTAAAAATCCGTTTTATCATTTCAACTCGAAAATCAGATTGTTTACAGTTCTTGGATAGACAAATTGGTTAGTCGTTGGAAAAAGTGCATTTTGATAAATTGTATTTGATTTTATTGTGAAAATGTCATTCCATGAATGACGAACCAATATGATATGAACTGTTATTGCAACAGAAGAGTAAAAAAAACATACATTAAATAAATAATAACAGAGATATTATTAACCTTGCAAGGGTTGCGAGTGTTTATGTAAATCCAGATGTTTTTTGATATTTTAGACAACGCTTTCATCTTACTTTCGCAGCTACCCACAGTAAGTTATGATAAAGATTTCACAAAGTATCTTAACTCCGAGAATACTTAGGCCAGAAAGGCTAAATTGAAATGCAAGGGCGAAATGAAATTGATATTGATATATTGAAAATGACTGCATTGTATGTGTTGTTTCCGATCTTCGATACCCTTGTAGTAATTTTAGCGAATACTTTTCCTGATTCCCTGACTTTTCCATATTGTAAGAAGTCTTTTACCAGGCCAAATGTCGGTAAAAATCGACAAAACAAAGAATAATTACAATTAAAATGATATAAAAGATTAAAAATATATATAATGACTAATTACTTTACGATAAGATCCAACTATATCTGCCTGACACCAGCTGATATTGTAGTTGTTTAAGTTGACTTACCAATGAATTATGATGAATTTGAATACTGATGTTAGTTATAATCAATATTTACAAATCTGGTTACAAAGGGCCTAGCCGGCATGTGAAATCTGCCCCCTCGTGTATTAGAACCGAAGGGCTGTGGAGAAGAGAAAAGTCAACCCTCAGGTGAAGTAATTGGAGGCAAAAAAAAGCAAAACTGCTCCTAGAAGATCTTTCAGAAAGCTGAAGATTTGGCTGTAGTGATTCAAACATTAAACAAAAGCTCTTAAAGTTTATATATATATAAATAAATTCATGTTCACTGCGCTGCCACCTTGCGGACTGTTTACAATCATCAAGTTTAAATCTAGCACTTTCTTTTGTAATATAATTCATTTTTTTTTTCCATTCAGTGTTCCATTTTATCTAGGTCCAGTTCTATAATTCACTTGGTTAACATTTTCATACAGTCCACTTCTATTCTAAAAAGAATGATCATCTTGACATTGAGTTGGAGGTGATTACCCCCAAAAAGTCTTACAATACATCTCAGCACGCAGATCTAAAACTGTTGGAGCCTTTTCAGGTTTTATACAAGCTGGCCTGATCACGCTTTTATATATCATTAATTTGAGGCGGAGTGACAGGTTTAGAGATGTCAGAAGGAGGTTAAGTAGGTATGTCATATATTTCTTTGTTTATTTTAATTCATATGGAATCATAGAGCCCTAATTCGTATTGACCTTAATTGATCGAATAATATTTGATTTTGACGATTAAAAAAAAAATGGATACGTTCAGGAATATAATGGAATTATGGTTAAAAAGACATGAAAAAAATGTCTGCAGGTTTTATGAAAAATATTTATTCCAAGAGATTAATCACAGGTTTTCTCTTCAATAGCAGACAGGGGAAGTGTTGCCGTCACACTGGACGAGGCCCACCTTCAACATGTCGATGCTGCAGCCCCTGCACTTGCCGCACTTGCAGGTCATGCCGTCGCCGCACTTGCCGAGGTGGTTGTCCCGCCCGCCACACCGCTGTCCGGGCCCGGCCATGCACACCATCCTCCCACAGGCGTCCCTCGTCATGCCGTACTTGCACCCCTCCGGCTGCGCGTAGCACTCCTCCCCCTTGCAGGGCTCGCAGGGGTAGAAGCCGTGGCTGTGTGCCAGGACCACGAAGGCGAGTGCTGTGAGGAGGAACACGAAGGAGTACATGTTGTTCTGTAGGGCTGAGAGGACTGAGGACTTCTCGAAGCCTGTACAGTTCTTTTATAGCTCCTTTGTGGACCGATCGACAGCTCATTAATACCAGTAATTGCATTTTAGGAAGAGGCTTGGGTGGGTGGGGTTGAAAACTATTAATTTACACCCATTTAGCCTAACAGGGATATCGTTATGAGAGATCATTTTTTGAAATAGAAACGCATTGTGAATATCGAAAATAGTTGATCTTTGCAATAGAAAAAGAGTTGATTCAGGAGACTCAAAGAACTGAATTTATGGATGGCCACAGGATTCATTTAACCACTTCTACTATCAGCCATTTCCCAAATATTATTCATGTAAGATACATGGAAAAACAGCAACCAACATTTTTTTTTGTTCTAAGTGTTTCAAAAAGAATATACTATGATTTTCATTTTGAAAATCACGATGTTTCGTTCTCTAAAGCTATTTTCGAGGTTTCTAAGAAAATTGTAAAATTTATATATTTGCTAGCTCTTATATTATAAGAGATCTAAAGGTCAATTAATTTACCCCAACTGATCACACCGTGGAGAAAAACCGGACTTTACGTCCTTCAGAGAACGAATTTCCTCAGCTGGTGACGAAAAGAAACTACACCTACTACTAAAAAACAGGGTGTAAAACAGCTGTGGGCCCAGACCATTTAGAATCGGAAGAAGAACAGCGGGAAGAATAAAAGGCAAAGAAGGTGCTCCTTAAGGCTAAAAAATTGGAAGGCGGACTATCTTAAAGAAGATTGTTGGCAACGTTAACTTGCTGGTATAACTGGCGACTAGACGTTGTCACAACCCGTGTTGCTTATTATGCAAGAAAGAATGTTTAAATAAATAAAGGGTCAATTAATTTACAGTTTTAATAAATTTTAATTGCTATCATACATTTATATTCCCATATATTGTTTTTAGTGCTTCCTCAGCAGTGTCGGCGGTTAACGAGTACCATGTTAAAAAATATTAAAAAAAAAAAAAAAAAGAAAAAGATTTACTCTAATCAATTAATTTAAATTGAAAATAATCGTCACATTTTTTTCTTAAAATTTTTATATACTAATGAACATTTCACCCGCTTTATCGTACTTTTTATTCTTTATTCCGGAAAATATTACACGCAAAAAAATCTATTATCGTTCAAATTAAAGCTCATTCAATGCACTTTAATGTACCTTATATTTATAATTTAAGTAGAAAGAACAATTAATATGAAAGTTGAAGATTTTTAGAAAAAACAAAAAACTTTTTACTCAGACCATCGTATTTCGGTAGTTATTAAACTTCAGGATTTCTATTACCCTCAGATAAGACAGAGGTATGAAGATGAACTGAAAAGAAAACTGAATTGGATGCGGATGCTAGTTTCTATGATGTATGGAAACATATAAAGAAGAGTATCCTAGAGTCGGCTACAATGGTCTGCGGAGTCAAAAGAATATATACAAAAGGTAAAAGGACTGCATAGTGGAGCGATGAATTAAAAGCGCTGGTTAAAGAAAAGAAGGTAGCCTGGAAAAATTATTGCACTGCCAAAACCGCGGAAAAATGGCAGTCATATGTATTGGCCAGGAATAATACCAAGGAGGCCATGAAAACTGCAAAAAGGTGGTCTTGGGAAGAATTTGGAGAAAGATTGAACGAAGATCATGGTGAAAACATAAAATTATTCTGGAAAAAAATCAAAGGACTGAGAGGCCGAACAGTCAAGTGAATCAGGAATATTAAGAATGAGCTAGAAGAAATTGTCTCAGAAGATAAAGGCATCCTTGAGGTATGGAGGAGATATTATGAAAAACAATTCACAAATAAACATATTTATCCTTTGAACAGTCAAGAGGGACGGTGGAATGAAGCTGAGTTCGATGAGGTCCTAGAGAAGGAAGAAGTTGAGCTAGCTATCGAAAAGATGTGGAAAAGCTCCAGGACGGGATACTATAGTTGGAGAGTTTGTTAAGTATGGTGGAATGGAGTTAATGAAGTCTTTCCAATACTTTTTCAAAAAGCCTGGGATGAGAAAAAGATCCCTCCAGAATGGGAATATAATACATACATAAAAAAGGCAGCCAGGCTGAATGCTCCAACTACAGACCTATGTGCCTGTCTCCAGTGGTAAACAAGTTGTATACAATCATCCTGCATAATAGACTGAACCCTTTGGCACAGGACCATATATTCACCCTTAGGAATATTATTAACAAATTATTGGATCATGATAAAAATTTGTACCTTGCCTTCCTACACCTTCAAGGCGCATTTGATTCGGTCCCAAGAAACGAAATATGGGAAATTCTAAGAGAAAAGAATGTTCCAAGAAGCCGGGTGGAAGCTATAAAATCCATATACCAAGATCCAAAGGGTATAGTGACACTGAATGGACAGGAATCTGACCATTTTAGCATAGCTAGAGGGGTTAAACAAGGGGATAGTTTAAGCCCATTGCTATTCACATTATATATGGATGAAATAGTTGCAATCTGCAAAAGACGAAGAGAAACGACTTTCCTAGGGCGAAGGAATCTGCTTCTGGCTGTGGTACAGCTTCTCATGTACGCGGAAAATATAGTCCTAATTTCAGATTCTGTAGAGAAATTGCAGCAGGCAGTTGACGAATGGAATGAAGAGCTCCGCAGGAAGGGCATGAACATCAGTACCAACAAGAGTAAGATCTTACAGGTTGGAAGGGTACAGGAAGATTTTATGGTATACTGCAATGGAGAGGTGGTGGAAGAGGCGTAAGACTTCACCTACCTTGGCACTGTTATGGATCGATCTAGAAAGGTAGATTCAGAAATAGTGAACAGGATAAGCAAGGCCAACGCTATATACTACCAGATTTGCAATTCAGTGATCAGGGAGAGAGAAGTAAGCAGAGATGTGAAACAGCACATATTTAAGGCGATGTACCTTTCTGTACTCCTTTATGGTGCAGAAAGCTGGGCGATGACTGGCAGACTGGAGAGAAAAGTCATTGCTACGGAGATGAGGTTTCTTCCAAGGATCGCAGGGCGAACAAGACGTGACTGCATTCGCAATGAAATGATCAGAGAGGAGTTGTGAGTTCCCCCGATGAAGGATGTCCTGGAAACTCGGCAGCTTAAGTGGTTCGGACATGTTGTCCGAATGGAGGGACACAGAGATCCATTGAAAACCATCGACTATAATCCCAAAGGTAAAAGACTCCGTGCCCGACCAAGAATGGAATTATACGGTTTGTATTCGGGATCACCAGGGACACGCATATAACCCAGTATTACACCGAGTTAAGGTGGCTTTATCCTCGTTACAGATGACAGTATTTCCTAGCCTCCTTCCTCTACCAGGTTATCAGAACTCATCGTCCCAGCTATATCTTCCAATCTCTTCAATTTAAATCATCAATTCAGTCCCGTTCTACCAGACCCCGGCTTTCTGACCTCTACCCTTCTCCTCACCGTACTGCTGCCTTTGACAAGTCCTTTCTAGCCAAAGCAACCACTCTTTGGAATTCTATCCCCCTGAGATCCGTCATGTAAGTACTGCTTTCTCCTTCAAATCGCTACTTTTCAACCACCTTCTCCTTACCCAGTCAAATAGACAATAACTTCAAACTGCAGATGTTATAAATACCAATTATTATTATTTTATTTATTTATTTTTTTTTTGTGTGATAATATTACTCAAATTATCATTGATGAACTAGCTATTTCTGTTTTATTTATTTTTCTTATTCTGAAAGTCTGACTTGTAAAGATGTACATATATTACTACCTTAATTATTTTTTAGTTTAGTATTTTGTTCCTCGCGCGGATCTCATTACCGCGTATGGGGAGCGTCCCACGGGTGGCGGATGTGGGAATGGTCGGTGGAATTTCCTCGGAAGCTCCTCCCGGCTAAGTCCGATGGACTCACTGACCAACAATGAGAGCGGCCCCCCAGGCTTGCTGGAGGGTGTGACGTAGGTTCGAACGCCCTACTCACATATTTTAGTTCACAAAATATCACCAAAAGTCATGGATTCCTCTGAGGTAAAACGCTCATTATCCGGAGGTAAACTAGTCCCCCGTTCGGGTCTCCGGGTGGGGACTGCTTCAGGGGAATCATGGCGCAAGATGAAAATTAGAGATCTAACAATAGGGACGTGGAACGTTAGAAGTTTAAATACGGCAGGTGGGTTAAAGTCGGTCGCGAATGAAGTTAAGGGGTACCATTTAGATATCGTTGCATTACAAGAGATTCGCTGGCCAGGGGAGGGTTCGTTAACAGAAGGAAAGTATACTATTTGGTACGGGGGGAGCGTTAATTATTGTCTAGGTACCGGGTTTCTGATTAGGAATAGATTTCTTTCAGCATTACGGGACGTACAGTTCTTTAGTGAAAGAATATCGGTTGCTATATTTCAAGGGCGTTGGTTTAAAATCGCGTTTATAAACATTCATTCTCCCACCGAAGACAGTGATGATGAAGTAAAATGCGAATTTTATGATAAACTAGAGTCGGTTTACGATAAGTTACCGCGAAATTACATTAAGATAATACTAGGCGACGCGAACGCAAAGGTTGGAAGGGAAGAAGTATATCGTCCTACAATCGGTAAAGAAAGTTTGCACGAATATAGTAATGATAATGGGACCCGACTAATAAACTTTGCCATTTCGAAAAACCTAGTAATCAAAAGCACTACATTTAAACGTAAGGATATTCATAAGTATACGTGGACATCACCGGATGGACAAACACGGAATCAAATCGATCATGTTTTAATACAAAACAGATGGCAAAGTAGCATAATTAACGTGAGATCGTATCGAGGTGCAGAATGCGGTTCTGATCATGAATTAGTAATCGCGAAACTTCGACAAAAACTAAATACAAAAAAGAGAACACCGAACTATATTCGTCCCGAGAATTTTGATTTAGTTAAATTGAACAACCTCGAAATTAGAAAACAATTCGCGATAGAAGTAAAAAATCGGTTCGAAGCTTTGGAATCTTTAGACGAGGAACACAAAGATGTAAACAAACTATGGGAAGGGATCAGGGATAATATTAAAGAGGTCGGTAATTTATGTCTTGGAAAAATCGAAAATAAAAAGAACAAACCTTGGTTCGACAGGGATTGTCAAATAAAGTTGTTGGGCTTAGTGAGGAACGGATTCCGAGAAAGTTGGTATTCGCTGAACCGACTGGTAGGCGTCCGAAAGGTAGGCCGAAGCGTCGATGGGAGGATTGCATTAAGGCTGATCTCGGGGGCTTGGGCTTGACCGGTGAACATTGGACGAGTCTATGCAGGCGAAGTTTGGTGGTATCGGCATCGAACCTTCGGGTTCGGTAAGCCTATTATTATTATTATTATTATTATTATTATTATAGTATTTTGTTATTCTAAGCCATGACCACATTTTTCTGGTCATCAATTATGTATGTATATTTTATTCTTAAGGGGCTTTAGTCCCAGGATAATAAAGAAGTTTTTTCATTTCATTTCATTTCAAAGAATGTCGTACCTGGAGTACGTCGACCGTTTATGCAAGAAACGAAATAAAAATATTCGCCAAGCCAGAAGTCTAGCATACAACAGGGAACATTAGCAATCCTGGCTAAACGCTCCCCTACGCTGAAAGTCACTACATGGTGATGCAGAAGAAGAAGAAGATTTCTATTACCACTTGAATTAAAGTTAAGAAAATAAGTCATAATTCGATTTATCTTCTTAATCTTTGTAGGTATAAGAATTTTTTATGGTATTTCACAAAATAAATTTAGAAAATGGTGATTCAACATTTATACCACAAAAGAAGTACTTTGTAAAGCTTTATCTTGAAAACTACATACCATAAAGAGAATAGGTAATTTAAGAATAGCAATTTAATGTGCTTTTATAAGACATTTACGACGTTTTTCTGTAGGAGATATGTATATTGAGCCTTGAATAAAAAAAATTCGAAAATTTTAGGATGATTGAGCTTCCTTGGGTCATATCCTGAAATGGTTGAATATTTAGTTTACTAGGACGCTGATTGAGCGAAGAGTGATATTTTGTATTATAAAAATATATACTTTCCATTGAGATATCATGATTTTTTTTCTGATCTGAAACTGTTGGAGCCTCTTCGCCTTAGCAGGTTTTATATTAGCTAACACAGGCGCGCCACGTAGCAGTGCAGTTGGAGCGGAGCTGCGAGAATACAGATATTTAACGAGGTTCGGTACCACCATTTTACATTAACTCCGAAGTAAGGTTTTTAATGCAAGCAGTTTTTAATAACTTTACGAAAATCCAAAGAACATCTGCCAGGTCTGAAGGCTGTTATGCTTGGCCCTACACCACATGTAACGCAATAAAGTATATCGAATATTCAGTATTCCGTTATTGCTGATACCCGTATTGTCCACTTGGCAAGAGTGGAAGTTAAAACAAACAATAATAAGCTCGAGTGGGTAGATAATTATCCATTCTGCTGGATATCAATGAACTGAATTTCCACTCCTCCAGACCAGATTCGAATCGGTGCTATTTGACTCAATATACGTCAGGTCTCTACCATTGATGGTTTAAAACAAAACGCAAGAACAGTTGTATCTAATATATAGAACATAACTTTTTATCAGCCTTTTTAATTTTTTACTGACGGAGGTGATTTTCGGAGACGAAATCCATGCGTCTGATAATATTATTATCATTACTTTCATTTTCGTCAATAATAATGATAATTGGTTTTCGATGCAGCTAAAGCGATCAAATGAAAGAGCTAGGTGGGATCACCAGAGTTCGGCTAAGTTCTCCAATAACCGTAGAGCTTGTCTTGGAGTTCATTATCTAAATTTTGCTTTTATGTTATAGGTGTGAATGTACAAATTCAATTCATCGTGTTTTATTTTAATTAACTCGTATTTTTTTTTTTTTGTCTGGCACTATCCATATTTATTTTTATTTTATTTCCTAAATTCTCCATTTATTTGTTTATTCGTTTAACGCCACTTTTATGCTACTATGGCTAATAGGACGATGCTACATTGGGAGTCCTAAATTTTGCCTATCCAGGTTTTATTAGGATAAGGATCTTTAACGAGTACCTGACATCGCACAGGCTAGGGACCACCTATACGGCATAACTAAGTATTTTTTACTCCCATTAAAAAATCCTAGGGCCACCCGCAGGTTTGAAACCGCGACCTTTGGCATAGAAACCTGTTATGCTAGCCACTGCGCTATTGGTGACCCCTCTCCATTTATTTAACAAGCAAATAGATACAATATACATAATGATGTACCATAATTGGACTTCATATAATAATAATCCTTCTTTTGTCCACAGGCATTTTAAGGTGCACTGTATGTGCTTTTGTTCTTAGTTGTTACAATTTGCGAATAGGGAGGAACCGTTCTATTGGCTATGAAGAATGTTAGGGTGGGGATCATTGTGATTGATCTCTTCTACTGCACAGTGTATATTTTAAGAGAGGAATGAGCAAGCGAACAAGGATTGCTTCTTTATTTGTTTATCCAAAACGTCTTCTTACCTCGTCGGGGCTAGCGGGATTTTTCATTATAATGTATTTTTATCGTTAATCACTCCGTCAATTCTGGGTTAATGGGTTGATATAGTATTTGAGACTGTCAACAAATTTTACTTGTTTCCTTGTAATGTAGTCAGTCACTGACGGGAGTTCAAAGGTAGTGTGGAGTACGTCCGTTTTACTTTTTGTGGTGTCGTATGTCTTACAATACGCCTCAGCTCGCCGTTCTGAAACTGTTGGAGCTTCTTGGCTCCAGCAGGTTTTATATTAGCTGATATGGGTGTACCATTCACCTGGCCTGATCACTCTTTTATATTTTATTAATTTGAAGCGAAGTGGCAGGTTTGGAGATGTCAGAAGGTGTTTCAGTGGGAATGTCATATATTTCTTTGCTTTCTTTGTTTAATTTAATGTATATGAAATCTTAGAGACATAATACGTATTTACCTTAATTGATCAAATTAGATTTCATTTTGACGGCTGAAACGGGAATAAGGAATATAATGGAATTGTGGTTAAAAAGAAATGAAGAAAATGTCTGCAGATTTTATGAAAAATATTTATTCTAATAGGTCAATCACAGATTTTCTCTTCAATAGCAGACAGGGGAAGTGTTGCCGTCACACTGGACGAGGCCCACCTTCAACATGTCGATGCTGCAGCCCCTGCACTTGCCGCACTTGCAGGTCATGCCGTCGCCGCACTTGCCGAGGTGGTTGTCCCGCCCGCCACACCGCTGCCCGGGTCCGGCCATGCACACCATCCTCCCACAGGCGTCCCTCGCCATGCCGTACTTGCACCCCTCCGGCTGCGCGTAGCACTCCTCCCCCTTGCAGGGCTCGCAGGGGTAGAAGCCGTGGCTGTGTGCCAGGACCACGAAGGCGAGTGCTGTGAGGAGGAACACGAAGGAGTACATGTTGTTCTGTAGGGCTGAGAGGACTGAGGACTTCTCGAAGCCTGTACAGTTCTTTTATAGCTCCTTTGTGGACCGATCGACAGCTCATTAATACCAGTAATTGCATTTTTGGACGAGGCATTGGATGGGAAGGGGATGAAAACTATTAATTTACATCCATTCAGCCTAGCTGGAGTATCGTCATGAGAGATACTCATTTTCTAAAATATAAATTATTAGCGAATTTGAAAAATTTATTTTATAATTTGAAAATAGAAAA
The DNA here is from genome assembly GCA_023052935.1 of Piezodorus guildinii. Classification (NCBI taxonomy): domain Eukaryota; kingdom Metazoa; phylum Arthropoda; class Insecta; order Hemiptera; family Pentatomidae; genus Piezodorus; species Piezodorus guildinii. The sequence continues at coordinate 75,245,950 of CM041298.1, read as the reverse complement.
AAAGTGGGTTTAGGAGACTCAAAAAAACAAAACAACTTAATTCATGTATGGCCAACACATTCATTGCACAACTTCTGACATTATTATTTAATTAAGTCATGGAACCCAAATAAAAAAATATGTTTTATTAAAAGTCCTTCGAATAGAATATAATATACGTTAATTTCCGTTAGAAAAATCATAAATCTACATATAGGGGCTATTTTCAGGATTCAGGAAAAGGTTTTATTGATGTAAACGGACAATACCAATTCCAATGTTTAAGATACCAATAAGTAGGAATAATTATAACATTGTGAACGAGAAGACAGTAATTACAATAAAAAAACAAAACAATTAGGGTAAAAATTATTAGAATTTTAAAAAGAATAATTAAGCAAAACATTAACAGAATTAATACTCATAATCAAACCTGGAATATGTTACTTGCAAAGCAGGTGAAAAAGATTTAAAAAATAATCTTTTGATGTACAAAATGACACAAGCTACAAAATAGTAGATTTTGAATAAAAGAAATTTAAAGAGACTTGTGCGAATCAGATGTGACTTGATTGTACCTCAACTACCCCTAAGAGGTTTTGGGCTCAGTACATCTATATGTTCGTTCTGTTTCAAGGCCAACGGCCGTGCAATAAAGTGATTAAGTAGACTCAGTAAGCCGCCAGATTTCCCCTCATTTTAGGTACCCTATGAAGGCTGGGTGTGCTCCATGAGGGCCTCCATACCCCAGAGTCGCTCAACGGCTGAAATAACAGAACAAATAATATTCTGCCACAGCCGGGATTTTAACCTAGGACCTGGAGAACAGTAGACTAGTGCTCTACCCACTAGACTACGCCGCTCCACTATATTCTGCCACAGCCGGGATTTTAACCTAGGGCCTGGAGAACAGTAGACTAGAGCTCTACCCACTAGACTACGCCGCTCCACTATATAAGATCATATATTATATTAATTCAATTAATTTATAGTTTTTTATTTTATTGTAAGAACTTATATTTCTTACAATTATAATATATTACATTTAAAAAGTAGTTCGTTTTTGAGACAAAATAGGTGAGAGTAATATCTGATACAAAACAATATATACCGTTAATACTCTCTAAAATCGGATTTCCAGTTATATCATTATAAAAATCCACTCAGATTACTATGAGAATAAAAAGTAAAGTATCTATACATGAATAATGTTCCAATGAATAAAATGACGACCGACCTAAAAAGACAATCGTAAAAATTAAATTATAGATTATTCCATGGCAATGAAACTATTAAGTCCTGCATTTATACGGCTACATTGGAGGAATTAATACCGCCCCCTTCTACGGAAGAAGTAGGGCGCCTAATAAACCAGATAGTCTGAAAGTAGTACCTCATGTATTTAAATATTTAATGTAGGTTTTCTTATAGAATAATTTTTCCTTTATTTATTAATTTATTTGGACACCGGAATATGAGAGCTCTACGGCAGTCGCTACGAGAAAACTCGTTCGAGGAATATGCCAACTGCAGGTGCAAGGGATGAGGTACGACATTTTAAAGAAGCCCCGAAAGTTAACAAGTTCATGTACGAAAATAAGATACTTTCAGGGTCTGAATGGTCTAATGCCCTAAAGGTTAATATCAATTATGCGCCCCTGCGTGGAGTCCCAGGCGTCAGCGGACAGGTTACAGATGTTGGGTCCCTCTGTCGCAAATGCAACAGAGAGCCAGAAACACCAGCTCATGTGCTGGGTAAATGTCCCAACAACTTCCTCCCGATAACAAGCCGACATTACAGAGTATAGCATGAGTTGATAAAGCTCCTTAAAGAAAGAGATTTTGGCTGCTTCGAGGAATTATGCTGTGTAGATACAGATCCACGCGATACGCTCATATAGTGGCCTTTCCTAAGACCGGAAATTCAGGATACTGGATCCCACAGTGAGGTACGAATCCAATGACATTGAGCAGGCAAGTAAAGTGGAAAGGGAAAACAGAGAAATCTACGAAAAATGTATCTCTTTTCTCAAGGAAAAGTTCCGCGAAAGCTTCAGCGGGAGAGAATTCAACGCCAGAGGCATAAGGTTTGGAGGCCGCGGAACTGTACCTAGTTCAACAAGGAGCTTCATGGAGGATATAGATGTCGATGTCAAGGACTTAGCAAGGATAGCAGAGAACATAGAGCTTGACTCCCTGGGAATTATACACCATCACGTTTACTCACAGCGAGTAAAGGAAGGTCATGAGTGGGTGTATTTTTATTTAACTTTTTATTGTGTTAGTATTATTTTTAGTATATGTACCGCCGATGTAAAATTTAATGGGCTTTAATGTTTTGTATGTTACATTTTGATTGAAATAGTTTAATAGGGCTTAAATGTCGATATTTTAAATTTTCTTCCTCTAATTTTGGATGGATGGAGAGGATCAGCTGATGCGCTCGATGATAACAGTCATACGTTACTTCGTCTCTCAGATTTTTGCTCTTTTCAGTAGGAATTCGCTTGAGTTCAGTCTGGAAAACATCACTAGACTTCAAGAAAACCACAGCAGTGAATATTGGAGAAATATCGGTAAGCAAAGTTATAATTTACTTTGTACAATCACGAAAAGTGATAGGAGGGTCACTGATCAGCTGATCGCCGCTAGCTCGGCAAGCTCGGGCTTGCTTTTCTTTAACTTATCTTTCTTTTATTATTCTTCCTTCTCATTCTCATTTCTATTTATTATTTTTTATTATTATTATTTTTATTTTTTTTTTTTTTTTTTTTTTTTTTTTTTTTTTTTTTTTTTTTATAAATGAGATATTTTCATCAAGTTATGTCCTCAAAAGCTACAAGTAAAAGATCTAGATCTGCAGGTTCAAACTCGTCTCCTACGAAACAGAGACCTCGCCGTGAAAATAATAAAAAAATGATGACGACCGCTTCAGCTACCTCTTTAGGATCTGAACCACAGCCCAGCACATCATCACAAGGAATGACTGATGAATCGCCGTTCTTTACACCGAACCCATTTCAGATCCTCCAAAATCAAAATGAAAAAGAATCCATGGAATCTTCTATATCCAGGGAACCACAACCTCCACCAATTTTTGTTAAAAATATTAAAAATTTTCAACTACTTTGTGCGCATTTAAACAAATTAACCGATCCTAATAGTTATTCATGTATAAGTAGAACCAGTGATACTAAAATATCCCCGACTACCGCCGAAAGCTACAGAAAAATAGTAAAATATCTGAGTGAGACCAAAGCTGATTTTCATACCTATCAGTTGCGCCAGGAGAGAGCGTTAAGGGTTGTAATTAGAAACCTACACCCTTCGACACCAGTGACAGCTATCAAGGAAGAACTGACGGAGATAGGCTATAAAGTGCGGCAAGTCACCAATGTCCTAAAAGATAAAATTCCAATGCCTCTATTCTTCGTGGACTTGGAACCATCAGCAGGAGTTGAAAAAGTTTACGACCTCAATAGATTGTACTATACTAGTGTAAGAGTTGAGAAACCTTACACTAAGAAAGAAATAGTGCAGTGCCATAATTGTCAGGCATATGGTCATACGAGAACTTACTGCCACCACACACCACGCTGTGTGAAATGCGGTGAGCAACATAAATCAGAAGAATGCACAAGATCAAGATCAACACCCGCTGTATGTGCTCTGTGCCTCGAGGACCACCCGGCTAACTACAAGGGATGTCAAATCTACAAGAACCTCAAAAGCAGATACCAAAAACCTCAGAATCAGGATGAAACAGCTGAGCCGATCAGAAGCAGAAGACAACCTTCAAAAACAATTGATTCCAATGTAACATTTGCCCATCTACTTGGAGGTGGGAACCATCACAAAGAGACCCTGCCGGAACAACGCATACTTCAAAATCCTGAACCCATTCCACAACCACATATTCCTCAAAATTTAACCAATCATCAAAAACCTCATCCGAATCAAATTTCTCATATTCCTCCTCCATCAAATGTCACAGACCTTACAAGTTTGATGACATCCTTCATCACTGAAATCAAATCCCTTGTTATGCCGCTAATATCACTACTTACTAATCTCGTATCAAATTTAATTCCATCCTTAAAAAAACCTTAAATGACTACACCTAACTCCTTATCCATTCTCCTTTGGAATGCGAATGGTGTTAGAAATCACACTGACGAACTTACAGCTTTATTGCAAGACAAAAACGTTGATGTAGCACTTCTTACTGAAACTAGACTAACCACTAAACAGTTCTTTAAAATACCTCAATACGTAACATACCGTACGGACCACCCAGACGGAAAAGCCCATGCCGGTACTGCTGTCATTGTGCACCAGTCCCTCTCCCACCACATACTCCCACTCCCCTCCTATGATTTCCTACAATGCACCGCCATAGTAATCAAGACTTTTTCTTTTCCGATCACCCTCGCATCAGCGTACTGCCCTCCTAAACATTCCATTTCCAACATTCTATTCGAATCCTTCCTCAATTCCTTAGGAAACCACTTCATTCTGGGTGCAGACATGAATGCTAAGAACCAACAATGGGGTTCCAGGTCCACGAATTGTCGTTAACGAAATTTACAGTCTGCACTCAACTCTAGACGTTTCAACCTCCTGCCTCCTGATTCCCCTACCTACTGGCCAACTGATCCTAACCGTAATCCTGACATCCTTGACTTCTTCATCCACAGCGGATTAGGCTCCCTAAACATGTCGGTGACTCGCCTTGATGAACTGTCCTCTGACCATAGTCCATTGCTCCTTAAAGTATCCCTAATTCCTATTCCTAAACCCACCCCACCGTCATTTATCAGAGGACCAGTAAACTGGGACCTTTTTCGCCAAATCCTGACCAGTGATATTGACCTCGGAGTGAAACTCAAAACTCCAGATGACCTTGACGATGCCGTAAACTCCTTCACCATCGCTATTCAACAAGCTGTTTGGACTGCCTCCTCTCCCAAGCACTCCCAGATAAGTCATAACCAAAATCATTTACCACAACACCTCATAGACCTCATCCGCACCAAACGACGATCCAGATCCTTATGGCAACGCACCCGTCACCCCACAGATCGCCGCTCCTATAACTTTTATTGTAGACAATTAAAGAGGGAGCTGGCGACCTTCCGTTCCCAATCCTTTAGTTCCTTCCTGTCTTCTCTTTCAGCTTGTGACAATTCCCTATGGAATGTCACTAAGAAAATTCTAAAATCCCACCATATTTCCCATCCCCTCCGTCGTAGTAATGGCTCCTGGGCTGCGTCTGATGAAGACAAAGCCGAGGAACTTGCCAAATACGTTTCCGAAGTCTTCACACCTCATCCAGAATCCCATCCAAACCACACTGCAGTGGTGGAAGAGTTCCTTCAGTCTCCAATCCCGCTTTCATTACCTCCTTAAGCAGTTAATCCCTCCGAGGTCAAATATCTTCTCCGAAAACTTGCACTCCGTAAATCTCCTGGATACGATCTCCTCACTCCTCAGATTCTCAGACAGCTTCCATCTAAAGCCGTTATATTTCTTACTTATATTTACAACTCCATTCTACGCACTACTCATTTTCCTCTCTTATGGAAACATTCCACTATAATTCTCTTCCTAAAACCAGGTAAACCTCCTAACACAACGACATCATATAGACCTATCAGCCTACTCCCAATCCTTTCAAAAATCTTTGAAAAAATCCTCCTCAAACGAATATTACCTTTATTAGAATCACACACTATTCCTTCCCATCAGTTTGGATTCCGTTCCCAACATTCAACCGTTCAGCAAGGGCTCCGAGTCGTTGACCATATTTCCTCTGCCCTTGAGAACAAGGAGTACTGCTCGGGTGCATTTCTGGACATAACGCAAGCATTTGACCGGGTGTGGCACCCGGGATTACTCTTTAAGCTCAAAAACCATTTACCCCAATCCCTATACCTAGTCCTCCGATCCTATCTATCAAACCGCTCCTTCCGAGTTCGCTGTGGTGCAGAATATTCCAATTATTATCCAGTCAAATCCGGTGTTCCTCAGGGCAGTGTCCTTGGTCCTTTCCTTTACAATATATATATACACGGCTGATATTCCTGTTTGCCCTAATACCTTCCTAGCAACGTACGCTGATGACACAGCTATCCTATCCTCTCACTTAGATCCCGAAATTGCATCTATAGGCCTCCAAACGCACCTTTCTCAAATTGAAGACTGGTGTAACAACTGGAGAATCAAAGTTAATCAATCTAAATGCAAACATGTCACCTTTACCCTTCGAAGACAATCCTGCCCTCCAGTTCTCTTTAACTCCGTTCCGCTTCCTTTCTCCGACACAGTCCGGTATCTTGGCTTCCTTCTGGACAAAAGACTAACTTGGAACCCGCATACTAGACTTAAACGACAAGAACTTAATCGACGATTTGGACAATTATACAGACTACTGAACAGAAATTCTAAATTATCTATCGAGAACAAACTGCAAATATACAAGACAGTACTGAAACCTATCTGGACCTACGGACTTGAACTGTGGGGGACAGCCAAATTTTCTAACATCAAACGCATTCAATCCTTCCAATCAAAAGTCCTCCGAACAATAGTTGATGCTCCTTATTATGTATCCAACCATACCTTACACCGCGACCTAAATATTCCATTTATTTTAGACCTTATACCATTAAAATTCTCTAAATTCCATCAGAACCTTATCCATCACCCTAATCCCCTAGCTCAATCCTTATCCAGCTCTACACATCCTTACCATCCTCCTAGAAGGTTGAAACGGCAGTGGCCTCGAGACCTCTTGTAAAATTTATATTGGAGTTCTAGCATTGGCTAGATTCTCCACTCACGTGCTGTATGCTTGTGAATTGTATATAGGTATGAGTGACTTTTGTATATATTTTATTGATTTTGTTTTGTATATATGTATATTGTATTATTATTATATAAATTTATTGTTTTGTATATATCGTGTGAATGTAGTATGAATGTTGTACTTCATCACTATTAAAAATGTCCTAAATTGGACAGATTGTAATATTGCTCAATAAAGAATTGTTTCTAACTAAAAAAAAAGTATTATTTTTACAGATTTTATGTTGAAGCGGAGTTTCATATGGTTATTGTAGGACGTCATGTTGTGAAGATTATTATAAATATATAATATTTTTTTTTACACATATATATTTGAATTAATATGAGAGATAAATAAGAAAAGAAAAAAAAGAAAGAATAAAATGAGAAAAATGATTTAAGGAAAATAATGTTGTTTTTTTTGTGTACTGCATGATACGATTTTATATTAAACAGTAGTCCATTAAGGAAAAAAAATAGTATGCTGTGTAAATAGCAACCCAACTAAGTTGGGCAGCATCGCTTGTTCTTGTTCAATAAAGTGTATCTCTCTCTAAGCCCTTCAACTAATTGGGTTATTTAAGCCCTAAACTCAAAAAGCAATTAATATATCAATATAATTCTATAAATAAAATAAAATAAAAGGTTTAGACAATTATATAGCAGTGAAAGAAATAAAACGATACAAAACATAATAACATGAAAGAATTTTCATTTTTTCTTAATTAGATGACAATAGTTATGTGGTCGACTTTTATGTGTTCTGCAGTATTGTTACAGTCATAGACATGGCTACGTTAATTCCACGTTTTCTTCTCTCTGCTTCGTAAGCAAAACAATCTATCAGGGGATGCGAGACTGAGCTACATCGAGGCAGTGTCTCCATACGTTCTTGGTCAGTCACGCGTGGTCACCATGCTTCTTTAGCGTTCTTTTGCTTCGAAAACCGTAAAGACGTATAAGGTTCCAATATAATCGGATTAAGCTGATTCTATCTACTGCCCAACTATAATTCTCACAAATTTTAAAATATTTAAGTCCTGCACACAATTAAACATGTCATGGGACTGTCTATAAACCAAGAGTAAGTAGACGAGAGCTGATCCGGGAATTGACAACTGTATCAAGGTCCATACAGAATAAAACTTTATAAAACCCTCGTTCGACTGGTACTAACTTATGCTAGTGAGGTGAGGACCTTAACGAGTTAGGAATAAGCAGAGCTCTTAATCTTTGAAAGGAGGATTTTGCGACGTATATGTGGAGCCATTAAAGTAGGAGATCAACGGAGAAGGCTCTACAACCAAGAATTATATGAACTCATTGGGAAATCCAACATTGTAGGTCACATCAAGCGCGGTCGATTAAGATGGGCAGACTACTTGACGAGGATGGATGAGAAGGAAATCTCCAGGAAGCTGTTAGAGGGAAAACTGGACCGCTCAAGAAGAAGAGGAAGGCCTAGACTGCGTTGCTGAAGACCCTTCTGAACGTCTGAACTGGAAAGCAGCTGCAGAAGAACGAGCTACCTACCGAGGGCTCATTGAAGAGGCCAAGGTTCACATCCGACTGTAGTACCACTGAATTATTATTATACAATACAACTTGTGAGGAGCCGTAAGTAAAAGAGCAGTCTGACATCACGTCTAGATATTTAATATTTTTCGAATATGAAACTTCTTCAAAATTACAAATGCTTGCTGAACCAACTCCATAGTCTGGAAAACTGTCAAAGGAAGACATCCTGCAATCACACATACCTTCTCGTAAAGATATTAAATCCATCTACCTGTGGGGCTTTCAAAGACAAGGATAATCGGAACTTTACGGTGGATAATGGACGATGTTCCTATGATTACAGACCCTTAATAAAGTATGAGAAGCACATCTTCACCAACCCTCTAAGCGTAACAAGCAGACACTCACTTTCAGTGAAACAATTACGAGAAAAGCATTAAAATGTTTTTTGACTCCATATATAACATTCAGAAGAGAGAGGTTATTATTAGATATGGAAAAAAGTTTACGTAAGAGTATCTTTTATCAGTAAATTGAGTCTTTAACGCACCTGATTATTGCATTTTTCAGCAATAAAACAGGTTTAACAACAAAGATGTAATATTCTTATGGCGCTTCATTCACTTTAACGTAAAAATAGAACGAATCCAGACTGCAGGACAACGATTGACAAGGGCTAAAAATAAAGGCAAATATGACCTCCAACACCCTAAAGGCGTTTTTCACTCCCAGACTTAATTCTAAGATGCAAATATTGTGATAATGACCTGTCAATCAGTACTGTAAGAGCTATAAAAGCCATGGGTAGCCCTAGGGAAGTCCTCAGTCCTCCAAGCCCTACAGAACAACATGTACTCCTTCGTCTTCCTCCTCACAGCACTCGCTTGCCTGGTCCTCGCGAACGCTCACAACTTCTACCCCTGCCAGCCCTGCATCGGCGAGGAGTGCAACGTGCAGCCGGAAGGTTGCAAGTACGGCATCTCCAGAGACCCGTGCGGGAGGATGGTGTGCATGGCCGGACCCGGGCAGCGGTGTGGCGGGCGGGACAACCACCTCGGCAAGTGCGGCGACGGCATGACCTGCAAGTGCGGCAAGTGCAGGGGCTGCAGCATCGACATGCTCAAGGTGGGAATCATAGAATGCGACCCCATGACAACACCTGTTTGCACCTAAGTGGTAACAGATCACCAAAACTAAAGACTGATTACCTTAAGATATTTGCTTGTAGGTCTTAAATAAAGTTAATTTCATACTGATTTGAAGTTGATTATTTTTACCCATACATCTATAAGTATAACGAATATAGCCGTTTTACTTTAAGGAATTTCAGTATTAATAAACAAAACATTGGAAATAATTTAAAAGCTTAAAAGCCAAATATAGTCGTTCTTATTTGTATGTGTTCTTGTAAGATATTAAAAAAAAAAAAAAAAAAAATATATATATATATATATATATATATATATATATATATATATATATATATTTAAAACATAACAAATATAAGAGAAATGATATTACAATTTTATATACTATATTTTTCTGAAAAATAAAAACTTTCATATGAGAAAAAAAAACAAGAATGGGCTTCTTAACGAAGGATGAGGTTCGGATGGCGGCCAATAAATTATTACAAAAAATAATGAAAACCATTTTACTGAGCAAACAACGTTTCGTTCCATATTGGTGGCTAAATAATAATTAAAAACTTTTAGTTCATAAAAAAATACCAAAGAACTTTAATGTATCATTTTCTTGTGGATTTCTTTACCAATGAAATTGATCCAAAATAAAATATAATAATTTTTTTTTTTTTGTTTATTTAAAGTCCTAGAACCTACTTACTACACTTTAAAACGAATAAAATAAACAACTTGTGAGGCTATTACTAGTACGTTAAAGCTGAAAAAAAAAATTATATATTTTTTTGTAGTTTCCTCCTCGCATATGGCACCAACTTTTTACAATGTAAAAGGCTACAGCAAAAGAAAATAAATCGAAGAATATTTTAAAAAAACAACATAATATTTGTAAAATTTTATATTTAAGGAGATTTAAAAAAAAATCCCATATGCATTTAAAAACTAACATACCATAGTGAATTTGAAGTTATTTTAATTTTCTCTCTAGTTGTGTTTAAGAAAGTTAGATAAAACTTATTTTATTTCACAACTTCAGACATCATTTGTTCCCCCAATATCAGACATGAAAACTGCATTAAAAACACCAAACTTTTTTTTTTTTTTTTTTTTTTTTTTATTCTAAACCAGTCCAAAAGAATATATTTTGATTTCCATTAGAAAATAAATTTATATCAGCCTCTAGGGCTATTTTCAAGCTTCTAAAAAAGTTGTTAATATTAATACACTTCCTAGAACTTATATTTTATTGGATCTATAGTTTCATTAAATTATAGTTTTTATAATATTAAGCACTTAACTATCGTGCATTTATAAAATATTTAATTTATAAAGATTATTTTTGGGTAAAATTGTTCTGAATTGTTTTGTTCTGAAATAGAGCTATAAGTCATTAAAATCGGATATCCAGTTATATTCTCACAAAAGTCACTTAAATAACTTAAGTAATAAATAAGTATATATAACTCAACGGGGTAAAGTATTTTACGTTAGCCACTGCACTACAGATAACTACGGGTTACTTGTTTGTCGTACAATAACGGAGAAAAGAAAAAAAAAAAAAAGGATCTTACAGTTTCAAAATAAAATTTATTACAAGCATGCCATTTTTAAATTGATTCTAATTTTCTGTAGGGTTTTGTTAATAAATTTTGCATTAAAACGTAGTACAAAATATCGTGTCTGAGTCTTATTTCTTAACAGAAATAAATTTTTCATATCGGCTTTTCGATTTTCATATGGTTTACAACTAAAAATAGATGAAGCTGCGTTCTGCAAAACAACGGCACTGCGGTAAAATCTCTTCGGGGAGATAGCTGTGCGCAAACGACGTAAGTTTTCCAAATTACTCACCTTCCTCAAGCTCAGTCCAGAATATAGAATATGTGAACCCAAAGTCACTCACCTGTAAAAAAAAAAAAAAAAAAAAAATATAGTACGATTTAGCTGAGAAATAAAACTTATTTACTAAGTAATAAAGCAGTAATAAATTTAAATACAACTCATATATACACTTATTAATTAAACACAAACTTATAGTATATTAGCTTTGGTTAATAATAACCGATGACTTAAATTGACTATGACTAAGTCATATTTTAATCAATGTTAGCCAAGTTCGCTAATCTTAAAGTTCTGACAAAATGCGCAATTCCGTTAACGACAATTACAAGCTTCGTGTAGTGTCAGTCCCGATGAGTTATGTGGACACGGCATTGAACTGTCAGTGCTAAAATAGTTTTAAATATATAATTATCGTAAAATATTAGCCAATATTTTATTATGTTAGTTATAAATATAAAATAGTCCTTCGCAATAGTTGCCTGCTGTTTGTCCTCCTAATATTAGAGGTATATTTCTTTGAAGATAATTAAAATTGTATTGAGTAAGTAACTTGAATTATTAAGTAGAAGTATAGCTAAGTGTTGAATTATCAAAGGGACAAATTGTCAAAAACATTTTTAAATAAAATCTGGTGCGGGCAACACACGACTTTCACTTACCTCCATTTTAAAAATCAATGAAAGAATTTTCAAATACAGTTAGAGATAAAAAAACGTGAAACTATTAAAGAATTAATAATATTAAATTTATATAGAAACACGTGTTTTATTAAAAAATCTATAATATGATTATCTAAAATAATCAGTTAGTTTTATGTTCATTTCATCACTCTCTATTAACTTTTAAAAGCTTGAGTATAAGATAATATTTGTTCTAAAATCTTTAGCTTTCCAACGGTATATCATACATGTATATTACTGCTCTTATGTTCAAAAACAAAAAATTGCATTGACAAAATATTTTTTTTCTGTTTTCTGCTTTAGTTGGGCATCGATCAGCTGATGCGCTCGATGATAACAGTCATACGTTACATCGTCTCTCAGATTTTTGCTTTTTTCAGTAGGAATTCGCTTGAATTCAGTCTGGAGAACATCACTAGACCTTAGGAATACTACGGCAGTGAATATTGGAGAAATTTCGGTAAGCAAAGTTATAATTTACTTTGTACAATCACGAAAAAGTGAAAGGAGGGTCACTGATCAGCTGATTGCCGCTAGCTCGGCAAGTTCGGGCTTGCTTTTCGTTAACTTATCTTTCTTTTATCTTTAATTCTTATCTCATTATTTATTTATTATTATTATTTTCTTAATCAATGAGATATTTTCATCAAGTCATGTCCTCAAAGTCTGCAAGTAAAAGATCTAGATCTGCAGGTTCTAACTCGTCTCCTACAAAACAGAGACCCCGCCGTGAACAAAATAAAAAAATAATTCCACCAGCGACCGCGTCTGCTACCTCATTAGGATCTGAACCACAGCCCAGCACATCATCACAAGGAATAACTGATGAATCCCCGTTTTTTACACCGAATCCATTTGAGATCCTCCAAAATGAAAAAGAAACCATGGAATCTTCTCCTATACCCAGGGAACCACTACCTCCACCAATATTTGTTAAAAATATTAAAAAATTTAAACTGATGTGTGCGCATTTAAACAAAGTAACTGATCCTAATAGTTATTATTGTATAAGTAGAACCAATGATACTAAAATATCTCCGACTACTGCTGAAACCTACAGAAAGATTGTAAAATATCTGACTGAGACCAAAGCTGACTTTCATACTTATCAGCTGCGCCAGGAGAGAGCATTAAGGGTCGTAATCAGAAACCTACATTCCTCAACACCCGTTGAAGCTATCAAAGAAGAACTGACAGAATTAGGATTCCAAGTGAGGCAAGTCACCAACGTTCTAAAAGATAAAAGTCCACTGCCTCTATTCTTCGTGGACTTGGAACCATCAGCAGGAGTCGAAAAAAATCTATGACCTCAGTAGACTGTACTATACCCGTGTAAAAGTTGAAAAACCTTACACAAAGAGGGAAATAGTTCAGTGTCATAACTGTCAGGCATATGGTCATACCAAAAGTTATTGCCATCACATACCACGCTGTGTGAAATGCGGTGAACAGCATAAAACAGAAGAATGTACAAGATCAAGATCTACACCCGCTGTATGTGCTCTGTGCCTCAAGGACCACCCGGCTAACTACAAGGGATGTGAAATATACAAGAAACTCAGAACCAGATACCAAAAACCTCAGGATCCGAATGAAACAGCTGTACCAACCAGAAGCAGAAGAGAACCATCTAAACTTGTAAATTCTAACGTATCATTTGCCCACTTGCTTGGAGGTGGAAACCAGAATCATGAAGTCGAGGCACTGCCGGAACAACTTTTTCCTCAACTTTCTCAATCTATTGTACAACAATCTATCCCTCAAAGTTTACCTAATCTTCAAAAAACTCCTCAACATCAAATTTCTCATATCCCTCCACCATCAAACGTCACAGATCTTACCAGTCTAATGACATCGTTCATCTCCGAAATCAAATCTCTTGTTATGCCGCTTATATCACTCCTTACAAATCTAGTATCAAATCTAATCCCTGCCTTGAAAAATCCTTAAATGAATTCACCTAACTCCTTATCCATTCTCCTTTGGAATGCGAATGGTGTTAGAAATCATACTGACGAACTGACAGCGTTGTTGCAAGACAAAACAATCGATGTTGCACTTATAACTGAAACTGACGGCAAAGCCCATGCCGGTTCTGCTATCATTGTCCACCAATCCCTCTCTCATCATTTACTCCCACTTCCCACCTATGATTTCCTACAAGCCACAGCCATAGTAATCAAGACTTTTTCCTTTCCGGTAACCCTCACATCTGCATACTGCCCTCCTAAACATTCCATTTCCAATTCCGAATTTGTATCCTTCCTGGATTCCTTAGGAAATCGTTTCATTCTGGGTGCAGACTTAAACGCCAAGCATCAGCAGTGGGGTTCCAGAACCACGAATTCTCGGGGACGAAATTTGCTGTCTGCACTCAACTCCCGAAATTTTAATATCCTGCCTCCTGACTCCCCTACCTACTGGCCAACCGATCCTAACCGCAATCCTGACATCCTCGACTTCTTTATCCACAGCGGATTAGGCTCCCTCAACTTTTCTGTAACTCGCCTTGATGAACTATCCTCAGACCATAGTCCATTGATCCTAAAAGTATCTCTCACTCCAATTCCAAAACCCATTCCACCATCATTCATCCGAGGCCCTGTCAACTGGAACCTTTTCCTTGACCTCAGAGTAACCCTCAAAACCCCAGATGACCTAGATAATTCCGTCTATTCCTTTACCACCGCCATCCAACAAGCTGTCTGGACTGCCTCCTCTCCTAAACACCCCAATATAAATCCTCACCAAAATCATTTTCCACAACATATTATAGACCTCATCCATACCAAACGCCGAGCAAGATCATTATGGCAGCGCACCCGACACCCAACAGATCGCCGCTCCTATAACTTCTATTGTAGACAATTGAAGAGGGAGTTGGCGACCTTCCGTTCCCAGTCCTTTAATTCCTACCTCTCCTCTCTATCAGCTCGTGATAATTCCCTGTGGAATGTCACGAAAAATATCCTAAAATACCATCAAGTTTCCCATCCTCTCCGACGTGGTGATGACTCCTGGGCTGCGTCTGATGAAGATAAAGCCGAGGAATTCGCCACACACCTCTCCAAAGTTTTCACTCCTCACCCGGAATCCCACGCCAATCACACCGCAACAGTGCAAGACTTTCTTATGTCACCAATTCCACTTTCCCTACCTCATAAAGCTATTAATCCCTCTGAGGTCAAATATCTTCTCCAAAAACTTACCCTGTGTAAATCTCCTGGACACGATCTCCTTACTCCCCAGATCCTCCGACAACTTCCGCAGAAAGCTATTATATTCCTTACTTATATTTACAACTGCACCACCTATTTTCCTCTGTTATGGAAACATTCCACTATCATTCTTTTTCTAAAACCAGGCAAACCTTCCAACAACACTTCATCCTACAGGCCTATTAGTCTACTCCCCATCCTCTCAAAAATCTTCGAAAGGCTTCTTCTTAAACGTATCCTACCCATATTAGAATCTCAAAATCTTCCTTCCCATCAGTTTGGATTCCGTCCTCAGCATTCCACAGTTCAACAGGGGCTCCGAGTTGTAGACCATATTTCCTCAGCTCTTGAATGCAAAGAGTATTGTTGTGGTGCGTTTCTGGACATTGCGCAAGCTTTTGACCGGGTATGGCACACTGGATTACTCTTCAAGCTGAAAGCCCATTTACCCCAGTCTCTATACCTCATTCTCCGGTCCTATCTCTCAAACCGTTCCTTCCGCGTTCGCTGTGGTGTAGAATTTTCTAACCTTTATCCCGTTGAGGCCGGTGTTCCTCAAGGCAGCGTCTTGGGACCCCTCCTCTACATCCTTTACACTGCTGATATTCCTACACATCCTGATACCTTTCTGGCAACTTTTGCAGACGACACCGCCATCCTATCATCCAGTTCCAATCCTGAAACAGCATCCTTAAACCTGCAAAGACACCTTTCTCTTATCGAAGACTGGTGTAATGCTTGGCGCATAAAGGTGAACGAAGCCAAATGCAAACACGTAACCTTCACTCTTCGACGAAACTCCTGTCCGCCAGTTTACTTCAATTACATTCCAATTCCTCCTTCAGATACAGTCCGGTATCTTGGCTTACTATTAGACAAAAGATTGACTTGGAACCCACATACAAGACTTAAAAGACAAGAACTCAACCGACGATTCGGACAGTTATACCGACTACTCAACAGAAAATCTGAACTTACAGTTGACAACAAATTATTAATCTACAGGACAATACTGAAGCCCATCTGGACCTACGGACTTGAACTGTGGGGGACAGCTAAACGTACTAACATCAAACGCATTCAATCCTTTCAATCCAAAGTCCTCCGTACAATAGTAAATGCTCCTTATTATGTTTCCAACTATACCTTGCACCACGACCTTAATGTTCCTTTTATTTCAGACCTGATTCCATCCAAATTTTCCAAATTCCACCAGAATCTCATTCATCATCCTAATCCTCTAGCTCAATCCCTATCCAGCCCCACCCATCCATACAACCCACCTAGAAGGTTGAAACGGCAGTGGCCTCGTGACCTCTTATAACATGTATATTGGAGTTCTAGCATTGGCTAGATTCTCCACTCACGTGCTGTATGCTTGTGAATTGTATATAGGTATGAGTGACTATTGTATATATTTTTATTGATTTTATTTTGTATATATGTATATTTTATTATTATTATTATATAAATTTATAGTTTTGTATATATCGTGTGAATGTAGAATGAATGTTGTACGTTATCACTATTAAAAATGTCCTGAATTGGACAGATTGTAATATTGCTCAATAAATAAATAAAAAAAAAAAAAAAAGTTGGGCATCGAATTCATTCAATTTATATATTTACCTGTTTTTAATCGTTTCGGAATCAGTAATGTATATTTAGATGCTTTATTATTTCTATTATGAATGTCGTGTAAGAATATCATATTTGCATAAAGATAGCTCGGGGTTTTGCACTTTAATATTTTACATGTTATTGTTAATAAATTAAATACTCTTCTTGACCTAATCTTCATCCAGTTTAACTGTTTGTAGTAAGGTGTGATATGTTTATCGATTGGAGTTTGCGTTATATAACGTACAGCTGCATTCTGAGCTCTTTGAAGTCTATTTAATAATTTTTCTGTGATGTTCGTATAGGTCATACTTGCATAATTCAGGTACGGCATAACCATATTACTTATTAGGATTTTTCTAATCTGCATAGATACGGAGGATCCGGAGAACAGGAGACTTGTACTCTACTGACAAGATCAAGCTGCTCCGTTTCTTTTAATAAGATGAACTAACACAATCCTCCCATTGACGCTTCGGCCTACCTCCTTAACGCCCACCAGTCGGTTCAGCGCACCTCAACTTTTTCGGAATTCGCTCTCCACTGAGCCCAACAGCATTACACGCCTGTTTGAACTGCCGCGTTGTATCAACTCAATTCAAATTAAGAAAAGACTAGGCGAATTTAAACACACAACGGACAAATTAGTACATATATGGTACACATATGGTACCACGGCACTAAAAAATTAATAATAATTAATATACTATAATTAGTCCAGAAATAATCGTGAGACAGAATTACCGATAATTCATTTTGAGTTTTCATACTTAGATCCGTAATTTATATCCTATTCAATGCATTATTTAATCCCCAGACACAGAATGAAAAAATACAGTACTCAAAGAAAACAAAAGTAAAGTAATATCATACTCCGAAGGAACAGGTCAACTTTTTCTTTCTCCGATATGTTTGTAAAGCTAGGTTATAAGCTTATATAACTATATTCTAGTATATCTGACACTTCAGTAGGTTATTTGCCATTCTTTCCATGTGTTCAGATATATAAGAAATCTGAGATGAAACCAGAACAACCTATGATGTGGTGGGTCGCAGATTCAATATTTGCTGGAGACGTGCTGTATCTTCACAATCGATTGAACAAGCGAGTGATATTGGTCAGCTATCATGTTCAACCGAAAGGTTTTTCCTCTACAGAAATATTTTCGATGCTTAGAATTAGGATATTAAAAAATCTGGTGCAGGCAACACCCATATTTCACTTACCTAAGTTGATAAAATAAATTTAAGAACTATTAAATAAAGTTAGATTCGAAAAAAAAACTATAAAGAATCATAACCAGTTTCTTCGGAAACATATGTTTTAGATTTAATAATATGACAATATAAAATTGTTAGTTGCAATAATCGCTTAATTCGTATGCCCTATTCATCACTTTAGAATAAAATAGGAAAAAAAAAATTATGGGACAGGGTCTCTTAAAAACAATTGATATATTCAATCAATGATATCCACATGACCAATGATATAAGAAGAAAAGTATAGATAAAAGTATACAATTAAACAAAAGAGTAAACTAATTAAATAACTCCTGATTGATTAATGTGTTGAACAAAACTAAACATTAAAACTGATTTACAATAATTGATCAATTAACTAAATAAAATATGAACAATAAATAATACATTTTCTTTTTGAATTGATATTTGATTTGAAATATCAGGCTAGTTGAGCGTCTGTTTGGGATGACAGTAGGTACTGGAACAGCTGGGACATTACATTCATTAAACAAAATTTTAGCTTTCCAACCGTATATAATATACCTTACTATATTACTATTCTTATATTTTATTTTTGATATTTATTTTATGTTATTTCGACTGAGGCCCTAAAACGTGTATTTCTGTTGAAAACTGGAATTCGAAACTTTTTATGGTCGCAATACTTTCTGCAAAACAAGTTTTCTTCCTTCAGTTGGTTATCAAATGATTTCACATTGTGTATTTACCTGCTTTTTATCAATGTTAACACTTGCAATGGTTAATTCTTTCAGAACATTTCTTCAGATCAGAATGAAAATATACCCATTAAATTTTACAAAGGCATAGCAACTTTAAGAAAAATGCTTAGATACGTTTTTGAGAAAATAGAAAAAAGATCGCGAAGTGCTCGGTATAAAGTAGCTCTTTCGGTCTGTCATTTCGTGAAAATTTTATGTAACGCCTCGGGTGTATTCTTTTCTTCAGTATGAAATTTGATAGAGTTTTCGTGATAGACTTACCACATGCACAAACACACGAAGACCTTTTTGACTTGGTTATTTGGACTGAGGCCCTAAAACGTGTATTTCTGTTGAAAACTGGAATTCGAAAATTGTTATGGTCGCAATACTTTCCCTTACGATATATTTTATTTCAGTGTAACTTACAGTTCATTATACCACCAGTTGATGGCTCATCAAGAAGGCTTCGTCAGCATTTTCCTTCTATACAAAGAATGGACCATGGAATTCGGAATCTTGTGCACTAACCTTGAAGAACCTGTTTCCGTCCAATTTAAAAGGAAGAAATAAACACCTTCGGCTGCACACAGAGATGTAATTTGAAAATCGATTTTTGACCGTCCTACTAACGAGATTTTAATTGTTATTATTGAGTGGAAAAAATATTTTTACACTCGAACCCGATCGTCATAATAATAACTTTAATATGGGACTATACCCGTATTTATTCCTTAAGGATAGCTATTTTGTACAGTAAGTAGACACTTTAATATACATATCTCTTAAATTAAAAGTAGTGTAATAGATTTGTAATTTTCACATTTGGTGAGCGTTAGTTTGGGATACTAGAAGGTAGATATGATTTGAATGAGAGAAGTGAAGAAGCGTGGCGAATATGATTAGATAGGGAATTCCAGAGAGATGCAGAACGGATATAAAAGGAATTATAAAGAGATATAGTTCGGTGGGTAGGAATGTAAAGGTCAGGATGTCGTAACCTAGTTTCAAGTAAGTGAATTGAGGATTTGAATTTAAGATATTGAGAATGTATGGAGTTAATAATTTGGTAAAGGTATGATACGAGGAAGTATTGTCTACGTACGGAAGATAACTTGCATTTTAAAGGAGTTACTGAAGACCTCTTTGAGGAACCGAAGATGAATATTAGAAACATGTTCATGATCCGCTTAAGTCTATCTCTTAGCACAGTCGAAAGACCACCATATACCACACATAAATAGTAAAAATGGGAAAAATAAGCAAGGAAAAGAGGGGTCAACGGATGGAAAGTGTGAGATGACGGGAGCGATGATAAGACTTAAGAGTACTTATGGTACGTCTGGAAATTCGAGCCATGTGGGATTTCCAGGAGAGAATTAGGTATATGGTAATACCCAGGTTTTCGACAGTGGAACTGGACTTGAGTATTAAGTAGTAACAGTGAGGCGTTCACTATGTGATTTACTCAAAATAAAAAAAAAAAAAAAATATATAATATAATATAATATATATATATATATATATATATATATATATATATATATATATATATATATATATATATATATATATATAATTATATATATATATAATATAATATATATATAATATATATATATAATATATATATATATATATAAATATATATATATATATATATATATATATATTATAATATATATATATATATATATATATATATAATATATATATATAATAATATATATATAATATATATATATATATATATATATATATATATATATATATATATATATATATATATATATAATATACACTTATAAAGAAAAGATAAGTTGTTAGTTAAACAATGCCTTAGTTAAACTATTTATTAAATACATAGGTTTCAGCCATGGCTTACTTAAGGCTATAATGAAGTAAACTTTTTCCTAAACTTTGCCACGACGTGTTCTTCAAGTTTAGAGATACTTGTTTCGGATTAATGGATCTTCTTTGAACAATTTCACGAGAGTTACTCACTGTGACAAAACATTATTAACCCCATTAATGGCCCAATGATTACATGAATTAAATATTGCGTGGTCACGGAAGACATTTCTAACATTCTCCGAAGGAATGAAAAAATCTATCTCAAAAAAAGATTTAGCAAATTAACACATAGTGGTTTGTCATTTCCAAATAAAAAAAATCTGGTGCGGGCAACACACGACTTTCACTTACCTCACTCAAATACAGTTAGAGATAAAAAAAATACGTGAAACTTTAAGAATTAATTAAATTGAATTTATATAGAAACATGTGTTTTATTAAAAAAACTATTATATGATTATCTAAAATAATCAGTTAGTTTTATCTTATTTTAGTCACTCCCTATTAACTTTTAGAAGCTTGAATATAAGATAATATTTTTTCTAAAATCTTTAGCTTCCAACGGTATATCATACATGTATATTACTGTTCTTATGTTCAAAAACAAAAAATTGCATTAAAAAATATTTTTTCAGATTTCTCCTTTTATTGCTTATTGTTGCTTTTCAGATTCGCTCAACTTGCATATTTAGCTGTTTTTTTATCAGTGGTAACAAGATAATATAAATTATTTTTATAGAATCAACAAAATTAAAGGTACTTTAGAGAAAGAAAATTAAAAATATCGGCATTTAAGCCCTGTCCGACTGTTTCAACCAGAATGGAACCTACATGATATTAAACTCTTCCAATTTTACATCGATATAGAGAGTTTAATCAAAATCGTCGAAAACGTTTTCGAGAAAATCGAAAAAAGGTGCAAAATGCATGGTAAGTGCCTCTTCTGGTAAGCTCATTTTGATGAAAAAGGTTTTGTAACGTCTCGGACGTGTATTTGTCTTAAATGTGAAATTTCAATTTCATAGGACTTACCGTTTCCGCCCGGGAGTTACCACACACAAACACACGCACACACATGGGAGTAAAAAATCCTTAGTTAGAGGCTAAGGACGAATTTATGGGTAAAATTTCAATATTTTTCTTTTCTTTTTTCCTTTTTTTACAATTATTCGCGGTTTCTTGATTAAAAACACTAATAAAGTATTTTTCTGCTTTCAAAAATAACAAAGTTATTGAATTAAATCACTTTTAATCGGCCACTATTTAAAAACTAATCGGCTGACATCAAAGTCTAGGTGTTAGGATCATCGTTGGATGCCTTATTATTTTTTTGCTGAATTAAAAAAAAAAATTGGTTCAGTAGTTTCGGAGAAAAGCCAAGGATGGCGGAAAAACGGATTTTTTATATTTTTTCTTATTCGTTATTTAGGTTTACGTATTTTGAAACGTAAGGCCTCAAATGTTGAGTAGGGGGTAAGTTTTTTTTTTTTGGTCGTGGATGAAAATCAAGTAAATTGTAGATAAGAAGTAAAACTAATACTTTAAAAGATTTATTATATTTTATTTTATAGAATTATATAATTTAAGAAACTTTTTTATAAATATTTAATTTTTCTAAATCAAACCTCTTTCTAAATATTAACCAATTAGAGAAAGATAACAGGCGTAGGCGCCTATAGATTTTCGTACGACTGACCTAGAAAGAGCCGAGGCCTACCCGAGTCCCAACCACGCCCCTGCGTGAGCTTACAGCTATCCGAAGCTTTAATATCAAAAATTAAAACAAACATTAAAATATAACAATAAAATTTAAAAAAACATTCTTAACACAGCCGAAAATAAGCATGTTGTATTAATTAATACGATAATCTTAGTGTAAAATGAACTAGGTTCAATTCTCCATTATTCCTTGCTTGTAAGAGTTTATTAAATAATAAATTTAGTTCTCAAGAAATAATCAAAAAGCTAAACATGTGGTGCGAGCAAAACATAACTTTCACTTACATCCCTTGTTAACTTAAAGAACTTTTATATACGGATTCGAAAAAGATTTTTGTCAAATCTTTAGCTTTCCGACGGTATTTTAGACATCTATATTTCTACTCTCATTTAGGAGAAAAAAAAAAAAAAAAAAAAAAAAAAAAAAAAAAAAAAAAAAATATAATATATATATATATATTATATATATATATATAAAAGTTTGTGTTGTTCAGTTGCTGCCAAAAACAACCAGATTTTCCTACTTAGATGCAGAAAAGAAAACATCCTACCGAAACACATCGAAAATTCTCTTAATAAAATTAATCAAACATGTAAAATAGAAAATAAATACAGGATGGAGTTCAAAAAAGGTATGATTATGAGAACAATAAATTCTCGAAACGTCGCATAGATAAAATTGTTTATTCATTGACTGAAACCTAAGAACAACTCAAACTTAAATTATCAACAGTCGAGAACTGATCAAACAATATTATTATCAAAAGGTTATTAGAAGAAAAATCAACAGTGGAAAAAGGGAAAAAAAATGGGATTTTATGAAGAAATTAGATCAACATATGGTACCCAGACAATTTCACTTATGAAGTTATACCAGAACACTCAGAAGAAACTAGCTGCTGCCAAAAACAACCAGATTTTCCTACTTAGATGCAGAAAAGAAAACATCCTACCGAAACACATCGAAAATTCTCTTAATAAAATTAATCAAACATGTAAAATAAAAAATAAATACAGGATGGAGTTCAAAAAAGGCATGATTATGAGAACAATAAATTCTCGAAACGTCGCATAGATAAAATTGTTTATTCATTGACTGAAACCTAAGAACAACACAAACTTAAATTATCAACAGTCGAGAACTGATCAAACAAATATATATATATATATTCTCTCTTTCGTATGGTTATAACATTATTTCATACTATACACTCCCCCGATTTTTATCATTTACATTTAAGCCTTGAAAGAATATTTTAATCAGAATGAAACTTACATGATGTTAAACCCATTAGATTTTACAGCTGTAAAGCGAGTTTAATCAGGTTCAAAATGTAGGTATTAACTGGAATTTCTCGTTGGACGATTTTGATGAAAAAGTTGCTGTAATATTCCAGATATATAGTACCAAAATATAAAATCTCATATTTATATAACTTATCGTTTTCGAAAGTTATCACATACCTACGCGCACACAGAATTTTATGCGTTACTTGGTCATTTGAGTTTAGGGAACACCAAAACGTGAATTTCTGTTGATAGCTCAAATTTGAAATTTTTACGATTGCTATACTTTCACTTACTATATATTTCATAACGAAGTAAAACGATTGGTAAAATAGCAAGTTTAGAAACAATAAATAATAAGTAGTGTACAGAGGAAGTAAAATTTAATTTTTATTTTTTTTTTTTATTCGTATATATATATATCAATTTGTCATAATAGACAATAATAATAATAGTGCTACAGGATCTCATTCATGCAATATTTACAATATAAAAAAAGGAAAGTCAAATTACATAAAATAAAAAAATTAATTTAAATTAATAAATAAATTAATTTAAATTTTTTGTATTTTATGTAAAATTTAATTAGAAACAATTATTGGGCACAATACAAATTTACATTATAATGAAAAACATTATAGACTTTAACAAAAATTTAAAAAAAGAAATTTAATTAATTACAAAGAAACCATCCAACTAAATCAGATATATCAAATGTTTTTAAGAGATAAGCTGGGCTATTTACTAAATCAAATGTCAAATCAATGTTTAAATTATAATTCAGATCTATTTAAGTCTAAGAACATTTTTTTTTCAGTTTTGTGGCAAGAATAATTAGTGTATATTACAAATTTAAAAAAAAAATCGGTATTCAATATGCAGGCTTAAAAATTTGCAGCTGTGGATGCCCATGATGTAACCAAAATGTTGTTTGTTTATTCAAAGTCACTTTATGCTTCTGTGTCTAATCGGACGAAGCTATAGTGGAAGTCCTAAATTTTGCCTATCCAGATTTAATTAGGATAGAGATCTATAACTTGTACCTGACCTTGGCTCGGAACCACTTTTTTACGTCCCCTCCGAAGGACGGCACAACTAGGGATTTTTTACTCGCATTAAAGGCTGTTATACTAGCCACCCTGCTACAGGTGATCCAACAAAAATTTTTATATATATATTTTTTTTTTTCAAGTATTAAAAGATATTTTCAATTTTATTTAAACGTATTGAAATAAATCTAAAATGAAAATAGAGTAGATAATAATGTTACAATGATAAAAATGTATATAATGGATAAGTGTCGATTTCGAAAAAATTTGTAACATAACAGGTATTTATCAATCTTTTAGGTCAATCCGTAAATCGATTTGCGTGATTTTATTACCAGCTAATACTTGGCGCATTATTATTATAGCGAATACTTTAAGTTTTGCAGCCATTTAAGTCAGAAAAATATTGTATTCACGATAAAATCATGAATAAAAAATAAATCATGAAAATTAAAAATTTTGAGATGGATGGAAAAATGGACGATTTTGAATGGATTGACTTATAAGTGATTTCATTCATTTCAATTTCACTTAATTAATTATTAAATTCGATCTAAAGCTAGACAATTATACTATTTGGATTTGCTGCTCAAATTCGCTGAGTTGCTATGCGTACACAGCATACCGCATCAATCCTGAAGACAATTTTTAAGGACAAATAGAGGGAGATTCTGCCAAAAAGAAACACTTGGACATATCGATGGGCCTCTTGGACAAATCGAGCCTAGCCTCAATATATATGGTGAATGCAGGATTTCCAGTGAGTCCAGGATTATGGTCTCCGCCACGTTTTGTAACTGTTTATTTCGAATCCATACCTCTCCAAAAATGATCCTGTATCTACTGGGATGGTCCCCCTGCTTCCGAACCAAAGTCCCGTGACTGAAAATTTTCTTTCGCCAAACTCCTCGCGAAATTTTTCTTGTAGATAAGGGATACATTTCGAGTAAATGTTTTCCTTCTCCTCTTGAATTCTTTTGCCTTGTTCCCTGTCATTTGTCTCGTATCTGATAGTGGGATCCACTATCAGTGCTTCCTTTTCTGTGGTACTAAATGCCAAGATGTCCACAAATCTAGTTGATCCCTCGGTATCAAGACAAAACACCTCTTGGAAACATTTGTATTTTTTCTTTTCCAATAGTTCTGCTATCTCCTTCTTTATTATTAGTTATTTTATTATGATTAATTTATTATTCTTATTATTTTTATTTTTTCTTCCCCCGTATTATTCATACCAAAATTAAATTATGTTTTTTTCCTCATTTATTTGCCTTCACCTATGAAATGTTATTATTAAACATTTTTGAAATAGCAATATGACGTAATCATCACTATTGTGGTGGATTGCCAGTACCAATAAAAAAATAAATAATTAAATAAAATTACTTCAACGCATAAGATAATTATTAAAAAAAATAATATTTTGAATTAAACTCAAAGGGCTTTAAAAGATTTATTAGAATTTTTTTACAAATGCTATTTTTTTCCATTACTATATAGGTATACCAAATCTAAAAATTACCTAAAACATGAAAATAAAACGTAGTATGATACAAAAAGAGAGATGAACTCAACTAGGAGGGAAGGGATAGAATGAATCGATTGCCACTTATTGAAGTCCTTGGAGCTCGGATTCTTCGGCACATCTGGAGAAAAAACTAAGAGGCATGATCCTCAGTTCATTGTCACTTATGGCGAGATCATTTCGCCTCTGCCGATGGGATCAGGGAAAATATTTAATAAATTATAATGAATAAACAAAATTAAAATGAAAATAAACATCAAAGCTTTTATTAATATATCTCAAGAATCAGTAAAAGCAAACGGACAATACATCGACCTTAACAGAAGGTAGGATATTACTTTAGAATGACTGAAATTAACCTCTAACTGGTGAGGTGAAATGTATAGTCAAAATTGGTGAGGTCAGACCCCAGACCTCATTTTTTTTTTTTTTTATAAATCCTAAAAAATCTAGAATTGTTTATTCTTGTATAATATGTTAATTCAACTTATTTTCAATATACTATACGATAGGATGCTTATAAAATAGAATACATGCCTGATATTATTAATATTTTTTTCAAAACGTTATATCCAAAGCAATGAAAACATTTGTAAAATAATAAATGAACAAATCCTTATCTTAGTTTTTATTATATTTAAAAAACGGAAAATGATTAAAAAAATGAAACTTTTATATTGTAAAGAAAGTATGCGCAGCTAAAATCAGGCACAGTTTTTGCAATAGGAAACCAAACATTGTCCACAAATATTTTGTTCACATTTAATACAAACTATAGATGACTTCCTATCCTTGCTTCTTGGACAAAAAAAAACATCTCCTTTTCTTCGGAGGGCTTCCTGACTATATGTGTTAGATTATTCTGGGTTTTTCCCTCTAATAATGATTCAGCTTTAAATCGAAGCTCCAGGAGAAGTCTGGGATTTTTTGACCGTCTGGTCATATGATCCTTTAACAAAGGGGATCCCAGCTTCTTAATAAAATTAAAAAGGTGCGTAAAATAATAATAAACTTAAAATTGAAAAAACACACTTTCAATAAATCTGAACAGAAATGGTGAGGTACGGATCTATAGGACCCCAATAACACTGCCCTGAAGCAATACCGGATAAAATCTGACTAAAAAAGGATACTATATTACAATCATGTCGAGACAGGAAATGTCAGGTTTTCACAAGACGATCGGATCGGGACGATGGAATTCACGAAACTTTAAAGAGGCTCTGGGTTAAGAAGTTAAGAAGAATGATGAAGAGCTAGTGACAAGGTATAAATTATTGTTTTTAGATCATTTCATTTCTGAGATAACAACCAGCAATGAGAAAAAATTATTAAAATTGAAGAGAATCTGCTGATCTGACGTCAAAAAAAGACCATTTGACAAGATAAACATATTTTACTCCTAATTTTTTTTCTAAATAATTTGGACATTTAATAATTATTCGTTATTTTAATTTTTACATTTTACAAAATATTATAGACGTAAATCTTTTTTCGATGTTTTATTTTTATTTTCTTTTTATCTTAATATATATGCCTGCCATGCGGTTGACAATCATTGAATGCGAATGACAATAAAGCAGAGGTTGTGGTGTGTTTAAACATGACGTAGAGAGGATGCCCTGCGGCATATCTTCCTAATACAAATTTATGTTAGGAAGTCCTTCATCCAACTTCTTCTAATCCTTTTGCGAGTGCTGTGGGACATGTTGTTGCTTTATTAATGTGTTGGTACATCCGTTTAAGTGTTGTGAAAACGCTTGTAGAGTGTTCGAATCTGTTCCTTGACTGTTGGCATGTGAAGGTCTATGTATAAAGTAATGTTGCTAATGCACCATTAAGAATTTGTGAAACCAGTTTATGCTTGGACATGGCTCAGTAATGCCATGATGATGGCTCACAAGCTTGAGCCGAAACGTAGACAAAATTAAAATATTTAGAAAAAACTGACTCCTGATTATTCCACCTATAAAATTTTTAATCGTTTGTTTAGCGTTTATTTATTATATTTTATTTTTTTTTAATTTTTTTTTTTTTTTTTTTTTTTTTTGTCGATGTATGGGCCCTAAATCATTCTTCCGTCGAATATCAAGCCAAGATGTCTTATTGTGTCTGTCTGTGAAATTGGATGTTGTTAAGATATACTGGAGGGCAGGTTTCGTTTCGACTGGAAGTAATATGTTGGGATTTTTCTTGCTTAAGTCGAATTTTCTAAAGTTTGCACTAGTCGTAAAATCATGTTACGTAGTGTTGTAATGTCTGTGATGCGTGCGTAGGATTGAGATGTTTGTTATGATCGTTGTATCGTCTGCGTATATCGCTGTTAGAGTTTCGGAGGTGATTGGCGTGTCGTGTGTGTATATTATGTAAAGTATGGGGCGAGAACCGACCCTTGAGGTACTCCTACTAAAGTCTGGTCTAATTGAAGAGATTTCTGTGCCGGAAAAAAATCCATCGCGAATAAAGGATGGAAGGATAAGATAGTAGATCAGATATAATATAGTGATCAGTTTGAAGAGCCAACCTAGAGCGAATGCTTATATTTATTCAGGGAATATATATTTCACATATTCTTTACACATCTGTTTTAAAATAGTAGACACATATTTGAAATTGTTATGAAAATTGTTAAGTTGAAACAATCGGCGTGAATAAGATCTGGTCCGAAAATATCTACAGGACCCACTAAACAGGAAATACTTGTTACATATTCTGAAAATTTGGATATAAATTCATAACATAGTATTAGGAATAAGCTACTGATTCTGAGTAAAATAGCTTGAGAGCTCTCAGTGTATCTGTCGAAATGAATGGTCCATTGATAGGAGAGGAAGAATGAAAAGCTCTCCAGTTGATATGCTACCCACGACTCTTGTATTGGACTAGGAGAGACGTTTTTCTATTCGGTGAAGAACAGAGATGATTTGGAGTGTTTCGAACGGGTTAGCTTGTAGTTATTATATGTCTCTGTCAAGGGCAGCACGCAACCCTTCAGAAGCTTTCTCCTAAGTTAATAATCCTGAATAGTGGCGATAGGCTAATTAAGTCGATTAATTTAAAACTTCAGCCTTTTCGGTGTTACTTGAGTTACGATTAAGCTTGTTTTTTGTTTTTTTAAGTATATTACATTGGTTTTTACAACTGTATATTCAAATACAATAAGTAAAATGGCTTAATTACAATAACATTTATAGATAGACATGTGAAGAATTTACCCAGTGGTAACACTTCAAAGTTTATTTTAAGAACGATTCTCGAGGCCACCAGCTTTTATCGGAGGATTATCTGGAATAGATGTAGATGAGAGGTTACGGCTTGTCCTTGAGCTTGAGCTTGAGCTTGAGGGTTTGAGTGGGCTAGTAGTTTGGAATTAAAGGAGGTGTATCAATCGCAGTCTGCAACCAGTGGGATATTTAGGTCTCAAAGGATGAGTTTATTAGTTAGAAAGTAAGGAACATGGAGGATTTTGGATTGCAAGGATTGGATGCGATAGGAGTTTGATAGTTTAGTGGAGCCCTATAGCTCAATGCTTTAGTCCAAATAGGTCTAATAATAGTGATGTGAATGAGTTTTTTTGTAGTAAATAGGGAGTTTTGATCGTTTGTCTAGTAAGTGTTTTAGTAAGCGGTATCTGCAGGCAGTTTCTTGTCGTTTCAGTCTAGTGTGAGGATTGGATTCCAATTAAGGCGTTTATCTAGATGAGTCCAAGGTAACAAATCTGTTGAACAGGGATTAGTGGAATATTGCCAAAGGATACAGTGGGACAGGTAGTCATAGGTTGCGAAGGGTAAAGGTAATTTCATGGAATTTATTGGGATTGATTTTATTTCTCAATGTATGACACCATTCTTCAATGGATTGGATGTGAGACTGTTTGTGATGCAACTGTTGGGTCATTATTTACGAATAACACACAAGTGTCATCAGCGTAAGTAGTGAGAAACGATTAAGTTTCCCGTATCCCTCGACCATCATTATGATTTTGACAACCATAAAATCCTAGCTACTGTAACTAAATTACTATATACATTTATATGGAAATAGATTCAGTACCCATCAACCATAGAACCGACAAAGAAATAATCTCTCCCTCATATGCCAACATCTTTCGCCACCACAAATTGTAACTTTCTTATTTTATTGTATTTTTTATTTTTTGTAAATATAATTTCTGTTTTATTTACTGTATATTTTTCTTTTTCCTTTATATAACTCCTTGGTATATCTCGCATTCTACTTTTTATATTTTTTGGTTAGCAATGTAGTAACAATATTGTAATTTTTTTGTTTTGTTTTTCCTATGTATAATTTGAAAAAAGAAAGAAAACTGCTAAAAAAACCGTTAGGTAATATTTATATATATATATATATATATATATATATATATATATATATATATATATATATATTTTTATTTTTTTTTTACGTCTCTATTTAATTCTAAAGTTTTGATCTCATACTTATTATCATAATATTGTTTATAATATTATTATTATTTATGTATAATATTTTTTGTATAAAAACGACTGAATCCCGATTATTTCTACCTACGATAATTTCAACAGCCGACTATACATCCTCAATGTAGATTAAGTTAAACAGTGACACTTCTACAGGGTCTCATATGTGCCTCTTCATACTAGAACCTTAAGTGAAATAAAAAAGTTCATTTGACCCATCTGATTCTCAATTCAATTACCTTAATACCCTGATATTAAAATCCATTTGTGTTATAAATTGACATAACTATTTAAATCAAAATTCTTTGAGCACTTATAGAAATAATTGAGAAATTTTATTCTCTTCATGGTTTTAAGTAGCATCATAAATTCTTAAATATTTAATTTCTACTGCGTATGCTAGACCGAAAACGTGTATTTCAGTTGCAATGATGGTGTAAGTAATAAATAATTTCAGCTATTCGTAACCTCTTTTGTTTAATTTATTGAGGGTTAATTATCATTTTTTACTTTCACTTACTATATATAGTAAGGGGAAGTATTGCGATCGTGAAAATTTTCGAATTCCAGTTTTTAACGGAAATACACGTTTTAGTGTCCCCTGAGTCCAAATAACCAAGTCCGCACAAAGGTCTGTGTGTGTGTGTGTGTGTGTGTGTGTGTGTGTGTGTGTGTGTGTCTGTGTGTGTGTGTGGTAACTCCCGGGCGGAAACGGTAAGTCGTATGAAATTGAAATTTCATATTTAAGACAACTATACGCCCGAGACGTGACAAAACTTTTTTCATCAAAATGAGCTTACCAGAAGAGGCACTTTATACCATGCATTTTGCACCTTTTTTCGATTTCTCGCAAAAACGGTTCCGACGATTTTGATTAAACTCGCTATATCGATGTAAAATTTAATGGCTTTGATATCATGTAGGTTTTATTTGGATTAAAATGGTCTGACAGGGCTTAAATACCGATATTTTAAATTTTCTTCCCCTAAAGTACCTTTAATATTGTAGATTCAATAATAATAACTAGATTATCTTTTTAACGCTGATGAAAAACAGGTAAATATATAAATTGAATCAATTCGATACCCAACTAAAGAGAAAAACAGAAAAAATATTTTTTTAATGCAATTTTTCGTTTTTGAACATAAGAGCAGTAATATACATGTATGATATACCGTTGGAAAGCTAAAGATTTTAGAAAAAATATCATCTCA
Organism: Piezodorus guildinii; assembly: GCA_023052935.1. Taxonomy (NCBI): domain Eukaryota; kingdom Metazoa; phylum Arthropoda; class Insecta; order Hemiptera; family Pentatomidae; genus Piezodorus; species Piezodorus guildinii. The sequence goes on along the minus strand of CM041298.1, from coordinate 75,214,036 downwards.
TACACAAGTTTTTAGAAGTTAATAGAGAGTGATGAGAAGAAGATAAACTAACTGATTATTTTAGATAAAAAATAAAAGATTTTAATAAAACACATGTTTCTATATAAATTAAATTTTTAATTCTTAATAGTTTCACGTATTTTTAACTCTAACTTATTTGAAAATTCTTTCATTGATTTTTCAAATTGATGTAAGTGAAAGTCGTGTGTTGCCCGCACCAGATTTTTTTAGCTAATGATATAGTAGATTTTTTTATGAAACACATGTTTCTATATAAATTCAATTTAATTAATCCCTTAATAGTTTCAAGTATTTTTATCTTTAACTGTTTTTGAAAATTCTTTCATTGATTTTAAAAATTGAGGTAAGTGAAAGTCGTGGGTTGCCCGCACCATATTTTTAATCTTAAGTAAGGTAAATTTTTATTAAATATCAAATTTATTTGGATACTTCTTGAACCATAGCATTGAAACATCAGTCGTATTCATGAATAAATAGTATGCTATGGTCTTAATAAAAGTCTCGAGTTATCTTTATGGTTTCGGAGGGGTATAATACTCAATCTTCATGTCGTTTATGACAGATGGCCATGTGATTCTGAACATAATGGATTCTGTTATGGCATTGCGATATCTTTATGCGATATTTTCCCAACGATTGCTCCATAAATTACAATAATCTTTATAAATCGTACTTTCATTAAGATTTAAAGGATCTTTTTGAACTGCTATAATTTTATATTACTTCACTCAAAAGGCCATGAATATTATTTATGCGATTCAAAAACCTTCTTCTTTTTTTTTAGGACAGTAATCAAATATATTATAAACAGCATTTTCTCTTACGAATATTTGAAATCCTGAATTTTTCAATTTGGGTTTAATTGTGATAGGGGTCTTAAAGGTGTGCCTGACATCGCACAAGCTCGGGTCCATCTTTTCTCGTCCCATCCGAAGGACGGCATAACTAAGGATTTTTTACTCCCATTATTGAAATAGACCTTGGGCATAAAAGGTTGTTTTACTTGACACTACACAACAGAAAATACTTTTTTTTTTTTTTTATATTTTTTTTTTTTTGCAGTAGCGGACTATTAATTTGTGTTAAAGTGTGTGTGTGTGTGTGGTAATTCCCGGGCGGAAACGAAAAGTTCTATGAAAATGAAATTTCATATTTAAGACAACAATAGAGGCGTTACAAAACCTTTTACATTAAAATGAGCTTACCAGAAGAGCCACTATATCCCACGCATTTTGCACCTTTTTTCGATTTTCTCAAAAACGGTTCCGACGATTTTGATTAAACACGCTATATCGATGTAAAATTTCAATTTAATATCATGTAGGTTTCATTCTTATAAAAATAGTCAGACTTAAATGCCGATATTTTAAATGTTCTTCCTCTAGAGTACCTTTAATTTTGTATATCTTAAAAAAATAACCATATTATCTAGTTAGCATTGATAAATAACCGCTAAATATGCAAGTTGAGAAAAGCAACTAAAGGAGAAAACTGAAAAAAAAATGTTTAATGCTATTATCGTTTTTGAACATAAGAACAGTAATATACATGTGTAATATACCGTTGGAAAGCTAAAGATTTAAAAAAAAATATTATCTAATACACAAGAGCTTGTCAAAGTTAATGGAGAGAAATAAAAAGCCGATAAAACTAAGTGATTGTTTTAGATAATAATATAATAGAATTTTTAATATAACACATATTTCTATAGAAATTTAATATTATAAATTCTTTAATAGTTTTACTAATTTTTATCTCTAACTGTATTTGAAAATTCTTTAATCGATTTATAAAACGGAGGTAAGTGAAAGTCGTGTGGTGTTCGCACAAGATTTTTTAATAAAACACATGTTTCTATATAAATTCAATTTAATTAATTCTTTAATAGTTTCACTAATTTTTATCTCTAACTGTATTTGAAAATTCTTTCATTGATTTTAAAAATGGAGGTAAGTAAAAGTCGTGTGTTGCCCGCACCAGATTTTTTTTACCTCTAACTGTATTTGAAATTTCTTTAATTTATTTTAACAACGGAGGTAAGTGAAAGTCGTGTGTTGCCCGCAATAAATTTTTTTAATTAGATTTTCGTTAAATATAGTGAAGTTTAATTTCATATGTTTTATCTTTTATAAGCTCCTACTATCCATTAAACTATATTTATTTGTACAGTGTTTAATATTTGGTTATAAATATTAATACATTTTCACACGTTCATTCCTGCCTCGTCTAACTGAGGATCACGATGAGCCACTGGTTGACTTTTGAGCACTAAATCAGTACAGTAGAAAATTCTATTTCTATTTCCAAACGCGAATGAATTTTTAATTCTAATGAGGTGGGGAATACGATGAATCATACTGTCTAAAATATATTTAATACATAAACTAATAACGTATTCGAAGCATTATTCGACTAGGTCATAATTACTTCACTAATTAAATAAAAATTACTCGTTCGGGATTGCGCATTGCGAACTAATGCGAAGGTTGAAAGCTTCAGTTCTGTAAATGCGCAGAGCGTCATGCGATGAATATACATCACCTAATATTGCGACAGAATTATTTCGCAACTTGGTCATACCCAGTGCACTGCGAAGTAACAATAGAGAGGTAATTATTGTTCTATCACATTCGCAATATCTTAGCGATAGTATTCGAATGTAATATTCGCGGATTGTAACTGTAACTTAGGAAGGTTTTCCAAACCCTGAGCTTCCTCAATTGACAATAATAACGTAATTTTAACTTTTAACATATTTTGAAATCTAAATCAACTCAAATTTAAATATGGGCGCGTGCTTCATCACCATAATTAGTAATTTATAAAGAAAAAAAGGTAAAACAAAAGGAACGAAATTAATACATCAAACTTACAATTGTCTAATATTGTAAAACTAAAATGTGGTGCGGGGAACACAAGGCTTTTACTTATCTTATTTCCGTCAACGTAGTCGATACCGGTGTAATATCGGCACAAAAATATCGATATTTATAATACTTTATTACAGAATTTAATTGAATTTAAATGAGTTGCAAATGAATGAGTGAAGACATAGTACATAAACTACGTCTTAGAACCTACCTTTTACTGTATATAAAATTAATATAATGAATATCTTAATTCTCTTAACTCTAAAATATTGATATTTTTAAATATTATTTAAACATTACTTAGCATGAAAACATTTAAACATACGAAGCAAAATCATGATGATCTTACTGCCAATATTTAAATAGTTGTAAAGCGAAATCGAAAAAAATATCATGATCATATAAGCATAGAAATATGACAATTGAAAATTAAATTGATTTTTAATAATATGTATTTCAATTAAGCACAATGTATATTTCATTACTAATTAAAACACATGTTTCTTGTTTAATTGTGAGAGAAACTGAGGTTATCTATGTGAAACAACTATAAAGCTTATTCCTAAATGTCTGAATTTCCTAGATACAAATGGCAGGTCCAGAAAAAAAAAATATGTACCACCAACTCATACAGCCTAAAGTCACATTCAGATTACGGTGACATACTTCAAGATGATAGACTCTACAGGGTATGATGTTGTATTGGGTTGTTTCACATGAAATGTCCGTTTTTATAGTTTCTGAAATACATAAAGGATTTTGCAGGTCTCTGCTGTTTTCTTCCGAATGTTTACATATTTAAAGTAAACAGTTACTAATCATCTACCTTTGTATTATAAACATTAGCTTCCCAATCAATTAGCCACTTTTTAGTATACCTCCAAATATGAACATGGAAACACGCGATTTTCGAGTAATATTTTGGTACGAGTTTAAACTCGGCCATTCAGCAACTGAGGCCGCTAGAAATATTTGCAAGGCGTTTGGGCAAAGGGAGTGTTAATGAACGGACCATTCGCCGTTGGTTTGCTAAGTTTTCGGCTGGGGATACCAACTTGGAAAACTTGTCCCGAGAAAAACCTCAATAATAGACAACGATGTCCTCAAACATACAGTAGAAGAAAACCCCTACCAAACAGTTAAAGGACTCTCAGCACAACTAAATGCAAGTGCATCTACCGTTTCCAGACATTTAAAGTGTATTGGGAAAGTAAAAGAGCTCGATACATGGGTACCTTATGATCTCACTGAGCGGCAGCAAGACCCCATGTTTCAAATCATACCGTGTAAAAATTGAAAGAACTGGGCTACGAAGTTCTTCCGCACCCACCATATTCTCCCGACTTGTCTCCAACACATTACCACCTCTGTTCAGGAATTTAGACAACTTCGTCAAGGGAAAACTTTTTGAAAATGATGATCAAGTGAAAAGTGCGTTTTCAGATTTTGTTTCACTTCATAGCTCAGAGTTTTTCAGTTCGGGGATAAAAAAGTTGGTCTCACGTTGGGAAAAATGTGTAGAAAAAGAAGGTAAATACTTCGAATAAAATTATCTTGTTTTCATATCGTATTTTTAATAAAAATCCTTTACCTTGAAAACGGAAATTTAATGTGACACAACCCAATACAATCAAATGAAACAATAATTTTAAAGAAACATGCTTTCTCAACATAATCTACTTAAGAACGTACTCAAACAAAATTCCAGCGCAAATCGAGAATTCAAAAAAAATTTCAACTTCTATCGGCCGGCAGTCTCTATAACTGCCTTAATTTTAATTTTTTAAATATTTTTATGTTTGCCGATATAATATAAAAATATACAATTTGGATTGAATTGTTCTGTTAAAAATCTGAGTAACTATTGTTTACATTCAATCTTGCATAACGAGGCTAAAGATCTTTCAATTGAAGAGTTCCACTTATTTCTGAATGATAAATGTATGATTCATAAATATGTGGATTTTATCAAACAAGCGCAATTAAAATATTGTTTGTTATTAATTAAATGTCACCGATAAGGGACTGGAAGGAAGTGTGATGGTCCTTCGTTTCGAACAAACAACACCATTCATAAGGAATTAGTCACCATAGACCTGTCATAGAACCATATATCATCAGGATGTCGTGCCGATCCTGGCTACTCGAAATCTCAAAAAATGCTTACATTCGTACAGGATTCGGCGTTTTAATCATTTTAAATATTTATTTTTTTCAATAGAATATGGTGGGGTACATTACTGCTTTTTACTTCCACTAACTATATATAGTAAAGGAAAATATAGCGATCGTGAAAATTTTTGAATTCCAGTTTTCAACGGAAATACACGTTTTAGGGTACCCTGAGTCCAAATGACCAAATCCCGCAAAAAAGGTCTGTGTGTGTGTGTGTGTGTGTGTGTGTGTGTGTGTGTGTGTGTGTGTGTGGTAACTCCCGGGCGGAAACGGGCGGGTGTGTGGTAGGTCTAGCGCAAAAAACATAGGTCGTGCGGAACTGAAATTTCATATTTAAGACATCTATACGCTAGAGATGTTACAGCAACTTTTTCATCAAAATCGGTTTACCAGAAGAGCCACTTTATACCATGCATATTGCACCTTCTTATGATTTTCTCAAAAACGGTTCCGACGATTTTCATTAAACTCGCTATATCGATGTAAAATTTAATGGGCTTTAATATCATGTAGGTTTCATTCCGATTGAAATAGTATGACAGGGCTTAAATGCCGATATTTTAAATTTTCTTCCTCTAAAGTACCTTTAATTTTGTTTATTCTATAAAAATAACAATATTATCTTGTTACCACTGATGAAAAACAGGTAAATATATAAATTGAATGAATTCGATATACAATTAAAGGAAAAAACTGAACAAATATTTTTTTAATGCAGTGTTTGTTTTTAACTTAATACATGCATAATATACATTTGGAAAGCTAAAGATTTTAGAAAAAAATATTATCTCATACACAAGCTTTTAAAAGTTAATAGAGAGTGATGAAAAGTCGGTAAAACCAAGTGATTATTTTAGATAATAGTATAATAGATTTTTTTATAAAACACATGTTTCTATAGAAATTCCATTTAACTAATTTTTTTTATTTTTTTTTATTAGCTTATCCGCCTTTACCCTTGAGGGTCATTGGCGTGATCGAAATAATTATATTCTATGGTAGAATCCTATCATTTTCGTGAATTCTATTAATTTGTTAATACTTTCTTCCTCATCTTTAAGTATTTATTTCATGTCTTTCTTTAGATTCAACCCTTTCTTGACTGTTTATAAAGTGGGCACTCAATCAGCAAGTGTTCTACAGTTAGAGGAGAATTGTTGCATTTTGCGCAGGTTGGCGCTTCCAGGCGTCTCAAGAGGTAACCATGCGTAAATTAGCAGTGCCCAATTCTTAGTCTGCATACAACAATTTCCTCTCTCCTTGAAGATCTTGCACTAGTTCTCCATTTCTGACAGTCGGATTTAATTGTTCTCAATTTCGATATCTTTTCTCTCCAACCATCCTCCCACTCTTTCAGAAGAACTTTTTTGTAGTTACTCACCCAATCCTCCATTGTGGTTTCTTTTATTTGAGTAATCTCTTCGGCTTCACCTTTTCTGGCTGAATCAGCTGCTTGATCGGCTCTTTCGTTCCCAATAATTCCACAGTGAGATGGTACCCAAATCATAATCACTACTTTAGACATTATGTTTGGTTTCCACCATTCATTTATTATGTCTCTAATTATGGCGTTAGAAGATGTTTGGCTGTCAATGGCTGCAAGAACACTCCACGAGTCTGTAACGATAGTCCATGTCATTTTTTCTGAGCTTCTAATCCATTTGAGAGCTCTCAGTATGGCAGTGGCTTCTCCGGAGAAGACGGAGCTCTCGCCTGGCAGACTGAATATGATTTGTTGCTCTCTGCTGTGGTCAGCACAACCAACTCTGTCTTCCATTTTGGATGCGTCAGTAAACAACATATTGATGTCTTGATATTTTTCTGTCAGCCTGAGAAAAGAGTTTCTAATTTCTATTCGGAGTGCTTTCCTTATTTTCGCCATTGATCTATCTATACATGGTCTCATTTTTAGCCAGTAAGGCATTTTCAGTTCTGGGATGGATTTAATACTATTTATACTCATATCAATTCTGTTCAATATTTTATAAATGATATCCTTGATCCCACGGTCTCTTCCCTCTTCAGCAAACAACCAAGAAGCTAAGGGTTGATAACCATAAGCTTTTACTTTGGCGGCATATTTGAGTAATAAAAATTCTCGCCGTAAATTTAAGGAAGGCCCTCCAGACTCTGCACTGATGCTTTCGATAGGTGAGGTTCTTAAAGCCCCAGTACAAATTCTCAAAACTTTCCTATAACAAAGCTCCAGCTGTTCTCCATTTAACTAATTATTTAATGGTTTCACTCATTTTTATCTCTTATTGTATTTGAAAATTCTTTAATCGATTCTAAAAACGGAGGCAAGTGAAAGTCGTGTGGTGCCCGCACCAGATTTTTAACTAACATTCACTAAATAATGGTAGCCTTAAGACAGTCTTTGTGTACGCGGTAAGTAAAGCACAAAAATACAAAAAGTGGAACGGAAAGCGCAAAGTTTTAATACAATTGGATGTTTTCATATTTGAGCCTGTCAGAAGTTATCTGACAATAAGCAAATGTGGCATATGTGACTTCAGCAGTAGATATGGTAGAAATAGGTAATTAAATAACCAAAGAGTAAATACTCATTTCTAGGCTTTATTTAGCAGAGTAGGTCTCTCATCCAGCTTCTCTTCAGTCTTCTTTTAACAGGCATTTCAGCTATTAACAAGTCGTTTATAAGTCTTATTTCTTTATGGAGATGAGATTTGGAGTTTAAACTACCTGGAAGGCTTTGAGGCGATATAGACTAAATGTTTAAAGTATTTATATTTCTGGCCCGAACGTACTCTAAATTATATTGTTCGATTAGAATCTGGACGAACTCCTTTAAAAGTAAAAATTTTAAAGAAAATTATTAATTTTCGTATTATATTAAGCTCCTTATTATTATTACACAGGTTTTATGTGGATCTCACAAATAAAAAAAATCTGGTGCAAGCAACACACGACTTTCACTTACCAACATTTTTAAAATCAATGAAAGAATTTTCAAAAACAGTTAGAGATGAAAATACGTGGAACTATTAAGGAATTAATTAAATTGAATTTATATAGAAACATGTGTTTTATTAAAAAATCTTATTATTAACTAAAATAATCAGTTAGTTTTATGTTCATTTCATCACTCTCTATTAACTTTTAAAAGCTTGTGTATGAGATAATATTTTTTCTTAAATCTTTAAAGCTTTCCAATGGTATATTACTGCTCTTATGTTCAAAAACGAAAAATTTCATTTCTCCTTTAGTTGGGTATCGAATTTATTCAATTTATATATTTACCTGTTTTTCATCAGTTTTAACAAGATAATATAGTTATTTTTATAGAATCTACAAAATTAAAGGTAATTTAGAAATAGAAAATTTAAAATATTGGCATTTAAGCCCTGTCATACCATTTTTATCAGAATGAAACCTACATGATATTAAAGCCCATTAAATTTTACATCGATATAGGGAGTTTAATCAAAATCGTCGGAACCGTTTTTGAGAAAATCGAAAAAAGGTGCAAAATGCAAGGTATAAAGTGCCTCTTCTGGTAGGCTCATTTTGATGAAAAAAGTTTTGTCACGTCTCGAGCGTATAGTTGTCTTAAATATAAAATTTCAGTTTAAATAGGACTTACCGTTTCCGCCCGGGAGTTACCACACACACACGGACTTTTTTGAGGGACTTGGTTATTTGGACTCAGGGGACCCTAAAACGTGTATTTCCGTTGAAAACTGGAATTCGAAAATTTTCACGATCGCAATACTTCCCCTTACTATATATAGTAAGTGAAAGTAAAAATATCAGCAGATAATTATATTGAAGAAGACTTTTTCGAAGCTCTAAAACCGAATTTTTTACTTAATAATAAACATTTAATAATAGAAAAAGTGAAGAATCATCTCCACTCTATAGACATTGATAGAGCTCTCAACTCTAAATACAATCAATTTTATAGAACTATTTGTAACTTTAACAGCCCTCAGCCGCAAGAATATTTAAGTTATCATGTATAAAATAAACTGAGACTCGTTAGCCAACTAAAGGAGAATATCAGATACTGAAAATTTGAAACTTTTTATTTAAATTTGAAACATTTAATAATTGAAAAAGTGAAGAATCATCTCCACTCTATAGACATTGATAGAGCTCTCAACTCTAAGTACAATCAATTTTATAGAACTATTTGTAACTTTAACAGACCTCAGCCACAAGAATATTTAAGTTATCATGTATAAAATAAACTGAGACTCGTTAGCCAACTAAAGGAGAATATCAGATACTGAAAATTTGAAACTTTTTAATAAAAATATCGCTCAATATAAAATATAATATAAATTTAGTTAATAAAAAAACAAGGGAAAATGTAGATGGTGTCAAGAACATATCGCCGAAAATGTAGAACACCTCTTATCACAATGTCCTACATTCAGTATTGGAATTGGGAATATTACCTGGCGAATTACATCCTTTAAAATAATAAACAATCATCCGTATAAAACATTCTAAATATTGATGGTGTGGATAAGATTAATAAAATTTATTTATTTTTGATAAAAACTATATATGCATGTATGTATATATATATATATATATTCTATAAGGTAGTTTAAACTCTAAATCTCGGCTCCATAAAGAAATAAAACTTATGAACGACTTGTTAATAGCTGAATGAAATGCCTGTTAAAAGAAGGCTGAAGAGAAGCTGGATGAGAGACTTACTCTGCCAGATAAAGTCTAGAAAGGAGTGCTCTTAGGTATTTACTTACCTATTCCTACTATTGGGTTGATGCAAAATTAATGCAGGTTTCCTCTATTGCAATATCTTAATTCCAATTGTGTAAACAAAGCTAATCCTAACATTGATCATTATTATACCAAAACAAACCTTATCTAATACCCTCTCTTTCACCATGAATTTGTTTAGTAAAATCGTTTTGTTCAGTGTGTTCAAAGGTCTTGAATCGAAAATGTCAAAGAGCGATTTTCGTCAAATTTATTTTTACGAATTTAAATTAGGGCGCAGCGCTGCGCAAACGGCTCGTAATATTAATGAAGTGTGGGGTCAGGGGGCTATTAATGAGTGCACGGTGCAGCGTTGGTTCCAGAAGTTTCGCAGAGGAGATTTCGACCTCGAAGACAAGGAAGGTCGGGGCCGTCATCTTGCTCTGGACAACGACCAGCTGAGGTCAAAAGTGGAAGAAGACCCAACCAAAACCACACGAGAAATGGCGGCGGAACTCGGAACTCAAAAATTGCAACGTCTTTGCCCAGCATTGATGAATCGGAAGGGGCCGATCCTGCTCCACGATAACGCCAGACCACACGTTGCACAACCAACGCTTCGACGACTGCACGAGTTGGGCTACGAAGTTCTCCAACATCCGCCTTATTCACCTGACCTCTCTCCTACAGACTTCCACTTTTTCAGGCATCTGGACAACTTTTTGAGGGAGAAAAATTTTCAAAACCAGGACGACATTGAATATTCTTTTCGTGATTTCATTGAGTCCAGGGATTCGGATTTTTTTTCTGGTGGAATAAGAAAGCTTGTTGAACGTTGGCAAAAGTGCATTGATTCAGATGGAAATTATTTTGATTAAATATATATGGTTAAAGTAAAGATATGGCGTATTTACAATACCTACTAAAAACCTGCATTAATTTTGCATCAACCCAATATATCTGCTGCTGGAGTTTGATATACCACATTTGCCTTTATCATTGGGAAAAGGGCTTGGGAACATGTAATTTAAATCCAAGGTGACTGGGATTGGAGGCAATATCTTCAAGTATGCCACTTTGCCACTTAGGGCAGGAAATTATTCGATAAATCGATACTTAAAGAAAGTGGCATGTCGATAATCTGAGCTGAGGGCTGGAAGTTCAAGGACCTCACTCCTGGCAGGCGGTGCACCTTACGGTCTAATCTCGGGTCGCTGCGCTATCTTTAATGTTACATACAAATTTTATACTTTTAATTTTATTTTATCTCATATTTTTGTGATTTGAAAAAATCTGGTGCGCGTAACACACGACTTTCACTCCCGTTGTTAAAATAAATTTTAAGAATTTTTAAATACACTTAGAGATACAAATAAATTGTAAAAGAATAAATTACATTGAATTTCAATAGAAACATATGTTTTATTAAATAATCAATTACATTATTATATATGACAATCAGGCATTTGACTAATCTCCATTATTTTACAATTGTGTGTATAAGATAATAATTTTTCTAAAATATTTAGTTTTCCAACAGTATATTATACGTTCAAAAACACAAAAAATGCGTAGAAAAATATATTTGGCCTTTTCTCTTGTAGTTAGATATCGTATTCGTTCAAATTGTATATTTATCCGTTTTTTATCAGTACTAAATAGATGATATAGTTATATTTATAGAATCTACAGAATTAAAGGTACTTTATATAAAGAACATTTAAAATATCAGCATTCAAGGCCTGTCAGACTATTTCAATCAAAGTGAAACTGTGATTGATAATATGATATATTATGAACAAAGTGAGATAATATTTTTTTCTAAAATCTTTAGCTTTCCAAATGTATATTATGCATGTATTAAGTTAAAAACAAACACTGCATTAAACAAATATTTGTTCAGTTTTTTCCTTTAGTTGTGTATCGAATTCATTCAATTTATATATTTACCTGTTTTTCATCAGTGGTAACAAGATAATATTGTTATTTTTATAGAATAAACAAAATTAAAGGTACTTTAGAGGAAGATAATTTAAAATATCGACATTTAAGCCCTTTCAGACTATTTTAATCAGAATGAAACCTATATGATATTATTTGTTGACTTGATGTTTTTGAGAAAATCGTAAAAAGGTGCAAAATGCATCGTATAAAGTGGCTTTTCTGGTTAGTTTTTTTAATGAAAAAGCTTCTGTAACATCTCGGGTGTATAGTTGTCTTAAATTTTAAATTTAAGCTTCATAGGACTATTCGTTTTCGCCCGGGAGTTACCACACACACAGACCTTTTTGCGGGACTTGGTCATTTGGATTCAGGATACCCTAAAACGCGTATTTACGTCGAAAACTGGAATTCGAAAATGTTCACAATCTTTTAACGTAAAAAGTTGTGGAGCGCGACACGATCTTCACTTACCTGAGTTGTTATAATCAATTTAGGAGCTTTAACATACCATTCAGTTTCATTGGAAACATATCTGTGGCGGTCGTGAATAAGTGGGTAAGTCAAAATCTTTTATTTTACAGGTGAGCGACTTGATGTTTTACGTAATACCAAAATAGAGTTATTAATTACAGCTTTCTTTCCACTTGACATTTCTTCCACCAAGAAATTTCTTTAACAAATTTAACACGACGTAGGAGAAGGTCTGAGGGAGCGATACGTCAAGTTAACTTATTTTTGATATAACTCGAGGTATCTAGTATTTCACGACCGCCACAGATATGTGTTAGATTAAATAGAATAACATTATAAAAATATTATGCCCTATTGGCCACTTTGCATTACCTTTCACAACCTTGTATATATAGCACTCCAAAGGCATATCATACATCTATATGATAGCCAACTGAAGGAGAAATTTTTTTTTTTAATTAATTTTTTTCCGCACATAAGAAGGCCCTAGGCCTCACGGTGTAATCTCCTGGGAGATAACATTCACGTTTCTTGATGCATTTTGTAGTGTAGGGTCTACGTCAAAATTAGGGTGATTTTTTAATATTTTAATATTTGAATTAATAGTTATTTTTTATACTTATTAATTTATATTTTTTCTTTCTTTTACGTACATAGGTATTTTCTAATAGACGTTAGTTAAATATACATAAACAGGCGTTGATGTTCTTAGGTTTTTACGCCTTAAAACATAAGCAAACAAACATTGATCAGGAATGTACTATTGTTAAATATAGATTTAACATGAACTTTTTAAAAATAATTATTTAGTTCGCCCATGAAAAAATTCTATCTATTCGAAAACAATACTAAGAACTAATGAGCTATATACATTTTTAATAATTATTGTTAACATCCTTTCAATATTATTTTAGTATATTTCTACTGAAAAAAAAAAATTAACAAAATCCGAAAAAAAAAAATGGTTAAGATACAAACTTTGTATCACTTGATAGCCTTTTATGTACGGGAGAAAAGAAACCGACCTAGTGACATTTATAAACTGAAGTGCCACTCAGAATGTAACGAATCGGTCGCTTTTTACGAGTCATTCATGTCTAGTATCCTTCGTGATATTTAAGGATATTGTTTCTCTTAGCATGTCTATTTCTTATATACATACTTTTTTTTTTAATTAGAATTATTAATAATCCTAAATTCTTTTATATTATATTTTTTTGTAATGGAACAGATTTAAAAAAATAAATAAATAAAATAAAAATCTTCCTGTTTTACTCTATTCCAAATGTTCCCGTTCTTACCAAGTCATTGATTAAATTTCTCAAGTATTTCTTTGTAGGCATCCCTTTTTTTTTTCATTAAAAAAAAATAATTTATTTAAAATTATTTTTAATATTTTTAATTAATTAATTATGTGAGTGGGGTCTAGGGGAAAAAAAAATTAAGATCAGTGCGATAGAATAGGTTTTAAAACAATATTTCTTAAGCAATAAATAATCCATAAAAGTATTATTAAAGTAACTGTTGAATTAAAAGAAAAAAAATTATTATTTTCATAGTATTTAGAAGAATACTATATAAAATATTTATTTATACATATCAACACAATAAGAAGCATGAATACATAGGTTGGCAGACATTTTTAAAAATATACTTGAATACATTAAAATTAACTTTTATTAATTATTACTATTTGTTAAGAGAAGTCGTAGAAAAATCCATTTATAATAATCCTTTATCGTATGACTTTATTTTTTTATTAAGGATTAATAACCATAAAAATACCGGTCATTATGATCTTAGTAGTAATTTTATTTTATTGTGTCTCTGGAGCTCTTGTTTTCTGCTATCTGTTTAGCAAGTTATAAATAATTATAGCATAAATACTTTATAAGGAGATGATTTTATTTAGTTTGTTTATTCATTACTAACGTCACTTTTATGCAACTGTGACTAATCAGATGATGCTACAGTGGGAGACCCAAATTTTTCCTATTCAGGTTTAATTTCAGAATCTTTAATCAGTAACTGACATCGCACAGGCTCAGGACCACCATTTTACGTATCTTCCGAAGAACAGTTTTTAAATCCTAGGACCATCTACCGAGTTTTAACACGCGACCTTGGGTATAGAAAACTGTTATGATATCAACTGCACCACAGGTGCTCCATATTGAAGGCGATAGTTTTCGACAATGGTATATTAGGGGTACTCACTACGTTTGCTATAGCATGCTATTTGTGCTATTGTGCTAAACCCATCAATTTTATACAGGAAATAACTGTAGAAACTCGACGGGTTTAGCAAAATAACACAAATAGCATGCTATAGCAAACGTAGTGAGTACCCCTAATATCTGTGGCGGTCGTGAATAAGTGGTTGTCAAAATCTTTCATTTTACAGGTGAGCGACTTAAAGTTTTACGTAATACCAAAATAGAGTTATTAATTACAGCTTTCTTTCCATCTAAAATTTCTCCCACCAAGAAATTTCTTTAACCAATTTAACACGACGTAGGAGAAGGTCTGAGAGAGCGGTAAGTGAAGTTAACTCATTTTTTGATATAACTCGAGTTATCTAGTTTTTCACGACCGCCACAGATATTTAATTCTGTGTAATTGTATATTACTGAACAAATTTAACATACAATTACACAAATGTAATAAGACGAAAATTATACAAAATATATCATACAAATATACATATGAAAGTACAATAGAGTGAGCTTTAATCTGTTACATGTAGGAAATCTCTAACACCTTTCTCATGCAAACATGAGAAACATGATTTAATAATATTATGTTTGAACTATTTCACTCAGATTTAATGAAGAGTGACCAACAATAAGAAAAAAAATCCAATTCTATAACAAAAATGTAATATGGAATATAACCTTTACATGATATCACGAAATATATTTCCTAGAAAGTAATTAAATAGCCTTGCATGCACACCAACACGAATACAACAGAATTACATAATAATATTCGGGCAGCAAATCGACAATAATTTATGAATTAAGGGCACGGCTCGAGTATTCTAAAACGATTTTTTTAAGTAATTAAAGATTATCTTTATTATATATATTTAATTACTCATACGAATGAGTTCTTTCATATCTCAATAATATCTAAAAAAAAAATTCAACGGATTAAACAAATGATTTTATTAAAGTATATCAATTAATAACCATCTCTCCATGCTACGAATGCAATTAATATTTTCGCCGTTGCAAAATACAGACCGTTATGGCGTGTTTAATTAGTATTCTCATAATCAGATAAAATGTCTAATGAATGCACTTTCACGAAGTAAACCATCGCAATCTGTTATTATAATTTTTTAATTCCAGCTTGTTATTTTATATTAAAATAGGTCAACTAAAACTTGTTTTTTTCTTTTTAATTAAATAAAAAAACTAATTACTATATGGTAGGAATCATTAAAAGCAATCAAATCATACGAGAAAGAATTTTCTTAAACTCAATGAAAATATTTTTTAATAAAGTCATGCTGTCAAAAGCAAAACTTTTGTATCTCTCTTGGTTGATAATTACTACATTATTACTTACATATTAATTTTTATAAACATAAAATGATACTTTTAGCGAGCTAAATAAAATATTTATCTGGCTAATACGTTCAGTGTCGCTTCCGTTTTGAGTCAACTTCGCGGCTGAAAACATGTGTTGAAATAATCTTTTTAACTTCGGTAATTTTGCAGATATCAAATAAAAAAAACAGAAACTAACAATAAAATAAGGTTATGCTACATATATTTTGTTCTTACAACTCAATACCTTAATAGTGAAGAAAGTGGTTAAGAAAATTCTCGTATTTTTAATGGCATATTACTTATACCATATATATATATATATTTTTATGGTATGTATTTTGAGGGGAAAAAAATGTGTCACATCCTATCACATTGTTAGTTTTGGATTTGATTTGATATCTGCACGATTTTCAGAGTTCGATGTTTTAGTCCTACACATGTTTTCAGGCGCAAAGCTCAGTGATAGCGAAACTAAAAGCATTAGCTAGAAAATTGTTAAATTCGTGGTTTTGACTTCATGAAAGCTAATTAATTAGTCAAGATTAATTTGAATTGCACGATTTCAAATAGACTGAACCATTCGTTAAAAACGTCTTAAATCGATAAAATATGGAAATCTGTATTTTAATAGTTGAAAAAAATACGTGAGAAATACTAATTAAATTAATCAACTAAGAATACTGAAATATTATTTGAATCAATATAATAAAACATTCATGAGCATGACAGTCCGGCTGAAAGACTTAATAATTATTCGATTATCAAAACATGATACTCTCAAGAAATTTGAAAAAAATTATTATAATATTAATATGAGAGATAATAATTTTAAAAAATATATTAATACATACCAGGAACAGTGCTAATGACCCTAAAAGGGTAGATGAATTTTTGTAAATAGATAAATAAATACTTGAGATAGAAGAGTAGATATAATAAAACGTACAAGAGAAACAAAAATTGCACCTCTACAATGCATTAAGGGCCTTGGATTAATACTATAACATCACAACCAACACCCAGTTTTTCTCCCAACTATCGGGTATCCACTTCATAGAAGCAGCTTGTACCTCAGGAAGATCTGGATCCATACCCCGGTTTCACGCCACGACTTAAGTAATAACGATGCAAAAAACAGTTTTAGTTTTATCTCAACATGAAACTAATGCTAGTAAAGTTTTTTTAAACTTATTAACCTTCTTAAAATATTGCCTGTAGAGTTGAAATTAAAATAAATCCCTTTTTTTTTTCCTGAGTCCTACATCGTGAGCATCCGTAAGTTTAAACTGATGCTCTTAAGGTGAAAGGATTGACTGACAGGATATTCTTAACTCAAGACTCATTTGAAGCCTGATCTTTACCGAGTAATGACCTATGGTTAAATGTTACTTTCATGTTGGAAGAGAAATCCGTTTGATCCAAAGAGGAACTCAACAGAAATCAGATAACTAAAATAACACGCTCAACTTGAATGTCGACCTTTTGATCCTACAAGTTTTCTTTTTGTAATTATTTTTACACGAACTAATTTATAATATCATTCATATTACAGTATAATATTAAAATACTCAAGAGACTCTTGGTCGAGAGGAATTGTTTTCTAAAATTCCATGATTCCGCACAACAATGTTCGATGATAAGTAATAGGGTAGAATATATTTTTTTGTTTACCCTTTCCTCGCCTTTGAAGACAATACAGGGTTTCTCGGGTCAGGGGGTGAGGTTGGGGGGATAAATGCTGAGGGTAGAATCATCACTCCGTACACCTATTTTTGAGAGTAGCTTACGGGTATCACAATGGGGGGCGGGGTGGCTGAGTTGGTTAGCGCGCGTAGGCTAGCCACTACAGATTACCATAAACCTGTGAAGAAAAATAATTACGAGTTCGATTCTTGGTGCTGAGGGGACTTTTATATCGGCATTTATCCCCCGCCCTCAACCTCCTGGCCCGAGAAACCCCCGTTTAGCCTTCAAAGGCGAGGTAGGGGTGTACAAAAAAAAAAAAAAAAAGGATATCACCATGCCCTGTGGAAGGTTGTGACTGAGTCCCCAATTTATTACATGCTTGGGACTGGGATTCCAACTCATAACCTTTGGCGTAATAGACTAGTGTGCTAGCCTCACAACCACGAGATCCCCACCTTTTTGTTTTTCTTTAGACTGGGAAATTAAATTTTCTGTAATCAAGGGGAAAAAATCTTTCCTAAGATATGAGTATTAATATAGACGTATAATAAACCTTTGGAAGAAGCATGATTTAAAAAAAGATAGAATGCAACAAAAGAAATCGTATACGCTGTTGTTTTTTACTTTCTATTTACTGTTTGTTTACTTTACTTTTTTATGCTTTTTCTTTTCTTTTGTACATAGAGGAGTGTATGTACATACATTTATATAAATTTATTTTTCTACCTCTTTTATTATATACTCTTTACCTACGTACATAATTATATATATCTAATGATTTCTGGTCAGGTGTGCTGCAATTACTTGTAAATTCCATGTTATTCTTAAGGGACAAAGTCCCAGAATAAAATTTCTTTCTATTCTACACGCTAACAACACGCTAATGTGCAGTTGTTATAAAATCTATAAACTTATGAACAACTCTTTATCTCTAATGAACTAATGAAGCAGGGGAGGGTGGGTCACTAGTTTAATATCAACTAGGTCCTTTCCCTCATTAAAAAAGTCTGACAGAATTCAAATGCTAAATATTACAAAATTTACTTAAATACCTCAGACGATGTAAAATAATCACTATATTTAATTAACATAATCCAAGATCTAATCGAACCCAGGCAACTTTGTTGATGGCTCAACTCACGTCAACACGTGTTCATGACATAAATCTCTCGAGGTCAAATCCCTTTTGTTCACTGGATTCCTTTCCAATGTTTGGGATCGTAACTGTTTCGGAGCCATTCATCAGAGATTTGTTAGCATCGGATCTCACATGTGCTGCGATAGACTGTTATGATTCCGTTATCGGTTTATGTTTATAGAGGATGTCTAGCAAATCAGCTCAAAGAGATTCCCCGACTTTTCCATATTACATGAAGTCTTTTACTTGCTCGAATCTCGGTGAAAATCGACAAAACAAAGAATAATTATAATGACTAATTAATTTACGATAAGATTCAACTGTATCTACCTGACACCAGCTGAAATTGTAGTTGTTTCAGAATGAATTATGATGAATTTGAATACTGCTTTAAGTAATAATCAATATTCACAGATCTGACTGCAACTTTATTTACAAATCATTAACAATCAATATATCTATGTAAACTTTAAGAGCTTTTCTTTAATGTTTGAATCTGTGCAACCAAATCTTCAGCTTTCTGAAGAGC
This sequence comes from Piezodorus guildinii, assembly GCA_023052935.1. Classification (NCBI taxonomy): domain Eukaryota; kingdom Metazoa; phylum Arthropoda; class Insecta; order Hemiptera; family Pentatomidae; genus Piezodorus; species Piezodorus guildinii. Next base: position 75,194,953 of record CM041298.1, on the reverse strand, counting down.
TTCTTGGAGCAGTTTTGCTTTTCTTGCCTACATCCTTCACCAGAAGGTTGACTATTCTGTTCTCCTCAGCCCTCCTGTCCTTTTATGATACTAAATATTAAACTCGCTTTATGATATTTGCAACATCACAACAAGTAGGCATATTGGAACTTTTATGTGAGTGAAGAAAAAACGATGTTATTTAGGAACCATTTTTCCTGACCAAAGAACAACTTTCCTGACTTTATCATATATATTTAGAATCCCCGACTTTTTCCGGTTTTCCCGATTTCCCCTGTTGCTAGACACCCTGTTATATTTTTATAGCGTTCTGGTTGCACCTGCAGAAGGGAAAAGATCTGATTTAAACACTAGAATTCTAATTTTCTCGCAAGAAATTATTATATTGCTTATTCAGTAATCCTGCCAAAACATATTGTAATGCATGAGTCAAATCAAAAGTACATAATATTTCCTTCTATTGCCCGAGGGCATTGGTTGGGTGGCTTCAGACTACTGAGTCCAGACGACCCCTTCCCTCGGCGATAGTGCTTCGCCTCCTCCCGGACCTGTGTGGTGGTGCAATATCTCTGAAAAGAGGGTTCCCACAGGCCTTCAGCCCATCAAAGAACTTGATGTACCTCCACTGCTATGAACTCACGCACCGAGGGAAGCTGGAGCTCCTCAAAGATTGAGGTGTTTCTTGCTGCTTGGAGAGAGTTAAGGAGTCGATTCAGATTAAACTATTTAATATTTTCACTATTATAGGAACACTGTTTAAAGAATCTTTCCATCAATTAAAATACTACCTAAAGGTAAGAACTGGAGTGGAGTAATGATCATTTAATCCCACAAATCGTCTTTATTCCAACTACTAAAGCTACTTCATTTCACTGTTCCAAGTATTTAAGATAGGGGTGTGGTAGCATAACAGCCTGATTTCTTAATAGGAGTAAAAATTCCTTAGTTATGTCGCTGACATAAAAAGGTGGTTCAATGTCAGATACTCGTTAAAGATCCCTATCCTAATTAACCTGAACAGCCAAATTTAGGACGCCTACTGTAGCATAGTCCGAATATGCACCGCAGCATAAAGTGACGTTAAATGAATAAACAAACACATCATTAAATTAAATGCGGAATGTTTAAGTTTTTTACTACTTAAGCAATTTTAATTTTCATTATTTTGAATAACTCCCATATCCAGTTTCTCGCCGACAGTATTTCCTTGGAGTATTCCTATTCCGCACTTTTTATATCTGAAGTCCATCCTACATTCTTGACCTACTCATCCCTTGTTCATCGATACATTCGTTTAACACAAGATCCCAGCCCACTAATCTCTCTTTCCTTCTCATCGAACATTTAGTTTGCGTGCCAGCTCACTTTGGAATTCCATACCTCCCTCTATACGAAAAGCATCTTCTTTAACCTCATTTAAAAACAAATTATTCCATCATCTCCTAGGAATCTATCTTCCGAATAATTGTATACAAAATTAAGAATAATAGTCATATTTCACTCTAAAATGAGTAACACTCCAAATATTTAACAAAAACTTCTATTTCTATTATTTTATGATATTAGTGTGAGGTACAATTATAGTATCTCTGAATGCACATGTGTTTAGTATTATATAGTCATACATGAATATACTATTGTCGTTGTATTTACTACTTTATAAATAATGCAAGTATAACCTAAAGTTTGTTTTTGTAATGTTTTTATTTTTATGCCAGACACAAGACTCAGTTTTTGTACTTTATTGTCATTCTTAAAAAACAGACGGTCCCAGAATAAAATTTACTTTTCTTTCTTCTATCTCGTTTAAGGGAAAAGATTCGTTAATTTTAGGAAACGATTCTCGGTAAATTTTAAATATTGACAACTTAATATTTAAAATCCCTCTCTCATTGAATCCAGTTAACTCATAAGAAAATTAAGGCCATCTTTTAAATATTATTTGTTTAAAAACAGATCAGAATTTTGAACTTGCCTTACTTTTTGGAACTGTGGATGTAGAGAGGTAAGACAAGATACAACCTGGTGGTCTGTACCGTGTCCGGATTTCGTGATACGCTTCACGGACCATCCGATGCGGTTCTTCCGTCGTGCTGGGCTCAAGTACAATCATCAAAGTCGTATACTCTCTAATAAAAATCTCGGGCATTGAAAAATATTTTCCTGCATTTTTTATATTTCCTCATCCACTTTTGGTCTAATTCTTGATCTTCCTTTTTTAAGTTCGTTATGCTTGACATGGCCCAATAGTGCCCTGATGATGGCTCACAAGTTTGAGCTGAAACGTCGGCTAAATTAATAAATTAAAAAAAAAAAAAGACTTACTCCCTATTAATTCTACCTACAATAAAATAATTTATCTCAATTTAATGCCATAGGGCTTTTAGAAAAGTGTAGTCCCCAAAAAAATATAAATAAATAAATTTTGTAATTTCAAGAAATTTTAAGTTAGGTTTTGATATACAGAACAAAGATCAAGCTAAAAAAAAAAAGATAATAACATAGTTATTCTATCCATCAAAATGTTGAGAAATCATCACTTATATTGATGACAACAGTATGCATTTGAAGTAACACATTTTAAAAGCCTTATGATACTGCTTTTTTTAAATTTTGGTTTGATTGACCTGGTGAATTTTACCTCGCCATTTATACCCCGCCCTCACCCCTTGGCCCGAGAAACTCCCGTATAGCCTTCAAAGGCGAGTTAGGAATACAAAAAAAATAGTAGAGTTAAGACTAGATTAAGGATAGGTCCAAGATAGAAGTGATCCCCACTGCAAGAACAATTACCAATTCTGTGATAGCATTAACATAAAATAATAAACAAACAAAGGCATCCTTAAAATGTATCTAGTTACAGTAAGAGGGAAAAGATTTAAGACAATGTTAGCCTAAATTTTGATAAAGAGTTAAACATAACACAATAAGGAATATACTAAATCTGAACTGATTATCAAAAGTGATAGTGAACTACTGATCTTGATAATGAAATGTTAAGTACCACAAGTAACGTATGTAAATTAATGGCCATGCAACTGATAAGTCGTTTCTTAAAGATGACTTTTACAACCCTATTGAAACAGGTATAATGGACCTGATATCCCGGTCGTAATAGCCGGTTATTTCTTAATAATTGATAGTTATAGTAATGTTATAGGTACATATGTTGGGTTGTGTCACATGAAAGTCCGTTTTCAAGGTAAAGGATTTTTATTAAAAATACGATATGAAAACAAGATAATTTTATTCGAAGTATTTACCTTCTTTTTCTACACATTTTTCCTATCGTGACACCAACTCTTTTATCCCCGAACTGAAAAACTCTGAGCTTTGAAGTAAAACAAAATCTAAAAACGCACTTTTTACTTGATCATCATTTTCAAAAAGTTTTGCTTTGACGAAGTTGTCTAAATTCCTTAACAGGTGGTAATCTGTAGAAGACAAGTCGGGAGAATATGGTGGGTGCGGAAGAACTTCGTAGCCCAGTTCTTTCAATTTTTGAAACATGCCGCTCGGTGAGATCATTAGGTATCCATGTTACCTGCTTTTTTACTTTCCCAATACACTTTAAATTTCTAGAAACGGTAGATGCACTTGCATTTAGTTGTTCTAGTTGTTAACTGTTTGGTAGGGGTTTCCTTCTACTGTATGTTTGAGGACATCTACTTCCTCCGGGCAAGTTTTCCAAGTCGGTATCCCCAGCTGAAAACTCAGCAAACCAACAGCGAATGGTCCGTTCATTAACACTCCCTTCCCCAAACGCCTTGCAAATATTTCTAGCGACATCAGCTGCTGAATGGCCGAGTTTAAACTCGTACAAAAATATTACTCGAAAATCCCGTGTTTCCATATTTATATTTGGAGGTATACTAAAAAGTTGGTAATTGATTGGGAAGCTAATGTTTATAATACAAAGGTAGAGGATTAGTAACTGTTTACTTTAAATATGTAAACATTCGGAAGAAAACAACAGAGACCTGCGAAATCCTTTATGTATTTCAGAAACTATAAAAACAGATATTACACGGGAAACAACTCAATACATACCATAACTGCTTACCACCCACTACTACAACTAAAAAACATTCAATAGTAATGCTATATATATATATATATATATATATATATATATATATATATATATATATATATATATTTATATTTTAGTAATTGATATTATAAAGGTGACTTGTAAGTTTTGTATTAGTACACAGATATTGCTTATCATATTGCATGGGCATATTGGAACGGGTTCCTATTCGGAAGCCTATTGAGCCAGAAATGACTTGAATTTCTTACAGTATTGAGATGTTCTTTTTTTCTTTGGAGGTGTGAGAAAAAGTAGCGAAGAGAATAAACGCTTAATTATTATCCTATAAAAATTACCAAATATTTACTAAGAAGTTGAAACATTTACTATCTCCCGAGTGTATTACCGCCAGTTAGAAAGCAGAACTACTTCAACTGTTCAATAATGTACTCCTACTTTCAGTAGGCTGGGTACTTTACCGAGGACTTCACGGCTAACTTGAAACAAACTTCATGAAAGATTTAAATCGTATTACTGGTTCGGACAGTTCTCCATACGCAATAAAACAACAAATTACGCCTTTGGGTTTATTATTTCAATAATGAAGATTTGTAATTAAAAAAATAAAGAATACTCCATCAATATTTTGAGGGCTTACGTTTGAAGATACATAGAATAATATAATAGAAAGTAAATTTTATTCTGTTACTGGGTCCCTTAAGAATAACAGATAATATACTTTAATAATATAAAACATGTCTGGCCAACAGACAAAATGAACATAATTAACCAGTATTTAATATTATGGATGAATATAAAATGATATAAAATAAAATGAATGAGGATGAATACACAAAATAAAAAAAATAATTAATGTAAAAAAAAAAAAATAAAAAAAAAAAAAAAAAAAAAATGAAAAGAACTCAACAGACGATTCGGACAGTTATACAGACTACTAAACAGAATATCTAAGCTTACAGTTGACAACAAATTATTACTTTACAAGACAATACTGAAGCCAATCTCGACCTACGGACTTGAGCTGTGGGGAACAGCTAAACGTTCTAACATCAAACGCATTCAATCCTTTCAATCCAAAGTCCTCCGAACAATAGTAAATGCTCCTTATTATGTCTCCAACTATACCTTACACCACGATCTTAATGGTCCATTTATTTCAGACCTGATTCCATCTAAATTTTCCAAATTCCACCAGAACCTCATTCATCATCCTAATCCTCTAGCACAATCCCTATCCAGCTCCACTCATCCTTACAACCCTCCTAAAAGGTTGAAACGGCAGTGGCCCCAAGACATATTGTAAACATCTATTCTGGAGTTCTGACACTGGTCAGATTCTCCTCCCATGTGCGGTGTGATTGTGGCCGCGTCGCCCTCACTTAGCTTCCGCTGGCTCTCACCAGTGATGCGGCTGAGAGGGAGGCGCTGGGATCCTTTGGACTCTGCTTGTCCTTCCACAAGTGGGGGGACATGCCCCGTCCGGGGTTCCCGAGCTGATTGTAAATATTGTACATAGGTATGAATGTGACATGTTTTGTTTATTTATTTGTTAACTTCATTTATTTTGTCTATAAATTTTGTTATTGTAAAGGTTTATTTATTTTGATTTTATTTTATGTAATTTGACTTTCCTTTTGTTTATATTGTAAATATTGTATGAATGAGATCTTGTAGCACTATTATTATTGTCTATTATGACAAATTGTAATATATACGAATAAAAAAAGATATATAAGTCAATGTAAAAAACAGTCCACAGAAAATACTAGTGTGTAAACAAAATGAAAAATGAATGAGTTTAAATATTATTATTATCATTATTGTTTTTAATTCGCAGCTGCGTTGCTCCGCATCCAGCGAATGTGAGGTGTTATTTTACTCTTGATCATTGTCCTGAATTTTCAGTTTATCCAGATATAGTCCGAAGTATCGTACCTAGGTTATTGAAGGTACTGACTGGTTGTCGATTTTCACTGCTGGACAAGTACCTTTCCTTAGAGAAAAGCTCACATGGCTAGATTTGGAGGCATTAATTGTTATTTTTTCTTTTTAAAACCACATTTCTAGGTCAAGCCTAGAGAAGAATATACATATATATATATATATATATATATATATATATATATATATATATATATATATATATTCAATTGATTAAAGTTGTATTATTTTATGGACCATCTGGATGGTTGTTGTTATGAAATATAACAACCACACAGGTTGAAATACTAGACAATAAAAAAAGTATTCATTTAGAACAAATAAACTCGTTATTTCTCTGGAACATTCAAGAACTGGATATTTAGTAAGAGTAAGAATAAGTAATAAAGGGTCACCTGTGGTGTAGTGGCTAGAATGACAGCCTTCAATGTTTATGGTCTCGGATTCGAAGCGCAGCAGTTGGCTATAGGACTTTTAAATAAGTAAAATATCATTGGTTATGGCGTTCTTCGAAGTTATGACGTAAAATGGTGGTCACAAGCCTTTGCGATGTCAGGTATTCGTTAAAGATTCCTAACCTAATCTAACCCGGATAGGAAAATTTAGGACTCCTACTTCAGCATCGACCGATCAGCCACAGCAGGTGACGTTAAATGAATAAACAAACACATTAAATTATAATTCATATTTTACTAATTATAATTCATTGAGAATAGAAAGGAAGCCAATGTTTTATGGCTTTTTAATAAGGGTAAAAAAAAATATAACAAAACTTTAAGTACTTACTATGAAACAGGTTGCAGAATAATTTAAAAGACATACCTGAAACAGAAATTAAACATTAGAATGTCAAATAGCAATCTATTTATATAAAATTACAATAATATCTTAAATCACTATATATGGACAATTAGTTTTTCCTGTTTGACAAAAAAAAAAATAAATAAAATTAAAAAAAAAAAAAATAACAGCACATTTTTTTTTTGTAAATATGTACATACTATTGTTTCAATCAAATAAATAAACAGTGTACGTCAAAACACGATTGAAAATGTTGAAATATATTTAACAGCTTTTTAAGTATATATTTTTTTCTGTTTCCGATAGATCCTGGAGATGTTTATCCAAGTTATGTGGTCCGAAAGGCATTTTTATATGACTGTTTAAACCTCATGTTGCTACTACGAACCATGGTTTGTATGGGCAAGAGGAGTCCATTGAGCTCGATAAACTGTCCCTATGGGCCCAATTGTCAATCCCACAGATTCACAGAGGTTCGAAAACTGCCAGGTCGGTCAAGAAACGGAACTACGGTAGTTCTTGGGGTCAGCAGGAGCATGACGAACTATTTTCCTTTTCCTTTAGCAGACCATCCATGAATGAAACCGTTCTTTCCGGAAAAATAATTATGCGCTTTACATTCAAGTTACAGAGGGTAGGCATATCAATCCCTCGCGCGATGAATGGAGTTGCCTCCTTTAGCCTGAGGGGCCTCACGTGCCCTAGGATGGATTTTATCTAGGGCATTCTCGGGTTCTTCAGCTCCCCCTAGTAATCAGTCAACCATCCAAGTACTAACAATGTACGAAGTTTCTTTCAGCGCCTTTATTAGCACAGCGCTGTAATGTATGTCGGTTTATTATAATTATACTATAGCATTTATTCTTGTAATATACTTATTAAACTTGAATCAAACGTAAAAAAGGATGCTAATAATCAAAATATAGGGATGGAAGAATTAAACAGTGTTTGCTATACTTGGCTATAAAAAGTACTAAATTAAGTGACTTGAATAAGAATAACAGCGTTTAGGCCCAGGGTCGCAGGTTCGAATCGGACAAATGGCTCTAGTAAATTTTAAATGCAGTAAAAAAAAATCGTTCGGTTTGTCGCTTTCCGGAAGGGACGGAAAAATAGAATAACCATAGCTAAAATGAAGTATCTCCGAAGAGCGGCAGGAAAAACAAGAAGAGCCTGTATAAGAAATGACAGAGTTAGAGAAAAATTAAATGTCCAGCCTCTGGGGCAAATAAAAAAAAGACAGCTAAAGGTGTTTCGTCAGAGATATCTGGCTTGACTCTAAAGGAATAATGATAAAGTAAAAGAAAAAGACTAAGAATAAACGGCCTTCTATTCCCAATGGGTGCAAATCCGGCAAATGGTCCTAGGAATTTTTAAAGGCAGTAGGAAATCGTTGGTTTTGCCGTTAAGCCCGTGCGATGTCGGGTAATCGTTAAATATTTAACCTGAATAGAATAAAATAGGCATCCTACTTTATCATTCTCTAATTAGCCAGCGTATAATATATAAACAGAGTATATATATAAACAGAGTTATATATATAAACAGAGTATATATATAAACAGAGTATATATATAAAAGCGTTGTTAAATGAAAAAACAATAGCAGAAAAGCAACTTAATACAAGCGTTTTTATTTCGGTTTCTCATCCCTCCAATATAATAAGAAAAAAAAGTTTCTATAATATTATGAGTATTCTTTCAAAAGTAAAAACATAGAAACACAAAGTATGTTCAATACTATATCTTTACTATCATTAAATTCATATTACGTTTTTGTTTTTGTTACTTTCACTTACCTTTTTTTTTTTCCCTTGGCGCGAAAGGCCGTTCACTCGCGTTTCACGATGCAATTTGTAGTGTAGGGTCATCACTCCCTACGCCTAATTTTGTGAGTGGCCACCATTTGGCTGACGGGTCTCACATACCCGGGGGAGAGGCTGTGAGTGAATTCCCATTTCATTACATCCTTATAAAAGCCCCGCCGGGACTGGGATTCGAATTCGCAACCTGCAGAATGAGAGACTAGGGCGCAAACCACTCAGCCACGGGGTCCCCTACTTTCACTTACCTATATATGAAATATATATTAAGGGAAAGCATTGCGATCGCGAAAATTTTCGAATTTTGATTTTCAACGGAAATACACGTTTTAGGGTCCCCTGAGTCTAAATAACCAAGTCCCGCAAAAAGGTCTTGTGTGTGTGTGTGTGTGTGTGTGTGTGTGTGTGTGTGTGTGTAGTAACTCCCGGGCGGAAACGGTAAGTCCTATGAAACTGAAATTTCATATTTAGACAACTATACCGAGACGTGACAAACTTTTTCATCAAATGAGCTTACCAGAAGAGGCACTTTATACCATGCATTTTGCCCTTTTTTCGATTTCTCGAAACGGTTACGACGATTTTGATTAAACTTGCTATATCGATGTAAAATTTAATGGGCTTTAATATGATGTAGGTTTTATTCTGATTCGGCTTAAATGCCGATATTTTAAATTTTCTTCTTCTAAAGTACCTTTAATTTTGTAGATTCAATAAAAATAACTATATTTTCATGTTAACGCTGATGAAAAACAGGTAAATATATAAATTGAATAAATTCGATACCCAACTAAAGGAGAAAACAGAAAAAATATTTTTTGAATGCAATTTTTCGTTTTTGAACATAAGAGCGGTAATATACATGTATGGTATACCGTTGGAAAGATTTTAGAAAAAATATTATCTAATGCACAAGCTTTTAAAAGTTAATAGATAGTGATGAAATGAACATAAAACTAACTGATTATTTTAGATAATACTATAATAGACTTTCTAATGAAACACATGTTTCTATATAAATTTAATTTAATTAATTCCTTGATAGTTTCACGTATTTTTATCTCTAACTGTTTTTGAAAATTCTTTCATTGATTTTAAAAATGGAGGTAAGTGAATGTCGTGTGTTGCCCGCACCAGATTTTTTATTTATATTAGAAGGACGTATCATTAGTTAGTCTGCAATGATATACTGAAACCATTACAAAGAATTCGTAATACGGTTATTTTCAACAAGTTCAGGATTTTATAACTATTACATAGTTATACCGTAACCTTACTTTCCAATTTAAATGTAAGGTAATAAATCGAATACTAGGAGAGGAATGCATTACCACTTGAGGTATAAAACACTACAGGCAGGTCAGGACTGAGGCCCCACTTCTCGTCCAAGGACGTTCACTGCTCGGGTCGGCGAGCATACTCGTATGTCGCTCCGGGCGTAGGAATAATACTATTTTTAATACTACGATAGGATTTCATTTCACTTCAATCTACCTATATACGAAATATACAGTAAAAGAAAGTATTGTGTTTGTGAATTTTTTTAAATTCCAGTTTTCAACGGAAAGAAACTCTTTGAAGCATCATTATTTCAAATAAAAAGGCCTCTATGGTTAGATAAGTAAGCTACAAAATAAATGGTAGCAAGTAAGTAAAATAAAAAACCAAATAAAAAAAAATCGTGGAAAAACTGAATGGCCAAACATACATACAAAAAATCAAGTGGGGGCAACACACGACTTTTGACACACGGTGAGCGATACGATATGTAAATTTCTTTCGAATCTAAAAAATTGAATGTATTTTAGAGTAAAGAAATTTAAAATATCGGCATTTAAGCCCTGTCAGACTATTTCAATGAAAAGAAACAGTCATGTATTAATGCCCATTTAGATTTACACGTTGAAGTGTTTCACAAGACATTTTCAAGCCCGTAATTGTAAATTAGCCCATTTACATATTGTATTATTTTAAGAAACTGTAAATATCAATAAAATGTTTTTAAAAAAATATAAATCTGGTGCGGGCTACACACGACTTTTACTTACCTCCGTTTTGTAAATCGATTAAAAAATTTTCAATTACAGTTAGTGATAAAAATTATTAAAACTATTAAGGAATTAATAAAATGGAATTTCTTTAGAAGCTTTGTTTTATTTAAAAATCTAAGATATTATTATCTAAAATAATTAGTTAGTTTTATCGGCTTTTCATCACTCTTTATTACCTTTTACAAGCTCTTGTGTATTAGATAACATTTTTTTCTAAAATGTTTAGCTTTCCAACGGTATATCATACATTTATATTACTGCTCTTATGTTCAAAAACAAAAAATTGCATTAAATTTTTTTTTTCAGTTTTCTCCTTTAGTTGTTTTTTAAATTCGCAAAACTTACATACTTAGCTGTTATTTATCAATGCAAACAAGATAATTTGGTTATTTTTATAGAATCTACAAAATTAACGTACTTCAGAAGAAGAAAATTTAAAATATCTGCATTTAAGCCCTTTCACACAATTTTAATCAGAATGAAAACTACATGATATTAAAGCCCATTAAATTTTACATCGATATAGCGAGTTTAATCAAAATCGTCGGAACCGTTTTCGAGAAAATCGAAAAAAAGGTGCAAAATGCATGGTATAAAGTGGCTCTTCTGGTAAGCTCATTTTGATGAAAAAGGTTTGTAACGTCTCGGGCGCATATTTGTCTTAAATATGAAATTTCAGTTTCATAGGACTTACCGTTTCCGCCCGGGAGTTATCACACACACACACCTTTTTTCGGGACTTGGTTATTTGTACTCAGGGGACCCTAAAATGTGTATTTCCGTTGAAAACTGGAATTCGAAAATTTTCACGATCGCAATACTTTCTCTTACTATATATATAGTAAGTGAAAGTAAAAATATATTTACACCAATATAGCGATTTAATCAGAATCGTCACAGCCGTTTTGAGAAAATCGAAAAAAAAAATGCAAAAAGGAATGGTATAAATTGGCTCTTCTGGTTTTCTGATTTTGTTGAAAACGTTACTTAAACATCTCAGACCTATACGCTCCTAAAATTTGAAATTTGAGTTTTAAACAACTTATCGTTATTGAACTTATACTTAAAAATACTTCGGAAAAAAATTAGACATGTGGGTTTCTGTTCTGTCAGATGACATCTATTTTAAAAGCTCGATTCAAACCGGAATATTTCAGGGATCAATTATTGATCAGCCATTATAAATAATTCGTATACATGAAATTCTACTCTGTGCTGACAACTTAACAACATAGCTGACGAACGGGGAAAATACCAACAGAAATTACGAGATTTCAACTTTCATTTGGGTGCTCACAACGTTATATAATGTGTTAAATAATTACAATACTTAATATTCGAGGACCGATCCGGTTATTTTTGATAGTCTACTCCACGTTAAAACGTTAACTCATTCTTACTTTTATTTAACTATATATGAAATATATAGTAAGAGAAAGTATTGCGATCGTGAAAATTTTCTAATTCCAGTTTTCGGAAATACGCGTTTTAGGGTCCGCTGAGTCCAAATAATCAAGTCCCGCAAAAAAGTCTGTGTGTGCGGTGACTCCTAGGCGAAAACTAAAATTTCATACTTAAGGCAACTATACGCCCGAGATGTTACAGAAACTTTTTCATCAAAATCAGTTGACCACAAGATGTACTTTCATACAATGCATTTTGCACCTTGTTAGCATTTTCTCAAAATCGGCTCTAACGATTTTGATTAAACTCTATCTATCATGTAGATTTCATTCTGATTGAAATAGTTGGAAAGGGCTTAAATGCCGACATTTTAATTTTTCGTCCCCTAAAGTACCTTTAATTTTGTAGATACTAGAAAAATTACCATATCATCTTGTTAACATTGATAAATAACAGCTAAATATGCAAGTTGAGCGAATTTAAAAAACAACTAAAGGAGAAAACTGAAAACATATTTTTTTAATACATTTTTTTTTTGTTTTTGGACATAAGAACAGTAATATACAGGTATGATATACCGTTGGAAAGCTAAAGATTTTAGAAAAATATGATTTTATACACAAGCTTTTAAAAGTTAATAGAGAGTGATGAAAAGCCGATATAACTAACTGATTATTTTAGATAATAATATCTTAGATTTTAAAAAACAAAGCTTCTAAAGAAATTCCATTTTATTAATTCCTTAATAGTTTTAATAATTTTTATCACTAACTGTAATTGAAAATTTTTTAATCGATTTACAAACGGAGTAAGTAATATTTATTTATTTATTTACAAATATGCATCTACCTTGTAGGGTCATTAGCATGAATGATTTAATATATTTTTGAATAAAAACACATGTTTCTATAGAAATTCAATTTTATTAATTCTTTAATGGTTTCAATCATTTTTATCCCTAACTGTATTTGAAAATTCTTCAATTGATTTTACACGGGGGTAAGTGGAAGTCGTGTGTTGTCCGCACCAGATTTTTTTTATTTCATTTAACTATAAATGAAATATACAGAAAGGGAAGGTATTGCTATTGTAAAAACATTTGAAATTTGATTTTTCACTAAAAAAACACGTTTTCGGGTCTCCAGAGCCCAAATGAGCAAGTTTCGCAAAAATGTTTAAGTGCTTATGAGGTCAATCTACCTCCTAAAAAAATGAAATATCATATTTTAGGAGCTTATATGCCTGAGATGTCATAGCAACCTTTCTAACAAAATCGTCGAACCAGTAGACCTACTTAACACCATACATTTTGTAACCTACAAATTATAATTGAACTCGCTGTGTCGATATAAATTTAATATGATGTAAGTTTCATTCTGATTGAAATAGATGGCATTTAGATGTTAAATTTTATCCATATTAAGTACCTTTAGTATTGTAATTTAAAAAAAACAAAAAACAAATATTCTCTGGTTACTATTTAAAAAAAAAAACGTGCAAATATATAAAATGAACGAATCAGATACCCAACTTAAGAAGAAAACAGCAAATATTATTTTTAATGTAATTTTCGTAATAAAAATAGGTTGATCGGAAGAAGGCAATTTGATAAAAAATAATTAGTTGTTTTCTTAATCTTTCAAAATCAGCAAAAATAAACATCAAAACGAGTCAACGTTTCGGGAGCCTTCCCCATCACCAGGACTAAAATACATTAACAAATTATTATTTAAAATTATAAAATAACGTTTTAATATACTAATTAAAATCATTATTAAAAAATATATAAAAATGTTATAAAATTATATTTACCTGAAATTCATTTAAAAATTAAAATATCTTTTTTTATTTTTTAATTATTTTATTGATAGTTACAACTGTACACAGTACAACAAGTAAATGAGCTATTTACAGAACATTGGGTTGGATATCTATTTTTAGTTAAAATTTTGTCAATAATTTATGTAATTTAAATTGTTTGTTTTTTAAATTACCACTAAGGAAAAACACCCATCTAAACTGACATATTCTTTGGCCGCTAATTGATTTGGGCCATCCTATGGAGTATAAATTGATATATTATTAAATATAGGCCAATAAGGCATGGTTTACAATTTTAATTTCCCTATTGCATCTGCATAGTGAGAACTTCTTTTTAATTTTTATTTGTTAAAGGACATAAGAATAGTCATTTAAAATAATAATATTACCGTTGGAAACAAAACAAGTAATGAAAAGCGCATACAATTTATTGTTGTATGTTATAATAGAATTGATCATTTAGTAAAACACATGTTTCTATCGAAACTCAAAGTAATTCCATAATCTTTTTTCATCTCTAACTTCATTACAAGGTTCTTAAATTGATTTAAATAACGAAGGTAAGTTTGTTTATTTATTTAACGTCACTTTATGCAACTATGGCTAATCGGACGATGCTATAGTGGGATTCCTAAATTTTGCCTATCCAGGTTTTATTAGGATAGGGATCTTTAACGAGTTCCTGACACCGCACAGGCTCGGGACCACCTTTTAACGTCCCCTCCGAAGGACGGCGTAACTATGGATTTTTACACCCATTAAAAAATCCTAGGACCATCTGCGGGTTTGAACCCGTGACCTTTAGCATGGGAGGCTGTTACGATAGCCACCCAGCTACAAGTGATCCCCTTCCATGGGTCATTCCACGGGTTCCCAGTCATTCCGGAATATTAGGGAATGAGGAAGTCGACAGAGCAGCAACAGAGGCACATTCACTAGAAGAAATAACGCCCTCTTTTATTTCATCATCTGAGCTGTTTCAGCCAATAAACGCTAAGATCATAGATGAATGGCAACAGTCTTGGACCGCTCTTGAAAACAACAAATTGAAAAATGTTAAACCGACCATCAGCTGCCGGGTCTCATCATCAAGAAAGTGCAGGCGTGAAGAGGTAGTTATCGCCCGCCTGAGGATAGGACACTGCCGTTTCACTCATGAGCACCTCATGGCTCGAAGGGATCCCCCTCGATGTCAACTGTGTAAACTGGCTCTCACAGTAAGTCATATTTTTGAAGAGTGTCCTCGTTATAGTAGGGAATTTGTAAAATGTTGCGTACCACGTAAAGTCTCGGAGGCATTGAGCGATAGTGATCGGGCCGTCGATGGTGTCATTCAATTGGTAAAGAGCATTCGTTTATATCACCTCATTTAACACATTCATGCTATTTTACGCAATTTTTGATATTTTACTCACAATTTTTTTTTTTTTTTTCTCTTCATCATAGGTAAGTTAATCGTCTTCTGAAGACGTTTTGGGCAATAATAACCACTCGCAGTTTTTTGCCCTTAAAACCAAAACAACCAACAACAACGAAGGTAAGTGAAAGTCGTGTGTTGTGCGCATTTTTTATATAAGGAATGCTACAAATATATTGGGAAAAATGTTGACAAATTTTTTGAAGCTTGTGAAATTTCCAGAAGTCCACATTTCTCTGACCACGCCTTAGAGATCTATTGAGTAAATTGCGAGAAAAATGTTAACTAGTTTCCTTTTGGTCGTCCACACAAGAGGATTCCATGCGAACTCGCAGAATTCCAAGGAAGACTAAGTCCAAACTAACGGACCACTACAAAAGTTTAAATGGCAAAGAAATTTATCAGATGCATTTAAGACTAACTTATGACGTCGTTAGAAAGCCAGGCATAGCAATGCGCATTCTTCGACCGTTGGAGAACGTGAGTGGAAAAGGAACAGGTATCATTAGATGTAATTAGTGACTTAATAGAACAGGTGACAGCCGGTAACCGGGTACTTCGAGGTACTGATGTAATCCAGTCTGATAATGATCGATAAGGTATCAAAGGGGTCGTGGCCTACTGGTCCAGAACGATGGAGATCACAGAAGAGCCAAAACGCTCAAGCAGATATTTTACATTTTACCAAAAAGGTGCCCTAAAATACTTATTCAAAATAAGAAATAACTGTTCAAAAGTTTAACTTAACTATAAGGAGGAATTTTAGGGTCAAGCTAAAAACGAGATAGAGGGAAGATGCCATTGAAGGGTGAAGGGGGGTAAATATGGTAAATCTGCCCCCGCATTTTTGACTCAAACTTGGGAAATATATTTGGTGTTCAAAAAACCTCTTTTTTCGATTTAATTATATTTTTAATGGTAAAATTTGAAATAAATTAATGTTGATTTCTTCTCTGATTCTTAGGAGTCAAAGACAATAATAATATATATATATATATATATATATATATATATATATATATATATATATGATCATGATTCTTAAACATAAGACGATTTTCAACAGAAGAAAGAAAATCAAAATATATGTTTTCTTAACCTTCTGGAAAAGTGTCAATTAACGATTTTTTTTTTTTTTTTTTCAGAAAATGTCTTTTATAATCTTCTATACACAGCATTTTTTTTTCGCATTTTTCGAGGTGGTGAAACAATATGAAAAGAATAAAAAACTCATTTTTTTTCTTAAATAAAAGATAGATCTTTAAAAATAAATCACAATAGTTCTTATTTCTCCATTTTTTCTCAATCTGCTGGTGTTCCTCAAGGCAGCATCCTAGACCTGTTCTTTATACAGTCTATACAGCTGATATCCCAACCCATCCAAACACTTTACTTTCTACCAATGCTGATGACATGTGTGTGCTATCAGTAGATAATGATCCTGTTACAGCATCCCACACTCTTCAATCTCACGTCCGAGACCTTGAAGTATGGTGCCAGAAATGAAGGATTAAAATTAATTCTAACAAATCCCACCAGATAACCTTTACCCTTCGTCGTAAACCACTTCCACTACAGTATCCTCTAATGACACTCCGCTAGCCCCTGTTGAACAGATTCGATACTTAGGACTCCACCTTGATAAACGTTTAACTTGGAATCCCCATACAAGACTGAAACGACAAGAAACTGCCCGACGTTTTCGACTACTTGAACACTTACTGGACAAACGCTCCAACCATCCTCTTAATTATAAAAGACTTATTTATATGACCATCATCAGACCGATATGGACTTACGGAGTAGAGCTATGGGGTTCTACTAAACCATCGAACTCATCTCGTATCCAATCCTTACATTCCAAAATCCTTGTAAAATCATCAATGCACTTAATTTCGTCACAAATAAACTCATCCATAAAGACCTTAATATTCAATATGTCGGTGACTTAGCCCGTATGAGGTACCGTTCCTTCCATGACAAACTCCATTCCCACCCTAAACCTTTCGTTTCAATCCATGATTCCTCATCGATCCCTGATAATCCTCCGAGGCGTCCGAAAAGAAGATGGCCACAAGTTAACAAAACCTTTTTCATCAAAATGAGCTTACCAGAAGATCCACTTTATACCATGCATTTTGCACCTTTTTTCGATTTTCTCAAAAACGGTTCCGACGATTTTGATTAAACTCGCTATATCGATGTAAAATTTAATGAGCTTTAATATCATGTAGTTATCATTCTGATTAAAATGGTTTGACAGTGCTTAAATGCCGATATTTTACATTTTTTTCCTGTATTTAATTTAGTAGATTTTATAAAAGTAAATATATTATTTTGTTACCACCGATGATATACACATAAATATATGATTGAACGAATTCGATTTCTAACTAAAGGAGAAAAATGAGCAAATATTTTTTTAATGTAATTTTTTTATGTTGAACATAACAATAGTAATATACACGTATAATATACCGTGTATATTACTATTAAATTAACTATAATTAAATATATTAATTAAATATATTACTATTAAGCTAAAGCTTTAAGAATAAATATTATCTAATGCACAAAGTTGTAAAAGTTAATAAAGAGTGATGAAAAGCCGATAAAACTGATTATTTTAGATAATAATATAATTGATTTTTTAATAAAACACATGTTTCTATAGAAATTCAATTTAACTAATTCTTTAATGGTTTCACGTATTTTAATCTGATTAAAGAATTTTCAAATACAGCTAGAGATAAAAATGAGTGAACCCATTAAATAATTAATTAAATGGGATTTCTATAGAAGCATTTGTTTCATTAAAAAATCTGTTATATTATAATCTAAAATAATGATGGAGTTTTGTTGACCGTTGAGAAATTAGATGAGGAAGATGGTTGGGGGTGCGGTCATAAATTAAAAACACACATTTAAAATAAGATGAGGAAGATGGTTGGGGGTGCGGTCATAAATTAAAAACACACATTTAAAATAAATGTTATTTTAATTATGTGCCGACGTTTCGGCCTACAATGTGGGCCTTCATCAGGGGTGACTACGTGAAGGCATTGCCTGCAGGAGTCTAATTAGATGAGGAAGATGGTTGGGGGTGCGGTCATAAATTAAAAACACACATTTAAAATAAATGTTATTTTAATTATGTTCCGACGTTTCGGCCTACAATGTGGGCCTTCATCAGGGGTGACTACGTGAAGGCACTCCTGCAGGCAATGCCTTCACGTAGTCACCCCTGATGAAGGCCCACATTGTAGGCCGAAACGTCGGCACATAATTAAAATAACATTTACATTTAAAATAAGTGTTATTTTAATTATGTGCCGACGTTTCGGCCTACAATGTGGGCCTTCATCAGGGCTAAAAGAAACAAGATAACAACCAATGTAATTATAGACTTAATAATGCGTTAGGTATATTATTTTAAATGTGTGTTTTTAATGTATGACCGATCAGCTGATGCGCCAGATGGTAACAGTCGCACTTAACTTCGTCTCTGAGATTTTTGATTTTTCAAAAGGATTTTCATCGATTCCAGTCTCGAAAAAGCTGCCAGCTTTTTGGACATCAACAGCAGTAAGGTTTGGAGTATTATTTCGGTAAGCAGAGTAATTTTTTTTTACCGCAAACAGTGAATGCAGAGTCAATAGGCTTGACACAAAGGGTAGCCATATTTCCTCATATCAGCTGATTGCTGGTATTGGGAATATATACTTATTACTTGTTTCCCTTTAACATTCTTATATTACTATCTTTTTTTTATATATGAAATGCGATATTTTCATCAAGTGATGTCTTCTAAAACGGCAAGTAAAAGATCAAGATCAGCAGGTTCAAATTCGTCTCCCACTAAACAAAGACCCCGTCGTGATAACAATAAGAAGTTACCAACACAAGCGAACCCTTCAAGTAACACTTTGAAATCTGAACCCCAGCCTGGCCCATCATCACAGGAGATGACAGATGAATCTCCTTTTTTCACACCGAATCCATTTCAAATCCTCCATAGTGAAAAAGAAGACATGGAATCTGCCCCTACACCAAGGGAACCACCACCTCCCCCGATATTTGTCAAAAATATTAAAAATTTTCAACTTCTTTGTGCACAACTTAATAAATTAACCAACCCTGGTAGCTACTCATGTCTGAATAGAACAAATGACACTAAAATATCTCCGGATAGTGCTGAAACCTACAGGAAAGTAGTAAAATATCTGACAGACACCAAGGCCGAGTTCCATACTTATCAGCTACGCCAGGAGAGAGCACTGAGGGTTGTAATAAGAAACTTGCATCCCTCGACACCAACTGAAGTTATTAAAGAAGAACTGATGGAGATGGGATATAAGGTGCGCCAAGTCACCAACGTTTTGAAAGATAAAGTTCAACTTCCAATGTTTTTTGTTGATCTAGAACCATCGACAGGAGTCGAAAAAATCTACGATCTTAAACGACTGTACTACAGCTGTGTAAGAGTTGAGAAGCCCTACATGAAAAAGGATATAGTTCAATGCCATAATTGTCAGGCATATGGCCATACTAAATCTTATTGCCACCATATACCACGCTGTGTGAAATGCGGAAAAGAGCATAGGACAGGAGAATGCACTAAACCGAAGTCATCACCCGCAGTATGTGCTCATTGCCTCAAGGATCATCCAGCCAACTACAAGGGATGCCAAATATATAAAAATCTAAAGACCAGATTTCAAAAACCTCAAGAACCAGAAACAGCAAGAATAACAAGATCTAGAAGAGAACCATCTAAATTTGTAGATACCAATGTCTCATTTGCCCACTTACTTGGAGGTGGGGACCAGAGTAATGAAGCCGAGGCCCTGCCGAAACAACTTTTACCTCAGCATTCTCCATCCATTCCACAACAAACTATTCCGCAAAATTTTCCTATTCTTCAAAAAACTCCTCAACATCAAATTTCCCACATCCCTTCTCCATCAAATGCCACAGACCTTACCAGTCTCATGACATCCTTCATCTCCGAAATCAAATCCCTTGTTATGCCTCTAATATCACTTCTTACGAACCTTGTATCAAATCTCATTCCTGCCTTACAAAAACCATAAATGACCTCACCTAATTCCTTATCCATTCTCCTTTGGAATGCGAATGGTGTTAGAAATCACACTGACGAACTGACAGCGTTGTTGCAAGACAAAACAATTGACGTTGCACTTATTACTGAAACTAGACTAACCACTAAACAGCTTTTCAAAATACCGCAGTACATAACATACCGTACAGACCACCCAAACGGCAAAGCTCATGCCGGTTCTACTATCATTGTCCATCAATCCCTCTCTCATCATTTACTTCCACTTCCTACCTATGATTTCCTGCAAGCCACAGCTATAGTAATCAAGACTTTTTCCTATCCGGTAACTATTACATCAGCATATTGCCCTCCCAAACACTCCATTTCCAACACCGAATTTGCATCCTTCCTGGATTCCTTAGGAAATCATTTTATTCTGGGTGGAGATCTAAACGCCAAGCACCAGCAGTGGGGTTTTAGAACCACGAATTCTCGTGAAAGAAATTTGCTGACTGCTCTGAATTCCCGAAATTTTAACCTCATACCTCCTGACTCCCCTACCTACTGGCCAACAGATCCTAACCGTAATCCAGATATCCTCGACTTCTTCATCCACAGCGGATTAGGCTACCTGAACTATTCCGTAACTCGCCTTGATGAACTATCCTCTGACCATAGTCCACTGATCCTTAAAGTATCTCTAACTCCTATTCCGAAACCCATTCCACCATCATTTATCCGAGGCCCTGTCAACTGGAACCTCTTCCGCCAAATCCTCACCGATAATATTGACCTCAGTGTGACCCTCAAAACACCGGATGACCTTGATGATTCCGTCTACTCGTTTACAACCGCCATTCAGCAAGCTGTCTGGACTGCCTCCTCTCCTAAGCACTCCAATAGAACTCCTCAGCAAAACCATTTACCTCAACACCTAGCTGACCTCATCCATGCAAAACGCCGAGCCAGATCATTATGGCAAAGAACCCGACACCCAACAGATCGCCGCTCCTATAACTTTTATTGTAGGCAATTAAAGCGGGAGTTGGCGACCTTCCGTTCCCAGTCCTTTCATTCCTACCTCTCCTCTCTATCAGCTCGAGATAATTCCCTGTGGAATGTGACCAAAAAGATCCTAAAATACCATAAAGTTTCCCATCCTCTCCGGCGTGGTGATGACTCCTGGGCTGCGTCTGATGAAGATAAAGCCGAGGAATTCGCCACACACCTCTCCAAAGTATTCACTCCTCACCCGGAATCCAACAGAAATCATACCACAACAGTTCAAGAATTCCTTTTCTCACCAATACCTCTTTCCCTACCTCCTAAAGCTATTAATCCATCTGAGGTGAAATATCTTCTTCAAAAACTGACCCTGCGTAAATCTCCTGGACACGATCTCCTTACCCCCCAGATCCTGCGACAACTTCCCCAGAAAGCCATTATTTTTCTTACATACATCTACAACTGCATCCTTCGCACCACCTATTTTCCTCTCTTATGGAAACATTCCACAATCATTCTATTCCTAAAACCAGGTAAACCTTCCAGTAACACTTCATCCTACAGACCTATAAGTCTACTCCCCATCCTCTCAAAAATCTTCGAAAAGCTCCTTCTAAAACGAATCCTGCCTATATTAGAATCTCACAACCTTCCTTCCCACCAGTTTGGTTTCCGTTCTCATCATTCCACTGTTCAACAAGGACTCCGAGTTGTAGACCATATTTCCTCAGCCCTCGAATGTAAAGAGTATTGTTCTGGTGCGTTTCTGGACATAGCGCAAGCTTTTGACCGGGTATGGCACGCTGGATTACTCTTCAAGCTTAAAACGCATTTACCCCAGTCTCTCTACCTCATTCTAAGATCCTATCTCTCAAACCGCTCCTTCCAAGTACGCTGTAGTGTAGAATTTTCCAACTTTTATCCCGTTGAGGCCGGTGTTCCTCAGGGCAGCGTCCTGGGACCCGTTCTCTACATCCTTTACACCGCTGATATTCCTAATCATCCTGACACCTTTCTGGCAACATTTGCAGATGACACCGCCATCCTATCATCCAGTTCCGATCCCGAAACTGCATCCTTAATCCTGCAAAGACACCTTTGTCTTATCGAAGACTGGTGTGGTGCTTGGCGCATAAAGGTAAACGAGGCCAAATGCAAACACGTAACCTTCACTCTTCGACGAAACTCCTGTCCGCCAGTTTACTTCAATTCCATTCCTATTCCTCCTTCAGATACAGTCCGCTATCTTGGCTTACTACTAGACAAAAGACTGACGTGGAACCCACATACAAGACTTAAAAGAAAAGAACTCAATCGACGATTCGGACAGTTATACAGACTGTTAAACAGAAAATCTGAACTTACAGTTGACAACAAATTATTAATTTATAAGACAATACTGAAGCCCATCTGGACCTACGGACTTGAACTGTGGGGGACAGCTAAACATTCTAACATCAAACGCATTCAATCCTTTCAATCCAAAGTCCTCCGAATAATAGTAAATGCTCCTTATTATGTATCCAACTATACCTTGCACCACGACCTTAATGTTCCATTTATTTCAGACCTAATTCCATCCAAATTTTTCAAATTCCATCAGGACCTCATTCATCATCCTAATCCTTTAGCACGATCCCTATCCAGCTCCACTCATCCATACAACCCACCTAGAAGGTTGAAACGGCAGTGGCCCCGAGATATATTGTAAATACATATGCTGGAGTTCTGACACTGGTCAGATTCTCCTCTCAAGTGCGGTGTGATTGTGGCTATGGCGCCCTCACTTAGCTTCCGCTGGCTCTCACCAGTGATGCGGCTGAGAGGGAGGCGCTGGGATCCTTTGGACTCTGCTTGTCCTTCCACAAGTGGGGGGGACAAGCCACGTCCGGGGTTCCCGAGCTGATTGTAAATATTGTACATAGGTATGAATGTGACATGTTTTGTTTATTTATTTGTTAACTTCATTTGTTTGTATTTATTTTGTCTACTTAATTTTGTTATTGTATACGTTTACTTATTTTGATTTTATTTTATGTAATTTGACTTTCCTTTTGTTTATATTGTAAATATTGTATGAATGAGATCCTGTAGCACTATTATTATTGTCTATTATGACAAATTGTAATATATACGAATAAAAAAAAAAAATAAATAAAAAAAAAAAAAAAAAAAAAAAAAAAAAATTTATGACCGCACCCCCAACCATCTTCCTCATCTAATAATCTAAAATAATCTCCTAATTTTATCGCCTTTTCATCACTCTTTATTTTATTTTTCTAAAATATTTATCCTTCAAACGGTATATCATACATGTATATTACTGTTTCATGTACAAAAACAGAAAATTGCATTAAATTTTTTTTAGTTTTCTCCTTTAGTTGTTTTTCAAATTCACCAACGTGCATATTTGTTATATAGCTGTTATTTCTCAATGCTAACAAGATAATATGGTTATTTTTATAAAATCTACAAAATTAAAGGTACTTTAGAGGAAGAAAATATCGGCATTTAAGCCCTATCAGACTATTTCAATCAGAATAAAACCTACATATTGTAAAATCCCATTAAATTTTACATCGATATAGCGAGTTTTATCAAAATCATAAGAGCTATTTTCGAGAAAATCGTTAAAAGGTGCAAAATGTATAGTATAAAGTGGTTAGCTAATTTTGACGAAAAAGTTGCTGTAACGTCTCGGGCTTATAGTTGTCTTAAATATAAAATTTCAGTTTCATAGGACTTTTCGTTTCCACCCGGGAGTTACCACACACACACACGCACCTTTTTCCGGGACTTGGTCATTTGGCCACAGGAGACCCTAAAATTTACGATCGCAATACTTTCCCTTACTATATATTTTATATATAGGTAAGTGAAAGTAAAAATTGGTTACCATACGTTAGCAGAAACACCTACCTTCGAAAAGGACTACAAAAAACCTTATAATTAATATCCGGAAGGATACTTAAACTATCCTAGAAGGAAATACCATCAACTTCAGCAGCACCAACAAACCAATTAAACAGTATTTGAAAATCCAGTTCCCAAAAACATAGAACGGAGCTTAGATAGAAACGGACAACACATACCGATACTAATGTTACTTCATTGCAATGTATTTGTATTGTATACTATAGCTGTTGCTAGGGTCAAGCACAGGCTATAGCTTTGAGGCTATTAAGACTTTCTGTTTTTACAACAGTTTACTAGTATTACCAAATACAGTTGTAAATTTCCATAAATTAAAAAAAAGTAGATGAATCGTAGCAGACCGGAACATGAGGGGTACTCACTACGTTTGCTATAGCATTTGCTATGATATTTGTGTTATTTTGCTAAACCCGTCGAATTTCTAGTTTTTTCCTGTATAAAATTGATGGGTTTAGCACAATAGCACAAATAGCATGCTATAGCAAACGTTGTGAGTACCCCTATGTATTCTTCCCCTAAATAAGTGCGCTATAAAACACTTCCACTTTCTAAGAGATCCAACCTCTTTCCGATTTTTCACCACCTCTACACTGTGAATAAATAAAATTAGAGCAACCAAAACCAATTTCTGAAACGGTAAATTCGTTCTTCGCAACTATTGACCCTCCGCTATTGTAAACACAAGCGGAAACATCGCTATCCTAGCAACAGCTAGCCAGTGATACGCCTCACTAACTATCGAAGAGGCAGAGGAAGGGAAAAAATAAAGCAGAGAAGAAGGTGACTGGCGAGATCCCGGGGGAACATAACGGAAGCAACAATAGTCTTCCCAGACACGGGCAGACCTAGAGGGTGGCGAGGAACCGTTAACTTAACACTCATCACATTCCCAATTCCATCACTCCCACTCCAAATTTGAGTGACACACACACGAATGTACTACGAGCAGTTCCTAATCCTAATCCAGTGTTTTCGGTACATTCTTTTTTGGCTAAACTAGTTTTGAAATCTGTCATAATAGTTTTTAGAGACTTTTAGTAAAAATCAAATTAATTTTTTTTCTATAATAAAATCTTTTATCCCAACCCACCGATGAATTAAAACTAGTATCAATTTTCGATTTAAAAAAAATAAGTTATCATCTTATTAAAAAATATCAGAAAGAATTCATTGTCACCTCTGGAAAATTTAACTTTAAAATTGAAAAGATAGGAAAAAGATAAATTATAAACTGTAAAGGAACAGACAAGCTCACAGAAGAAAGCCTCGAGTTTTAAGAAAGAAAAAACAATTTCGATAATTTGTTTACGCATTTCTGGTAATTTAGGCATAATTAGGACAAACATAGAGGAGAAAAACATATCCTTGTAAAAAAAAATCACAAAATATTGTTGAGGTGAAAGAAATTTGCATATCAACGTTACAATTATAGATCTCACGACTGCTAGATATACCAGCTGGCCAGAGATGCTAGAGCTAAAGAAAAAGTCTTCCGTACTGGAAAAAACAACAGATCAGGTCTATCTATAATGTACTGCTTTATAGGAATAATAATAATAATTTATTTATTTATTATTATTTTTTTTTTTTTTAAACATCATTTATTGAAATTTACAACTGTACTCAAAAAAATACATCAAGTAAATATGATATTAGAAAAATGACATGGAAGAGACTTGTAGAAGAACTACCCAATGGTAGCACTCCTGTATATATTTTAAACTAGAAGGTCTCGGGGCCATCTCCTTTTCAGACGCCTCGGAGGATTGTCGGGAATTGAAGAGGAAGAAAGGATTGAAACTAGAGGATTAGGGTGGGAATGGAGTTTGTCATGAAAGGAATGGTATCTAGATCGGGCCAAATCAGCAACATACGGAATATTAAGGTCTTTGTGGATCAGTTTATTAGTTACAAAATAAGGAGCATTGAGGATTTCACGAAGGATTTTGGATTGTAGGGATTGGATACGGGAAGAATTTGATGGTTTAGTAGAGCCCCAAAGCTCTATATTTATTATTAGAAATTATTTTCTAATTCTTTTGAATAATACATATGAAAGTAAAAAAAGTCTTAGATGTCTTAGAGTAATAATAGAAGGGAGAAAAAAATACAGTCATGAAGTAAAAAATAAATACAAAAGACAAAGATAACGTAGAAAACCAAAATGACAAAATGATGGATATAATAAATTGATTTCTCGTATTAATGATTAAAAGAAAAAATAATAATAAAATAATTAAATATATATATTATAATTTTGTTTTAAATAATTCGGGGTTTAGGTCATTAAACTTATATATATATATATATATATATATATAATATATATATATATATATAACTAATTTAGATGATAGTTAAAAAAAAATTGAATAAAATATACAGTAATCCTTTTCTTCCTGTATAGAGCTTTGATCAAAAAATAAGTATATACAATGCCTATCTAATAAAAAATTAAAAAAAAAAAAAAAAAAAACAAGAGAAAAAATAATAATGAGTTCTATGGTAACACTTCTATATTTTTTTTTCTATTTGAACATATTCATTTGAAATATGTTCATGTCGAGATTCCTAGGAAATTGAATGGATAGGAAGTAATTGAATAGACGGGATTTAAGGGTTGGAAGGGTATTAGAGTTACGGATATGAGAAAGGATGGAGTTCCATACGGAAGAGGATCGGATAATGAAAGCTCTGTCGGAAGCTGCGATTCGATGGGGAAAAATATACAAATCAGAAAGCCGCGCACGAGTGTTGCGGGAATGAATCGAGGATTTGAATAGAAGCAGGTCAGAAATGTATGATGGAAGGCGGGATCGGATTACCTGGTAGAAGAAGGATGCCGAGAAGTACCTGCGACGACAGAAAGGATAAAGCCGCGGACTACCAGTTGGGAATCACTGTTCTATATATTCACTGGCATGCCTACCAATATCTCGCCAGCTAGAATTTTGAACTCATCAGTTTTTGTATTAAATCCGAAGCCAAAATTTTAGGATTCGTTACACTTCATTTGTGAATATTTTCTATAAGTATGATCGACGTATCTAGTGAGAGCAGTTTCCAAAGAAGGGTTCAGCTAATGCCATCAGAGAGAGCTGACTTCATATATATTTGTTTGTTGTTTATTTATTTATTTTTTAAATATATTTTATTGTATTTTACAACTGTATATATAATAAATACAACTAGTAAAATTGTTGAATTATAATAAAGGGGGTGAAAAGACTTGTGAAGAAACTACCAAGCGGTAGTACTTCAATATTCATTTAAGCTAGGTACCTAAGGCCATCTTCTTTTCAATTGCCTGGGAGGGTTATCAGGAATATGTGGAGGTGAGAGGCTGCGTACAAGGAGTTTTGTGTGTATTGGGAGTTTGGAATTAAAAGTGGTATATCTACTTCAAGATAGATCTGCAAAAAATGGGATATCAGGTAAATATGCATGATTTTATTTTTGACGAAGTAAGGAGCATTTAGGATTTTGCGAATGATTGGACGCGGGACGAATTAGATGGTTTAGTAAATGGACATATGTCCAGAAAGGCCTTATAATGATAACATAAATGAGTTTTCTGTAATAGAGTGGAAGTTTTGAACTCAAGTAAATGTTGTAGTAATTGGTATCAACGAGCGGTTTCTTTTCGTTTAAGTTTTTTTATGAGAATTCCAAGTAAGACGTTTGTCAATTTGGGTTTATTTATTTAATGTCACTTTGTGCTACTGTGGTTGTTAGGATAGTGGGAATCAGTGGATTTTGAAATATCCAAGTTTAATTAGGATAGAGATCGCAACCTGACATCGTACAGGCTAGGGTTCACTATCTTACTTCCCCTCTAAAGGACGGTATAACCGAAAATTTTTTACTCCCTATAAAAAAATCCTAGTTACATCTGAAGTCCGCGACGTTGTGCAAATAAGGCTGAAGACATTTTAAAAATTAGGGAGAAATTTGTTGAAATTATACAATTAACTGAAGCCTATTTTTAAGTTTTAATAAAGAGAGCACAATATTCATACGTAATAATAAGTTATGACATTATTGAAGCAAACGAGCTATACACTATAACTAAATATTATAAAGAAAACTAAGTTGTAACTTCTATTGGTATGAGAAATATAAATAAGTATAAATAATAAAGGTAAATTACTTAGGATGATTTAACCACTAGTAAAATACACCTTTCAGCGCTAAATACACATATATAGACAAACAGAAGCATCAGATAAACAAAAAAGTTAGTGTTTAATTTTAAAACATTCAGGGTCAAAGTTATTAATTTATTTTTCTTTGCAAATGATCGGTTTCAGTATGTTTACTTTAGTAAATCGCAATAACATAAGAGTCATAATAAACTGCAAATAGTAGAAGTGAGGTTATCAGCTTACACCTGTTTCGGTACAAGGCTTCATGTTACACCGCACCAAGGAATGTCTCCTAATGTAAGCGGATCATCGTTTCACGCAGATTATATCACAGTGTCTGCTAACTGTTTAATCCATGTAATTCTATAATGTATAATGCTATTTTTTTTAATATGGAATGCGCATATACTAAATTAAATATTTCCTACTTCCATGGTACATTAAATTGGATCTTTCCATTAAATATTCCATGCTTAAATTATACTAAAACTTTTAATATCCTCACGCAAGGCTAAAACGACAAGAAACTGCTCTAAGAGAGCGATTACTATAACACTTACTAGACAAAAGTTCAAAACTTCCAGTCTATTACAAAAACTCATTGACGTCAGCATTATCAGACCTATTTTGACCTATGAAATTAAGCTTTGGGGCTCTACTAAACCACATAATTTCTCCCGCATCCAATCCTCAAAATCCAGAATCCTAACTGCTCTTTACTTCGACACAAATAAAATCAACCATAATGACATTTGATATAAATCTATCTTGAAATAGATATACCGATTTCGATTACAAACTACCAAACCACATAAACCCAACAAGGCAACGTCTCAACCCCACATATTCCTGATAAGCCTCCCAGGCAATTGAAAAGAAGATGGTTTGGGTACCTTCTAGCTTAAATTTATCTTTTTTATTTTTTTTAAACATATTTATTGATATCTACAACTGTATTTAAGCAAAAATACATCAAGTAAATGTGATGGTTACATAGAAAATGGTCATGAAATACATGTAGAGACACTACCCAGAGGCAGCACTCTAAAAATATTCTAAACTAGAAGGTCTCGTGGCCATCTTCTTTTCAGACGCCTCGGAGGATTATCAGAGATCGATGAGGAAGCAAGGACTGAAACTAATGGATTGTAGTGGGAATGGAGTTTGTCATGGAAGGAACGGTCCGTGGTTCGGGCTAAGTAAGCGACATATAGAATATTAAGGTCTTAATGGATGAGTTTATTTGTGACGAAATAAGGAGCATTGAGGATTTTACGAAGGATTTTGGATTGTAAGGGTTGGATACGAGATGAGTTCGATGATTTAGTAGAGCCCCATAACTCTACTCCGTAAGTCCATATCGGTCTGATGATGGTCATATAAATAAGTCTTTTATAATTAAGAGGAAGGTCGGAGCGTTTGTCCAGTAAGTGTTCAAGTAGTCGAAAAAGTCGGACAGTTTCTTGTCGTTTCAGTCTTGTATAGGGATTCCAAGTTAAACGTTTACCAAGGTGGAGTCCTAGGTATCGAATCTGTCCAACAGGGGCTAGCGGAGGACATTAGAGTATCCTTAAATGACGCAAATGTTTACAGTATTACTGCAATGTTGAAATGAGGATCCCTCATTGATAAAAAAATTGCTGAACTATTAAATTCAAAATAAAAATCATTTTATACATGTACTCAAAGCCACTCTACGTCATCTTGGTAATTTTCTTTCTTATTTTGAATGATGTGTGTTGTTTATAATTGTGATTTTATATAATTTAAGTATTATATAATTTGAATTTCTATTTTCCTTTATTTTATATCGTGTAAATATGTTTATGTATTCCGCACTGCTTATTGGTTTAGTCAATTACTGTGTTATTGTACTTCTATTGAATTGCTGCTGGTGAACCTACACTGCCGGACAAAATTAAAGGATCACTTACAAATATTTATATTATTATTACATAAGAGATAAAAATAGGAATTCCTTTGTCCCAGACTGGACTTTGTGTTGTATCTTATCAAGTTAATCCTCTACCTGTTTATATTCCCACCCGTTTATGGAGAAAAGGGTCAGTTAATCCTCTTCTTTTCTTTCATCCTATCAGTAAATGGTTAGTTGTTAGCAAAGATTCATCTTATTGAAGATTTTCTAATATTTAAGAGACTTTAGTTTTTACTTGTGAGTTTAGTAAGAACGTTGTGATGGCCAACAGAAGAGCATTGGCCGAAAATGAATCAATTCGTGCTGTTGCTTTGAGTGAAGAAGGGTTTTCTCAAAGGCATATTGCGCAACGGCTTCAGCGGTCACAATCCGTAGTGTCCAGGGTGCTTAATAGGCACCGTCAAACTGGAGGGCATACAAGAAGAGTCGGACAAGGCCGTCCGAGGTCAACTTCCCACCGTGACAAGAGATTTTTACAACTGCATGCTCTTCGGGATCGCCGATCAACTGGTATCATTCTGCGTGGTCTCCTACAGAGGTTCAGGAATGTGCAAATTTCAGAGCGAACCGTGAGAAGACGACTCAACGATTATGGATTGACCTCCCATCCTTCAGCTACTGGACCTCTTCTCTCCAGGGAACACCGGGTTGAGCGCTTGAGGTTTGCTCGGGAGCACCTAAACTGGACTCAGGAAGATTGGAGCCTCGTATTATTCAGCGATGAGTCAAGATTCTGTCTCCGATCTCCAGATGGACGGGGAAAGGTATGGAGAAGACGGGGAGAGAGATATGCTCCATGCACTTTTTCTCCAAGGGTTGCGTTTGGTGGTGGGTCAGTGATGGTGTGGGAGAGGGGGGCATAAATTTAAACTCCCGTACAGAGTTGGTTCTTGTGAACCGTGGCTCTATAACTGCTGATAGGTACATTATGGAGGTACTTGAGCCACATGTAATACCTTTCGCCAAAAATATCGCAGGTAACTTTATTTTTAATCACGATAATACCCGACCTCATGTTGCTCAATCAGTGCAAAATTTACTCAGACAAGGAGAAATTGACGTTATGGTTTGGCCACCCAGAAGTCCAGATATGAACCCAATAGAGCATGTATGGGACATGCTTGGAAGACGTGACCGCGCCCGAGACCCACAAAATTTGGCAGATTTAAGGGAAATGTTAGTGGAAGAGTGGAACAACATCCCAGAACAACATGTAAGAGCCCTGGTCGCTAGAATGGGCAGGAGAATGGAAGCAATTATCAGAGCTAGAGGTGGGAATACCAATTATTGATCGTTTTCCTCGAATTCTTCCTTTTTATTCAGTTTTTTTATTTCATTTCATTTCAAAGATTCACTTTTTCATTTTGAGACTGTAGGACATTTTTATTTTTTGATTTGTTTTCCTATTAAAAATGACTAGAAAAGAATTTTTTATTTTTTATTACCCTTATAGTAAAGTGTGACTTCCAAAGAAAAAAGAATATTTTCAAAAATACCCTATACAGTTCAGTAATTTCAAAATATTGAAGTGATCCTTTAATTTTGTCCGGCAGTGCATTTCCCATATACTTAGTGAGATAGTGACTTCTACTTGCACTGAAAAAATGTATGTGATTTAATATGTATAAAGAATTTTTAAAAAAATGTTTTAAGTTCAAACCGATATTCCTTAGATGATAATGGTCTGATTTTGATAATTTTTTTTTGTTTCGTATGGACTTTGACTTAAACCTATTAACGCGTTTATTTACTTCAGAGAGAACGTGTTTTATAAGATTAGCAGATGAACGAACCTTTTTTTAATTGGATATTAAAACTTTTTTTTTTGGTCTTTGGAAGATTTATTATTAAAAATTACAATACAAAATAACTCTTTGGTATTCGAGGGACCTTATTTTTATTTACCAGCCAGGCTGCAAGACCAACGCCCAGTCATAAATACATGGACGAAGCGTTTAATAGACCCACTTCTTAACAGCGTTTACGACATTAAGGCAGAAATTATAAAATGGAAATGTAAACACCAATTGTACGAATTAAAAAAAAGGCTCTTTAATTTCCATGCCGACCACTTCAGCGGACAGCTTGCTTCACATTAGCCAGCGAGTGATGTAGTCCTAAATGTAGGTTAATTGTTCCTTTAGGCGAGGTCAATTGTGGTCAGTTCTACGCTCATGTCAATTCGCAAATTACTCTATCATTATGATTATTGAGGATGTAAATCGCCTATTTTACCTAAAAGTTGAGAGTAGAGATAATTTTTCATACCTTATATATTCGGGTTTTATTGGTTAATCTTTAAGTTTCTAACAAAATAAAATTATTGGAGCCTCCAAAAAATTTTATAAACTTATGAATGTATTAGTTGGAACAATCTCTTCTTTTTATTTATATATTTATTTATTATAACATATATAAAACTTGATTATAACAACGTTTAGAGGTACTTTCTATGCCTCATCTTCAGATTATTAAAAATCATCTAAAATGCAATTCAAAAAACATTATAAACAAAAACAAATATTATCAATAATTTAAAATTCAATTATCAACTACATATATACAATCTGTTTATAAAATAACTTAAATAAAAAATTTACTTACATATATTTCCATATTATATCATAATATTGGTCATACAATAATGTACTATTATTCATACATAGCCCCTATATACGAATTATTTTGTCAATTGTTGTTAAAATAATCTCTACATTGACTAATAAAAGAATGGAATTAGATGAAAGGTTAATTTAGTCTGCTTCATAGTTGGAATTATTTAGCAGTAAAATGTTAAAACGTTTATTATGTGATAGTGAACTTTTAAGTTTTACGTGAACTTTTAAATTATTACGTAAATAATTCCAACTATGAAGCAGACTAAATTAACCTTTTATCTAATTCCATTCTTGTACTAGTCAATGTTTTTAAATATCCACAACAAAATTTTATCCAGGTTAGAAATAGTACATTATTGTATGACCAATATTATGGAATATGGAAATATTTGTAAGTACAATTTTAATTAAAGTTATTTTATTAACAGATTGTATATATGTAGGTAATAATTGAATTTTTAATTATTGATAATATTTGTTATTGTTTGTATGGTTTTGCTTATAATATTGAATTGTATTTTAGATGCTTTTTAAAGATCTGAAGATGAGGCATAGAAAGTACCTCGAAACGTTACGTTGTTATAATCAAGTTTTATATATATATATATATATATATATATATATATATATATATATATATATTATAATAAATAAATATATAAATAAAAAGAAGAGATTGTTCCAATTAATACATTCATAATTAAAATTACTCTTCTATAATAATAATTGATATATTTATAAACTTAGTTTATTTTCTTTTTTAAGTGTGTAATATTTATAAACTTAGTTTTCTCATTCACATATTTCACGGTGAAAATTATCAAATATAGTTGTAGAAGGAAGGCACAACCAAGGATTTATTACTCCCATTAACCCATTCGAGACAGATTGCACACCGCGTGTGCTATAACAGTAATACAATTATCAGTTATTCTGAGTAAGCTAGTCGTGCTGAAGCAGTGTATAGTACAAGAAAACAAAACTTGGAATTAGTTTTACTGCGTACCAAGAACTCTAAAAATTACCTGAAGCCTTGCTTACAAAGAAAAAAAATCGTCTCCAATGGGTTAAAGAATCCTTAGACCATCTGCCGGGTTAGAACCTTTTGGGCGCATATTAGGATACAATTTTTTTTTTTTTTTTTTTTTAATAATTAATCGTAGTGTTCTGATTAGAAACCTGTATAAAAAAAAAAAAAAAAAAATCAACTTAAAACCTAACCAAGTTATTGAATTAAAACATTTTTAATCGGCCGCCATTTTTAAACTATTTAGCTGATATCAATGCCCATGAGTAAGGATCATCGTCGGATGCTCTGATATTTTTGGCCCAAAATTCGAAAGAAATGGTACAGTAGTTTTGGAAAAGAGCCACAACGTACGATGGACAGCGGGCAGACGGATTTTTTTATTTTTTTATTCGTAATTCAGTTTCTGGTTTATTTATTTATTTTATTTTTAGGACGATTACAATGTTCATTTTTTAAAACAATAAACCAAAACGCACTTTATGAAGTATACGAAATACTGGACATAAGCAGAGGTATCACAAGAAATTAAGGTACCCCCTTGAAAAATTCCTTGAACTTTTTTGTAACTCGCTTTTCAGCCCGCATACAATCAATCAGACATTTTCATATAATTTAAATTTTAACGAAGAGTTTTAAATTTTAAATAATTTAATATGGGTATATATTACATGATCATATATTATAATATCGTACAGAAGTGAAGAATTTATTTTCTTAATTACAGTTAAATATCGAATACTTATTAATTAGCTACATCTACATAAATATTCACTTATTTTATATTAAAAAAAGTGGTTAGTTGTTAGCGGTCACCATTATTCAGTTTCGAAGCCGAACCAAAAAGGAGTTGGGACAGTTATTAGGCAGTGTGACACAAGCCTTTAACAGTTGTAACTGTGACAGAAATACGCTGGCCGGTCGACATACCTAGTCCAAGCCTTGGAGTGGTCGCGTGCTAAGGCGTCATTACGGTTTACCTAACGGGAACCTAACTCACACCACTCATTGCTTAGCTAACCTTTCGTTTAACTCTTTGAAATTACACTAATCGTAGTTAAAGAATTAATTAAAGTTAAAAAAAAATATAAAACAGCTAAAAAATGTTTAAAACCATTAAAGGTTTTATATCGCAGTTGGAAAAGTTCTAACAGTTAATTTAGAAAAAATAAAATTATTACAGATATTAATATTTAATTAAAACTAAAAATATTGGGGATGTATAGTCGACTGTAGAAACTATTATAGGTGGAATAGTCAGGAATCAGTCATTTTTTGAAGAGTTTTTAATTTTGCCTGTTTTTAAGTTTTTAATTGTCTCACAAGCTTGAGCCGAAACGTTGGAAAAATTAAAAACTTTTCAAAAAATGACTGATTCCTGACTATTCCACCTATAAAACTAAAAATAATATCACATAATTCCAAATTCACAAAAAATTATTTCACTACATCAATTTATGCAAACTGTTTATATTAACCAAGAAATTCAATTCCCTTTAATTCCACTATTGATTAATTATGATTAAAATATCTGCGTAATGATTATTTATGTTTTTGGTGTCTAATAACACTTTCAGCACCTTTGCCGACGATTCAGCTATCTTGACATCCAACAAAGATTCCTCTAAGACACTTCAAGAACATCTGGACGACATAACTTGCTGGAAAAAAAATGGAAAATCAAAATGAATGAATCAAAGAGCCTGTTCGTCACATTTTCTCTAAAACATGACTCCTACCCTCAGGTCTTTTACAATGATATTCCAATACCAGTTTCGGACACAGTACGTTATTTAGGCCTTGACCTTGAAAAAAGTATAACATGGGAATACCACCTCAAACGAAAAAAGAAAAGAACTGAATCAACGATATGGACTTCTTTCGGGATTACTGGACAAACGTTCAAAATTATCATTGACAAACAAATTAACTATTTATGAAGCACTGATAAAACCTATTTGGGCTTATGGCATCGAGTTATAGGAAACTGCAAAAAAAGTCAAACACCAACATTATAAAATCATTTCAATCAAAATTACAAAGGAAAATTGTAAATGCCTCTTTTTATGTATCTAACGAGACACAACATACTGACCTAGACATTCCATTCGTTATTGCAACTGCAACTGATCGCAACAATAAATTTCACGACAGACTGGCCCTAAATTCAAACCAGCTGACTCAAAACCTATCAACTGCCACGAAACCATATAATCCGCCTAGAAGACTATCGAGGCGATGGCCAAGAGACCTTAAATACTGATAGTTATTTGTTTTGTTTTTTAATCTATCTTATGCAGTTTCGCACTTACATCATTTGTTAGCATATTTGCTTATTGCATAAGCAGATAGCAAATCTCATTGTACTGTTAAAACTTCTATAAATAAATAAATATTTTTTTAAAAATAACTTGGCCGTGAAAACAATTGTGCAATTAATTAATAATGAAATTAGGAATTTAGCCACTGAATTTTACTTTATCGTACTTATTATATAGATGTATAATCTAAATGAGTTTCATTATTTTTCACTCTGTCCTTTTTGAAATATTTTACTATAAATAGTACTGAGCTGGAAAATAGTTCTTTGAAAATTGATATTGGAAAAAGGATATAGCTACATGATCGAAATTTCTAAAACGAGTAGTGCAATGATAAGGCTATATAAGAAAAAATGATTCAGCGTGAAAATCATTTGTAACCTCCCTTTGTCATAGCGCGCTAAAGATTTCAGTTGATGTAATTATTCGTGATTTTTTTTAAGCCATTTTCTTGGCTACTTAAGTAATGTGTTGTAAGGACCATAAATTGTATGAAATACTATCATCATCAATCCAGTTTTTGTTCGGTTCTTAAATATGCAAAGTTACCGGAGTTAATATTTTTTAATGAAATCGTTATTTTGACATTCAAGAGAATTTTATAAGTCCGGAACAAGCTTAGTCTCAAAGACCAAATTTATATCACCTAAACTCATCTTATAGATAAGTAATCTGTATAAGTTTCATAAGTTTTCACTCAGTCCCTTTTGAGATATTTCTGTGTAAACATCGCGAAAAATGAATTTTCGCCAATTTTGAAAATTCATATAGAAAAAAAGATTTATGTTCTCAAATAGAAATTTTTACAGCAAGCAGGAATATGACTAAGCTGTATACGAAAAAATAATCAAAGGCGAGTCTCTTTTCCTTTCAATACTTTTATCTCTCTGAAAGTCTCGTTTTTTAGTCATTTTCGAAAAATTTTTAAACAACTTTCTTCACTATTTAGGAAATAGTCATAAGGACAAAAAATACGAAGCATGTCGTTAACTTATTGTCAATTTTCGTTTTGATTTTATATCTTAAAAATTAAAGGAATCAGAAAGATTTTTCCATCACATGTTTTGTCCGTGAAAGCAGACTTAAAACGGCTGCAACACTAAAAGTATTGGTTAAAAAAAAAAATTATTTATGGTTTTACATTCACGAAAGGATAGAAAATAACTGGTCCAAAAATCACAAATGTTAAGCGGCAAAATTAATGAAAATTGGACGATTTCAAATAAGTTGACCCATATGACTTTTTATATATGCAATAGAGAGGTGGCAGAGTATAGGTATGTACCTTTTAATGTTTATTATCTTTTAATTTATAAAAATTGTGTTGTTAGAATCCTTGAAAATGGCCTAAGGCTGAAACGTGGAGGTAATAAAAAAAAAAGTTGCTGAACAAAAAATGTGGATCATTTATTTTTTTAAGAACCTATAATTAAAATTATTCACACACAAAACATAAATACATACATAAAAAAAAATATATATGGTATATATATATTCTTTTATTTCATTTCTAGTTAATACAGAGGTTTGTAGGTGTCATTATGAGGAAATGAGCCAAATTAAACATGATGACATAGTTGGGCTAGGAGGGATTTCAAGGAATATAGCAACCTACGCCATTAGAAGAAAAATGCCAGAGATCCAAGTGAGAAAAGTTACGACTTAACTGCGTAATTGAGCTGCCAGACACCCGCATCGTTTAATGTACTCCAAGACCATTCTCACTCCGCCTTATGCTGGTATTATTTGTATGTCAATAGCAGAAAAGAAATGTTTTTATTACTCTACTTCTAAAACGACTGTTAAAACTAAATAAATAAAAACAAATCAGATCTAAAACTCAAAAAAAAATATCCTACAGTCGAGCCAAGTTGCTAGAACCCAAGCCAGGGCTAAAAATCGTAACTTCAAAAAACAATAGACCAGGTCTGAGCAGTTAAATATCAGGTATAATGCAGCCTCCTTAAATAGCTTAATTTGTTCATAACGTATTAATTTAATTAATTTGTTATTAATCAACCCTAAGTTTAATTGGTCTATGCTTCTAAATATAATTTAAGTAAATAAAAACAAAATATTTACAAGGAAACTTTCGAAGGACAATTGGCAATTGGTTTCCTTAACTTATTAGCCACATAACAATTGTTTCGGTAATTATCAATGTTTTTAAAGCAGGAGTAAAAATATTAAGAATAACGGAATATATTTTTATATTATACTAGCTGACCCGACAGACAAAGTCCTGTCTGAACTATGTCTTAGCAAAGTCGGTCAAGCTGTTCACGCGTGATGCGATGACCAAGAAAGATGGGGATTCAATTTTATGTATCTAGATACAGCAATCATTATTACGTTTAAAATATTAGAAAAAAAAATAAATAAAACTACCCACCAAAGTAATTTTTCTCTTTTTTTTCGTTCATAGCATCCTTCTCTACTGACAGAAACATAACAAATAAAGAATTGGAGAAATTAGTTAAGCCGTTCACGTAATGCCATGCATGAGGGAAATGGCATTTATATATATATATATATATATATATATATATATATAATATATATATATATATATATATATATATATTATTAATTATGATTAGTTCAATATTAGAACCATT
This sequence comes from Piezodorus guildinii, assembly GCA_023052935.1. NCBI lineage: Eukaryota > Metazoa > Arthropoda > Insecta > Hemiptera > Pentatomidae > Piezodorus > Piezodorus guildinii. The sequence continues at coordinate 75,155,976 of CM041298.1, read as the reverse complement.
TTAAACAAATGCTAAAAAATATTAAATATAATTAAACAATTTTTTTTTTTTTTTTTATTTCGTATAAGATACGGATGTCAAGCTATTATTAAAAACACTTCCACCGATGGCGGGTCATTGTGTAGAACAATACAAATACACCAAAGGTAGTTGGTAAAAGTGTCCAAGTGATAAAATGTCCTTAACACACATTGACTTTAGAAAACTTTTTTTTTACACAATCCTCTCGATTGATTTCATAGCATTCAATGCAAGGCTGTGGCAAAAGGTCTCCTATTCATGGTAACAACCTCATCCATATCACCTTAGTAATTCGTTTCACGATAGATATAATATTCTTTAATATTAATAATAGGCTTACCGAACCCGAAGGTTCGATACCGATACCACCATATTCCGTCTATACAGACTCGTCCAATGTTCTCCGTTCAAGCCCAAGCCCCCAAGATCAGCCTTAACGCAATCCTCCCTTCGACGTTTCGGCCTACTTTTCGGACACCTACCAGTCGGATCGACGAATACCAACTTCCTCGGAATCCGTTCCTCACCAAGCCCAGCAAATTTACTCGCCCAATTGAGTCTCCGCGACGCTATCAACTCAATTATATTCACAGGGTACAAAATCCGCAATTCCGCAAAGTGCAACCTTCTAAACTCCCCAGTGGTCTCATCTCTCTTCGTACCAAATATTTTACGCAGTACCTTTTTTTGGAAAACCTTAAGCCGTTGTTCGTCCTTCAAAGCAAGCGGCCCCGTTTCACATCCGTAAAGAACCGTTGGAAGAATAATAGTTTTATTAATTCTAACCTTTAAGTTTTTAGATAGAAGCCGTGAGCTAAGTAACTTAGCAACTGAATAATAACACGCATTTCCCACCTTTAGCCGGGACTTTATTTCTTCCTGGATTTCATTTTTTCTTGTTATCATTGAATTTAAATACTTGAATTTCTCTACGTGTTCAAAAGTATGTCCTGATATATCAATATCACCAAGATCGCCACCGTTTCTGCTATTAATCATATATAATAATTCTTTAACGTCTTAAAATATTTATTCCTCTAAGTATATATATATATATATATATATATATATATATATATATATATAGTGTGTGTGATTAGAGGAGTTTTAAACAACCGAGTGAGACTTCAGAGTGAATGAACCACCAAATCTAAATTTAAAAATAAATTCCTGCCCATTTAGGTGAGCAGTTTTATTTATTTTATTTTTTTTCTATAGTACTTTCCATTCATGTATTATTTGAAATATTTTAACCCGAAACTGCCTTGTAATAAATAGGATTATTTTAATAAACAATTTTGAATACTTAATTATTAATTTTTACAATTCAATAGATAGAATTGAAAACAAACTATAGCTTGAACAATTTTTAATAAAATGACAATAATTAAAAAACATAGTAATTTTCAAGATTACTACGCCAAAAGCTTCAAATCTACATAAATGAAGAGATATATAACTATGGACTGTCTTTTGTGTAATTTATCTTACTTAGAATAAGATGAATTGTGAACAATTTTGAATAATCAGTATTCGAATTGCAAAAATATCTCGGACCTATTCACATATATTTTTCCCTTAAGTTTTTTTTCAGTTTTTTTTTTAAAGCATTGTGAGGTTTTTTTTTTCATCATTTAACGCCACTATATGCTACTTTGGCTAATTGGAAGATGCTACAATGGGAGTCCTAAATTTCACCTATTCAGACGCTATTAAAGTGGAGGAATCTTTAACGAGTACCAACATCACACAAGCTTGGAACCACCTTTTTACATCCCCTCCGAAGGACGGAATATGAAATTAATCACAATTAAATTATAATGAACAAATTTAAGTGTGATTGGGCTGGAACAAATAAAAATTGTAGGGGGCGGGGCGGTGTCAAAATATCAACCGCTATCCTTCTTCCCTAGAATAGACGCTGATTCAAAAGGATAATAAATAATAATTATGAAAGAAAGCAGAAATTATTGTCATACACTTTTAATAATACAAACATAACATAAAACTCATACCAATACACTTATAAAAAAAAAAATGAAAGAAACTTTAAATAATTGGAGTGGAATTAAACAAAATAATTAATAATCAAAACAAAATGAGAAACAGAGAATAAATTAAATAAAAAAAAAAAATGTGTATACTGATCTACGAAGACGGTTGGTACTCTTGGTTGGTGACTCACTCGCACTTCCAAAAGGTCGCTGTGGGACGAATATATTGTAGCGATGGATGGTGGCTGGGTTGGCTCTACTGTCTCAATATTAAACGTAAACACATTGATCTGTGTAATAATTTAAGAATGTAGAAGAGATCTTGCTGGGGCAAAGACTGAGCAAGTAGAGCGTCGAGTGTGAATACGACGCAATGAACCGTAAGTTTTTTTGTTTTTTTTAACAACATAAGTATTACAGTTATATAGCTACATTTAATGTTAAAAATGATGTATTTTATTCTTAAAATAACTATAGCATAACTAAGATTTTTTTACTCCTATCAAAAGATCCCAAGCAAACTGCCAGATTGGGACCCTTGAGCATAGAAGGCTATTATGCTAGCCACTAAACTACAGATGAGCCCAAGTCAGAAAGGTGTCACACTACTTACAGACTCTAATTAAGCCAAAAAGGACAGCTAGTCCTACCGGTGTTGCCAACTTCTTTCAGCCACGGAATAAATGTCACATAGATCCAAATTGGCATATTCGACGTTGCTAATACGACGCCGTAATATTCTTATCCAATATGCTGAGTGTAAACTCATATAAACATAACAGCACGGTAAATAACAATACAATGTTTTCAACTTCATTTTAACCATATAGTACACCTATTTCAACTCCGTCAATTCATTTTCCCGACGTATTTCGTATAAATCAGTCTCTTCTTTATTAAGTTAACCATGCCCAGAGGCAAAAGAGGGAATATTATTATGTATCCCCGTTGTGATATATATCTTCTTCTTTTTTTTTTTTGACATTTTATGTATTATTTGACGAATAAATGGAGGATTTAAAAAAATAAACCAGAATCTCTCCTACCTATCCGAACGTGAGAAATCAGTCGGTGTACCTCAAGGCAGTGTCTTAGGTCTATTTATTCACACGTTTGATACCATTATACTTGACCATTATAGCACTCTTCTCACTGCTGAATTTACTTTCATCCTTTCATGTATTCCACTTACTCCTGTTTAACATAACTGCTACTCAAGACTCATAACAAACGTCTTACTTGAAATCTTCATACTGGATAAATAAAGGATTAAGCTCAGGGATCCATCAAACCATCAAAATCCTTAGAAAAACTAGAAAATTCTATTACATTTTTACGAATAAGCTCATTCAGAAATACTGAAAATAGGTGGTAGTTCCTAGAAAAGATGTTATCAAGTGTTAATTGATTTGGCCAATTATATAGAATATTAAACAAACAAAAAAACGCAGGTATTTATTGAAAACAAGTAGCCAATTTACAAGACAATTCTAAAACCTATGGACATGTAGACTTTAACTGTGGGAAACAATTTTTTTACAGCATAGTGTAAATATTTTTATTGGAGTTCTGACACTGGCGAGATTCTCCCCTCAAATGCTGTATTTGTGGCTTTAGCCCTCTCATTCGGCTTGCGCTGTGTCTTTATCCAATGACGCAAATGAGAGAGAGGCGCTAGGATCCCTCGGTTTCCTACATATGGAGGGAAAACCTAGTCTCGCGTCCCCACGAATTGTAAATATTAGATACAGGTATGCTTGCTTTTTAGATTTTCATTTATTCTTAAAATTTGTACAAATTGAATTACTTTTTATCATGTCCATTTTATATCATTATTTTGTAAAGGGCCTAGCCGGGGTAAAAAATAACAAAACTATTTTTTCTCCTGAACGGAGCAACTCAAAATTTTGACTCACGTTTTCAAAATAAAAAAAAATGTTATTTGTAATTCTTATAGAAATCCATTAACATATATTTTTTTTCGTGAATGTCGGTTGATCCGTTCAGGAGAAAAAATCGTTTTTTTTTTATTTTTCACCCTGGGGTACACTTGCGATAAAATTGAAAAAAATATATGTTACAGAGGACCCTCCAATAAGACAAAGTAGCGAAAAATTGGAGGTGTACCAAACCATCATAACCAGAAAATATTTTTTTGAGAAATTAAAAAAAATTTTTGACCAACTTTTTCATGGAAAAATTTTTAAAAAAATATTTTTTGAAACCTATTTGTAAAATCCATAACATATATTTTTTCGTGAACATCGGTTGAGCTGTTCAGGAGAAAACATTTTTTTTTTTTAAACATTTAGGGGCTAAAAATTTGCGTAAAGTTGTTTCTCACAGGTATGACTCAATGGTATAAATTTGGTTCTAATACACGCGGGGGCAGATTTCACATGCTTACCCGGCTAGACCCTTTGTTATAATATATGACTGTGGTGATTTAGCAATATTATTACTATCTTAATTATGAAAAATTGTAACATTACTCAATTAAGTAAAATGTCACTCAATTTTCCAATCGTCGCAAGTATTTCCTCGGATCATTCCTTTACCAAGTTATCCAATCCCACCTCCCATCATACATTTTTGACCTCCTACAATTAAAATCCTCTGTCCATCCCCGTTGTACACGCTCCAGGCCTTCAGATTTATACAGTGCTGCCCACCGAACTGCACATTTCGACAGATCCTTTCTCATTCGATCCCCAATCCTATGGAATTCTATTCCTTCTTCCACCCTTCACTCCAACTCCCTTTCTACCTTCAAAATTGTAAATAAGTTTGTTTCTTTTGTGGTTGTTGTTTTCATTCATTCACACTTAAATATGCCTAGTTTATATGAGTAATTCTAAACTAAAAAGCCCTTTTTCTACATTCTGTATATTTTATTCTAAAGGGACATGTCCTAGGACAATAAAGAATTTATTTATTATTACTATTAAAGTTGCTAGAGTATGAAAAAGTATTTTAAATAAGCCAATTGTATTCTTGTGTAAATATGGTATGAATGTAGTATAAACGTTATTATATCTTTCACCACTATTATTAATGTCCTAAATGTGAGATTGTAATATTACTCAATAAAATGGTTTTAAAAAAATAATAAAATAATCCAATAAAATCTTATTTTTTTTTTTTTTTTAGAGAGTACGACATTTTCCAAGGAATTTTTCCCACTGTCTTACGCCATAACCTTCAAGGATGATTGTACGACTCAACCAGCTGATCACATACTCCGCATCGTAAAAGAATAGAATAACATCACAACTATAAACAGCCCATATCAGAGTGATGTAAGCAACTGACACTCCTGACTCAGACCTGTGGGCGATATTAACTGGGATAATTTAGAGCTGACAGTGGGGCAAGGCCGTATCATTTCCCTGATAAAGAGATGATGCGCTAGTTTTACCGTCGGGATGACGCGCCACGCCAGCGATTTTAGGCATTACTGGAATACTGCTATCAACACCACTTTTTTTTTTTTTTTTTTTTTTTTTTTTTTTAAATTATATTTTATTGAATTTTACAACTGTATATTACATAAATACAATAAGTAAAAGTGATGAATTATAATAAAAGGCGTATAAGGCTTGTGAAGAAACTACCCAGCGGTAGTACTTCGATGTTTATTTAAGTAAGTAGATCCCGAGGCCATCTTCAACACCACTTTTAAGGAGGAAATAGCAATTTATATTCAGTTAGGAAATAGCAAAGTATTGCATAATAATAGAAATGTAAAGATCTGTAAATGACTCAAAAACAGGACCAGATAGCTACTTAAAAGTACGAAAAGGACTAATTTTACTATTTCGAAGGATATGCCCGATTTTAATATTTTATGTTGCTGAGTTTCTCAATGAATTTTATGTAGGTTAATCATGATCAAGTCACTATGAATTTATTTAAATTTATTTATTTTCCTTTATACTTTTGAATATGTTGAGAAATTCAAATATTTAGGTTCAATGATAACAAGAAAAATGAAATCCAGGAAGAAATAAAGTACCGGCAAAAGGCGAGAAATGTGTGTTATTATTCAGTTGCTAAATTACTTAGCTCGCGGGTTCTGTGTGTTATTCCAACGGTTCTTAATGGATGTAAGAAGTGGCAGCTTACTTTGAAGGATTAACAACGGCTTAGATTTTCGAAAATAAGGTACTTCCTATAATATTTGGTCTAAAGAGAAATGAGACCACTGGATAGTTTAGAAGGTTGCACTTCGCGGAATTGCGGATTTTTTAGCCTATCAATATAATTGAGTTAATAGCATCGCGGAGACTCAAATGGGCGAGTAAATTAGTTGGGCTCGGTGAGGAACGGATTCCAAAAGAGTTGGTATTTGTCGATCTGACTAGTAGGCGTCCGAAAAGTAGGCCGAAGCGTCGATTAGAAGGATTGCGTTAATCTCGGGGGCTTGGGCTTGAACGGTCAACATTGGACGAGTCAGTGCAGGCGAAATATGGTGGTAGCGGCATCGAACCTTCGGGTTCCGTATTATTATTATTTTCCTTCCCTGCATAGCATGTTGTAGCTCAAAAGCATCATTAAAAGCTAAATCCTTTTTCATAGGAATCGTGTCAATGTCATCCATTTATGTGAGCACCTCCTCGGTCATGTGGTCTTATAGGAGATTAAATTGTTCTGACCCAAAATCGTTCCATGAGGAAAATTGTTCTCTGATTTTGATGGTTCACGAACTATGCTTTTCATATTTACATAATAATGAATAAAACAATATTAAACAGCTTGAGAAAGCAAATTACTTCCCAATGACTCTCCAGGGATTCCTAACTCAAAACCTTTTATGGACTAACGATATTTCTCTAATTACCAGAGAATCCATTATTGTTTTCAAACAGCTTCTACCTACTGATTTTGTGATTCATTCCCTGGTTTCGATATTTCAAATATGATGGTTCCATTATCAACTTTGTAGTCTTGTGATATATCGATACTAAAAGAAGTATTTCAGTTAGGAAAAATTATTATTACTTCGGAATCGTTTTGAACAAACGACATAGTGTTGATCGCCGAATTCCATTGTGAGGGCATCTTCTTCACCAGCCTACATTATTAACCACTTAGCATTAACATTCAGCTCTTCCCACGTTTTTTTCCATCCTTTCCTAATTTTTTCTCAGAGTTTCGATTTCGTCAGTCAGGTCAATGTCCCACCTTTCAGGCTGCTAATGTGACCGAACTTTCCCAACTGGATATGTAGTATATTTGAACTGATTATATATCCAAGAAAAAATAACGATATATAGATTGATTGTCTTTTTAAGGATTGTCTATTTTAAGTCGGTAGGAGTATAACCAGACAAGAATACTACATAAATGACTTCAAAAATTTAATGAACAACATAAACTGAGACAGAGATGCGAAATGTCTAGAGTTTTTTATTCGAACAAATTGGCTCAGTGTATTATTGAAGATGGTGGGTATCTAAGAAGACTCAATTTTGCATGTAGGCATTGCAGCAGGGTAAAAAATTAATTTTATATCTTAATTTCTATAAACTAATTTAGCTACCGCAGAGCCAATAAATAAAATGTCCAATAATTTGGAACTGATTTTAAAATATAAGGCAACTGGATTTTAGTATGAATTTGAGTACACTGAGAAATTTAATTGAAGATCCGATTATATAAACTAAATAATTCCTGAGCTTTTTTGGTTGTCTTTTGATTATTATTGTATACTCTTTGTAAGTTGTTACGGTTATGGATAAAGTAGTTGTTTTATTTTTACTTTCACTTACCTACCTATATATGAAATATATAGTAAGGGAAAGTATAGCGATCGTGAAAACTTTCGAAGTGGAATTTTCACCGAAAATACACGTTTTTAGGTCTTCTGAGTCCAATGATCAAGTCAAGCACACTGTGTGTGTGTCTTTGTGTGGTAAGTCTAGCGCGAAAACTAAAAGTCGCACGAAACTAGAATTTAATATTTAAAACAACTATATTAGCCCAATAGAAATAGGATTTTGGCTAGAAAAAGGTGGGATAAATTTAATTTTTGGGCACGATTGTTTGTACTGCTCTCCTTATTAAAAACCCAAGTTTTCACACTTTTTACCATTGTGCGTTTTCCGCCATCTTGAAAAAACCTCTTAAAAAAAGCACTTTTTTTCAGTTTTTTACTTCTAAATCTCTTACTGGACATTTTAGAGCAAACTTTGTCGTTAGCAATTTTAAAGAACAGCATACTGTTTGGTATGAAACATATTGGGAAATTCGGAACACTTACTGAGATACGTGGTTGTCAATATTGGCCTAATTGTCAAAAAAACTCAAAATGTCAGAAAAGTCAGTGGTTTCGCTTCAATAACTATTTTGGTGTGCAGTTTATTAAAAAATACATAAGATACAATCTTTTAGAGCATTAAATTGTTAACAAGGTGGATGTATACGATTTTTAATTACTCCTAATATACACCAAGAAATGTTAAAATAACATTTTTAATGAAAGTGCTCTGTTAAGAAATAAATAAAATACTCCATTTTAATTACATCTTCTAAACGGAATATTATCTTAAAACCATCATTGTGTATGATGAATGTGTAGGAATTCATCAACGAAGCGAACGTTTTTCTGTTTTTTTAGGAACTATGAGGCATATGAACAACAAATCATGGCAATAATACCTTTGATGTTCCCCACTGAAGAAAATATAAGAAGTACAAACAGCTCTGAAAGCGCTCGTCGTTCCAGGCTAGTGTCTTGTTCAGTTGTTTTAATGGTGAAATGTTTCCGCCAAAGCCACATGATGACATGAATTCAGAAGATCTTTTAGTTTTGGTGACGGCTATAGCGACAGATAATGTTTATTTCTGCAAACCTGGAAGACGGGGCATAGCAGATATGTTCTACTCCACAAAATCTATTAAATATAAACATCTAGTGGAAACATTTTTTTTATCCATGCTATTAAAGAAAAATTCCTAATGTCTGTTTATTGTGGTGATATGGACACTTCTATAGATGAGTTGCAGTAAGAGCTAATCTCGATTTGGCACGTCGACCTCCAACAAGGGATTCATTTAAATTTCATAATTTTAAATTTCATTTCAAATGTTTTTAAAAATTCTTAAATTGAGATGAATAACGGACGTAAGTGAAAGTCCTGTTTTGTGCGCTTTTTATTTTCTTTGTTCAGTTAGTGTATTTAAGTATATATATATATATATATATATATATATATATATATATTTTTTTTTTTTTTTTTTATGTATATCAGTATATTCATAGCATTATAAGGTAAATAGCTATGTCTGCAATATAACCACCTGTCATTGGGTAATACGCCATTAGGTCGGCATTCTTTATAAATAAATAAATATATGTGTAATGTACAAATATAAGAAACTTCATTTAATAATAGTTTGAATAAAAACTTCCGCTTCAACCCATTTCTCCAGAATGCCTTGGCGATTTCCTTTCTCCAGAGAGCTCGCTAAGCGCATTAAAAGTTCCTCCTTGCTCAACCGCCGGAAAAATCCGATTTCCCAGCAACCATGATTTCCTCTCTACTTCAGCTATTATCAAGGGTTGCCGGAAAACTCGAAAGAACAATCTGTTGATGTACGTCAGACCAAGAGACAACTATTCATGGAGTGATATTGATACAACCTTTAGCTTTTATGAGTTATTAAATTTTTAGAAAGATAATATTCGTTTAATGACATAAGAAACAAAAAATTAGTCACTACATTTTATCCAAAAGTACTTATTACAGAGAGGTGTAATCTGTATAACACGTATAAATATTGACTATTCAAAACGCACTGAAAATATTTTTTAATATATACCAAATAAAATTTATTTTATAAATAAATTAGAAAATAAGATATACTGAAAGATAATTCAACAAAATAAGAAATAATGACATACTTTTGGATTTCATGAAAGTTACTGTCCTTGGAACGAGAATGCCAAATAAGGTTGAAATATTTCTTCAACCCGCTACTTTCAAAAACGGTATAAAAAACATAAAATAATAACATATTTAACTACGCATTATTAACAAAGAATAATTTATTAAAAAAAAAAAAAAACTATTGATAATTACCTATAACCTGGAATGTGTAGTAAGCAATATATTGACATACCTGAAAGAAAGAAAAAGGAATTAGTATATTTACACTATTTTTTAATCTACTATGAAATCAATTAGAATATATATATATATATATATATATATATATATATATATATATATATATATATACTGTGGCTAATCGGACGATGCTACAGTGGGAGTCCTAAATTTTGCCTATCCAGGTTTTATTAGGATAGGGATCTTTAACGATTACCTGACATCGCACAGGCTCGGGACTACCTTTTAACATCTCCTCCGAAGGAGGGCATAACTAAGGATTTTTTTATTCTCATTAATAAATCCTAGGATATAAATCTTTTTTAATACTACAAAACATTATTTTCTTTCAATATTAAAAAATAAAAAAAACTAACTTAAAGCAAAATAACAGTAAAAACGGCAGTACAGATACTTATTCTCTCAATGCTAATTAATATATCAATGAATTAAAAATAGAAGATAAGCAATAATTAAAAGTTTTCAAGTTTTACATTGAAAGCTGACGGGTGACCGAAATTACACCATGCGAATTTTTACTGGCTGAACTTTTTTTAAAAAGTCATTTATGGATAATTACATGTAATACAAACTATTTTATATATATTTACAGTCATTATTTAATATATTAAATTGATTAATTTACATTGATAAAGACTATAGTTGATTTATTAATATTGCAGAAAGTGGTTTATTATAAAATTACAGATCAATAGTTAAAAGAAATTGTACACAGTAATTGATTTATTTCAAACTGCGATGGCTTGATGAGAAGCGAACATAATAGGGGTACTCACTACGTTTGCTATAGCATGCTATTTGTGTTATTTTGCTTAACCGTCGGGTTTCTACAGATTATTTCCTGCATAAAATTGATGGGTTTAGCACAATAGCACAAATAGCATGCCTATAACAAACGTAGTGAGTACCCCTAATATAGTGCATATCACTGCAATTGCTATATTTTATTACAGCTGCATGAGACCATTATCTTTTCAGTAAATTATAAAACGAAGACACAAAGTTATGCAGTTTTAATAATATTTAATGTTTGATTTTCTGTTTTTATTTAACAAAAAAAAAACTAACAGTAGAATTAGTAGTTCAAAACTAAGCTACCAAGCAAATCACAATTGTATATTTATTTCAAAGAGCTCATCTTCTATCGCATTATTTTGTTTTAACTTTCACTTACCTATATAAATAGAGTATTGTGATCGCGAAAATTTTCAAAATCGAGTTTTCATCGGAAACTCCAGTTTTCATTGGAAATCACGTTTTAGATTCCCCTGAGTTCTAATAAATAGGTCCCCCAAAAATGTGTGTGAGTGTGTCGTACAAAACTGAAATTTAATATTTATTACCTCTATACGCCCGAGATGTTACAGCAACTTTTTCATTAATATCAGCTAACCAGAGGAGCCACTTTATACCACGCATTTTGCACCTTTTTACGATTTTCTCAAAAACAGCTCTAACGATTTTGATTAAACTCTAAATATCGATGTAAAATTTGATGGGCTTTAATATGATGTAGGTTTCATTCTGATTGAAATAGTCTGACAGGCCTTAAATGCCGATATTTTAAATTTTCTTCCTCTAAAGTACCTTTGATTCTATAAAAATATCCATATAATCTTTTTAGCATTAATAAAAATCAGGCAAATATAGTTGAACGAATTCAATATCCGATTAAAGGATAAAAGAGCAAAAATATTAGTTTATCCAATTTTTGTGTTTTTGAAGATATAAACAGTAATACAGATGTATAATAAACCGTTGGAAAGGTGATGTTTTAAAAAATACATATATTTAGTAAACAAAATTTTAGTTGATAAAAGTGATGAAAAATGATTGATTTTCGTAGTATAATTTAAAAACACGTGTTTCTATCAAAACACTGTGTAATTAATCCTTTCAAAATTAGTTTTATCTTTTAATGTATATAAAATTTCTCAAATTGATTTTAAGAACGGAGGTAAGTGAGAGTGATGTGTTGTGGGCACCGGATTTTTCATATATATATTCAAATTTATAAGTTTTGAGAAGAGTTCTTATTATCGGGGATCTAGAGGATTTAGATAAAGAAGATTTAGTATTCAAAGTATTTTCTGATTATGGAATTATTAAATAAAATAAACAGTGAAGAACAATAATTTAACACTTTTAAAGTGTCACTTAAAATTCCTTTCAAAAGATGAAAGATATGAAGAGAAATTATCGAAGATGGCTTCCATCGAGATACCGAGGTGTATGACAAAACCTATTTATTAATCGATTGAGCAAACAATTCAATAGCTCCCATTAATTGATATTATAACGCATTTCAAGATTGTGATCAATATTATCTGTCCTTATAATCCTTTTACAGTGAAGTATGTTCAGTTCATGATTACAATGACATATTTATAAGTAGATTTAAGTTGAAGCGAAAAAAATAGGACGTTTTTTATGTCTCTGGGATAAAAAAACTATTTATTTGTATTGTTATATTTTTACTTTCACTTACTATATATAGTAATGGAAAGTATTGCGACCGTGAAAATTTTCGAATTACGGTTTTCAACGAAATACACGTTTTAGGGTCCCCTGAGTCCAAATAACCAAGTCCCAAAAAAAGGTCTGTGTGTGTGGTAACTCCCGGGCGGAAACGGTAGGTCCTATAAAACTGAAATTTCATATTTAAGACAAATATGCGCGCTAGACGTTACAAAACCTTTTTAATTAATATGAGCTTACCAGAAGATCCACTTTATACTATGCATTTTGCACCTTTTTTTCGATTTTCTTGAAAATTGTTTCCGACAATTTTGAGTAAACTCGCTATATCGATGTAGAATTTAATGGGCTTTAATATCATGCAGTTTACATTCTAATTAAAATGGTCTGACAGGGCTTAAATGCCGATATTTTACATTTTTTTTACTAAAGTACCTTTAATTTTGTAGATTTTGTAAAAATAAATATATTATCTTGTTACCACTGATGAAAAACACATAAATATACAAGTTGAACGAATTCAATATCTAACTAAAGGAGCAAAACTGAAAAAATATGTTTTTAATGCAATTTCATTATTTTGAACGTAGCAACAGTAATATGCACGTATAATATACCGTTGGAAAGCCAAAGCTTTTAGAATAAATATTATCTAATGAACAAACTTGTAAAAGTTAATAAAGAGTGATGAAAAGCCGATAAATCTGATTATTTTAATTAATAATACAATAGATTTTTTAATAAAACACATGTTTCTATATAAATTCAATTTAATTATTTCTTTAGTGGTTTCACGTGTTTTAATCTCTAACTGTATTTGAAAATCCTTTCATTGATTTTAAAAATCTGGTGCGGGCAACACACGACTTTCACTTACCTAAATTTTTAAAATCAATGAAAGAATTTTCAAATACAGTTAAAAAATACGCGAAATTATTAAGGAATTAATTAAATTAAATTTCTATAGAAACATGTGTTTGATTCAAAAATCTATTATATTATTATCTAAAATAATCAGTTAGTTTTATGTTCATTTCATCACTCTCTATTAACTTTTAAAAGCTTGTGTATGAGATGATAATTTTTCTAAAATCTTTAGCTTTCCAACGGTATATCATACATGTATATTACTGCTCTTATGTTTAAAAACAAAAAATTGCATTAAAAAAATATTTTTTCTGTTTTCTCCTTTAGTTGGGTATCGAATTTATTCAATTTATATATTTACCAGTTTTTCATCAGCGTTAACAAGATAATCTAGTTATTATTATTGAATCTACAAAATTAAAGGTACTTTAGGGGAAGAAAATTTAAAATATCGGCATTTAAGCCCTGTCAGACCATTTTTATCTAAATAAAACCTACATGATATTAAAGCCCATTAAATTTTACATCGATATAGCGAGTTTAATCAAAATCGTCGGAACCGTTGAGAAAATCGAAAAAAGGTGCAAAATGCATGGTATAAAGTGCCTCTTCTGGTAGGCTCATTTTGATGAAAAAAGTTTTGTCACGTCTCGGGCGTATAGTTGTCTTAAATATGAAATTTCAGTTTCATAGGACTTACCGTTTCCGCCCGGGAGTTACCACAGACACACACACACACACACACACACACACACACACACACACACACACACACACACACAGACCTTTTTGCGGGACTTGGTTATTTGGACTCAGGGGACCCTAAAACGTGTATTTCCGTTGAAAACTGGAATTCGAAAATTTTCACGATCGCAATACTTTCCCTTACTATATATAGTAAGTGAAAGTAAAAATGGAGGTAAGTGAAAGTCGTGTGTTGTCCGCGCCAGATTTTTAGTTTAATGGTAAAATTTATGCTCCTATAGTAATCGTTATAAGATTAAGTGACTTAATCATTAAAAAAATAAAACCCAATAAGGAAACTTTATGACACATATGAGAATGAAAATATACGTAATGCGACACCTGTATGATCTGAATGAACTCCATCAATTTTCACTTAGTCCCTATAGAGATATTCCACTAAAAATATTCCTAAGCTTGAAAAAAACCGTTCTTTAAAAACTTATATTAAAAAAATCTGGTGCTGGCGACACACGACTTTCACATACCACGACTGTTATAATTTATTTAAAAACTATTAGCGATACTTGAATTTAAAAAATATTTAAGTTGATTTTAATAAAACGTGATTTTATTTTCGTTAGAAACATATGGTTTAGATTAAATAATGTAACTATATTAAATCATTAATCAGGGATTAGTTTATTCCCTATTCGTCACTTTATATTACCTTTTAAAACTGTATCAGATAATATTTTTTCTAAAATCTTTAGCTATCCAATGGTATATTAATATTATACAGCTATACTACCATTCTTGTGTTCAAAAAACACAAAAGTTGCATTAAAAAATATGCTTGCACTTCTCTCCTTTAGTTGTTTATAAAATTCGCTCAACTTGCATATTTACCAGTTATCAATACTAACAAGATGATGTGCCCATTTTTTTGTTTTAAATCTACAAAATTAAAGGTACTTTAGAGGAAAAAAATTTAAAAATATCGGCATTTAAGTCCTGTCAGACTAATTCAGTCAGAATGAAACGTAAATGATATTAAAGCCCATTGAATTTTACATCTATATAGCGAGTTTAATGAAAATCATTAGAGCCGTTTTTGAGAAAATCATAAAAAGGTGCAAAATGCATGGTATAAAGTGGCTCTTCGGGGTAGCTGATTTTGATAAAAAAGATTCTGTAACATCACGGGCGTATATATATTTAAGGCACCAGCCTTAAATATGAAATTTCAGTTTCATAGGACAATTCGTTTACTCGCAGGAGTTACCCCTCTCTCTCACACACACACACACACACTGAGCTTTTTGCGGGACTTGGTCATTTGGACTCAGGAGACCCTGAAACGTATATTTCCGTTGATAAATGGATCTCGAAAATTTTCACGATCCCTTACTAGATATTTAATATATAGGTAAGTGAAAGTAAAAACTTATTCTCACACAAACTTAATCGAAATTTCTACAAGTAGTGCAATGACAAGGTTATCCAAGGAAAAAAAAGTTGAGGATAAGCATTATTTCCACCCTTCCTTCTTATAAAAAAAACCTGTACCTCTGCAACCCTGTTCACAACGACCACGCAATGAGATAATTAGGCCTTGATCACGCTCATTTGCTAGGTTTTCCCCCCCATTTTTAGTACCCGCTTCGAAAAGCATGGGTCGGCCCCAAGAGAGGCTCCATTCTCTAGGGTCGCCCCCCGGCTGAATTGTTTGTTTATTCGTTTAACGTCACTTTATGCTACTATGGCTAATCGGACAATGCTACAGTTGGAGTCCTAAATTTGCCTATCCAGGTTTTTTAGGATAGGGATCTTAAAACGAGTACCTGACATCGCACAGGCTCGGGACCACCTTTTAACGTCCCCTCCGAAGGACAGCATAACTAAGGATTTTTTACTCCCATTAAAAAATCCTAGGGCCACCCGCAGGTTTGAATCCGCGACCTTTGGCATAGAAAGCTGTTATGCTAGCAACTACGCTATGGGTGACCCCTAGCCCGGCTGAATTAGCAGAATAAGTAATATTCTGCCACAGCCGGGATTCGAACCCAAGACCCAGCGAACAGTAGACAAGCGCTCTATCCACTAGACCTCGTATAGCACGCTAAAAGTTTCAGTTGAAGTAAATATTCGTGAATTTTTAAAATATTTTTCTTGACTAATTAGGTAATATGTTCTGAGATCTAAAAATGAAAATAGGACTCTCATTTTCATTCTAGTTTCAGTTTCGTTCTGAAATTTGCAAAATTGCTGAACTTTTAATAGTAAACGTTATTTTAATAGTGATAAGAATTTTTTAACTCAAGAACAAGCTGTCAGACACCATATTCATGTCACATATACTCATCATATATATGTATTATCCGTTATTGTTTCTTAATTTTTCACTCAGTCCCTTTTAAGATATTTCCGTGTAAATATTGCGAAAACTGAATTTCTGCCATTTTCGAAACTTCGTATAACAAAAAGGGACTATGTTCTAAAGATGAAAATTTTTACAGCAAGTAGGACAATGATTAACCTTTTCAAGAAAGAATAATCGAAGGTGAGTCTATTTTTCTTTATAATATTTTAATTCGCTAATAGGTAAAGTTTTTAATAATCTTCGAAAATATTTTTAACCACTTTCTCCACCACTTAGGTAGTGTGTAAAAAATAAATAAATAAAAAAAATGTAAACTAGATCCTTATCATATAACTATTTTTGTTATGTTTTGATATCTATAAAGTTACCAGAATTAGCTAGACTTCACCAACACATGTTTTCACTGCGGCTGACTCAAAGTGGCTGCCAAACTTAAAGTCAGAAATTTGTTTAACCTGTTAATCGGGCGGGACGTATGGATACGTCAAACGTGAACAATATCGAGTTTGTGTACATCCAAATATAAATAAACGAAAAAGTATAAAATTCATCGTCTTTTCATTTATTCTAAGCATAAAAAATAATAATATGAAATTAAGTCCGTAAAATTACGAATTAAATAGTTCCTCATTAAATAAATCCTCCAGTTAGTTACACGCTGGGTTGTTAAAAAGAGTACTCGCCAGTTAATAGGTTAATCTACGGTTTGAAATCTAAGAATAGATAGAGAATAAATAATAATAATAATGAAAGGCTTACCGAACCCGAAGCCGATACCACCAAAATTCGCCTGCACAGACTCGTCCAATGTTCGCCGGTCTTATTTTCGAAAACCTTAAGCCGTTGTTCATCCTTCAAAGTAAGCGGCCACGTTTCACATCCGTAAAGAACCGTCGGAAGAATAAGAGTTTTATAAATTCTAACCTTTAAGTTTTTAGACAGAAGCCGCAAGTTAAGTAATTTAGCAACTGAATAATAACACGCGTTTCCCACCTTTAACCGGGACTTTATTTCTTCCTGCATTTCATTCTTTCTTGTTATCATTGATCCTTAATACTTGAATTTCTCTACGTGTTCAAAAGTATGACCTGAAATATTAATATCATCAAGATCGCCACCATTTCTGCTACTAATCATATATTTCGCCTTATCGGTATTTAATTAGAGACCTATTTGTTTACCGGTTTTTATTAACACACTTATATTTAGTTGTATGGCTTCGGTATCTTCACCTAGCAGTACCAAATCATCGGCATACCCCAAAACCGGAATCTTGTCACCCATATTTAAGCCTTTCTCAGTACACATTACCTTTTCTATGACATATTCTAAAGCTATATTAAACAAAACAGGTGAAAGGGAGTCACCCTGTTTCAAACCCGATCGCACCTCAAATCTCTCGGAGTAATTATGACCGATTCTAACTTTATGAAATGTTTCTGACAAACATATCTCTACTAGGTTTACTAACTTTCTAGGTATTCCCTGTACAATCATGATGTTATATAGCTTCTGACGGTCTATGGAATCATAAGCCTTTTTAAAATCGATATAAAGTTGATGGACTACACCGTTGTATTCCAGCTTCTTCTCTAATAGATAGAGAATAATTGGTAAAAATATCATTAAAATCAAAAATGTTGAGCTCCATGGTCTGGACAGTTTCGAATGGATTGACCCATATTAATTTTTTTTTTTTTTTTATCAAGTTCAAGTTTATTTGAATCCTTACTGTTGTGTGAATTGAAAAAAAATACATTAGGGCTAATGCAACAGGAGAGAAGTATGTTTTATCAGTTAGATCAATAAATCAATCATATACATAATGCTTGTAAATAAATTTAAACAATAAAATAGAATAAAGAGTTTAAAATCATATAACATTAACATCATGTAGTATGCATAATAAAAGTGGAATTGAATAACTAAAAAATATAATTATAATGATCAAGTGTCAAAAAATAAGGCATGAAAACAATTAAAGTACATATGAGTAAATAATTGCTTTCCAAATAATCTGTAATAAAGGCCACTTGGCACCTTATCTCAAACCGTCATATGAACCTCTCGAACGCCATTGTCAATATCAAATCAATCAAATGTAATTTCGTGATCAAAACAATACTATTCCGAAGGTACTAAAGTTCACTCAAATTTAACGAGACCATCGTAATGGACTGTAAATATATAGATGTACGTAAGCTGGTTGGTCGTAAATCGTCAAAGTATTTTAACTGTTAACTGAGTACCTGTAATAGCAAGAGTACTGTTTCTCGAATGTATAGGTCATATGAACAAAAATGATGAATTAATTAATTAAAACTTTTTATTACACACTTAAACAAGCACACCTTAACTTATTTTCGTTAATTATTTATTTTATTCCATAATTTTTTACATCTAGAAGCGATACACATTACCAAAAATAATAGCCGGACAATAAATTCTAAAACAGATAAAAAAAACCTAGGAACACACTACACTGACATCATAAATTAGGTAAAATTTTAAAATAAATATAACAATAGCCAAAAACCATAATTAGAACATATAGTTAATAGAAATAAAAATAAATATAAATACAAAGCTCAGGGATTACATAGGAATACTGGAAAGGTACAAAGTGTAAAATTGGAAAATAATAGAAACAGTCAGCCAATGAACACCCATGTAGGCGAATAGCAGTAAGCTATGGAGTGAAATAATGAATTGTATATGTAAAAGTGTTCAAAAAAGTTAAATGATATTAATCAGTTTTAAATTAATTATGACAAATTAGTGAAGATAATTTTTCAAAGACAAATATTTAAATAATGTATTTTCATTCACTACTCAAATTTTTAAAAAATTGTTTCAGTCTCGAAAATTGGGAAAGAACCCCGAAACATAGATAAATGATGTAAAAAATTATTAAATAAAATCAATAATTAACAAAAGGAAGTTAAGGTGTGCTTATTTAAGTGTGTAATATAAAGAAAAACTTCCTGAAAAAATTAAAAAAGAAAAAAAAAATTTATATTTATTTATGGATATTTACAAATTTACTGCTTCCTTCAAGAGATCCTTTGTCATACATTCATCCTCATTTTGGAATTCCTTGCCCGTGTCGATTCGTACATGCCCATCCTAAACTTCCTTTTAACATCACCTATTATCCATCTCCTCGAACATCAATCTACCGTGCCTTTATAAACTTAACTATTTGGTCCCTTTATTTTATCTTAATTTTTTCTATTTTTTGTTTAATTATTTGTATGTTTGTGTAAGCGAATGTGTGTATAAATGTGTAGGTATATAAATGAATGTGTGTGTGTGTGTGTGTGTGTGTATGCATGAATGATTTTATATATATACCATAGGTAATATAATTTGATACCCATAAAATGTTGTATATAAGGGGTACTCACTACGTTTGCTATCGCATATTTTTTGTGCTATTTTGATAAACCCGTCCAGTTTCTACAGTTATTTCCTGTAGAAACTCGATGGGTTTAGCAAATTAGCACAAAAATTATGCTATAGCAAACGTAGTGAGTACCCCTATTATATGTTAAAATTTATATAGCCAGAAGTTAAATCTTTTATTGTACATTTATATTATTTTTAGGGGACTAGCTGTCCCAAAATAAAATTTCTGTTCTTTTCATTTCATTTCGAAAATATATGATGAATTTTGATAGACAAGACTACGAGCGCCTACTCATGACATCAGCATTCCAAAATAGGAAATACATATTTATACTACAAAGTCATAGCTGGAGGAAAATACCATAGTATTAAGCAATCCAACACAACTGCTCAGGAAAATAAATTTGAGATAATAGCTTTAAGTACGACCATCGTAGCAGAGAGGTACGAATTTAAACCACCCACAACAGAGTGGCTATTTATACGATAATTATCGATCCTAAAGGATACTAACGACTGACCATTCCACTAATGGCGGGCCATTTGGCGTTTCGGCGGCTGAGGATGAAAGGACTGACGCAAGATGAGTTGCCTCCTTCCTCTCTTGCACAACCCGCTCGGCAACAGGCTCAACCTTTTTCACTTTGGACCTTACGGCATTTTTTTTATCAATGGCAAAGCGAGTTCAGTTAGAAGACTGTAGCTTAGGGGTCAATCCATTCGAAATCTTTAAGACCTTGCGACTAAATTTTATCCTAGAGTAATTATCATGTAGAACTATAATCTGTTTGAGTTTCACAATTGAGACGTTGATTTCCAAAAAGTACTATATCCACTTTAGACAATTTTAAAGGAAACGCAAAAATTTGTCATTTATTTATTATTGGGCCAATTTACGTTATTATTTTTTTATTAAAATATAAAGTTGATTTTTTAGTGCGTTGCCAACTCATTTTTCCAAATTATTGCACTTTTCCGATGATTTTAAACAATATAATATGGATATAGTACTTTTTGGAAGAATATAACGCGAGATAAGTTGGTAACAGTCACTATAACCTTCCTAATACATTACCGATAACTAACATCTTTATATCGTAAATTACGGTTATGTATATTTCCTTACTCTCCCTCTGAGAAATATTTTTCTTTGTTGGTTAATTACATTGATTATCTATTCTTCATAAAGAAAGTAAAAATTTAAAGGACACTTTATATATTAATGGCACTATAATAAGAAAGTATGTAATTATGAAGTTTGTTTTGAACTTGTATTTACTATTAGTGTGAATTTGGAAACTTTATCTATAGTTATTAACTACGTGTTAACAATATTTGACTATAGTCTGATAAATAAATAACTTTTGAGCTTTTATTTTGCATTAAAAAATCAAAAAAATCTACTATTAAGTTAGTTCAGGCACGGTTTTTCCTCTCATATTTAGCAAGTTCGTTGAATGATAATTCCAACTATTTTCTGGATAAAATACCATTATTCTATTAAAATGTAAGTTCCTTAAGATTTTTCTATCAAATGTATGTGTCTGCAAGAAGAAATACTATGAAAAAACTTAATTTAATTGGGAACCTTCGAGAACCGAAGCGAGGTAATCAAGTTGTTTAAAACAGCCTAAAAACTGATTATTAGGTTAAAGCTATTGTTCAAAATTATAGCGGTGATTCAAGACGTGTTAAATGAACCAATAAAAATGCACAAAATGAAGAAAGCAATAAATTGATGGTGATATATTACGGGATTAGGTGCTTCTGCCCTACAGTAGGAAATATAGTACCTCTTGGAATGAAATGAAAAGAAATGTTATATCTGTTTACAGAGGATATAGTACCTTTTGGAAGGAAATGTTTTTAGTACCTTTTGGAATGAAATGAAAAGTGGATTTAGTACCTTTTGGAATGAAATGAATAGTGGATTTAGTACCTTTTGGAATGAAATGGAATTTTCAAATACGTTTTTAAAAGATTTCTATGGGTTTTAGATCAAATCTGATGATGAAAATAAACCATTAGTATACAAATATGTAAAAATATCAATTTCTAAAAAAATGTCCTTTAGTACCTTTTGGAAATCAACTGCTCAATTTTGCACAAGCCCTTTTTGAGATGTCCCACCATAAATGTTGCTGAGCTTGGTAAAACATTTTTTTTTAAATTTATATTAGAAAAAAGACTATGCTCACACAATCGCAATTTCTATAACTAATAGTGCAATGATAAGACTATACAAGAAAAAAAGAAATTTTCATAGCCAAATATGCGTTCTACTGGACCAAGAGCGTAGAAATTAATTTACGGTTTTAAAATTTTGTCCGTAAAAATTAGAAAAAAAAAAATTGAAAGCAATTCCCATATCACACTATATTGTGGATATATTGCGATATTGAAAATAGCGAAAACATTTTATGATATTTTTTTTTAAATTACTAAAAAATGACCAAGTCGTTTTATAAGACCCGATGTTTTCTTAAACTTATCCAATAACGATTATAAACAAATTGGAATGTAAGAAATGTAGAAATATATGAAACTAATTAGTTACATAGACATTTCTCTGAAATTATAAAAAAAAAAACCTATATATTTTTATGACATTAAAATGAATGAAAAAAAAAAATTAATCACACCATTGATAGTAAATTTACTAAAATATGACGTTAAAATGGCTGATATATCATAAATATAATGAGCCGTGCAGACTTTTGTCCTCAAAATGTGTGTTTGGATGGTTCCTGTGTCCTGGTGTGGTAGCTAGCATAACAGCTATCTAGCCCAAGGTCATTGGTTCAAACCCTGACGACGGCCGTTTAATCGAAGTAAAAAATATTTTGTCAGACGTACTTCTGAACAGCCGTATAAAGGTGTCTCGGACTTAAATATCTCTATCATAATTAACTCAAGATAGAAAAATGTAGGACACTAACTGTAGCATCGTCCGATTAACCAAACAAGCATGAAGTGGCGCTAATTGAATAAACTAACAACCTATTCTAACCGAAACGTAAAGATCATAAAGGAACTGACCACGGTTTCAGAAAACAGGATAAAGAAAAAAAAAATATATATATATATATATATATATATATATATATATATATATATACATACATAAATATATTTTATAAAACATATACTTTATTGGCAAATCGGGTTATTGCGTCCGCGTTAGCGGCAGGTGTCTTTTACTGTCCCGTCCCAAGCTAGGTCTCCTTCATGGCTTGCAGTTTTCAAAATATGTTTTCTTGTTTCCAAAATTGAACATTTATAATTAATAATATAATATTATATAATAAAGTTAAAAATATTTGTTAACATCAAGGAAATCAAGAACACCTTACGTTTCCCTCATAAGGTACAAATTGTTATATTATATATTGTTCACATCTCTATACAGAATGTTAGCAAGATATAATAATAGTCATAAATATTATTATACATGAAACGTTGTACAAATTAAAAAATTCTTTAATTTCAGGTATATTAATCAACATTTATGTAATAATTTACTGTTTTTTGTGTAAATGTGATTGTACATTTTATACCATTATAAAATTTTATAACGTTTATTTATTTATAATATTTTATTTTCTGTTGCATTTGCACATTTAACTATATTATTTCATCATCATCTCAGTAATATTGAAAATCTCTTTACATTAAGATTTGTATATATGAAGATTTTATAAAATTTTGTTTCTTTTCTTGTGTTTTTTTCTTTTTCTAAATTAATTTTAAAAACTCCTAAAATTCCTTTATATTTATATTATTTTTTTAATTTACATTTCTTGTAAAATAAACCTGAAGGGACACGTTCCTGAATAAATAAATAATTTATCATTATTAAAACATGAACCAAATTTTATTTAATGGCATCTATTCGGTTGTCAATTAATGTTGAACGTCTTATAGACTAAGATTTGAACTAGATTAAATTTTAGACCATCCATTTACTTATTTAAGATTTAAATTATTAATAATACTTTTTACATAAATCGTTTGCTTTAGCTGCTGGATATTAACTTTCCATTAACACCAATAACTAAAACAGAACGTTCAAGCGTGTTTAAAAGAAATTAGAACTAATTCCTTTCTATTCTCTTTTAATGAGGGATGATTATTTTATGGCTGTAGTTAATTAAAGTACTTTATGTTTTCACTGTTTTGTATTCATGTCGGAATTCATCAAATCCTTATTAACATATTATTATTTATGTAAAATGCTTATAAAATATTTATTTATTTTATTTTATACCACAGGGTACGTATTTATTGGTACAAAACATATAATTTATAAGATAAGTAATAAATTATAGCCATATGTAGTAAAATGTTAAATGTCTGAGAAGGAAAAATTAAATGGATATTACATAACATATATTATATACCAAAATAGACTAGGTTGTGTAAACTGTTGCGTAACTAATAGAACGACATTATCGAAAACTTTGTCCTTGTCACCTGAGAGTATTATGTATTATATATTACTAAATATACAATAATCATAAAATTTCATAGTTTCAATTTATTTATTAAAATACCTGAAATAAATATATAATATAGTATAAATAATTTATATATAATAATGTACATAAATAATAAATTAACACATATTCAATTATGATACCATATACAGCATGTAAGAGCCATAACCTTGATCAAGCTTTGGCGAGTAGCGAGTGAATAATAGTTGATCACCGTGAGAAACATGCTTTACAATAATTCTCATTATGCAATCTCATAAGAGGTAAAATAGCAGCGGTAATAATTGATTGTGTTATCGATTAAAAAGACAGGGCTTAAAGGCCGATATATTCTTCCTCTAAAGTACCTTTAATTTTGTAGATTTAAAAAGATTAACTATATCATGTTAGCATTGATAAACAACTAATTCGATATCCAACTAAAGAAGAAAAAAGAAAAAAGCCAATTTTTTTTTTTCAATCCGTCTTTTGTGTTTTTTTAACACAAGAACATTAATATAGATGTATAATATATCGCTAAAGATAAAGATTTTAGAAGAAATTTTATCTTATACACAAAATTTTAAACGTTAAAGGTATTGATAAAAATTCAGTAAAACTAACTGATTGTTTAATTTAATTGATGCATTAACTTTTTACATCTCTTCATTTGAAAATTCTTTAATTGATTTTAGCAACGTAGATTAGAAAAAGTTATGTGTTGCGCGCACGAGATATATTAACACGTGAGTGGGTTAGAGAAAGGAATTATCTATTTCAAATTTCAACAATAATATTTTGAACTGTTTTTACATTTACTTGCCTGTTAATGAAATATGTTTTTACAGTGAATGAAAGAATTGCGTTCATTAAATTAAAAAATAAATTAAATAAGAACGATGTCCCTAGAGCCACCCATTAGGTGAAATCCTTAAGAACAAAAGCAATGATAAGATAAGATAACAATTAATGCACATAATCTAGCTACTATTTTATATAATCTATGTACAGATTAGTATGTATAAGTACCGTGCGCTAACCAATTGCGCCACTGAGGAATCCATAAATAAGTGGAGGTATGATGTGCCCATGAGTCATGAACTACTGAATCTGGAGTCTCAAAGAGACTTAGAACAGATTAGTATACATGTTTGCTTATATATGCATACAAATATATTTTACGGTTGAACGGAAGATTGGGATTCAAGTAGGTGAATATAGATTTAACGATTGAAATGATGATATAGAGGCAATTTCAAAAGGACAAGGAACGAACGACAAAGGATTTGTTAAAGGATGCAATTCTATCTGATGGAGTATAAATATTGGCTGATTGGGTCTAGTCTTCAAAAAATGGATGTCAGAGCGAAGGGTGAAGAGTACAGTCAATAGGAAGGTTTGCGATTTTCAAGAAGAAATTTTATAATCAAACAAGAAAAAAAAAGAACAAAAATAGCCAACTCAAAATTATAGGTATACACGTTTAGAAATATGTAGAATACAAATATCGAATAGTTAATGAATCACACACAGTGAAGATATTAAAATACTGCTTTTATTATCATAACAAAATAGATATTCAGAATACAATAAACTGTGCTGAGGAGTTAGGGTGACTACAAGTGTACATTCCGAGGTCTCCTTCTATAAGTGTGACACAAATAAATGTTACAACTAGAGTGATGAGTTTTGAGGATCAAAGGGTATATATAGCAAGGTTTTATAAAGGGGATAAGGATTCGGCATAGGTACCTCAAAGCAAGGGCCTCCAGGTGGTTGGGTCCTAAGTACAGGTATGTGTTCTTTGTCGGTACTTGGTCTGTCCTTTCTAGGTTTATGGGTGACACCCTCAGGTATAGAAAAGGAAGTTATTAATAATTACTCTATATTATTTATAAGTTAAGTCTCATTCTATAACTGAATGAAAAAAAAATCGCCGGTTCATCGTCTCCACTTGAGTCGAAATATGGCAAAAAAAAAATAACAGGATGTTTTTTTCTTCATTATACAGTTCAACCTAAAATTTAATCTTATTTATATATTTTTTAATTATTATTATTCATTTTTTATTTTTTGTTTTTTCCCTTTATTTGTTTTATTTTTTTATTATTAATTATTTTTGTTATATTAATATTTTATTTAATCTTTTATTTATTACTTTTTTTTTCTTTTTTTCTGACGCGAAACGGCCTTAAAGACCACGCAGATATTATTTTCCCCCAACTTTGCCCACACGTCCCACTCTTTTTCTCTCTTTCCACCTTTTCTTCATTCTCTCAGACTGGACTCTTCTCTGTTCCTTCCTCGCTCCATACTCTCCCCTTTCTCACCTCTTTGGGACCCACAAGGACCTTTATCTTCCTAATTTCTCCCTATACTCATCTCTATTGAAACAATCCTGTGTTGAGATTCCCAACCTCACTGTCTCATTCCTCATCTGCTGAATGTATCCTCCGGCCCCTTTATATCCCCACATTTTTTAGAGATTTCTTTATTTATTCTGTTCGGGCTCATCCTTACCATATGCCCGTAGAAACGCTCCTTAGCCTAATGTTCGTTTCCAGGTCATCCATTTCTTTGTAAAGTTCTTTGGTTGGTCTCAGCCTATATCCTTCTGTTAACTATACATCTTCCTTAAGGTCTTCCTCTCGATTCCCAAAAGTTTCCTTAAGCTACGAAGAGAAGCGGCCTCCATTCCATACATAATAACCGGTTTAACAACGGTGTTAGAGAGCCTTATTTTTGCTCTTATTGAAAGAGCCTTTTTACAGAATAGGCCACTGGTGGCAAAACTGAGTCTTTCCATCTTGACCAGCCTCTCGGACCCATTATTACAAATAATTTCCCCCAGATATCTGAAGCTATTATTTATTATTATTATTTATTTGTTCTCAGCTTTCGCTGGCATTAGAGCCTACCCGGACCTAAGTCAAGGGTGAGGCTAGTAAACCTTAATCCTTTATGTTGATTACTTTTCGAACAATACTCGCAGTACCGAGTAACACAGCTTTCTGCATCTCATCCAGAATGTTGAGGGGAAGATCCAGCTCCTTTATTGAATTAACAGTCATCTCGGGGATCAAGCCATTAGTTGAGATGATCAACGGCAGCACTCTCACTTTGTCAAGCTTGCTTCAATTCTTCTCCCAAATCCTGATATTTTCTGACCTTTTCTGCAACTACCTTGTGCAGGTTATCATCTGATGGCACCCCTATCTCGATGATCATTGCACATTTTTCTGCCTTTAACATCAGTAAAATATCTTATTAAATATTATTATTAGTTATTTATTTTTTATAATTACTACTAATTTTATTTTTATTTATCTTTATTTTTATTATTTGTCTATGTTATTGTATTATTTATTTGTTTTAGTATTTTTTTCATTGTTTTCTTTTCTTATTTTTTTTTTCTGCTATCTTCATTAAGGTAAATCGTGTTTCTTTTTGTTTTGTTTTTTGTAAGGATGTGAGGGTGATAATAACCATCAACATTTTTTTGCCCTTAAAATTAAAACAACAACAATAACAGGACATCCAACGATAAATCTAACACCACGACGTTAATATCAGCCGATTAGTTTCAAAATGGTATTCGCTAAAACCTACTGTTTAGGAGATATATTTTAAAAAAGTCACGATTTGTCTTTATTTTGTTTTACTTATGGCGCTTTTTTACATGCTAATACTGTAGCCAGATTTTTATTTCCAATTGTAAAAGGCATGTAATTATTTTTTTACGCTTGTATAATGACTGGAAGCATTGACTATTGGTGCAATAGGAAATGCAGCCTGACCCCTAGGAAGGTCAGGCTGCAATTTAACCATTGTAGAGAAGCATGTAACTGCTGACACAATGGCTCTCATTAGACTCCTTTATAAGTGCGTCCCTTCGCCAACCCCACCGGCCCATTGAGTCGCCTTTCAAAGCGCCTAACTCTTTTCATACTCCTAAGGACGAGGTAGCCAACCTCTGCATTCGTTACGCCAGAAGACACTAGTTAAACCTAGCAAAGATTAATGAGGCAGGTTAGTTTTTACCTAGTGGAAACTAAGAAAGGTGAGTCTTTACTATCATAAAAAAAAAAATTAAAACGCTGTAAATTATTACGTAATAGTTTATTATTTCTAAATAACTATATCAGGGTATAACTGTTAAGTAATATGGAAAGCAACAAATAGTTCAAAGGAAAATGGTATATCACCACTGCTCATTACAAAACGTTTTATATCTCTGCTAGTTCAGAATCAATATCAATGATTCTCTTTTTTTTGTAGGAAATTTAATTATACATAAAATAGTACTAAACAAATTTTTGTTTGTATTTATTTATTTTTGTACTATTAGGAAATAGGGGGAGGAGAGGAGGCAATGGTTTAGTGGCTAGCGCTAGTCTGCTAAAGGTTGTGAATTCGAATCCCAGTCTGGGCGGGACTTTTATAATGAAGTAATTAATTAAATGGGGATTCACTCACAGCCTCTCCCCCGGGTTTGTAAGACCCGTCACCCAAATGTTGGCCACTCACAAAATTAAGCGTAGGGAGCAATAACCCTACACTACAAAATGCATCGGGAAACGTGCGTGTAATCTCCCAGGAAAATACACCGCGAGGTCCAGGACCTCCACTGTTGCGCCACTGGAAGAACTATTGGGGAAAAATATTCTAAAACTCTGTACATATTTATCTCCATCTTCAAAAATAACTGAGTTATGGGTGTATTTATAGGTGAAAATTCAATTTTTAAAAATAATTATTCGAATTTTTTGGTTACAAAACACTAATAATTCTTTTATCTATTTTAAA
Organism: Piezodorus guildinii; assembly: GCA_023052935.1. NCBI lineage: Eukaryota > Metazoa > Arthropoda > Insecta > Hemiptera > Pentatomidae > Piezodorus > Piezodorus guildinii. Next base: position 75,126,728 of record CM041298.1, on the reverse strand, counting down.
AAATAACTGAGTTATTGAATTAAATCACTTTTAATTGGCCGTCATTTTTAAAATAACCAGCTGATATCAACGTCTAGTATTTAGGACTATCGTTGCATGCCCTAGTATTTTTGCGGCGAATTTTAAAAAAATGGCCCAGTAGTTGGGGAGAAATGCCGCGGACGGCGTACGGCACACAAACGGATTTTTCTATTCGTTATTGGGGTTCTACGTATCTTTAAACGTAATTGAAAAATTATTTAGGCCATTAAATAATTCTATATCTTTAATTTTATTATTATGCTTGTGCGTGTGTGTTTATGACTAAGCTTCAGTCAAATACCAACTAAGGAAGTTGTTGGCTTCCTATACTTAATGCACAAAATCAATTGTTTCCGCGCTCATTGAAGAAACAATCAGGAAATTTGGTTAAGTGTGCCACTGACAAGAAACCGCAAGGTTCGAAGATTCGTGAATAAGGTCAATGTAAAGGGAAAGTGTAATAATAAGAAAAATGATACAATCAATAACACAAACCTCAGAATAAAAAAAAAAAAACTGTATAACGTGATTATCACTATAAGGTAGTGTTGTAAATATTTAAGGACTGAAGAAGAAAATTATTTACGTCACAAAAGTATATTAATAGACTGCTAATAGATTATAAAATTTTAATTATAGACGAATAGCAAAAATCAAAAAGAGAAAAATCTGTTGCGGGCAACGCACGACTTTCACTTAACTCTTCTGTTAAAATCAATTTAAAACCAATTAACTATACTTCAATTTCAAAAATATTTTAAATTGATTTTAATAAAACGTATATTCATTTTCGTAGGAACCATGGTTTAGATTAAATAATAGAACTATTAATTGCTAACCAGTAATTTTATGGTTTTCGTCACTTTATGTCCTTTTATAACTTTGTGCATAAAATAATGTTTTTTTCTAAAATCTTTCTCTTTCCAACGGCTTATTATAAGTCTTAATTACTGTTCTTATTATTAAAAAATAGTTTTGCTATTTTATCCTTCAGTTGGTCATCAAATTCGCCCAACCTGTATATTTAGCCGTCCCTCATCAATGCTATTAATTATGATATGGTTAATCTTTTTGGATGTACAAAATTAAAAATAGTTTAGAAGCAGAAAATTTAAATTATCGGTTAAGCCATGCCAGACTATCCCAATCAGAATTGTTTGTTTGTTTTTTTATTTAACGTCACTTTATACTAATATGCCTAATTGGACGATGCTACAGTGGGATTCCTAAATTTTGCCTATCCAGGTTTAATTAGGATATAGATCTTTAACGAGTACCTGACATCACACGGGCTCGGGACTACCTTTTAACGTCCCCTCCGAAGGGCGGCATAACTAAGGATTTTTTACTCCCATTAAAAATCTTAGGACCATCTCCGGTTTTGAATCCGTGACCTTTAGCATAGAAGGCTGTTATGCTAACCACCCAGCTACAAGTGATCCCTTCAATCAGAATTAAACTTACATAATATTAAAGCCCATTAAATTTTACATCTATATAGCGTGTTTAATCAAAATCCTTAGAGACTTTCTTGAGAAAATCGTAAATAGGTGCAAAATGCATGGTATAAAGTGGCTCCTCTTCTGGTTAGCCGATTTTTATGAAAAAGTTTATGTAACATCTCGGACGTATAGTTATAGTTGTATTAAGTATGAAATTTCAGTTCTGTACGACTTTTCGCTTTTGCGTTAGACTTACCACACACACACACACACACACACACACACAATATACGGACAAACAGACCATTTTTCAGCACTTATTTGGGCTCAGAGGGCCTTAAAACGTGTATTTCCGTTGAAAACTAGAATTGAAAATTTTCACTATCTCAATACCTTCCCTTCCATATATAGGTAAGTGAAAGTAATAAATATTAAAAAATACAGAAGCATCGTCATAAATAAATGCGGAAGTAAATTATAAAGTAATCGTAAGTGATATTGTTTTAGCAGTAATAATAATAATTAAGCGTGTGATAAGAAGGGTTATTCTTCAAAAGAATGCAGATCGATTTCGCAACAATTAACATACTTTATTGTTTTCGAAGAGGGTCAGCCATTGCACAACTTTAAACATAACAAACATATCCTTCCAGCAATCGGGAAAACTGGATATCCTGGAGGAAGCATGGAAAATGGGCCACAGGACATCCTCCGCAGGACCGGATGGACCCAATGTGCCTCAAGGTTTTCCAGAACGACCCCGCTCCGCTTGTTTCCAGTTCCCTTCTAATGAAGACATCTTCCGGAGCAGTTAGACCTACGTCGGTAGTCCCTCCGGTAGTAGCTAGCCAATTCGGCTAATGGTCCACGGTCCATGTTCTTGTCAAGGGCAACACAACCCTAATTAAAAAACGAATTAATTATCTTACGGGGCAACAGAATGTTAGTGGAACTTAATCAGAATTATGACGGTAGAACATAGCTATACATCACTTACGCGCTGGCCTTAAAATTCATTGGCTAACTAATTAAAAGAACGCATGCATGCGATCCGGTTATGGTTTGACCTAAATCGTTGTAATTATGATTAAATGCAAAAAACTGTATTAATTAATTAATGCTTAAAATATATTTATTATATTCATTTCTATCATCATTGATATTAAAGGTTATGATCGACCTATTTCTTCAACATTACATTTTACTTTCACTTACCTATATATGAAGTGGAGAACAGCTGGAATCAATTTGTTGATAGAAGCTTTAAAAATTCCTGGAAAACTTATAGGAAATTTCAAGTGCTTAAGACCCATTGAAGACCAACATTTTCAAGGAATTTGAGTGCTTGGACATCGGTCTGATAAAATTAACACAGGACTCTACCCGATAAATATCTAGTATTAATAGTTAATTCAGATCTTAGATAACCTAATTAGGAGTTCTTAAAATGAAAGAACCCCCTGATTTATCTTCTCCAAAGCATAAACGGAAATGTTATGATAGAAAATATTATAATTTTAATTCAGGAGCGAGTGATGAAACTAACTATAACCAATTTTTAATCGTAGAGAGAATAGATGAAGAGAGCTTTCAAAAAGTCTCCCCCTTCATAATTGCTAAAACGCTTAATAATACATGTTTGGAACCTAAGAGCATCAAAAAATTAAAAAACGGTACTTTACTAATAGAAACCCACAACAAACAGCAATCAGAAAAAATTCTTAATATATCTAATTTTGGCCCTAATATTAAAGTTAAAGTAAGTCCTCATTCCAAATTAAATTCCAGAAAAGGAATAATTTTTTGTCCGGATCTAGATCATGTAAGTAATACAGAAATTCTAGAGGAGTTAAAAGACCAAAATGTTATAGAGGTTAAAAGAATTATCTCTAAAAAAATGGGTCAGGAAAAGAAAACACATATGTATATTCTCACCTTTTCTTTACCCATTTTACCAGAGACCATCATAGTAGGTATATACAAACTTAAATTGAGAATGTATATTCCTAACCCCATCAGATGTATGGCGTGTTTACGGTTTGGTCACCTAACCGTAAACTGCAAAAAAGAACCCATCTGTGCTGATTGTGCAAAGTCGGAACATGACGGGAAACCATGTGAAACCTTCGTTCTCTATTTGTGTTAACTGCAATTTAAATCATTTCAGTTTGGATAGCAATTGTCCCAAGTTAAAAGAAGAACGGGAAATTAAAAGTTTACAGTTCAAAAATAAAATTTCATAAAACGCTGCAAAAAAACTGTATAAGGAGAGTCCCAGTCTTGTCAGCAATATAACTTATTCCAACATAGTTAAGAATAACAAAAAAGGTGTAGAGATCGCGTGTCAAACAGACTTTAATGATAACTCTTTAACTACTGACGTAGCCAGCCCCTCAGGACTAAACAATGCACTCCTGTCCTCTTCCCCATCCTCCGCTTCACCATCCTCATTCCCTTCCACTACCCCATCCTCCGCTTCTTTCTCTTCACCCGGCTCCTCTATCCCGTCCTCTTCCACCCTTCTCCTCTACCCCTATTCCCTTACCTTCCTCTTCTATCCCTACCTCCCCACTCCCCTCCCACTCCCTTTTTCCAATACCCAGCACCTCCTCTGCTGGAGATCCATCTTATCTTAATAACTCTTGTAGCCTAGATATGAATAAGGAACTTCAAAAACCGCCACCTCCTAAATCTAAAATCAAGGAACCACGGCGTAAACAAAAAAACAAAAACAGTTATGCAAGCACAGATGAAATGGAAAGTTCATAATACGTTTTAGACATGTTAATAGTTTTTTTCGAAAAATTTTGTTCAATTCTATTTAATTTACTTTTATTAACAATGATTCTAAATTATTTCCTATGCACTACTTGTATAATTTCTCATGCATTCATATATCTCATAGTTGTATTCATTCTAAATGTATACTCTCTTATATATCCTTATAAAATAAAAAGTGAATTTAATCAGCTGGAACTGTAATGGAGTAAGGACCCAGTTTGAGGAATTAAAAATACTAATGAAAGAATACAATCCATGGGCTATATGCATTCAAGAAACCAGATTACAACCAGCAAACAGTTTTTCCCTAAAACAATACAAAGTATTCAGAAATGATAGACCATCTGATGGCCCGGGAAGCTGGGGAATAATCACCGCCATTCAAGAACAATATCCTTCTGAAGAATTAGCTATAAGCACGCCACTACATGCAATAGCGGTTAGAGTGCATCATACGTTTTCATTCACCATTTGCAATCTTTACCTCTCTCCAAGCCAAGCGATCGATGAATCTGCCTTGATTCAATTGATCAGTAATCTTCCCACCCCTTACCTAGTAACTGGGGACCTCAATGGTGCACACGAATCATGGGGCTCACCCTCTAATAATAGTAGAGGAAATGCTATAAAACGTGTTATTGAAGCGACAGATAGCATTATACTGAATAATGGAAACATTACATATATAAGCCCACAGTACAGAACGTCCTCATCTATAGATGTCACCTTCTGTTCATCCAGTATGCTAAATAAAGTCATATGGGATACTTGTCCAGACCAACATGGTAGCGATCATTTCCCTCTGGTCATATCTTTAACGAGTCAGCTTCCTCCTGCTCAGAAATATCCTAGGTGGATCACTGACAAGGCTAACTGGCAACTTTTTCATCAAAAGTTTTCCGTTAAATTCCAAAACCTTTCAGAAAACATTGATGCAATGACTACAGAGCTCACAAAAGGAATAATAGAAGCTGCAGAAGAAAGTATTCCAAAGTCCTGCGCTACTATTAAAGTGAATCATTGTCCCTGGTTTGATGACGAATGTAGTCAAGCTATCAAAGAAAGAAATAGATCCCTTAGGAAGTTTCAAAAATATCCCACTAACAACCATTTCATCCAATACAAAAAACACAAAGCCAAAGCCAGAAACATAGTTAAACAAAAAAGGAAAACTTCTTGGCTCTCCTATTTAGAACAAATCACCGCGTTCACTCCCATCAGAAATGTATGGAACAAAATAAACTCCATTAGAGGGCTCCACAATTCTCATACAATTGCTCTTAATATAAATAATCATATAATATCCAACCCAGAATCAATAGCCGAATATTTTGTAGAATACTTTTCCAATACTCCAAAAAATCATAACGATTCATCACCCACCCCAGATGTCAATTTTCCAACTAAAACAAACGATCTTTACAACATTCCTTTCTCGGGTATCGAACTTGACCAAGCAATAGCTGAACTGAAGCCAACCACACCTGGACCTGATGATATCCATAACCTCATGTTGAAAAATCTTCCAATAGCTGGTAAACATGCCCTGCTACATCTTTATAATAAAATCTGGACATCCCAAGAATTCCATGTATCATGGCGAGAATCACTAGTTATCCCAATACCCAAACCTGGAAAGGATAAATCTCAAATGAATAACTACAGGCCAATTTCCCTAAGCAGCTGCTTGTGCAAACTTATGGAAAAAATGGTTAACAAGCGGCTACTTTGGTATCTAGAACAGCATATGTTACTGTCTCCAGTGCAATGCGGATTTAGGAAAGGACGATCTACCGCTGACCACCTAGCCACATTGGAGGCCGAAATACTTGATACATTTATTACAAAACAAGAAGCGATTGGGATATTTTTCGATATAGAGAAAGCGTACGACTCAGTCAGCAAAAATTTAATTCTCAAGCAATTGTACGACTGGGGATTCGGTGGGAACCTGCCAATCTTTATTAAAAATTTTCTATTTAATAGAACGATAAGAACAAGAATCGGCAATATTCTCTCTAACCCTAAGTTATTAGAATGCGGAATTCCACAAGGGAGTGTCATTAGTTGTGTTCTTTTTGCCATAGCCATGAATACTATAACAGAAATAATACCCCGACCTGTGAAAACCTTCTTATTTGTTGATGATATCGCGATATTTTTAAGATTCTCGAATGCGGAGTGGGTGAAAACAATACTTCAAAACACGCTCAATAAACTACAAGTTTGGGCTACAAAGAATAATTTTAAATTTTCTCCAGAGAAAACTAAATGCGTCCTTTTCTCAAGGAAACGGAAACGTACATGCACCCCAGTGCTGACTCTTGGAACAAATGCGCTTAGGTTCACTAACGAAGTTAGGTTTCTTGGCTTAATAATAGACGAAAAGCTGAATTGGACCGGCCACATAAAGAACCTCAGGGAAGTATGCAGGAAAAGGCTTGATATTCTAAAGGTTCTTGCAGGAACATCCTGGGGAGCCGATAGGAAAAGTATGCTCATCGTATATAAGGCTCTAATTCAACCAAAGCTCGATTATGGCTGTGTATCTTACTCATCGGCCAAAAGAACACACCTATCACTTCTAGACTCCGTCCATCACACCGGAATCCGCCTGGCAACTGGTGCCTTCCGAACATCGCCAATAATGAGTTTATGCTCTGAGTCCAGTATTCCACCTTTGATATTTAGAAGACAACAAATCATCTCATCATACCTTGCGAAACTCATCCCGCAACACAATAACCCAGCATATCCTCATATTTTCTATCCAAAACATTGTCGAAATTATTATGCTAAACCTCGTTCTCCTGCTCCCCTAGGAGTTAGAGAAAGAGCAACGATTATGATGATCAAAAACGAAGTCGACAACACCAACATCAGATTGGAAAATCCACCAGGGACCTATACTCCACCAACCATAAACCTAAAACTCCAAGGTCTTAAAGGAAAATTACCACAAAATATGTTGATAAAAGAATTCTACGCCATAGTCAATGAAACATATCGAGACAGTCATATCATATATACTGATGGCTCCAAGACTTGGGACAAAGTAGGCTGCTCAGTCATCTCTGCCCAGGAGACCATAAAGTACAAGCTCCCATCCTTTGCCTCTGTACACACCGCAGAGCTACAAGCTATTAGTTCAGGTTTGTTTACAGCCATCAATTAGGACAGGCGAGATATCATAATCTGTACAGATTCCTTAACATCCCTTAAGTCCCTGGGAAAACAATACTCAAAAAAACAATGTTTTGAATACCATTAAAAATTATCTAGCCACATTAAAAGAGTTTGGAAAATCTATCACCTTCATATGGACACCAGCCCATGTTGGAATACCAGGGAACGAAGCAGCTGACAAAGCAGCAAAAGAAGCTGCGCAACTGTCTACTTCACCGTTAAAAATGTTCGAGCTCCAAGACTTAAAAAAATGGTTAAGAGATAAGGTCTTCAATGACTGGGAAACATCCTAGCAATCTGTGAGCCCTCGTAATAAGCTGCGAGGAATCAAGAACACGACAAAACTCTGGAGAAGCTGCGTGAGGGGCACTAGAAGAGAAGAAGTAGTAATCACCAGGTTGCGAATCGGCCACTCGCGACTCACCCATGGCTACCTTATGGATAGATCAGAGGAAACAAAATGCGTAAGATGCTCTACTCCGCTCACAATGCAACACATCTTAGAAGACTGTCCGCTGTACGCAGCTGCGTTTTCTTCTCGAGCCCTGCCTAGGAAACTGCCACCATTATTAGGTGATAATAAGCAGGTGCTCGATTTAGTCATAGAAGTCCTAAAAGAAATTCAGATTTACGATAAGGTATAAAGATATATGTTAAAAAAAATAAATAAATAAAAAAAAATAAATAAATTAAAAAAAAAAATATTAAAAAAAATTAAAAAAATAATAAAATAAATAAAATAAATAAACAGTGTAAAAGGAAAATATATATACATATAATAAAATATAGATACATAAATTTAAAAATAATTAAAAGACAAAATGATAAACAAAAGAAAATAAAAAAAAAATTGTAATTATTATTAATTTAAGTCTATCATTATCAACTATGCATTGTAAAGAAATTATACAGGTAATTACTCTAAATTAAGAAATAATATATTGAGTAAACGATTTACGGGCGTAATAATCTAGAAATTTATCGCCCTAAAACACCTTACCTACCTACCTATATATGAAATATATAGTGAGGGAAAGTATTGCGGTCGTGAAAAGTTTCAAATTCCAGTTTCCAACGGAAATACACGTTTCAGGGTTTTCAGTCCAAATCCCGCAAAAAGGTCTGTGTGTGGTGAGTCTAACTCAAAACGATAAGTTGAATAAAACTGAAATTTCGTATTTAAGACAATTCTGAGATGATACAGCAACTTGTTCATTAAAATCGAATAAACAGAAGAGCCACTTTATACCATGCATTTTCCACCTTTTTAAGTTTTCTCAAAAACAGCAGTAGCGATTTTGATTAAACTCGCTCTATCCATGTAAAATTTAATAGGCTTTAACATCATATAGGTCCATTCTGATTGAAATAGTCCGACAGGGCTTAAATGCCAATATTTAAAATTTTGTTGCTTCTATAAAAATAATAATATTATCTTGTTACCACTGATGAAAAACAAGTAAATGAATAAGTTGAAAGAATTCGATATCAAACTAAAGGAGAAAACTGAAAAAATATTTTTTTAATGCAATTTTCTGTTTTTGAACATAAGAACGGTAATATACGAGTGTACAATATACCGTTGAAAAGCTATTAATTTTAGAAAAAATATTATCTTAAACACAAGCTTGTAAAAGTTAATAAATAGCGATCAAACTTACTGATTGTTTTATAATATAATATAATAGACATGCGTAGGTTTATATAATTTTTCCTACAATCGCAATGTAACCTCAATTTTACTTCACCATATGTTTGCAATTTAAGCTAATGTACTATAATCACAAAAAAACAAAAATATTTTCTAATTGCAAGGATGACTCATCCAAAATCATTGTTAACATTTTGTCAAAATGTAAATATGTGAATAATAATTTTATTTATTATAATATAATAGATTTTTTAATAAAACACATGTTTCTATAGAAATACAATTTAATTAATTCTTTATTATCATTTTTATCTTTACTGTATTTGAATATTCTTTAATCGATTTTTAAAACGGAGATAAGTGAAAGTGGTGAGTTGCACGCACCAGATTTTTTCATTTACATCAATGAGATATTACAGCTACTTTTTGACTCATTCGGCGAACTAGATAAGCCATTTTACACCTTACATTTTGCACATATTTACGACTTTCTCAAAAACTGTCTACCAATTTTGATTCTACTCACTATATCGGTGTGAAATTTAATGTGTATTAATACCACGTAGGTTTCATTTTAGTTGAAATAGTCTTACAGGACTTATATCATAAATGGCAATTTTTCAATTTTGTTTCCTTTCGAAGTATCTTCATTTTCTTAAATTAAAAAAAAAAAAATTAACCATTTCATCAAGTAAGTATTCATAAAAAAAAAAAAAAAAATTAGATAACTAACTAAAGGTGCAAAGAGCAAAAAAAAAATATTTATTTTTATTTTATTTTTAATTCAACACTAGTAATTTAGATGTAAAATATGCCGTTGGAAAGCTTAAGATTTTAAAGAAAATGTTATGTTATTTATGAAATTTTATAAGGTAATGAACATTCATGAAAAAGGGATAAAAGATTATATGATTATTGTAGATAATAATGTATATTGTTAAATTATTTAATCTGAAACACATACCATGTTTAGTTAGGATAGAGATCTTTAACGAGACCCTGCCATTTTACAGATCTGGGACCACCATTTTACATCCCCTCCGAAGGACGGTATAACCAAAGATTTTTTATTCCCATTAAAAAATCCTAGCGCCCCTTGGATTTGAACCTACGATATTGGGCAAAGAAGGCTGTTATGCTAGCTACTACACTAGAGGTAACACTCATATTTTGTTTTTCTTTTTTTAATACAGTACATTTTCAAACACCAAATATTTTATTTAAAAAAAAAACTTTAATTCGTTTTAATAATCACACCCAAAAAGGATATCCAAATAAAAATATCTCCAAGTGGAAAGGACGTTAATTCGGTATCCTGGACACAGAAGACACTGCATACAGATGACCGGACCACTCTCAATAGAGCCATCATCCAATCTAAGCGATCCGATTACACCATCGGAATGTGAGATCCATGCACACAATATGGTCCCTGCGTTCCAATCTTATCTAGGGTCGTTGAGCTTGGCATTAAGGCAATAAGCGTTCACCCCTTCATACAAATATCTACTAATCTTATAATAAAATAAATCACAGATGGAACTTGCATATTCAAATATTAGGAATGCAATAAGAAATTCAGAGATAAGGAGAGAAGTAGCTCAGCAGATAAGGTACTGAGATGCTGATCGTCTAGACCCGGAATTGTTCCCGATTGAAGCAGTATAATTATTTATTATTTTACTTCATATGTGCATATCCTGGATTAGGTGGAGACAGACCCACTTACCCACTTGGTCCAAAGGGCACCAGTAAAATGGCTACCTAAAATTAAGGACAAACCTGGCTGCCGAATGTGATCAAACCCTAAATTACCTCAGTACATATTTTTCCTTTGAACTCCGAAGAGGGTCTCATGTGACCCATTTATACGGAGCACAGTGAAAAATATGACCGATTTAAGCGAACAAAATTCTGAAACTTTTCTATATTTAACCTTTGGGGTCCTAGATTACGGAAAAAAATATTTAAAAAAAATTATAAAACTATGTAATTTTTTGACATGATTGGCGAGCGTACTGTGGTCCAACATCAAACATATTTGCTAAAATATAAAACTTCCCTACATTTTACGTTTGAAGTCCGAGAATACGAGAAAAATAATACAAAAATTTAATTAACTCAGTGTTGCTGAAAACTTCAAATAAATGTATTTCATATCATTTAGGAAACTCTTCTTTTGATTCGGAGTGTTGTATCTGAATAAAATTACGTATCACCCAAAACGCAAAAAATCGCAAAAATTCTTTGTAATATTTAAAGACTATAAGGATTGATAAAACAAATCCTTGGGGTAACTTGGGAGTTATATAGTTTTTCTTTATTAAATAGGGAAAGACATTTAAAAATCGCTAAATTAACTCTACAGGTAGATTGCAATGTATATTCAATAACAAATTTGGAAATATAATGTCTTACCTATCTGAGTAATGTCCATTGTTAAATAAAAGCAAAAAGGCATTGCGCCAAACACACCTTCAACACAATAAATGGCCATCGAATAAAGATAATCCCACTGCCGGTTATTAGGCACTTTTGCGAACAGGAATGATTCACTCATTTACTATTTATTTGTAAACACGGTATGGCGGGAAATATAGCATTAAGGGTCTTGCCAACTAATAATAAAAAGGTGAAGCACTGGAAAATTCCAAAGTTTTGACTTGACTTTAGTCCACCTAAATCGGTGATTTTGCCCACTGTGCGGCGAGTTAGAGTAGCTCTTTCCACCCATTCGAGGGAAGTGTTTCCTAGGATCTTACCTTTATGAAACCATTCACTACCAACCAGCACAATCCCTATATGAACAGCCTCGGCAATTTAAATTGTCAGTCCACTCCCTTGAAATGTTCCTACAAAAACAACTAAATCTTTTTATAATTAATTTTTTGTCCGCTCAACAACCTTCTGGAATCCCCTACCTACCCTTATCCGTCACGCTTCATAATAGAGATCATCCAAGTCCCAGCTGCTCCAATACCTTATGTCTTTCTAAACAGACGCCCAACAACGCTGATGTTTCATTCAAATCAAATATCAGACTTTGAATAAAAGAAAATATATTATTTGTTTATTTAAATTAGCTCAATAGCTCATCTCTGCAATTTAACTCGTCAGTCCAATCCCTCCAAACCTGATCGCGCTATTCTGCTGACCTTAATATTCCTGTATTCCTGCTCACAGAACAACTTTTGATCATTCCTTACTTGTCCGCTCTACTACTCTCTGGAATTCTCTACCTACTCATATCCGCCATGCTTCTTCCCTACCATAATTCAAATCCCAGTTGTTCGAGTACCTATCGCCATCTCAAACAGACGCTCAAGAAGCCTGATATTTCAAATCAAATGTCTATTCAAAAAGAAAATTTATTATTTATTGCTCATATTTTCAAATGGATCAATTATTATGAATCAGTTACAAAGTTTAGTTTTATTTAACTCATTAATCTATCAGAAGTTATTTATTTAAATTGCTATTTTGTTTTATTGTATCCTTTCTTTTCTTTTTATATCATTGTTAATAAGAATTAATTATAATCCTTTGGTCTTGTGGCCAGACACATTGTATATATTAATTGTACATATCATATTGTTCTTAAGGGACCCTGTCCCAGGATAAAAATTATTATTCTATTCTATTTCTTTTTATATCTAAATTTAACTTAGTTAATCAATTAATTTATGCTTAACTTTGTTCAACACATTTATTTACAAGAAGTTATATATTTTTCCATTCCGTTTTACGTATTTTTCTTGTTACGCTATTATAAATAAGAATTAATTATGAACATTTGGTCATTTGGCTAGAACACATGGTATATCGTAATTGTACATATCAGTGCCCTGCCTTTAGCCTAGAAACTGTAATCTGAATATTTTTATTTTCTTTTTTTTAATCATTTTATTGGTATTTACAACTATATTAACAAAAATACATTAAGTAAATGTGATGTATTATATAATACAATGACTTGATATACATGTAGAGAAGCTTCCCATTGGAAGCACTCTAAAAACATTCTAAACTAGAAGGTCCTAGGGCCATCTCTTTTTAAGGCACCTCGGAGGATTATCCGGAATTGATGTGGAAGAAAGGATTGAAACTAGTGGGTTAGAGTGCGAATGGAGTTTGTCATGAAAGGATTGATACCTGGTCCGGGCCAAATCAGTAACGAAGGGAACATTAAGGTCTTTATGGATAAGTTTATTGGTAACAAAGTAAGGAGCGTTTGAGGATTTCACGAAGGATTTTGGATTGTAAGGATTGGATGCGGGAAGAATTTGATGGTTTAGTAGAGCCCCAAACTCCGCAAGTCCAGATTGGTCTTATAATAGTCATGTAGATGAGCCTTTTGCAGTTCAGAGGAAGGTTTGACCGTTTGTCTAGTAAGTGTTGAAGCAGCTTAAAGCGGCGAGCAGTTTCTTGTCGTTTTAGTCGTGTATGTGGATTCCAAGTTAAGCGTTTGTCAAGATAAAGTCCTAAGTATCGGATCTGTTATTGTAAGTGTCAGGAGCTAGTTGAGTGTTATTAAAGGATAAAGGTTTACGACGAAGGGTAAAGGTTATTTGATGGGATTTGTTGGAATTTATTTTTATTCTCCAATTCTGACACCATACTTCTAGGTCTTTGATGTGGGCTTAAAGGGTATCTGAGGCAACAAAGGGATCTTTATGAACTGATAACACGCAGGTGTCATCAACATACGTAGAAAGGAAAGTGTTAGGATGAGTTGGGATATCAGCTGTATATAGTGTGTATAGAATGGGTCCTAGGATACTGCCTTGAGGAACACCAGCAGTCTGTGTGAAAACTGATGAATAGGAACTATTGTGATTTATTTTGAAGGATGTTGCCCTTTGTTGCCAGAGAGGTAGGATTGAAGAATCAGGAAGTATGTGGGAGGAAGGAATTTACGGAGTTTGTACAACAGTCCTGGGTGCCAGACAATCTGAATATTAAGTGAATTTTTTATAGTTTGTAGTGATACAATAGTTTTTTTGTTTTGTTTTTTAAATACTAAAAAAATAATATTCCCCACGCTTAAGAACAATTCTTACAGGCTTATACAATAAAATAACTTACTTGTATGTTTTTTCAAACCCTTTATAAGCATTCAACTCAATGCCCTTTTAATCAGGGATAATGATTACAAGAGATTGTGCAAGAGAAATAAAATAATGAATGAGGTTCGGATAAAATATGAAAGAGACAATAAATAATGAAAATTTGATTGTTTTTTTCGAAACTGATTCTGTCAATTTCAACAATAAATAATGTTATTATTTATGTAATAATTTCCAAATATAGTCAGTTTGATTCAATAGGTACTAACGACAGTTACGAATTCTGTCGAATACGAGAAACAGAAGCAAATGCTAGACACAGTATGACCTCAAAACCGTGAATCTAGACCGCAAACAAAACCAAGATGCTATAACAATGTGGTAAAAAGAAATTCAATGCGTCAATGTCAAAAGGAAGTGCATCTCTGCATCTTCCATATCGAATAAACCACACTACAACCAACACATTAAGTCTGAAAAGTTTATATGGATGGGGGAAAAAATAGAAAAGTATTATTCTATATTTTTCACATTATGTGTCTCAGTATTTCCTCCTAAAAAATCAACAAGATTAATAAAAAAATACCGTGCCATTGGCAAGATGGTGTGGCTGAGTGGGTTAGTTACCCAGGAAATCAGATGACAAGAATCTTAAGAGAAAATAAGAGTTCGCGTCTCGATGCCGGGGGCTTTAACCGGGCATTTATTTCCCGCCTACTCACCCCGGGGCTGCGAAACCTCCGTATAGCCAACAAAGCTGAGTAGGGGTGGACAATAAAAAAAAATATGACACTTTCTACACTGTTCGAAATTCTAAAGATATGGTACAATAATATATTAATTAGATAACAATGTACATAATGACAATAATAATGTTTTTAATTTTGAGCATATTAATAACAGAAAAAGGAGGTTCGAAGCCGATTACGCCAACGATCGAAACCTAAATATCCCCCTATACTCTCTCCTCCTTCCTCTAATAAACTCCATCAAAATTTAGTTCTAGTGTTGATAGAATCCTGCAAATTACGTTTCATACATCAGGTACCCTATGTTGGTCCAGCACTGATTATATCGATTTTCAAGGTTGACAAAATTTTAAACATCACGATTCTTTATTTTTTTTTTTTTTTTTTTTTTTTTGGTCTTTTGATCTGTGTAATATCCTCACAGAAATCACTACTTAATAATAAGCAAAATGGAATAGCCATCATTCTAAACAACAAGCATATTTTTAAATAACTAGTCATGAAACAATTATTTTAAATATTTAATTAAGTCAAAGTGTTAATATTATATGTCAAACTCCTTATGAAACATGTGTTACAAAAATGAAAATCTTACAAGGGTAAATAGTTTTTTCCCCCTCAAATAATGCAACTTTTTTACATTGTGACTCTTGCTCGGATCGAAGATTTTCCAGAACAAAAATGCGAAGGAGAATATGTTTGTTATACAATATTTGTAGGTGGGAGCAACAGCTTATGAGCTACATTGGTTTCAATGAAAAAAGTCACGTTTTGCCAACATGTTGTAAGTCTTGGGACATTTTAGACACGCTCTTCCTCTCTTGGTCATTGATAATATCAAAAATTTACCGACAGTTTCCATATCAGAAATTTAAAATTGAATATTTTTGAAACATGTTATTTGACGCTGAGCCTATCTTTTATGAGTAATATTTGTCTGAATGAAAGAGTTACGTTTTTCCAAGATATTTTGAGTGTCGAGGCGTTTTTGGTTCCTGTTTGGATTAAGGATTTGCCGACAGTCTCAATATATAATTCCATAATATCAAGATCTCTCACGTCAGCAATGAAATTCTGCATAGGTGAACCAAAAAATTTCCGACACAATAAGGAAAAGAAGAATTGACTTCTGGGTCCTAAGAATGGATCCAAGAAGGAAACCTAAAAGAATCAACGACTTTTTCAGCAACAAAAAAAACAAAACCGAACTAGTTTAAAGAGACTGAGAATGACTTACGAGAGTTCAAACTTACAGGAGAGATGTTAACAAATGAAACTGCGAAGAACATGACTAAGGACGAAATTAATAGGTTCCAGGACAGGGTCAAGACCAAACTTCTATTCCGTATTTCTGAGGAAGGGAGGAAGATAAGATCTGAAAGAATAAAGAAATACTGGGCAGGCAGAAAATCACGTATTGATATAACGTAACATCAAACTGGGTTAAACGGGAAAAACAAAATTAATCCGCGTTAAATCTTCCTCTCATAAAAAACATGATAATAAATGAAAAAAAAAAGAAAAGTGAATCGCAAACCTGAATTACTAAAAATCTTTAATGAACTTTAAAACAATAGAAGATAGCATCTTTAATTAGAGATTTCTCCGAACAAGAGTTTCCTCTAATTTACATGAAAAAAGAAAACCCTTGAGTTCCTTTTCCAGGAGGTTGGGCGAGAAGAATGTCCAGATTACGGCCATTGTTCCAGGATATCTTTCCGTCCCTCCGTGACCCCAATCTCAAGGGCTCTTCTCCAGTGGACCAAGCGGCCCGGCACTTCACCTTCTGTCTCTAATGGAAAACAACTCAACGGTAAAAGGAACAATAGTGGATTTAGTCCGAAATATTTTTTTTTTAAAAACGTTATCAATATTAGAAAATTATAAAACCTTAAAAAAAAGTTACAATGAAATAATAAAATAATAATAATAATTTTTTCGCCAGCTTTAGAAAAATAAATTGATAAACAACTTTCTACTCGCTGGCTGGTTAGAGGGTATCTCTTCCCTGGAACAGAAGGCTTTCTGATAGCTATCCAGGATCAAGTCATGTCTCGAAGCAGCATAATGTATCGGACATGTGTAGGCTCTGCGGCAGCGAGTTCGAATCTACTCAGCACATTACTGGCGGATGTGGAGCACTGGCTCGGAAAGAGTACCTTAAAAGGCACGACGATGCTGCTAAGGTTTATCACCAGGCGATTGGATTGAAAAGGTTAATAAATGAATCAATGCCGTACTACCAGTATAACCCTAACGTTCTCGTCCAAAGGGAAGGGATTAGATTGTACTGGAATCAGTCGTTCATTACTGACCATACCGTGGCTCACAATCAAGCCTGATATCGTTGTCATTGATGGGAATCAGAAATCAGCAGAGCTTATTGACATTGCTATGCCAATGATGGCAATACTAATTCAGTCTGTGCCGAAGAAATTCGTAAGTAGAATAGAATAGAATGAGTTTATTTGTCTTTGGGGGTTCCCATACAAATAGAGCCTGGTCAGGCTATACATAACAAACAGCAATTAATAACAATTATAAGTAATAAACATGAAACGCAACAAATCACAATAGGATAATAGATAAGTATTAAACAGCATAGTAGAATAAACAAAATAAACAGAAAGTAACAAATTATACAAGTTTATATAATTTTTTTTATTTATTTTTTTTATCTTATATAGAAGTATTAAAGTATTTTAGATTTTAAATAGTCTTTGAAATACAAATTTTTAATACATATAGTTTTATGTATATATACATAAATACATTTTTAATTAACATCGGAGTGAATGAATATTAAATATTAGGATTTTAAATGAACACTGATATATAAATATAGTTAAAAGAGTTGTGTGAAACCAGATTATGGATGATAATAGTTCTTTGCAATAGTGCAAACATTATCTCTTACATAGTAATTATTATGAAACATTAACTAGGTACAGTACTATTAATTTTATAAATAGTTGATTATTTTCTAATGTAGCTTGTAATTGTTAATAAATATTACTCATTTATTACAAATGATCTTAGTTTTAAGGTACTAACTAAATAATAATAGAGTAGTTTGATTTTAATTGGGTCATCAATAGTTAAAATTGTAGGAAATTCGTAAGTACCAAGCTCAAAGAACTCTACAAGCTGGATAAAGAGGTTGTTAGGCCGAAGGTGATATCCAGCAATGGTCTGATACCGAAGTCGACTGTGGAAGCCACTGAGCGGCTAGGCCTACCTACTGCTGTAATTAACGAGGCCCAAAAAGCTGTACTGCTCAACACTGCAAGAATAGTTAGCAGTTTTCTTAATATTTAATAGAAACATTACAAGAAAAATCACCTCGAGTGGTTGGAGTTAAACTCTCCCTCTTCGGGTATATTACCTCTTATGAAGTGTTGCCAAATACAAATAAACAATAATAATAATAAATACAAAATAAAATAAAAACAAATAAACAAAAAAAGAAAACCCTGGACTCCTGACGTCATAAATTTGGAAAATCCTCCATACCTTAACAATTCCTTAGCATCATTACTTCAGAGTTCTTTCAAAGTTTATAGTATACACATATGTCTATGTAAGACACTATTTCATCTCAAATTGTAAGTAAATTTCTAATAATACCTTCTATGTAAATTCTAATGGAAATATCTATTTAACTACTGTATGTCTCTTCATTGTTCAATGTATTCTTTTCTGTATCTCTACTAATAACGTCATCTATTAATTATTGTATAAAAATATTAATGTTCTGTTTTTTTGTTTTTCCACTGTAAAGGAATAAATAAGAGAACAATAAATTCTCGAAACTTTGCATAAATAAAATTGATTATTTATTGACTGCAACGTAGAACATTAGAAAACTTTATATATATATATTATATATTATATATATATATAATATATATATATATATAAATATATAATTATATATATATAATTTAATTATTTTATGACATAAATAGAAACGAAATGGCATAAAAATGAATGATATATCTTAAACAGAACGACCAGTGCAGACTTTTGTCCCGAAAAAGTGCGTTTTGAACCACTGTGCAACGTTTCTGCCTAAAGGAAAAAGATCTGACAATGAGCTGTCAGTAGAATGTCCGATTGACTTCAGCGATCAACTTACTGACGACCTAAAATTTGGTACGTAACACCAGCATTTATAAATAAATGTTTTCTTATCTTCCGAAATAAGGATTATTCCTATTTGTTTAGATGTCAATGCCATATGAAATTAATTATTCATTAAATACAAATAAGCTTCTAGTACGCTTTATCGCTGTGAATTGCAGATGTACTCCATCAAATCGAGCGATATAACGCGAAGCATGCACAAATTAACACTCCTCATTATTAGAACAATGGCAATGTGGTTAACATTGTGCTAACGAACCATTGTTTGGGAAGGTCACTTCACAATGCACGTCACAACACCCAATATATTATCTTCCCTCCTTTTCACATTACCAAAAAGAAGGATATATTTTTTGATTCCCAGATTTTAAAGAATAATTTAAGCAAATAAAGCTATGGACAGCAAGAGTAACCTCTCTTTCGATTGAGGAAACTCTGAGGAGTATTAAGTATCATTTAATATCTAAAGCAGCTTTGCTATTACATTCCTATTCCATGTAGTAGAAAAAACAAGGTCAGCAAGAAAAAATAAATAAGCGTTTTCTAATATAACATATAAATAAATATAGTAATAATAATAGGCTTATGAACCCGAAGGTTCGATGCCGATACCACCAAATTCCGCTTACACAGGTTCGTCCAACGATCACCGTTTAAGCCCATGCCCACAAGATCAGCCTTAACGCAATCCTCCCATCGACTTTTCGGCCTACCAGTCGTTCAGCGTATACCAATTTCCGGAATCCGTTCCTCACGAGCCGACAACTTTACTTGCCCATTTGAGTCTCCGCGATGCTATCAACTCAATTATATTCACGGGGTATAAGCTCCGCGATTCCACGTTGTGCAACCTTCGAAACTCCCCAGTGGCCTCATCTCTCTTCGGACAAATATTTTACGCAGTACCTTATTTTCGAAAACCTTAAGCCGCTGTTTATCCTTAAAGTAAGCGGCCACGTTTCACATCCGTAAAGGATCGTTTGGAAGAATAATAGATTTATAAATTCTAACGTTTAAGTTTTTAGACAGAAGCCGCGAGCTAAGTAATTTAGCAATTGAATAATAACACGCATTTCCGCCTTTAACCAGTACTTTATTCTCCTACCACATAAAAAATATGAAACCCAGATAAAACAAATGGCACAGTTTTACGTTAAAAAAAAAACTCCATTGGAGTTGAAAATAAACCCTATTATCCTTAGATGTTACAGTAACTTGTTCAACAAAATCGGCGAACCAAAAGAGTCCATTCACACCTGCAATTTGCACCTCATTACATTTTCTCAAAAATAACGACGTAAAATTTGATGAGCTTTAAGATCAAGTAGGTTCTAATCTGACTGAAATAGTCTTACGGGGCTTAAATGTCGATATTTTAAACTTGCTCTCTTAAAATTATCTTTGATTTTGTGGATTGGAAGCAGGGTTGACCAGTTGGATTACCTATGTATACTGAAAGAGGTAGTTGAAGAACCCGTTCGTACTTCGCCATACACTAAAAGACAGAAGAATGAGATAGAAAATGATACAAGATAAGAAAATTGTCTTATCTCACTCCATCCATGAAAATACAATTTTTAAAACGTTAAGAAAAAAACGCACTCGTTTAAGAACATATTATAAATATATAAACTTTAGATTAAATTATTTTTTTTATATTAATTATCATATTTTTAGGAGTAAAATCACCAACCGATCTTCCTGGAGTTTCAGAGGCCACATGTGGTTTAGTGGCTAGTATAACAGCCTTCTCTACCCCAGATCGCAGTTCACACCCAGCAGATGGTTAAAGCAAACAAAAATTCTAGGTTTTGCCGTTCTTCGGAGAGAGCGTAAAATGGTGGTCCCGGGGTAGTATTTAAAGACTCCTATCGTAATTGAACCTGAATAGGTAAAATTAAGTACTCCCGCTGTAGTATCATCCGATCAGCCACAGTGGCTTAAAGTCAAGGTAAACAAATAAACAAGACACTAATCAATATTAATCGAGTTTCTACCAAAACAAGACAGGGAAATCGGGCACATAACAAACTTTATTTTGCACTATACACAGTGCTGTTTTGTTATAGACCGCCACTTTGTTTGGCGGTCAGGTGAGGTATTTCGGTAGTATCTGTTATTCAAAACTTATTTAAATATAATTATGTCCTATAATAATTATTATATACATACAATAGCTACTAACAGATCGCAAACATAACTAAGTTGTCACTTTTACGACGGATCACACCAAAGCTGTTTAGCAGCATAAAATAGAACTTGCAATGGGACCATAAAGATCTTGAATTAAGAATCGTTCTTAAAAAAATATATGAAGTATACCAGCATCCCTTATAGAGTTACTGAGTGATTTTAGGAAACATTAATTATAAAATTTTATTTTTAGAAAGCCGTTCTCGGTGGTGGGAACTGTTACTCAGGAACATATGCTGGTAATACTCAAGAAATCGATAGCACGTGACGCAGTATGTATACAGACAGGGACAACTGTGACGCATTATTAATATCCTACTCCGAAGAGACGATATCACAACATGAATTCTATTTGTTATAAAATAACAACCAAATTGTTTTATTGTGTTGTAAAATAATTTAGTAGCGTTTTTCACTGGTGGTTCAATAAAAGCTTCATATTTTGGTAAATATTTTTAATCAATTAGGTATAAATGACCTATTACATGTTTCCATCTTTCAGGTAATTTTTAATTCCGTCGTCCCAGAACAGTTGAAGGGCGACTCGAGGTGTTTTGCGTCTTCCTAGTCAAACTTTTCGGTACTGAACCGAGCAAACCACTAACGGACGGTGCTTTTTTCCAACGCATATCCGCTATAACACAGCGAATTTTAACCGTCAACGAATTTTGTTAACCGCCAGCGAATTTTGAATTTCGGCAATAAAAAATCATTAAATAACGAAAATGAATTTTTTTATCATCCACTTTGAGTAAGCAAAATAACCAATTAAAGATAAGGAATCTAGGTTGAAACTGGTTGGCTCAATTAATCATTTTTCATAATATGTAAACATTACTGACCAAGTAATGAAGCCAAAAATTAGAGAGTTCGTCGAAATTTTAAAAATAAACATGCTAACATGTAATTTTTCTTTTTGTATATGTTCAATAAACCAAGCTGTACACTTAATATGCCCACTAACATAAAATGAAAAAAAAACAACAAATTCAGGGCGGCTAAAAAACAGACGCGGCTAGATGCGGGAAATGCGTGTAATTATTCATTAGCGAAACTAATTTCTTCGCGGCTTCTATCAAGGAACTAAAAAAAAGAATCTACGAAACTGTTATTCTCTATAATAAAATAATTATTATTATTATAATTATCAATAAATCAAAAAATCCTTTTGGTAATGTTCATAGTTTTATTTTTTTAATCTTACCTTTTTATCTAATACTCATAAATGAAACCAAAAAAGGCATATTATATATATATATATATATACACCTTACCCATGTAGTTTCAGTTCAGGTGCATTTCGCTTTTAAGGAAGTTGCCGCCAAAACAGTCGCATTCCGTAATCTCACTCAGCAATACCAAAGCAACTATATGACCACAATTTCTTACAAGTTGGGCAAACGAAAAAATCGATTCGAAAACTATTTGTAATTATAACCCCCGATTTAATTTTTAAATGGTTATAAAAGTTAATTTATCAACACGGTATAAATACAAACCTACTACGTGAGACACATTTCAAACATTGCAGTTACCTTCTGTGTTTTATTTATTCTTTTTTGCAACTGCTAGTGCTTGATAAATTATGAATACCTACAATAAAAAATGCGCACGGGCTAATATTTATCAGCATCTTGCAACGAGGCTAGCGTAAAAAGTCGCATAAGGTAACGGTTAAATTAAAAAAAAAAAAAATCGCATAACCCAGTTTAAACTAGGTTTATTATTGGCACCTGCAGATTAGCAATTAGGGCTCTGCTATAAAGAGCCTGCATAAATAGAATAAAAGTTACAAATATCTAACGGTACAGCTGGACGGTCACGGTCATTCTCTTAACACAGCAAAACGAGAAGAAAAACCTGGATCAATTGCTCCAGTAACAGCTGTGACCGTTCTTTCCCTCCTGTAGAAAAAAACAGCAACTGACCGCTATACTTATCCCGGCTATAAATAAATTTAGAAGTATTTTACGAATACTCAGCATTCACATAAGGGAATATATCTGTACGTCCCACAGGGGCCGGCTCTATATCCTACCCTATTCGCTATATACATTAATGACCTGCCTCTCCATATTAATCACTCTAAATACCACCTCTATGCTGACGATTTTCAAATTTACCTTTCGTTTCCACCTTCCGACCTATTACCAGCAACATTTAGTCAATAAACTAAAACTAAATGTTGAAAAAAAAAAAGCCATTGTAATAGGATCCCATCACCTCTTGAAAACTGTTCCATATATCCCAACCCTCTTCCTAAATGGTAACCCTATAAAGTTTTACCCGACCGTCAGGAATCTGGGAATAACCTTTGATCAAACCCTCTTTTTCAAGAACCATATTCCCGCCGCACCTTTTTTACCTTAAAGCGACTGAATTCCCTTCGTCACCTATTCCCGTATGAAACACGGAAGCTCCTCGTTACCTCTCTAATATTCCCCCACTTCGACTATTGCTGTACAGTATACGGTGGTGTTTCTGGAGATCTCGGGGTAAAAATTAAACGCCTAATTAATTACTTTGTTCGATTCATCTTCGGGGTCCCCAGGTGCCATCCGTATCGAGTTGAAGTGGCTTTACCCTTCCAATCGTCGCAAGTATTTCCTTGCGTCATTCCTTTACCAAGTTATCCAATCCCGCCGTCCATCATACATTTTTGAACTCCTACAGTTCAAATCATCTGTCCATCTCCGTTGTACACGCTCCAGGCCTTCAGATTTATACAGTGCGGCCCACCGAACTGCACATTTCGACAGATCCTTTCTCAATCGATCCACAATCCTATGGAATTCCATTCCTCCTTCCATCCGTCACTCCGATTCTCTATCTACTTTCAAATCCCGCATATTTAACACACTTAATATCTAGGCTCAATAAAATTGAAAATAAGCTTCTTTTTTTTTGTGTTGTTTTCTTCTCATTGGAATATGTCTATTTTAATAAGTAATTATTGACTTGTTTATATTTATTTAATATGTTCTAAGACTCCAAAGCACGTTTTGTACATTCTTTATACTTTATTTTAAAGGGACATGTCCCAGAATAATAAAGAATTTATTTATTTATTCATTATATATATTCTCGAGAAAGTTTCTAAAACTTCACCTAATATACCGTTGGTATCATTCCAAGATACCAGAAGTGCAGCAAGAACTGATTAAAAAAAACCATCAGTTACTTTTGAACGAAATATATAAAACAATATTCTTGGACTGTAACAAATTTTATATAGGTGAAACTTCCAACAAAATAACAACAAGAATAAAACAACATAACAGCAAGAGTAATAATGAAAATTAAATTAAATGAAAAACTTCTTTATTATCCTGAGACTAAAGTCCCTTAAGAATAAAATAAAAATACAGAATTGATGATCGGAACAATGTGGCCATAGTATTAAGCAACAAATTGCTAAACTAAAAATTAATTAAGGTTGTAAAATATGTACATATTCATAAATCAGACTCTTAGAATGAAAAAAAAAAATGCTACTTCATTAATGCTAATAGAAATTATATAAACATAACTAAATTATTATTTTCTACCATCTGCAACTTGAGGATATAGTCTGTTTGACCATGAAAGGAGAAGGTGGTTAAGTTAAAAAGGAGCAATTTGAAGGAGGGAGCAGTTCTTGCATGACGAATCTCAGGAGAGATAGAATTCTGAAGAGAGGTTGCTTTGGCTAGAAAGGAAATGTCAAAGGCAGCATTTTAGTGAGGAGGGTAGAGGTCAGAAAGACGAGATCTGGTGGAACGGGACTAAATTGATGATTTAAATTTAAGGGATTGGAAGATATAGCAGAGACGATGAGTTCTGATATCCTGATAAAGGAAGGAAGCTAGGAATACTGGCACCTGTAACCAGGATAAAGACACCTTAACTCGGCGTAATATTGGTTTATATGCGTGTCTCTGGTGATCCCGAATATAAATTGCATTCCACATTTAAATGCAGTTCATAATAAGCTTGAGTTTTGCTTCGAGCTCACCTGAACTAATAACCAAAAGGTTAATACAACAGCATAGTATAATATAACTTTACCATGAATTTGACTTTAAAACACTTAAAACATTAGAAAAAAAAACCTGTACCTCTACAACCTTTGAAGGGTTTCGGGTTCAGTACATATACGATTTGTACTGTTTCACGGCCAACGACCGTGCAAGGCGGTGATAAGGCTATATCACGCTCGGCCACCAGGTTTGTCTCCAATTTTGGGTTCTCACTTTATAGAGGCTGGGAGTCCAAACCCCAGGGGTCGCCCCACAGCTGAAATAACAGAATAAATAATCTGCCTCAGCCGAGATTCGAACCAGGGACCTGGAGAAAATAGACATTGCAATAACAGGTGTTCTAAATTTTCGGTGATATGTTCTTGACACAATTTACATTTTTCGCCTGTTTTTATATTATGTATATATTTTTTTTTTATTCTTATAAAAATGTTCAACTTTTCAGTATCAGATATTCTTAATTGGCTAACGAGTCTCAGTTTATTTATATTAACTCTATCTCGTTTATTAAATATAAATAACAATTCCATAATTTATTTTATGATAATAAACAATATAACAATACAAAAAAAAAAGAAAAGAATAGGCAACCGTGAAACGTCTGTTGCACAAATAAAAAATACAATAAGTAATTTGATGAAGTCCAATAATGGTCTTTAAAAAAAAAAAGAAGATTAACGGATTTTCATCGTTGAGAATGGCAAAGCAAGGAGAAACTATGAATATTTTTTTCTGCGAGATTTCCAGAAATATGTCAAGTATTATCACAAAGTAGAATAAAGCCACTTAACTCAGCATACTAGCAGAGATTTGAGAGGGCCCGGAGACCCCATAGATTAATATTAAGGAACTATTTATTAATCCTTAGCTTCTTATCTTGAGCTCAACAGCCTCTCAGAAAGTAAGATAGGATACAAGAAGCTTATATAGTATACTTCAGTATAAGGTCTTTAAGGTTATAAAATATATTCTGATTAGCCGAAAAGAAAACTTTATATACTGAACAAATATTTTAATTTTCAGTTCTTAATGAAATAAAATTGTATTAACTATTTGTAATACAACGTTTCGACCACATTAACACCTCAACAGCAGAATAATTCGAAGTAGTAATTTAACCTAAAATGAGGGTCGAAACGTTGGCACTAATAAATATAAAATAGTAAATAGAACGATTGAAATGGTAAGAAAAAAATTAACCAAAGAAGTTCAATGGTATTTCAAGGATGTAGAGAAAAATTCATTATTATCACAAGACGCATACAAGAAAATTCCCAAAAAATTATTATTATTTTTTTTTTTTCAAACAGACTTAGGGATATAACGGACTCGCGAATATTAATTCTTTGGCTTAACAGTTTAAGGATTAAAAAATTCATTGATTGATCAATTCATAAACTTATAAATAATAACGCACATACTTTTGATACTACAACAACCCTTGCAGTAACTCTAAGATAGAGACCCTCCTAGGGCTCACACTGCCTCTATAATGTGGGTACTCGAAAATTGAGGTAAAAACCTGGCGATCTCAATCTAATTATCTCTAGGCACGACAGTTGGCCTAGAAACAGTACGAATCCCAATATGCACTGTAACCCACGAAAGTATTGATTTTTGTCTATCCAGGTTTAATTAGGATGGGGGTCTTTAACGTGTACCTGATATTGCATTCTTGAGACGATCATTTTACGTCAACTCCGAAAAACAGAGTAATCAGGGATTTTTTACTCCCTATAAGAAATCTCAAGACTATCTGCCAAGGGAGCGGCGTGGTCTAGTGGATAGAGCGCTAGTCTGCTGTGCTCCGGGTCCTGGGTTCGAATCCCGGCTGTGGCAGAATATTATTTATTCTGTTAATTCGGTCGGGGGGCGACCCTAGGGTATGGAGACCCTCCTGGGGAAGAACCAGCATCTATAAAGTGGGTACCCAAATTAATTGGGGAAAAACCTGGCGGCTGAGCGTGATCAAGGCCTAATCACCTCATTGCACTGCCGTTGGCCTAGAAACAGTACGAATCTCTATATGTACTGAGCCCAAGATCCTTCATGGGTTGTAGTGGTACAGGTTAAAAAAAAAAAAAAAGACTATCTGCCAGGTTTGAACTCAGGCATTTGGGCATATACTGCTGTTATGCTTACCACTACACTCCAGGTGACCCTTACAACACTTTAACTGAATAAATAATTAGTTCTTAATTCTTTTCAAAAAGTATATTATACACCAATAATAATTCCACGTTATGGGGAATTTTCCCCTCTTAAGGACTCCCTGACAGCAACTAAAGCTCATTAATATCAGTTATGTAGGTCTCCATTATCTCAATTTTTTTTAAATTATAAAATAAATAAAAACGGTATTAAAAATTCAATAGATAAAATCTACCGATTACAACCAAAATTACAGATTAGAATATGTAGGCTGTGATGGATAGATTTTATCTGTTGAATTTAAAATGAGTTTTTAAATAATTATTATTTGTCTATTTTTATTATTTATTATTATTGAGATATATTACAATTTGTTACAAAATGAACAATAGTAATAGTGATGTGAGACCACATTCATACAATATATACAGACAATAATAATAATAGTCAAATTACATAAAATATAAAATAAATAAATTCATATATATATATATATACAATAAAATAATAATAAATAAAAAAAAAAAAAATCAAACAACAACCTATAATTGGGCAGAATTAAGAACCAATTATTTATCATTATTAAGTATGTTTCTTCCGAAAAATTAATATCATCACGAATTTTAACAAAAATTTTAATTAAAAATAAGTTCGTAGATTTTTTCAATATTTCATTTTAATCCTCTGTGTGTTTATTTACTTGGTCAATAATGTTTACATTCTAAAAAATGATTAGTTTAGATGCTTTTATGCATCAGTTTCAGCCGAGATTTCATATCTTTATGTGGTATTTTGCTTGCTCAAAATTGAAGAGAAACAAATTCATTTTCTTCATTTAATGATTTTTTTTATTTACGCAAAGAAAAATCCACTGCAAAGACGGTTAAACAATTTTACAGTTTATATGGCAACGATGCCTTAGAAGAAAGTAGGTTTGCTCGGTTCAGAAACGGAAATGTTGACTTGTAAGAAGCAAAGCGTTTGGGTCGTCCTTCAACTGTTGATGACCAAATCCGACCAGAATGGAAGGAGGGTTTTTTCAAAACGGAAAATAATTTAATGTCGTGTTATCTTTTCTCCACAAACCTACATATTAATTATAAATTCTCAATTATATCTTCTCAAAATACCATGACCTAAACCATAACACCTTACTGACTGAACGCGCTGTATCAAACTGTTAGTTCAAACACCTTGAGGTTGACAACCTTAGCCATACGCATGAGGTGTTGGGCTGCATCCGATCTTGAAAAGGTCAGGATGGCAGAGAAAGGATTGTACAAACACAATGGATCACTGTCCAGTTTTTTGTCTGCACTGTAGCCTCTGAATCATCCCATTGGAGTTATGAAATAATTTAGATTATAACAGCATTTGCGATTGTAGTATCTCACAAGGTCAGAACAACGTTAGGAGAACAAAACCCTATTTGTAGACAAAGAGTAGCGTTAAACGAGAAAAATAAAATTCCCAGAACTTATAAAAGGTTTTGATTCTCAAAAGGATATTTCAATCTGTGAAGTTCATCTGATTGCGAGCATTGCATATTTTAAAATTTTATAAATTTACAACTTTTCAAGTAAAAACAATAAATAAACTCTTAAACTAAAACAGACTCTAAATCACCCTTCACACAATTGCTTTATTAAATATAAAATTCGAAAACAAATAAAAACCCGATTATTAACACTTTTGTGGAATGTTACATTTTTTTTCTGATTGTATTCATTAAAGAAAGTTAATCAAAGAAATATTTGTAATGATATCTGATGATAATTTTGGGTAGGCATAAAAAAATTGTATTAATCGGAGAATAAGAGGAAGGATTTAGTAACAATAACAACTCATTTAAAAAAATATCAATTCTATCAGCTTTTATACATTAATGATTGGCTTATACATATTAAACTTATTTCCTTAAACAATTATATTGTTTGTTGTTTACCCATTTAACGTCACTTTATCCTGCTGCGGCTAATTGGATGATGCTAAAACGGGAGTCCTAAATTTTGCATATCCATGTTTATTAAAGATGTGGGTCTTTAACGAGTACCTGACATCTTATAGCCTCAAGACCACGATTTTATGTCCCCTTCGAAGGAAGCCATAATCTAGGATATCTGACTTGCTTTAAAAAATACTAAGCCCATTCGCTGGGTTTGAACATGCGATCTTGGGTATATTACGCTGTTATGCTGGTCACTACTCCATAGTTACCCACCCGTTTATTATGCATTAGTTTGAAATTTATTAGTTGTTATACTCATTGTATAAAATTATTTAACCCTAAAAAATATATTAAAAGCCTGTTCCACATCGAATGTTGACATTACAAAAGTAGAAAAAAAAGGGGGGAATTTCATAAATTCTAAAAGATATTGATCTTTTTTAACCTATTTTAAAACAAATAAAAACACAGAAGGGTTTCTCAACATACTATTTTTGGTTTTATTTTATAAACCAGTCCTGTTTTCAAAACTCCCTCCACATTTATAAATATGATAAATCACAGGAGGTTCCTATCAGATGCAATTCATAACTGATCAATATTAATAGCTGACTTTTCTTGAAGAATAAAAATTAAAAATAATATTGCTATCCATAAAAAAAATTATCAGTAATCAGCTATGCTACATGTTAATAACAGCTAATAATTAAAGTTCTATAAAATGAAATGCCTAATTTATTTTTCTCTGTTTTCGTATGATTAATATATTTTACTAGGGTTATATAATTTTACAGACAATATAACAACTTATAAATAATAGACTAATACGTGATAAACAAATGTTGACTATGAAATAGTAGCCAGCATAACATCCTACCATACCTAAGATCGCAGATTCAAATCCGACAGATGGTCCAACGAACTTTTAAAAGAAGTCTAAACTGGTTTGGAGAGGACATAAAATGGTGGTTCGTGCCTGTGTGATGTCAGGTATTCGTTAAAGATCCCTACCATAATTAAACCTGGATAGGAAAAATGTATGACTCTTTATTTTAGAATCATCGCATAAGCCATAACATCAGTAGTTAATAAAGTGACGTTAATAGGATAAAGAAAAAATTAAAAGGTCATTAAAATTTTACTAATTATAATTAATTACAAATAGAAAGTAATGTTCTGCAGCTTTTTAATAAGAATTAAAAAACCTTGGCACTTGACAGTAAAGCATTAAGTACTTACCATAAAACAGGTAGCAGAATAATTTAGAGGACATACCTGAAAAAAATAAAATAAATATTAGAATGTCAAACTAGCAAATTATTTATATAAGATTGTTATAATAGTGTAAATAAAATTTTAAAAGAAACTGGTTGAACTTCATTTAGTTATTTGAACTCAAAAACTATTTTTCTCATAGAACATTAAAGACCATCATTCAGATTATAACTTAATAGCCTACCAATAGAAGTTTTATAAAAAATCTTTATAAGAGAAATATAGCTCTGGCTATGTCGAAAGCAATAATAGCGAAAATAAAAAAAAAAATCTTGAACACACGCTATTATTAATATATAACTATTTTGATATAATAAACGATTGCATAAGATTTTTCATTTTAAGGTTTTTTTTTTTTCCTACTGAACATTTTTATCCTTGAAATTGAAACCAGTAGTAACCTTGGTACCTCTTCAATGACAGAAACTACTCCCAAATAAGACTGAAACGACATGAAATTAACATTTCCTTTAAAGGAGAAAAAAAAAAAGTCAAAACCCTGAAAAGTAAGAAAGAAAAACGTATGAATAGAAAACCCTAAAATATCCTATACGTTAAACAACGAAATAGAAAATAACTTTATTCCAGGAATATGTAATTTAAGAATAACAGGAACGTTCAAATAAAACCTACAATACTTCTGACACAGAGACTAAAATGAAAAAAAAAAAATTATTATGCAAATAAAATAAACAGAAACAAATCCTGATCACCATGAAGAATTATCTTATATTCTTGGAAGGTAGCTTCATTGAATAAACAGAAGAAAAAAACTAATTCACAAGGTTAAAATTAGGAATTAAATAAATTATTAAATCAATGACATATTGTCGATTGTTTTAATTATAATAGATATAAATAATCAGGATTTAGACTGGTAAACAATATAATGTGCGGCCCTGATGATAGCTCATATATTTGAGCCGAAACGTCAGCAAAATTAAAATATTGTTTACCTGACTGACTCCTAATTATCTCCTCCTATTATAAATTATTTAAGTTACGCCGTTTTAAAATACGTAGTATATAAATACCGAGAAAAAAATCATCGGGATCGATTTTTAAACTGACTACTGAGCCGATTTATTGAGATTTTCTAAGAAAGTAACTAATCCTCGTCCTCCACGTAGCCAGTTTGTTTCAAAAGGGCGGGCGATCAAAGGATATTAACTCTTTTAAGTCGGTTATTCATTATGATAGAGAGAAACAACAACAAAAAAAAAACCTGAACCAGTGCATTTGAGTGCAGTACGTAAACGGTCGTATATGGAGGTGATTAGGCCTTGATCACACATAGCAGCTAGGTTTTATCCCCAATTTCTAGGTACCCACTTTACAGAGAGCTGGGTGAGCCCCCTGTGTACCTTCGTCGGATTAGCCCAGGTGCTATGTTTTTGACCGGCTGCTTTTCTAAGGCAGCGGTAGCTTCAAAAACTAGCTTACTTACTATATTTAGTCAATATATAAACTATATTAAGAGATACCATTGGATCTCCTTTCCAAAGGTATCGTGTTTACCAATCCAAGAGGTGGCGTGCAGGGTAAGATTAAAGTAAACAAGATTCAATTAACACGTTATTATAATTATTAACTTACATATATAAATTATATTAATACATTGCCTAGAACTTTGATCGAGAATACTGAGGGACATTTTCTCTACTACCTTTGCCATACAATATTACAAATAACGATATACCTTTGGAACCCTTAACCGGCTGGCGAAGGTGAAAACAGTCTTAGGTGCCCTTTCTCGGCATCATCCTCCAGCTGCTCTCAGAACCCCGACGGCCACCTCCTCTTCTTGTAGATGGAACCCGACTCCCTCTTTCTGAGGATAAAACTTGACTGACCTCTCCGGTTCTTCTCCCTCATTCTTGTCACCTCGGGTGGGCCGAGATGGGAAGTACCGGATGGCGGTATAGCCTTTGTGCTATTATTCTTATCTTTCCACCAATCTTAATATCCTTGTTGGCCGCCGCTGGGGGGAAAACTACCAGAGGTTTCTGGTACCGCTGGGGGGCCCATACCGATGGGAAATCTAGGGGGCTAGCTAAACACCTTTTGATGTTTTGCCGACAAAGGTTCGTTATCATTAATTGTTTAATATTAAAATTATTTAATTATGAACTCCCCTCAGTATCCTCAATACATTACACAGGATTAAAATAACATAATATATAATTATCCTGCCATAGCCAGGATTCGAACCTAGAAAACAGTGGTCTAGTGCTCTATACACAAGACCAAAAGTAAAATTGTTTAGTTTTATTATATCAGTTTACTGAGCTTTTTATTTCTAGATATCAATCATGTTTTAATTATTAGTTTATTTACTTTATTACACACATCATCTTTTTATTTATATATAAATGGAACTGGCTCCTTCCCCCAACCCGCAGAAAATATTTCCTAGGATCATACCTTTACCAAACCATTAACTCCCATCACTCCCCCTATATCCTCAATCCACTCTCTTGAAATAAGATCACGCCATTCTATACGTTCCTACCCACAAAACTAGAACTTTCGACCGTTATCCGCCATACTGCTCCTCTATCCTCATTCAAATCCTAACTCTTCCTGTACCTCCTCTCATCCCAAACAGACGCTTAACAATTATGATATTGAAATTCTAATGAATTTTGAATGAAAAAAATAAGTAAAAAGCCTAGAGTTTAAATGTATATATTGCTAGTCATTTCATTTATTTTTCATTCTGTTCAACACCATCGTTTTTGGAAGATTTCATTGTTTTTTGTTGTATAATATTTCTTATTTTAAATAATAACTATGTTTATTTTGTCGATTGGCCAGATTTATTAAACTATTTCATATTTAAGAGACGCAGTCCCGGAATAATTTTTTTTTCAATTTTATTTCTATTCTAAAATTCAGAATATAACAATTATTTTTGTTTTAATCACTCAATTTATGCGAGAAGACTAAAATATTCAAATAATAGTTTGACCTCCTATAAATACGAAGAAAGAAATACATTCATAAATTAAAGATGCTTGTGAATGAAACGAAACAAATTTATCTTCAGCCTTATTCTTGGAAATATTGACAGTATCTTTAATATAAATAAACGTTCCTGATATAAAATACTCCATTAATTATTTCTCTGAGTCGGTTATCAGAAGAAGTGTGACATTCGAGTTTCACGAATTCGTTACTCAAAACTTTTTTTCTTTCTATTTTATAGCATTCCAATTTTTTTTTTTTTTTTTTTTTTTTTTTTTAACCGGACGATGTTAATAGGACGAAATGCGGAGGAAAGCTTCAGAGGGAGATAAGGACTTGAAAAGGCAGGCAAGTTAAAGTGATGTCAGCTTCAAGATAACGTCTCTGGTGAAAGGCCGGCGTAAATTCTATGACACAGCCTCAACTTGAGAATTTTATGAACGATTCCGAAGTTATAACTATAATTAATTATTAAATCACTATTACACGTATCTATTAGCCCTGTTAACATTTTTAGTTTATTATAAAACAACAGAAGTGCATTTCGAGGATTTTGAGACATTGTAAATGTGCAAAGGGAAAAAGTGCACAACCTGTTCGTAAAATGGACCATAAGGAGCTAAGAAAAAATGCAATGGAAAATGTAAATTTCTACCTGGCTAGGAAAAACAATAGATTATCGATATCTCTCCCTGTGATCAACTGTTTTTTTCAGAAAGGGAAATAATGACTTCACGGACAGATGGGCGAATTCATTAAGTATAGAAGATAAAAAAAATAATAATTTTACAAACAAACTTTATTATTAATCGTCAATGTTCATTTAGAAATTGACACATTGGTAATTTTTACTTTCACATACCTACATATGGAATATATAGTAAGGTAAAGTATTTCTATCGTAAAAATTTTCGAATTCAGGTTTTCAACGGAAATCATTTAGGTTTCATTCTGATTGAAATAGTCTGACAGAGCTTAAATGCCGATATTTTAAATTTTCTTCCTCTAAACTACCTTTAATTTTGTACATTCCAAAAGATTAACTATATCATCTTAATGGCATTAATGAAGGACGGCTCAATATAAAGTTGGACGAATTTGATGACCAAATAAAGGATAAAAGATAAACACTATTTTTTAACGTAAATAGTAATGTAGACGTATCAATATACCGATGGAAAGAGAAAGATTTCAGAAAAAATATTATCAGATACACAGAGTTGTAAAAGGTAATATAGAGTGAAAAATCGGGAGTAAACTTATTACTGATTAGCAACTTTAATATAGTTATATTTTTAAATCTAAATCATATGTTTCCAACAAAAATGAATGAATGTTTTATTAAAATCAACTTCAAATATTTTTTCAAATTGTAGTATATTTAATAGTTTTTAAATTTATTTTATCAATCGTGGTAAGTGAAAGTCGTGTGCTGAGATTGGAAAATAAGTCCTTTCGGTTTTTTCTATCTATTTTTATGTTTCTATGATACACTTTTTATCTGATGAATTAATTCTTCAGAAGGATTATTTATCCTGTTTGTAATTTGTCAACAACTATATCTGTTAACTCTTTTTAAAACTAGCTTGTTTACGATATTGCACTGTCAATATAGAAGAAAATGTCATTCATTACTGGCATATTTTGTTGTATTATTTTAAAAAGGTTTAATTACTGCAGAAGCTCATATTTTTTTTTTGCATTGTTTAAAAGGATGATGTCATAACCGAACGCACTAGCAAAATTAGTTTGCAAATTTTAATTCACGAAATTTTGGCATCGATGATGCTTAACGGTCGCCCACGCGAGATTAAACGAGTGATTTTAAGGCCATTATTGATTAAAATCCCAATCACTGCGAGAGATTTCTATGATCCTAGAAGTGTTGTACACGAGCGTAGAAAATCATTTGAACAAGATCGGCTATGTTTCTTGTTAAAATTTGAGTTCCTCACTCCCTCTCTAACCAATATCAACTTGTCAACAACAAGTTTGTGATTTACAACGGAAACTACAACAAAAAGATCCATTTTTGAAAATTTTGGCAACAGGAGATGAAAAATCTGATGCGAGCAACACACGACTTTCACATACGAACGTTTTTAAAATCAATGAAAGAATTTTCAAATACCGTTAGAGATAAAAATGCGTGAAACTATTAAAGAATTAATTAAATTGAATTTATATAGAAACATGTGTTTTATTAAAAAATCTATTATATTATTATCTAAAATAATCAGTTAGTATTATAGACTTTTCATTACTCTTTATTAACCTTTAAAAGCTTGTGTATGAGATAATATTTTTTCTAAAATCTTAAGCTTTCCAACGGTATATCATACATGTATATTGCTGCTCTTATGTCCAAAAACAAAAAATTGCATTAAAAAAATATGTTTTCTGTTTTCTCCTATAGTTGTTTTTTAAATTCGTACAACTTGTATATTTAGCTGTTAATTATCAATGCTAACAACATATTATGGTTATTTTTATAGAATCTACAAAATGAAAGGTACTTTAGGGGAAGAAAATTTAAAATATCGGCATTTAAGCCCTGTCAGACCATTTTAATCCGAATGAAACCTACATGACGTTTAAGCCTATTAAATTTTACACCGATATAGCGAGTTTAATTAAAATCGTCGGAACCGTTTTTGAGAAAATCGAAAAAAGGTGCAAAATGCATGATATAAAGTGGCACTTCTGGTAAGCTCATTTTGATGAAAAAGGTTTTGTAACGTCTCGGGCGTAATTTGTCTTAAATATGAAATTTCAGTTTCATAGGACTAACCGTTTCCGCCCGGGAATTACCACACACACACACACACACACACACACACACACACACACACACACACACACACACACACAGACCTTTTTGCGGGACTTGGTTATTTGGACTCAAGGGACCCTAAAATGTGTATTTCCGTTGAAAACTGGAATTCGAAAATTTTCACGATCGCAATACTTTCCCTTACTTTATATAGAAAGTGAAAGTAAAAATGGATATTTTAAGATAATGTAGTCAAGAAGATAATACTTTCCATATGATGATATTTTCTATGTGCTATTGTCATAAAGACAAACAATTCAACTCACAATTAACAAAATTGGATCAATCAATTAAAAATAAACGTCCACAACAGGAAAATCGGAAAGGTGTTGTGTTCCAAAAAGATAACGCTAGGCCACACACCTCATTGGTCACTCCCAATATATTATTGAGCCAAGGATTGGACGTTTTGCCCACCCTCCCTATTCACCAGACTTAGTGACCACAACTTATCCCGGTCTCTGTAGAACTTCATGAAGGAAAGGAAATCCTGAAAGCTGAAGGACAACAAAAACCAATTAGATCGGTTTTTTTTTATGCATTTAGTAGAAAGACGGGAAAAGTCATATTAAATAAAGGTCAATACACTGTAAATTAAAATATTTTTTAAGTCCATAATACATTGAATCTTATTTTACCCTCAAAAACTGAAAAGACTTATTGCCAACCCAACAGATCCTAAACGGTCGGATCAAGTGACCAATTAATAAAAAAAAAAATATATCCATTTAATTTCTGATACGGAAACTAGCGACATATCATTAATCCGAGCACAGACCTATTGTCAGTTAAAAAGCCGCAACAAAAAAAAAAGTAGGAAAAACATAATTTTCTTTATTCAACTAAACCAAAACAAAGCTCCACGGCGGTAGTTCGAACAAAAAATATTTTTTATTTAATTTCTATAATTGATTCTCCTACGGTACATAAATAGAAGCTGATAATATTACAAGGATTTCTGATTTCAATATTTGAGTAGAGTGAATAACGAGCCAAAACCAGTGCGTTTAGAAAAATACATTAATTATTATTACAAACTTCAATAAATTGTCCGATAAAAACTGATCGATATCCAAGTATAAAACTATTTACCCATTAAAATCACATGAAAAAAAAGAATATTGAATTTCATGAAATTAGTTAATCCTAATAATGTACATATTACATTTATTGTTTTAGCCGGTGATATTATTATTACATTAATAATCGGACTCTCATTGTTCTTTTAATTCATTCATTGCGAAACAAAATCATAGCAGCGTCATCAACTTAAGATCTTAAAAGGTATTGTGCAATGTCAGATATTTAAAAAGATTAAGAGTTCAAAAAGGCAAAATTAAGTCAGCTAAATAAATAAATGCACATTCAACTTTTGATCGGATGTTAATATATATGATATATGATAAATTTCAAATAGAAAATATTATGTTTTTAGTAATTAGATATTTTTTCAAGTTTTGATTTAGATATTTTTAACTTTTGTTCATGATAACTACAACATTATATATTTATAAATTTAAAATATGTTTTTATCAATCTTAGTCTTATATATAATTTCATTCCATCTAGAAATTCCACTTATTATCCTTATAAAGAGTAGAAATGTCTACTCATGTAGAAATTAAACGAACGAAATTTTATCGTTT
Source organism: Piezodorus guildinii (assembly GCA_023052935.1). NCBI lineage: Eukaryota > Metazoa > Arthropoda > Insecta > Hemiptera > Pentatomidae > Piezodorus > Piezodorus guildinii. The sequence goes on along the minus strand of CM041298.1, from coordinate 75,088,654 downwards.
CATAATTACGACGACTACGTTATTCATAAGTTTTTTATTTATCTCAATTTTCTCCTAATTGTAACATATTTTTTTTTTTGGTGGTGGGCTTTCCAATAATATATTTTACATCTATGTTATTACTATATTTTTCAGAATTATTTTCAAATACTTATAACTATTTAATTGTTTTTCCTAATTATCAAATCCACCCTTTATATTTTTACTTTTTTTATAATACTAACAATCAGAGACGGTTATTTTTTTCAAATAAAATAAAGATACTTCAAAAAGTCGACATTCAAGCCCTCTGAGACATTTACTGAGGATAATTAATGCTGTTACACACCATTTTAATCTGAATAAATAAAACGGGTTAAATAAAATAGATGAGTCGATTTTACTGATCTTATTTCTGTTATATTAAACTTTTTTGTTTTTATTATTTAGGATATTTCTATGTACACAAAAACTCAGAAAAAAAAATTACAACTTTAAAACATATATTTTGGTTAAAAATTCGTATAGGAAGATTTTGACAATTTTTTTTCCGTACGAGAGATACACTTTATTAACCAAACAAGCGATGCTGCCCAACTTGATTGGGTTGCTATTCACACACCCTACTTTTTTTTCCTTATTGGAAATTTTTAGTAATAATATAATATAAATCTTAACATACAATAAATAAAATAGATTAAACAATTTTTTTCCTTTAACTTTTTCTTTTTTTTTTTTAACATTTTTTTTTCTTTTAACATTTTTTAAAAATTATTTAACTCCTTTTATTCTTTTCTTTTCTTTTTGGCTTTCCTTTTCTCGCTTATTTCTCATAACAATTTAAATATGTATATATGTGTATATGAAAAAAAAAAAAAAATCAAATATATTAAAAAGATTCATCAATTATCAGCAACCATATTACACTCCGCTTTAATATCGAATCTCTACCATATATAATAAAAATAACTAAGTAAGATATAATAATACTAACAAAATAAAACATTAAAAAAATGGAAAAAAAAAATATATAAACCGCCGGACTGAAGGATTTTTTTTATTCGTTATTCGGGTTATACGTGTCTCGAAACGTAAAACCTCACATTTGAGAGAGGTATTTTTTTCTTTCTTTTAGCCGATCACGAGGTTCTTATTGAAAATAATAAACATAAATATCAGGCTAAATTATTTATATTATTATTATTTATATTATACCTATAGACACAAAAACTCAGAAAAAAAAAATTACAACTTAAAAACATGTACTTCGGTTAAAAATTTGTATACAAAGTTTTTCACTATCGTTTTCCTAACATATATTAATAAAGAAAAAAATACAAATCCTATACAACATATGAAAACCTGTTAAGTAGCACTTTTCTTTCAAATAATAGATTGTTTAATTTAAATGCTATTAAAAAAAAAAATAGTCACCGAGATTTATCGTCATTTTTGTAATTTTCTTATTGTGAATAATTTTCAATTTTTATGTTTCAAATATAATATGCATTACTGCCATTGAAACGTTTTACGATACAAATAAAATATAACCAAAATAAAAGTAATACGATGATGAATAAATAAGAAAAATCTGGCTTTCGAAATTTTACTTCTGACTTATATAATTATGGTCAATTTTTCAACCTTAGGTTTATGGAAATGGCGAAGTCAGTGCCTAATATATTCAATGGGAATAAACAAAAACGCACGAAATTATAGTTATCAACCCTCCAACCGAATTTCGTATAATAAATTAACGGAACAAGACATTTAAAAAATTATATAACGGATGAAAGTTAAATACAGTCTTCGATTTTATAAAAGGTTAAAAAATAAAGGTATTAGGAGGTGTTTATAACCGGTTACTCTGAAATTTCGAAGAGTTCAACTACGTAGAGATAAAAAAAATACACACACACATATATATATATATAAGTTAGCTGTGTATAAGAGAGGAATCATAACAAATATGTAAAAGAGTATTAAGATTAAGTTGTTATCATTTCGATTCCTATATATATAGGATGAAAGAATCAATAAAGTCAGTTGCTAACATACACCTGTGTCGTCTCTATGCCCGAATCCCCCCTTTTTTTAAGATAATCATTTGTCATAATTGTAACTGGTGCCGAAACCCGGGAGCCATCCGGATTATCGCGTTAGTTATCGGTGATAGGGGATTCGGGAGTACGATACAAGAGTGAGACATCATGACTGATCCCGCTGAGGAAATAAAGAAGCTCGAGTACCAGTTGGCCCAGGCGTCGGTAGGTAGGGCGAAATTAGAGGCGCAACTCACGAAGGCCGAGGAAGTCAAGCAGTTTGAAGTGGTGAAAATAAGAACACAAAATTCCCACTTCATCCACGAGGTGATCAGCCAACTGGAGCCCTTTACTGGAGTGATATGTGATCTCGAGCATTTCATTAAGGGGGCAGACCAAATCAAGGCGCTATTAGTTTCTCGGGAAGAGATAGGCACGCTTCAGGAGTCTGACGTTCGCCTACTAGAAGCATCTTTAATCGGCCGCATATCACGACGCGTCTTAAACGCTATACAAGGAGACCTCTCTCACACGTGGGAAACGATAAGGGCTAGGCTGAAGAAGCTTTACGGCGGAGGGAGATGGACCCCTGAAGAAGACGTATTTTACGTGCTGAAAGAACGGCGGAACCAGGACCAATCAGAGGGCGAATTCGCCGAGAAAATTCTCGTCCTATACAACAGGGTGGTCGAGAAAATGGTCGAGACGTGTGGCCAGGCGGAAGCAGCACAGAAGCTAGAGTTTCTGAAAGGTATCATGAAGGTCCAGCTTAACCATTATATGGACCGTCCAGGTTCTCTTCCAAGAGACCGCGACTTCGTGGAGTGCGCCCACGACCTCATAGATGCACGAGAGCGGAACGAAGCCCGCTTCGAGAAAACAGAAACCGAGTGGACAGAAGTGCGGTCACCCAGAAGGAGGAATCGAAGCCGTCCCAGGCAGTTCGATAAAAATACTGAGAAACGGCCAGGTAGAGGCCCAGAAGAGCGGAGACGCCGCCCAGAACGACGTTGCTACGAATGTAACCGTACTGGACATGTAGCAGCCCAATGTAACCTGACCCGTTGTTACGAGTGCGGGAAACAAGGACACGTCGCGAGAGAATGTCCGAGACGGAATTCCAGGACGAATAGGAGGGACCCGCCACCGGAGCCGATGGAGGTCAACAATCAGGACTGGAGCGGCCGACGACATGACAGGAGGAGCAGCGGCCGTAACAGCAGCGAGGAGTCATCGGGCGAGGAGAGCATCCGCTCGGAGCGCAGCACCCCTGCTACAAGGAGACACCGGGTAAGTGGAGTGGATAATTGGAGAGGAGGGCCGTCCGGGGTAGAGGTAGTGACGCGGCGGGGCCGTTCAGATTGAGGGTACGGCAATTGGCGGGGCAACCAATCAATGCGGACCGAATGTATTCATGCAAATCGTGGATCAGAATAAGGACCTCTTCTATCGGGACGGGGATTTCTTACCTACTACAGGTAAGACAGTGCACCGCATTCATCTTACATCGGAAACACCTGTTTATGTTAAAGATCGGCGGTACCCTCGGGCCATGCGCGATATTATTCGGGTCCAGTTGGAGGATCTACTTAAACAGGGCGTTATCCGTCCCAGCAACTCCCCTTTTAACAGTCCTCTTTGGGTTGTCGAGAAGAAACAGGAAGTTCCAGGTGCGGCCGGCAAACGATATCGAGTGGTAGTGGACTACCGTAAACTGAATGAGGCGACTAGAGATGAACGGTACCCACTTCCGCGTGTGGAAGACATACTAGACCGTCTGTCGGGGGCGACTGTTTTCAGTACTTTAGATCTCAAAAGTGGTTACCACCAGGTTCGCATGGCTGAGGAAGATATCGGCAAAACGGCGTTCTCTTGGGAGCGAGGGCACTTTGGGTTCGTCAGAATGCCGTTCGGGTTAAAAGGGGCTCCATTGACCTTTCAACGTCTCATGGACGAATTCCAACGGGGTTTAGGTGAGGATTATTCTCAGGTTTACATGGACGACTTGATTGTTTTTAGTAAGTCCGAGAGCGACCACGTCCAACACCTCCGCCAAGTTTTTCACAGAGTTCGCGAATTTGGGCTTAAGCTGTCGCTGGAAAAATCTAAATTCGGGTTGCGGGAAATACGGTTTTTGGGACACGTCGTTTCGCGTGTTGGCGTTCAACCGGATCCGGAGCGCGTACGGGCCATCCTGGAGGCACCTTTTCCCCAGAACGCACGTGGGGTTCGGCGGTTTTTAGGCATGATCAATTATTACCGAAAATTCATTCCTAGGATAGCGGAGCTCACTCACCCTCTTACCGACATTTTAAAGAAAGGAAGGAGGTTCCGATTGGAGCCCGAACATTTCGAGTGTATTCAGCGGTGTAGGGAAGTTCTGACAACGCGGCCACTGTTGGCATTTCCGGATTTCCATCGTCCCTTTCGGGTCACCACGGACGCTAGTGAGATAGCTATCGGGGCCGTTTTATCGCAGAATTTTGAAGGGGGTGAAAAACCGATCGCATACGCGGGAAGAAAGCTGAATGACGCGGAACGGCGCTATAGTGCAATCGAACGTGAACTTCTGGCCGTTGTTTGGGCGGTGGAATATTTTCGCCCTTACATCTACGGTAGGCGTTTCGAGTTGTATACCGATCATAAGCCCCTCCTGCACTTGGGGACATTGAAGGAGTCCTCGGCACGAGTGTCGCGCTGGAAGGAGCGCCTCGCTGCATATAATTTTCACGTTGTGCACAAAAAAGGGGTCGAGAACGCGGTAGCCGATTGGTTGTCGAGAGATCTCGTCGTAAACGCCATCGAGGATGACCAAAACCCAGGGGAGCCGTTTGCCTTACGTTATCTACGCGATTGGGCGGAAAGCGGGCCGGAAATTCCACCGGTAGAGGCGGACCAAGCGGCGGAATCTTCCCCTGGTGACCGACCACCGGAGCTCCCTGAAATTGACGAAATCATTAATGACAAGAAAACCCAGCTTATTATAAAATCGAAGCAGGCCGACGGAATAGAGACGCGTGCGTCCATGTATGAAGGCCTTTCGACGGTCCTCATTCGCACCCCCGTTACGATCGACGAAGCAGAGCTGGAGCGCCTGCTCCTGGAATTTAGTACTCCGGGTCGGGGTTGCCATATTTACATTGGTAATAGAGTAATCGCTGACAAGTTAAAAAGACTTTAACAGCAGCAACTGGATTGTCCCCGGTCGAAATTGTTTTTGGACAGCGTAGACGCGAGAGGGGAGACCTCATTACGGCTAACAATAACGCTTTGCGAAATCAACTGCTCCAATCACGAACGGATCGCCGGGAAACGTGGGTGCGAGTTAGGGACAAACTCATCCGCGAGAAACAGACGCGTGTTGAAAAGGCAAATAACCGGTCTGTGGTCTATAAAAAGGGCCCATTGCAGTTAGGAACGCTGGTATATCGCCGCTTGCGGACGGCGCGCAATAAGACCGCGGCGCGGTTTGAGGGCCCCTACACTATTACGGCCATTCGCGAACATAACTTGTTTACCATTCGGGATACTAATCACCCTTTTCGGTCACGCACTGTCCATTTAGAAGAACTTCGGGTTCCCCGCATGGTGTCAGACCTCGTGCCGGACGGTGACGCTCCTCAAGAAACTCCTAGGAGATAACATTGTCAAGTGATTATATTGTTTGCCATAGGCACCAAGTTGTAGTGAAGCAAGTTTATTTTTTCTGTTCTAGTATTCATGTCTAATTTTAGGTCACAGTGAAGTATTCTGTTTTCTTTTCTCTTTTATCAAGCATTTTCTGGTTAACAGTGTAAATATTCTTAGATTAAGGTCACTGTATGTATTTTCTTTTATTTTGTATCCTTGTAATTTGTTTTTTGTTTTGATTTCTCTCTCTTTGTGAGTTCCTCCAGATGAAGGAACTGGAGGGAGGGAGTTAGCTGTGTATAAGAGAGGAATCATAACAAATATGTAAAAGAGTATTAAGATTAAGTTGTTATCATTTCGATTCCTATATATATAGGATGAAACAATCAATAAAGTCAGTTGCTAACATACACCTGTGTCATCTCTATGCCCGAATCCCCCCTTTTTTTAAGATAAACATTTGTCATAATTGTAACTTATATATATATATATATATATATATATATATATATATATATTATTAATATATTTTTTTTATTCCGTCCTCCTAGAATAGTTGAAGGAAAACCCGAGCGCTTTGCGTCTCAAATTCAAAATTTCCGATTCTGAACCGAACAAACCACTTACGGACGGTGCTTTCTCCTAACACACACTACCAATTTTGTTAACCGTCGGTACTGCGGATGTTCCTTTTCGGAAACAAAATATCATTAAAAGACGAAAATGAATTTTTCCTCTTCCATTTTGAGCAAGAAAAATACCACTTAAAGATAAGAAATCTCGGTTGAAACTAGTCCATAAAAGAGCAGATTAAATTGGAATATTGAAAAATCCTATGAATTTATTTTACAACCCAATAGTTTGCATAGAATGTAATTAATTCGATTAAAGGAATTAAAAAACAAAGCCGTTTAAAAAAGGAAATATTACGTAACACTTGAAAGATATAACTGATTGATTTGACGTTAAGTTATCAAATATTATATAACCAAGTTTCTGACGACAATTTAAATGACTTTATGAATACAATTAATTTGGCATTGAATCAATTTCAACTTGAATTGGCGAACACGTTCATTCATGTTGTTTATAAGTCTGTTCCCTCTTCGCTTAAAGATCAAACAGATCATGCGCAGTAACTTTTTTTCGATCCAAAAGATCCTGAGCAAAACGAAAAAATCTGGTGCGAGCAACACACGACTATCACTTACCTAGATTTTTAAAATCAATGAAAGAATTTTCAAAACAGTTAGAGATAAAAATACGTGAAACTATTAAGGAATTAATTAAATTGAATATTTAATTGAGATAATATTTTTTCTAAAATCTTTAGCTTTCCAGCGGTATATCATACATGTATATTACTGCTCTTATGTTCAAAAACGAAAAATTGCATTAAAAAATATGTTTTCAGTTTTCTCCTTTAGTTGGGTATCGAATTTATTCAATTTATACATTTACCTGTTTTTCATCAGCGTTAACAAGATAATATAGTTATTTTTTTTGAATCTACAAAATTAAAGGTACTTTAGGGGTAGAAAATTTGAAATATCGGCATTTCAGCCCTGTCAGACCATTTTAATCAGAATAAAACCTACATGATATTAAAGCCCATTAAAGTTTACATCGATATAGCGAGTTTAATCAAAATCGTCGGAACCGTTTTAGAGAAAATCGAAAAAAGGTGCAAAATGCATGGTATAAAGTGCCTCTTCTGGTAAGCTCATTTTGATGAAAAAAGTTTTATCACGTCTCGGGCGTATAGTAGTCTTAAATATGAAATTTCAGTTTCATAGGACTAACCGTTTCCGCCCGGGAATTACCACACACACACACACACACAGACCTTTTTGCAGGACTTGGTTATTTGGACTCAAGGGACCCTAAAATGCGTATTTCCGTTGAAAACTGGAATTCGAAAATTTTCACGATCGCAATACTTTCCCTTACTTTATGTAGGAAGTGAAAGTAAAAAATTTATAAAACTGTATTTCCATTGAAAACTGGATTTGAAAATTAACACGATCGCAATACTTTCCTTTACTATATATCGCATATATAAGTGAGTGAAAGTAAAAATACAGTCCAACTTAGAGTAAGTACTACTCCTTAGTTAGTTTATGTCATGCCTAACATAATGTTTGAGCTACTCCACACACACACTCCTTACGCCATTGACATACAAACAAAGGTAAAGGAGGGTAGCCTGACCTTTTGAAGGTATTAGAGCCACCTCCTGTGGTATAGGGTTTGGTCTCGCCGGGCACTCTAATAATCAACACTAATAAAACTAAACGAGGGATCTTTTCCAAGTGACCTTTAGGACCTTCTCCCATGGTAAGGCTATGGAGTAATGGCAGTAGAAAAAAAAAATCTGGTGCGGGCAACACACGACTTTCACTTACCTCGATTTTGAAAATCAATGAAAGAATTTTCAAATACAGTTAGAGATGAAAATACGAGAAACTATTAAGGAATTGATCAAATTGAATTTCTATAGAAACATGTGTTTCATTAAAAAATCAATTATATTATTATCTAAAATAATCAGTTAGTTTTATCTTCTTCTCATCACTCTCTATCAACTTCTAAAAGCTTGTGTATGAGATGATATTTTTTCTAAAATCTTTAGCTTTCCAACGGTATATCATACATGTATATTACTGCTCTTATGTTCAAAAACGAAACATTGCATTAAAAAAGTATTTTTCTGTTTTCTCCTTTAGTTGGGTATCGAATTTATTCAATTTATATATTTACCTGTTTTTCATCAGCGTTAACAAGGTAATCTAGTTATTATTATTGAATCTACAAAATTAAAGGTACTTTAGGGGAAGAAAATTTAAAATATCGGCATTTAAGCCCTGACAGACCATTTTTATCCAAATAAAACCTACATGACATTAAGGCCCATTAAATTTTACATCTATATAGCGAGTTTAATCAAAATTGTCGGAACCGTTTTCGAGAAAATCGAAAAAAGGTGCAAAATGCATAGTATAAAGTGCCTCTTCTGGTAAGCTCATTTTGATGAAAAAAGTTTTGTCACGTCTCGGGCGTATAGTTGTCTTAAATATGAAATTTCAGTTTCATAGGACTTACCGTTTCCGCCCGGGAGTTACCACACACACACACACACACACACACACACACACACAGACACACACACACACAGACCTTTTTGCGGGACTTGGTTATTTGGACTCAGGGGACCCTAAAACGTGTATTTCCGTTGAAAACTGGAATTCGAAAATTTTCACGATCGCAATACTTCCCCTTACTATATATAGTAAGTGAAAGTAAAAATAAATAAAAAAATAAACCTTACTGAGATAAGTGGATTTACGCTTTTGCCAAAATATCCCCAGTTCTAAGCCGAACCAAATGGCAAACTTGTAGGTAAATCTGAGTTTTATATAATTAGCTATCTGATCTACTATTTTTGTCTAATAGTTCGGTTTTAACTATTGGTTTATTATTTTCAATAATAAACCTTTGTAATAGACTAAAAAAAAAAAAAAAAATCATCTTCCAGTTAAAATGTGTGAGTCCACGTGTCAAGAAGCGTATAACACGAATAACGAATAATAAAAAACCGTTTTTTTCCGCAGTCCGCGGCTTTTCTCTGAAAATACTAGACCAACTTTTTTGAAATTCAACAAAAAAATATTGGGACATCCAACGATAATCACACACTTCAACGATGAATATACCGCTATGAATTGTAAAACAGAAAAAAAGAAAAGAAAAAAAAAACGAAATGTTACCAATATATACTCCCATTTATATTTACCAAGTTACAACCAAGTTATTTTTGATGGAGACAAATATTTACAGAGTCGTAGAATATAGTATATAGTAAAGCGCGATAAACAGTAAAAAAAAAAAAAAAATGATATATGTATTCAAGCCACAAATTATAATAGGTGTAATACCCCCAAAACTTGGTTATTATTGGAGGTTGAGAAAAACTGAAAAGATGTTCTAAATCAAGAAACCGCGATAAACAAAGAGGGAAAAAAATTAGTAAATACATCTTCTTTTTTTTTTTTATGTTTATCCATTATTTTTATACATTATGTTTATCGGAGGTTATCCTTTTTTTTCAATAAAAGAGCTTTTAGAAACTTTTTGAAAAGAGTAAAGTTTCGCCTTGGACGAACTCATTACTCATTTCCAGTTCTTCAAAGGGTGAGTACCGTCTTTTGTTCCGGTAGGAGGGGGTGGGGTACATCAGGGATTCTAAGAGTTTATTAAATACTTTTAAACAGGGGAAGAAAGTTTTGATAGCGGCATAAATAGAAAAAAAAAAAAAAAAGGTGTAAAATTAGATGGTGAGAGATGAACGTCTTAGGAATGAAAAGGAATACAGAAAAGAAAAGAAAACTTTCCAATATACCGGCTCAAAAGATATTCATTTCACTTGCAAAAATAAAAATAAACACTTTACTCTAGGATTCTTTTAGTAGTTTTAAAAAACAATCTAGTACGAAGCAGTTTTTAAAAAGAATCCTTTAAATTTTCAAAAAGCTTGAGTATCCTGCTGAAATAGTTCATTAAGTATAAATTCCGATTTGGAAAGTATTAAAAGAAATGGATATTTTAATAACTGTGAATTATTACTAAATTAATTCTTATAATGTCATGATAATTGGAAACAGCCTCGCATATTTGCATGGAAACTAAATCTGTGACATTAGGCATAACCTTACAACATAAATTAAAAAAAAAAAAAAAAAAAAAAAAAAAAAAAAAAAAAAAAAAAAAAAAAAAACACCAACTGAGTGTAAATTCAATTGTTGTAAATTCACTATCCTACTTTCAACGTGAGACAAAATTATTTATTTTACCAAAATCCCAGAGTTATGGAATAATTCATTTATGTGAAAATTGTTCAGCTCTATCAGTTTATAAGAGACATTTTTCGTTTGTTTATATTCCATATATTTTGTATATATTTATATAAATAGGTTTTGTAATTTTTTTTTTTTTTTTTTTGGTGCACATTTTTGACTAAAAATGTATTTTATTGGTCTCTCGGCCAGACTTGAATATTGAAGTGTGTATTTACAGTACGAAATTGTTATTCTTAAGGGACATAGTCCTAGAATAAAGTTATTATTATTTTTATTATAGTGTCAACCCTAACCACTTTCAAACAAAAATTACTTATCCACCTGCTTAAAATCATTCTTCCGCACATATGTGATAAATATTGACTTTGATAATACATAACTAAACTCATTCGTTGTTATTAAGTGTTTTTATTAGTATCTTTTATTTATATTAACTTTAAATGCTTTACTATCTGACTAAATATTTATGTATCAAATGAAGCCAGACTACCTCTGTTCACTGTATACTATTCTTAGGGAACAAATCCCGGAATAAAAATTGTTTTTCATTCATTCATAAAATTAAATTAGGGAGCGGCGTAGTCTACTGGATAGAGCACTAGTCTACAGTGCTCTGGGTCCTGGTTTCGAATGTCGGCTGTGGCGGAATATTATTTATTCTGTTATTTCAGTCGAGGAGCGACTCTAGGTCATGGAGACCCTCCCGGAGCAGACCCAGCCTCGAAAAAGTAGGTACCCAAATTGGGGAAAAAACCTGGCGACTGAGGGTTATCTTGCCTAAGCACCTCATGGCACGGCAGTTGGCCTAGAAACAGTACGAATGTCAAAATTTACTGAGCCCAATACCCTTCATGGGTTGTAGTGGTACAGATTAAAAAAAAAAATATATACAACGGTATAATTGCTGCTATTTCTAGAAATTGTTTAAGCCCTAATAACATATTTCCCATTCATACTCTCTCTCTCTCTCTCTCTCTATATATATATATATATATATATATATATATATATATATATATATATATATTATATATATATATACACGTGTATATATAATTCATTCATAGTTCATACTACTCATTTTTTATAAATTCACATAAAGTTGTGTTACACCTAAATTGAAAACTAAATAATATTTAACTTTAAAAGCGGCGTTAATTCGTTTTTATTCAAGTAAAAAGTCAAAAGATGGTACTGTACAATCTCTATTCAAACAGCCTACTACAGATATATTTATATTTTATTTTGTTCATTTTTTTTTTAATGCTATCTCCACTTCATTGAAAAATAATGTTAATTTATCTTTTTTTTTTATATATATTTTTTATATATAAGCGCTTTTTTTAACCTAAACGGGGATTCCAAATGATTTAAGATAAAAATACCTTCATTATACACAGGTAAGTGTTTTAAAAATTCATAAATACATTCGAAGTTATACAGTCTACCGATGATGAAAATTCAAGATGATCTTGAAGAAAAAAAAAATTTGTGACTTCCCTCCTTCCCTTACTGTAACAAAAGATTTCCATTCCATGGAACGATTCAACAGGAATGTATTGCTTCCGGAAATATCTAGTGAAAATATGGCGGTTCTATTTCACTCCTGAGACAAGTCCACCAAACCAGAAGGCATGGAGGATGTTATAATTCATGAGATATGCTTCTTCCGTTAAAAGATATTAAGAATCTTTTGTTTTTATTCATTTTTGCCATAGGCATGTGTAAATTTAATAGGGACATAATAATTAAACTTTTTATGTAAGTAACACTAACATTACTTTTAGTTCCAGTAAATCGGTAATTAATTTTTTTTTCGAACAATAATAATAGTAAAACCGAGTGTATAAAATAAGTAAAAGGGTGGATGCGTAGGACAAGAACGAACAAAAATAACATTGTTAGTCGCGATCATAATAACATAAATTGACGCAGACGAAGTCGCGGGCAACAGCTAGTCAATAATAACTATTAAAATTTATTGATAATAATAAAACATATATTATATAGCTTTTTTCAGTCAAATTCATAATTTTTTCAGTCAAATTCATAATTTTTTCAATCGAATTCATAATTTTTTCAGTCAAATTCATAATTTTTTCAGTCAAATTCATAATTTTTTCAGTCAAATTCATAATTTTTTTCAATCAAATTCATAATTTTTTCAGTCAATTTCATAATTTCTTGTACCCATTTTATACAGTCAATTTAATGAGGTTTTGCAATCAAGAACTTAACATTTTTATTAAATCTTGTTCTTGTTTATCCATTAAACGTCACTTTATATTACTGTGCTTAATCCGACGGTGCAGCAGGAGTCTTAAGTTTTGCCTATCCAGGTTTACTTAAGATAGCGATCTTTCATGAGTTACAATTTTTAAATCTTTTAAGGGTCACTTGTGGAGCACAAATATAGGTTGATCTGCTGGTTTTGGACTGGCGACCTTAAGCATAGAAGGCTGTTATGCTAGCCACTACTCCACAGGTGACCCACAATGCTCCAAAAATTCACAGGTATTTGAATCTGCCGTGTTTAAACACGTGACCTTGGGCGTATTGATCTTTAACACCTTGCTGAATGCATCCAGGGTCATCTGTGGAGTAGTGGCTAGCATAACAGCCTATTTTAAAGGACGAAATAACCAAGGATTTTTACTCCCTAAAAGCAAATATAGGGCCATCTGCCAGGTATGAATCTTAATCATAGAGAGCTGTTAGGGCTAGCCACTACTCCACAGGTGAACTTTTATGCATTCTAAAAGGTGTTAAGGACTAATATGTCCAAGGTCAGGGGTTCAAACCCGGCAGATTCAAACACCTTGTTGAATGCATCGAGGGTCACCTGTGGTGTAGTGGCTAGCATAACATCATTCTATCCACTAAATAGCGAGTCCATACCTGGCAGATGGCCCTATATTTGCATTTAGGGAGTAAAAATCCTTGGTTATTTCGTCCTTTAAAATAGGCTGTTATGCTAGCCACTACTCCACAGATGACCCTGGATGCATTCAGCAAGGTGTTAAAGATCAATACGCCCAAGGTCACGTGTTTAAACACGGCAGATTCAAATACCTGTGAATTTTTGGAGCATTGTGGGTCACCTGTGGAGTAGTGGCTAGCATAACAGCCTTCTATGCTTAAGGTCGCCAGTCCAAAACCAGCAGATCAACCTATATTTGTGCTCCACAAGTGACCCTTAAAAGATTTAAAAATTGTAACTCATGAAAGATCGCTATCTTAAGTAAACCTGGATAGGCAAAACTTAAGACTCCTGCTGCACCGTCGGATTAAGCACAGTAATATAAAGTGACGTTTAATGGATAAACAAGAACAAGATTTAATAAAAATGTTAAGTTCTTGATTGCAAAACCTCATTAAATTGACTGTATAATATGGATACAAGAAATTATGAAATTTACTGAAAAAATTATGAATTTGATTGAAAAAATTATGAATTTGACTGAAAAAATTATGAATTTGACTGAAAAAATTATGAATTTGACTGAAAAAATTATGAATTCGATTGAAAAAATTATGAATTTGACTGAAAAAATTATGAATTTGACTGAAAAAAGCTATATATAAATTGAATGTAGTAAACACGGCGATATAGCAGTTTAGAGCTGCTGGCAGTATCTTTCTCGCTCCGGTAAACCCGAATTAGTTCACTGGATCGAGCCTTACGAGCGAGACGATCAGCCTCACTCATAGCCTACAAAAATCTGTGTGCTGTGCACCAAAAGAACTATACACTTTAAAAAAAAATTAAATTGAAAACCACTCACTAATGTTTATAACTAAAACCTTAAATGCATTTAGAGAATCTGCACTACATTGTATTTCTGTTCTACTTTACTTGTTTTGGAAAAGTAATCCTCGTCTCAACTTCTACATTTACTTGTCTTGAATAATAAAATTTTATAATAATAAAAAACAGCTATTATAATTTTAAATATAAACTGATATTGATACAAGTGCAGTCTTGCATATACAGAATGGCATTAATCGAAGTGAAAGCTTACGATATGCAGTCGTTCTCATTCGAGAGATGAATATCAAAACCAAAGGCAATTTAAATTCCTCTCCTCTGTCACTATCGAAAGAATTTGATCGCTTGAACGCTTTGTCGGCATCCGATTTGTACGAGTGTTGTGTAAATAAACGAGTTTAATGAATTCATACATTTAGCATTCGTATGATCAGCCTCTGGGTGTGTTGGTTCAAGTGAAAGTGAGAAATTTCTTTATCATAAAAATATAATTATAAATTACACATGTGTACTGTATGTATTAAAATAATTATTTACCAAAAAACGGATATGTTAGAGAAGATTTCAAGCGTTGGTCTCATTAAAGCGAATTAAATTCATGAATGTAAGACTAAATCACAACAACTTAAAATATATAGTGAGTGCAACATTTGTTATTTGTTAAAATCAATTTAAGAACTTTTAAATGAAGTTTGGAGTGGAAAAAAGGTTAAAGAATCACATTGAGTTTTAAAAAAATAGGTCCTCTCCCAATGACCAACGATTCTCATATGTTAGTTTTATATGTTTATAAGGGGTCACCTGGGGATCTAGTTGCTAGTATAACAGCCTTCTATCAAACATCGCGGGTAGTCCTGTGATTTTTTATAATAATAATAATAATAGGCTTACCGAACCCGAAGGTTCGATGCCGATACCACCAAATTCCGCCTACTCAAACTCGTCCAATGTTCACCGTTCAAGTCCAAGCCCCCGAGATCAGTCTTAACGCAATCCTCCCATCGACGCTTCGGCCTACCTTTCGGACGCCTACCAGTCGTATCAGCGAATAGCAACTTTCTCTAAATCCGTTCCTCACCGAGCCCAACAACTTTACTCGCCCATTGAGTCTCTGCGATGCTATCAAATCAATTATATTAATCAATTATCAATTCCGCATTGTGCAACCTTCTAAACTCCATCTCTCTTTGGACCAAATATTTCACGCAGTACCTTATTTTCGAAAACCTTAAGCCGTTGTTCATCCTTCAAAGTAATCATAAAGAACCATCGAAAAAATAATAGTTTTATAAATTCTAACCTTTAAGTTTTTAGATAGAAGCCGCGAGCTAAGTAATTTAGCAACGGAATAATAACACGCATTCCCCACCTTTAATCGGGACTTTATTTCTTCCTGGATTTCATTTTTTCTTGTTATCCTTGAACCTAAATACTTGAATTTGTCTAAGTGTTCAAAAGTATGACCTGATATATCAACATCACCACGATTGCCACCGTGTCTGCTACTAATCATATATTTCGTCTTATCGGTATTTAATTCGAGTCCTATTTCTATACCGGTTTTTATTAACGCACTTGTATTTAGTTGTATGGTTTCCGTGTCTTCACCTAGCAGTACCAAATCATCGGCATACCCTAAAACCGGAATCCTAGGATTTTTTATAAGAAGTAAACAATTCTTATTTATTAGGATAACTTCGAAAGTGGTCCTGCCAAGCATTGCTATGTCAAGTACTCGTTAAAAATCTCTACCCTGATTAATTAATTCTAGATAGGCAAATTTTACGACTCCCACTGTAGCATCGTCCGACTAGCCACAGCAGTATAAAGTGATATTAAATGAATAATTAAACATATATGTTTATACAGAACTAATGCATAAACGTAGGAATGTGAAGGGATGAAGCACATAAATAAGACATACTACATAAGAGTATGGGTCGGTAACTCAAAATGGTAGCGGAGAAACAGCTGTAGGATTGCCGATCGAGCAGAATAATCCAATACACATCCCTTTTAGGCAAAGGTGAAATGGTCCAGAAAGTTCAAACCCGATTACTATCAAACACATTTGGCGGTGTAAGAGAAATCAGTGGTATTCATCTCAATCATAGTAATAGAGTTCCGAATATTATAGCAATTAATCCATTAGTTTAAGTTTACTTTGTTCCAAATTCATATTAAAATTCCAAATAAACCAGAAGGATGATAAGCCATTTCAATTTGGATCCTCCTCTATAGAATAAAGTAGTTAAATTTAAAAAATCTGGTGCGGGCAACACACGACTTTCACCTACCTCCGTTTTAAAATCGATTAAAGAATTTTCAAATACAGTAAGAGATCAAAATGAGTGAAACCATTAAAGAATTAGTTAAATGGAATTTCTAAAAAACGTGTGTTTTATTAAAAAATCTATTATATTATTATTTAAAATAACCAGTTAGTTTTATGTTTATTTCATCACTCTCTATTAACTTTTAAAAGCTTGTGTATGAGATAATATTTTTTCTAAAATCTTAAGCTTTCCAACGGTATATCACACATGTATATTACTGCTCTTAAGTTCAAAAACGAAAAATTGCATTAAAAAAAATATTTTTTCTGTTTTCTCCTTTAGTTGGGTATCGAATTTATTCAATTTATATATTTACCTGTTTCTTCATCAGCGTTAACAAGATAATATAGTTATTTTTATTGAATCTACAAAATTAAAGGTACTTTAGGGGAAGAAATTTTAAAATATCGGCATTTAAGCCCTGTCAGACCATTTTAATCAGAATAAAACCTACATGATATTAATGCCCATTAAATTTTACATCGTTAAAGCGAGTTTAATCAAATCCGTCGGAACCGTTTTCAAGAAAATCGAAAAAAGGTGCAAAATGCATGGTATAAAGTGCCTCTTCTGGTAAGCTCATTTGATAAAAAAAAGTTTTGTTACGTCTCGGGCGTATAGTTGTCTTAAATATGAAATTTCAGTTTCATAGGACTTACCGTTTCCGCCCGGGAGTTACCACACACACACACACACACACACACAGAACTTTTTGCGGGACTTGGTTATTTGGACTCAAGGGACCCTAAAACGTGTATTTCCGTTGAAAACTGGAATTCGAAAATTTTCACGATAGCAATACTTCCCCTTACTATATATAGTAAGTGAAAGTAAAAATGTATGAAAATCAGTTTATAAAATAAATGGTTCTTAAGAAACATAGACAATGGGGTATAAATAATGGGTGTATTTTTTCACTCGCGCCAATAAATGACATCCCATACTGATAAATTGAAAAAGAGTTGAGTTAAAAACTTATAGAATTTTGGTCCCTAAATAGCTAAAGAAAAGAGGAAAAATATTTTTGAAGTATATGCCTCTACTGTTACAGCAACATTTACATCGAAACCGGTCAACCAGAAGAGCCAGTTATACCATGCAGTTTTCATCTTTTACGATATTCACAAAAAAAAAAAAAAAAAAAAAAAAAAAAAAAAAAAAAAAAAAAAAAAAAAAAAAAAAAAAAAAAAAAAAGGTCTTAAAGATTTGATAAAACTCTCAATAAAAGCTATTTCGATTTAAAATTGAATGGGCTTAAATATCATGTAGGTTTAATTATCATTGAAATAGTCTAACAGGGCTTAAATACCGAATTTTAACTTTCACTTACCTACATATGAAATATATAGTGAGGGAAAGTACTGCGATCGTGAAAATTTTCGACGATAATACACGTTTTAGGGTCTCCTGAGTCCAAATGACCAAATCCCAAAAAAAGGACCTGTGTGTGTCCGTATGTATGTGGTAAGACTAGCGCCATAACGATAAGTCGTAGGAAACTGAAATTTCATATTTAAGACAACTATACGCCCGAGATAGATCATAATCGGCTTACCAGAAGAGCCACTTTATACCGTGTATTTTGCACCTTTTTATTATTTTCTCAAAAACAGCTCAAACGATTTTGATCAAACTCGCTATATCGATGTAACATTTAATGGGCTTTAATATCATACAGGTTTCATTCTGATTGAAATAGTCTGACAGGGCTTAAATGCAAATATTTTTAATATTCTCGCTCTAAACTATCTTTAATTTTTTACATTCCAAAAGATTAACCATATCATCCTAATGACATTTATGAAGGACGGCTAAATATACAGGATAAAAGAGGGAAACTATTTTTTAACGTAATTTTTTTTTTTTTATATTAAGAACAGTAATATAGACGTATAATATATCGTTGGAAAGAAAAAAGATTAGAAAAAAGATTATTTGATACAAAAAGTTGTAAAAGACAATATAAAGTGACAAATAGGAAATAAGCTTATTACTGATTAACAATTTAATGTAGTTATATTATTTAATCTAAATCATACGTTTCCAACGAAAATGAATACATGTTTCATGAAAATCAACTTTAAATCATTTTGAAATTGAAGTATATTTAAATAGTTTTGAAATTGATTTTAACAGTCAGTCAAAGTAAGTGAAAGTCGTGTGTTGCCGGCACTAGATTTTATTAAATTTTCTTCGCCTTATGTATCTTTAATTTTGTAGATTCCAAGAAAATGACCATATCATCTTAATAACATTGATAAAATACCACTAAATATTCAAGTTGAACGAATTTGATAATCAACTTAAAGAGAAAAGAGAAAGCATGTGTTTATTTCGAATACGAGGATAGTAATCTATACATATAAAAATGAATCGCCTTTTTCCTTGGTCATCGCATCACGCGTGAACAACTTTACCGATTTCCCCTATTCTTTTTTTGTTATGTTTCTATCAGTCAGGAGAAGGATCGTATGAAAGAAAAAAAGAGAAAAGTTATATAGGTCTATAGGTTTTTCTTTTTAAATATTTCAAATCAATAATAATCTCTCTCTCTCTCTCTCTCTATATATATATATATATATATATATATATATATATATATATATATATATATATATATATATTTATACATAAATGAATCACCTTTTTCCTTGGTCGTCGCATCACGCGTGAACAACTTAAAATTTTGGTTCGCCATAAGTATCTTTAATTTTGTAGAATAAAAAAAAAACATATCACCTAATTTTTTTTTTTATTGAGAAATATTACAATTTGTTACATAATGAACAGTAGTAATACTGATATAGTACACATTCATACAATATATACAGACAATAATGATAAAGTCAAATTACATAAAATTGGAAATAAATAAATTCAAATCTAACAAAACAAAACAACAAGAAACAAATCAAAACAACAACCTGTAGTAGAGCTAATACAAGTTGGGAAATAAATAAAAATCATACAAGCAAACTTAACTATATACAATCACCTTATTAACATTGATAAAATACCACTAAATATACAAGTTGAACGAAATTGATAACCAGCTTAAGAAGAAAAGAGGAAACATGTTTTTATTTCGAACATGAGAATAGTAATCTATACATATAAAAATGAATCGCCTTTTTCCTTGGTCATCGCATCACGCGTGAACAACTTTACCGATTTCCCCTATTCTTTTTTTGTTATGTTTTTATCAGTCAGGAGAAGGATCTTATGAAAGAAAAAAAGAGAAAAGTTATATAGGTCTATAGGTTTTTCTTTTTAAATATTCGAAATCAATAATAATCTCTCTCTCTCTCTCTCTCTCTCTCTCTCTCTCTCTCTATATATATATATATATATATATATATATATATATATATATATATATATATATATATATATTTATACATAAATGAATCACCTTTTTCCTTGGTCGTCGCATCACGCGTGAACAACTTAAAATTTTGGTTCGCCATAAGTATCTTTAATTTTGTAGAATAAAAAAAAAAACATATGACCTTTTTTTTTTTTTTTATTTTTTTTTTTATTGAGAAATATTACAATTTGTTACATAATGAACAGTAGTAATAGTGATATAGTACACATTCATACAATATATACAGACAATAATGATAAAGTCAAATTACATAAAATCGGAAATAAATAAATTCAAATATATACAAAAAACAAAACAACAAGAAACAAATCAAAACAACAACCTGTAGTAGAGATAAATACAAGTTGGGAAATAAATAAAAATCATACAAGCAAACTTAACTATATACAATCACCTTATTAACATTGATAAAATACCACTAAATATACAAGTTGAACGAAATTGATAACCAGCTTAAGAAGAAAAGAGGAAACATGTTTTTATTTCGAACATGAGAATAGTAATATATACATATAAAAATGAATCGCCTTTTTCCTTGGTCATCGCATCACGCGTGAACAACTTTACCGATTTCCCCTATTCTTTTTTTGTTATGTTTTTATCAGTCAGGAGAAGGATCTTATGAAAGAAAAAAAGAGAAAAGTTATATAGGTCTATAGGTTTTTCTTTTTAAATATTCCAAATCAATAATAATCTCTCTCTCTCTCTCTCTCTCTCTACTATATATATATATATATATATATATATATACATATATATATATATATATATATATATATATATATATATATATATATATATATATCTTTATACATAAATGAATCACCTTTTTCCTTGGTCGTCGCATCACGCGTGAACAACTTAAAATTTTGGTTCGCCATAAGTATCTTTAATTTTGTAGAATAAAAAAAAAACATATCACCTTATTTTATTTTATTTTTTTTTTATTGAGAATTATTACAATTTGTTACATAATGAACAGTAGTAATAGTGATATAGTACACATTCATACAATATATACAGACAATAATGATAAAGTCAAATTACATAAAATCGGAAATAAATAAATTCAAATATATACAAAAAACAAAACAACAAGAAACAAATCAAAACAACAACCTGTAGTAGAGATAAATACAAGTTGGGAAATAAATAAAAATCATACAAGCAAACTTAACTATATACAATCACCTTATTAACATTGATAAAATACCACTAAATATACAAGTTAAACGAAATTGATAACCAGCATAAGAAGAAAAGAGGAAACATGTTTTTATTTCGAACATGAGAATAGTAATCTATACGTATAAAAATGAATCGCCTTTTTTCTTGGTCATCGCATCACGCGTGAACAACTTTACCGATTTCCCCTATTCTTTTTTTGTTATGTTTTTATCAGTCAGGAGAAGGATCTTATGAAAGAAAAAAAGAGAAAAGTTATATAGGTCTATAGGTTTTTCTTTTCAAATATTCCAAATCAATAATAATCTCTCTATCTCTCTCTCTCTCTCTCTCTCTCTCTCTCTCTCTATATATATATATATAATATATATATATTACATAAATGAATCACCTTTTTCCTTGGTCGTCGCATCACGCGTGAACAACTTAAAATTTTGTTCGCCTTAAGTATCTTTAATTTTGTAGAATAGAAAAAAAAACATATCACCTGATTAACATTGATAAAATACCACTAAATATACAAGTTGAACGAAATTGATAATCAGCTTAAGGAGAAAAGAGGAAACATGTTTTTATTTCGAACATGAGAATAGTAATCTATACATATAAAAATGAATCTCCCACATTCTTTTTTTGTTATGTTTATATCAGTCAGGAGTAGGATCTCATGAAAGAAAGAAACAGAAAAATTACTTTAGCCGTTACGATTTTTTTTTCACTTTGGTAGAAAATTGTGTTTAATTTTTTTTTTTTTTGCGATGTAATAAAAATATGTAGATCTTTATGTATAAAATTGAAGTCAGAAGAAGGATCTTATGGAGGAAAAAAAGAGAAATGTTATTTAGGTCTATAGGTTTTTCTTTTTTTTTTAATATTTCAAGTCAAATAATCTATATATGGGTCAATCCATTTGAAATTGTCCAATTTCCATTAATTTTGCCGCTCGACATTTTTGATTTTCGTGATTTTTTTAAAAGTAATTCACTATCCTTTGTATACTTTTAATTCGTTAACACATCTCGTGATTTATTCATTTTCGGGAATTTTTTTAAACAACTTTTTTTTACTATTTAGGTAATGAGTTGTAGGAACAAACAAAACAAAGTATGTCATTATCTTATTGAACGGCTTGACCGCCGTTGAAGTTATAGTTGACAGGACATCGTCTGTCGGTTCAGCTAGTATAGATATAAATATCGCTGGAAAGCTGAAGATTTTAGAAGAAATGTTATCTTATATAGAAAGGTAATGTAAAGTTACACATATGGCATAAACATATGTTATTATTGTACATAACAATGTTATATTGTCTATTATTTAATCTGAAATTTATATTCCTAACAAAACTGGATATAATTCTTTAAACTATTTTAATTTCACTAACCTATACTTTAACATTATTTAATAGTTCTTAAATCGATTTCAACAACCGAGGTAAGTAGAAGTCGTGTGTTGCCCGCTCCAGATTTTCTATGCAAATCTCCACCACCGGAAGGGTAATGAAACGTTTAGGAAATGAACTGCTAAATCAATCGAGATACATTCGCGTCTCCTATCTGTTGTTTATATACAGTATTCATGCATGCACTTGTCGCCGTTGTAAATCGTTTGTACATTGTATGTAAATTGACATGCATTGTCCGTTCATGTCGACATCAGTTTGTGTTTTATTTATTCCGTTCGAAGTGCTTCATGCTTAAGATTTTAGGTCGGATACTTTTTTGAAAAAAATGAGTACTTAATACAAAGTGAGGATGAGCCACCTTAAAACGAAGCTGTAAGCGGAATATTAATCGAGTCAGCGACTGTCAAGGTTATGGGCGCTGAATACTCAAGTCGGTGGGTGCGTCATCCTCACCTTAGGAAATTTTGAATCATGCCAAAGTTATGCTAAGGTAATATTGTAGTTGTCATGTAACTATCATAACTTATTTATAGTCTAACAGTGGCATAAATAAATTTTGGTTTATTATTTTCAATAATGAACTTTTGTAATATACCAACAAAAAAAAAATTACCCACCCCTCAAAATTTGAGTGCTTACGTTTCAAGATATGTAGAACCCTAATAACAAATTAAAAAAAAAAAAGTTTGACACGGCAAAATCACCAATTTGGGTGGACAAAAGTCAAGTCAAAAGTTTGGAATTCCTGAGTGCTTGAACTTTTTATTATTAGTTGACATGACGCTTATTACAAATATTTCCCGCCATACCGTGTTTACAAACAAATAATAAATACGTGAATCATTTCTGTTCACACAAGAGCCTAATAATCGACAGTGGGATTATCTTTATTCGATGGCCATTTATTCAAGGTGTGTGCAGCGCAAAATATTTTTGCTTTTATTTAACAATGGGCATTGCTGAGACATGTAAGACATTATATTTCCATATTCCTGATTGAATAGGTATTGCGATCTAGCTGTAGGGTTAATTTAGCAATTTATAAATGTATGCCACCATCCAATAACGAAAAACTATATATAATAATATAATATAGAATAACTATATAACCCCCAAGTTACCCCAAGGATTTGTTTGTAGAAATTGTTTCATCAATCGTTCTAGTCTTTAAATATTGTAAAGGATTTTTTTCGTTTTAAGTGACACATATGTTTTTCAGACACAACACTCCGAATAAAATGTTATACAATCTATAATTTGAAGAATTTCCTAAACAATGTTAATACTTCTGTATACGCTGGGCTATCCGTGAAAGAATAGTACTTCCAAGTGACAACTCAAAATTGAGGGTGGTTCTATTGAAATAAATCAGTGGACTGTATAGATTTAAATTAAATAAAAATAATGGAAGCAACGACGAATCACAATACATTTAATACAATAAAATACATATAAACAAGTTAAGAAACAAATTAAAGTAATAAATTTATATAAGAAAAAAATTAACCTAATTATAATTAAACAGCTGTAAGAAAATGTAGGAAACAAAATAAACCTAATTAAAATATTGTAGAAAATAGAATAAACAAACTTAACTTAATTAATGCTTAAAGATGTAAAAAAATAGTTATCAAAATTAAACAGTTTCTTGAATAAGAGTTAAGAAATTAAATGTTCCATTAATAGATAAGCTATATTCACGTGAAAAAAAGTCCAGTTGCGTATTGTAGAAAATCTCCGCAGGGCGGCTTGGACGAACTTCTCAGGTATGTTGAATGACCGCAGGACGGCTTTTCCAAGTTCCAAGGGGAACGATGAGAAGAAAAAACTTCGTTTGCAAACGTACTAAGTATGAGAGCAGACTCGGGCCTTAACTCATCGACCCTTTAGACCCTAGCTTAAAACCCCCCGCCACTAGGCGGTAATAAAAACAATTGAAGTACGATCGTTTTCTTTTTCTTTCTCTTCCATTCATAACTTTTAATTATATTTAAAATAACTATTTTTTAAACAGATAAAAAAATGAAGATTAACAAAATGATCTATTGATAAATATCGTAAAAATTATACAGTTTTCCTTCTTTTTTTTCATGAAACAGTCATGAAACCTCATCAGGCCATAACATATGGCGTGAACACTTCTATAAACCAGGCTTAAGTCACTCCAAGACGATAATTAGATTTGTTGCATTATTTTTTCCGTAGGGACTTCAAACTTCAAGTAGGAACGTTTTAGATTTTAGCAAATAATTTTTTTTTTTTTTACCACTGTGCGCTCGTTAATCGTGTTAAAAAATAAATTCATTTTTATACTTTAAAAAAAAAAAATTTCCGTAAATTAGGACCCCAAAGGTTAACTATGGACAAATTTCTGAATTTCCTCCAACAAAATCGGTCATATTAATACTGTGCGCCGGTAGGTCACTTTAAGATGAGGAAGGATACATCAGTGGTATAGTAGGTAGCATAATAGCCTCATATTAACCCCACAGATGGCTTTAGGATTTTTGAAATGTAATTAAAAAAATTCTTGGTTAAGTCGTCCTTCGAAAGAGACTTAAAATAATGGCCCCGAGCCTGATCGATGTCATGTACTCTTTAAAGATCTCTATCCTAATTAACCCTGGTTAGGCAAAATTTAGGACTCCTCCAATGGCATAGTATAACAAAAAGGGCTATGTTCTCAAGTTAAATATGGACAAGTATCAGAATGTCGTCCAATTAAATCGGTCATATTTAACACAGTGCGTCGTCTGCCGTACGCCGTCCGCGTCATTTCTCCGGAACTATAGGAGCAATTTTTTTTTTTTTTTTTTTTTTTTTAAATTTGCCACAAAAATACTAGGGCATACAACGATGATCCTAACACCTGGATGTTGATATCAGCTGGTTATTTTAAAAATGGCGGCCGATTAAAAGTGATTTAATTCAATAGATCTTAGTTATATAGTTATTTTTTAAAGATATAGAAAAAATAGTGTTAAAAAAATAAAAATAAAAAAAATATATACGTTTATTTATTTTGATTTTATTTTATGTAATTTGACTTTCCTTTTGTTTATATTGTAAATATTGTATGAAGGAGATCCTGTAGCACTATTATTATTGTCTATAATGACAAATTGTAATATATACGAATAAAAAAAAAAAAATAAAAAAAAAATATATATATATATATAATAATTATTTTTAAAAAAATTTAAATTTTACCCATTAATTCTATTAAATTGTATTATATATTAAATTATATATTAATTATATTAAATTAACTCGGTTATTTATTAAGAAGAGAAAAATATGTATAGTTTTAGAATCACTAAAGCATGATTAAAAATAATAATAATAATAATTTGAGGGATTACATTTCAATATAAGCAGAGACCGAATAACATATTAAAAACATCAATCTGTTTTTAATCCATCAACAGAGCATTAAATTTTCTGCAAAATGAAAAAGAATCATTGAAGTTTGATCAGAACTAGTCCCCGTTTTATTCTGTTGATTATTACTTTATTTTTCAAATCAACTATAAAAAGTTTAATTAAGTTTCAATAAAATTCCTACTTACTGGTAGAATACTGAACGGCAATACTGAATCCAACAACCTCCCTCATTACAAATAACATATGTTCATAAGTTTATAGGATTATAAAAGACATTCTGTTAACATGTACAACTTATTTTATTCCATATTAACTATTCCAAAATCTTGTGCTTTCCAACCGTATATTACTACTCAATTTTCAGGAAAGATTTATTGATGCCTTCATTAAAGAAAATTTAATTTTTTATCTAAAGAAAAACTTTATTGCAATGTATTTTACTAATAAACCTTTAGGTAAGAATGCTCTAAATTATAGTTAAAACAGTATCAAAATCCGTCGCGTGGTTTAGAGTTCGCTGAAATAAAAATTCCATTATCATTTTATATATGTAGTGATATTAATGTATGATGATTTATGTATGATAACTGGAAAAAACGAATTTCAGGAGGAAATAAAGTCGTGGTTAAAGGCTGAAATCGCGTGTTATTCAGTGGCGAAATTACATATCTCGCGGCTTCAATCAAGAATACATTAATCATAGATATTATTGCTGAACATCAGGTTTCAAACCTGAAAAAAAAATTCTTCTCTTTTCGTGGTTTACCTGATTAATTATTTATATATTTCTTACTAATTCTATGTGTCGAATCTCAACATCCTCGCCCTTGCCAGAATACACATCGGAGTTGAGGACTTCAAATAAAAAAATATATTCAGCGAGATATAGAATAGAATCATTTATTCCTCAGCCTTCGAGACTTGATAAAGCAAAAAAAAAATAACGCATACATCGACTCAAGATATGCAAAAGAAAAGTCATGACGATCCAAGCATGAAAGTACTAAATCAGCAAACATTGGAGCCCACTATCTCGGACCTGTCAGAGCGTTTGTTCAACAAAGGACTGGTTACATGGAACGTTTTTCTGTTTGTTGTCTTCTACAAACATGTTTACTCAACTTGTTTGCCCTGTCAGATTTGTTGTACGAACCATCATGGGAAAAAAAAATATGGTAGCTACTTAGAATCGTAAGTTAATTTAAAGAACCTCTAATATTTTTTTAATAAGATAATAACAATATTTTTATTTTTTTAAATAACTAATAAAACTATTTATTAGTCACATCATGGTTAAATCGGATCATAAATTAGTCCAAAACATGATTTATCATAATCAATTCATTCAATTCCATGTTATACATTATTCAAATATTTAAAATATAAATAAAAGTTTACAAAAAAAAGAGAATTATTTAAGAAAGCAGATTTTTTTATTTTAAAAAGTAATATGTTTTTATTTGATCACTGCATGTAACTGTTTCTTACACTCATAGTGCAACAATGCAGTAGATGGGATCACTTGTAGCTGGGTGGTTAGCATAACAGCCTCCTATGCCAAAGGTCACGGGTTCAAACCCGCAGGTGGTCCTAGGATTTTTTTAATGGGAGTAAAAAATCCTTATTATGTCGTCCTTCGGAGGGGACGTTAAAAGGTGGTCCCGAGCTTGTGCGATGTCAGGTACTCGTTAAAGATCCCTATCCTAATAAAACCTGGATAGGCAGAATTTAGGACTCCCCATCGTCTGTGCATCGTCTCGATTAGCACATCGCAGATCAACAGTCTAAAAATGCACTGTTTCTGACACATTATTACTGCCATATTATTCCTCTAAATTATCATCTGTTAGAAAACCAGAATACACACAATACTTTAATACACGCGACAACAGTACTTTTTGTTTGTTTATTTAACGTCACTAAATGCTGCTGTGAATACTTAAAAATTCATTTTTAATTAGGAAGGACAGGATTTTTTACTCCCTTTGAAAAATCTTAAGGCCATCAGCCGGATTCGAACACAGACTATGCTGGCCACTACACCGCAGGTGACCCTGACAACACACTTTAATAATGACGAATTAATAACCATCTAAACATGAAACGTTAAAATCAGGCCAAGATAAATGTCTTTATTTTAAATATTACTAATTATTTAATCTAAAATTTAAATATTTCTACCTTCATATTGTTGGAAATATAGAGGGTGTTTCATGTCGGCGGAATAAATGCATTCTGTTAATTCAGGCGAGGAGCGACCCAGGGTATCGAGCCCTCTTGGGGCAGACCCAGCACTCTTTTAAGTGTGAACTCTAAATTGGGGAAAAGACCTAGCGGCTGAGTGTGATTTCGGCCTTATCACCTCATTGCACGGTCGTTGGCCTAGAAACAGTACGTATCTCTATACGTACCTAGCCCAACACCCTCCATGGGTTCTGGAGGTACAGATTTTTTTTTTTTTTATAATGTCTAGTGATATAACAAAAAATAACAGGTATTTTATAAAGTTGTAAAATCAAATAATTCACCATAAATTTTTTAAAAACTTATTAAAATAGGCCCAATATAAGAACATGTATACTGTATTGATTTTTTGCGGGAGATTTATAAAATTTCCTTCTGCTCACACCTGTATGGAAAATAGTTCAACTTCCTTTGGTTAAATGAATATTGGAAAACTCTAGACGGTTCTTAGAAATATATAGTCATATTGTACGATACTACATATCAAAGGGAAAAAAAAAAGGTTCAATATGACCCATCGTCCGATTCTCACGGTTAGAAAGGAAAATCAAAATTTGAGTTTTTTTGCTGTTATCTATGTTTTTTTGGTCAGAAAAGTACAAATAATTATGCATGATGTTCACACACAAAAAAAATAAATGGTACCGAGTAAAAAAAGAGATAATTTTCCAGAAGATTAAGAAGTCGAACTCTCCAAATAGTGTCGCATAACGTCAAGTAAAAGATTAAATTTTAATATTTTTAATATTCAGACATTTCGAGAAGTTATTATTAATCTGTCGTTTGGTTCTAAATTTCACGGATCTCAAAAAAACTTCGTAGTTTAATTGATTTTAAAGTGGTGAAAAACAGGCTAACCTTGGCCAATCATAGATGCGGAGGCAAGAATTAAACAAAAAGGACCAAAAAGAAACTTTGTACTTAATATCTTCATCTTTGTTATCTCCTTTTTTCCGTTCTCTTTCAATTTTTTTTTTCTCGATAATTCTTCGAGTACGAAATAAACCCACGAAATCCTGACTTTAAGATGGTTTCAGTAGCGTGATTATTAAATTGGCGATAAATTATAACCTTAGGCAGCTTGCGAGACATCGCGTAAGAAAATCACTTTAGCAAGATGTACTTGATTAATCAATAATACAAGACGGCCTGAATAGTATTTTTTTAATTTTTTCTCAAATGCCGTTTCGTAAGAATGAAGAGCGATTTTGAAATTTAAAAGACAACTAAATTAAACGACAGATAAGAAATCTTAAAAAAGGTATTGCGGTGACGCAGGTGTAAATGCGGTGAGATTTCGACATGTGAACAATGAGACCTGGGAAGCTGACTTACAAAGGAGCTTTCTCAACGGATATTGCGATCCAGGCTGCAACGGGTTAGGTGAAACAGTAAGGAGATATATATATATATATATATATATATATATATATATATATTATATATATATAATATATATATCTTTGGGTCAAATATACATAAAATTTAAAAAAAAAAAAAAAAAAAAAAAAAGTTCCACTAAAACTCTTGAAAGACTTTTTTTGAGTCCTTCACTTGGAAATGGGTCTCTAATAAGCCAATGGTTGTACAGAGAAAGGGATTTTTTTTTTTTTTTTTTTTTAACTTAATAATTTTATTTGCATCTGTATAAGTTACAATCAGCAAATGAGTTATATTTGATAAACATAGCATGGGTTTGCATGAAGAAGTCAGCACCTAGTGGTGCATCCTCTTGACATTCAAAAACAAATTATTTTTCAGCCTAGGAGATCCCTCATCCAACTCCTTTTCAGCCTACGTCGAGTTATGTATGGTATGTCAGTTGCAGCCATGTTTTGTACAAGTTTGTTTCTATTTCCATTAAGTTTGTCGTGTAATAGATTGTAGTCAATCGAATGTGGTTTGCTGCAGTTGAAATACGCAAGTCAGTATGAAGGGTATCGTTTGAAACATATTGTGGTGAGTTCATTGCCAGTCTTAAAAATTGCGATTGAAAGCTTGTATTTTTCGTATGTGTGTCTTTTTAGCAGGTTATATTGGTTTTAATAAATAAGTATATACATTAAGTTTCTGTCTGGTGGATAATTTAGAAAATCTAACTAGTATTAAATATAATAGTCTAAGTACGTTTTGTTTTGACGTGTGGGCCCCATGCCAATCTTTTGTCAAATATTAGTACTTGTAGTACGTGACTGTATTTTATTGCGGTAAAAGAAGATTGTCTATGCAAATTGAAGGGCAGGTTCCGCGTCTAAGTGTAACTGTAACATGCAGTGACTTGTCATGGTAATCATTAACTTCCATTTCTTACACCACTTTTGTAAGTTGTCCAAATGGTGTCGTAATGTCATACTGGTTTGTTTAGGGTCTCTGTTTCTTGTAATACCT
The DNA here is from genome assembly GCA_023052935.1 of Piezodorus guildinii. Classification (NCBI taxonomy): domain Eukaryota; kingdom Metazoa; phylum Arthropoda; class Insecta; order Hemiptera; family Pentatomidae; genus Piezodorus; species Piezodorus guildinii. Next base: position 75,058,048 of record CM041298.1, on the reverse strand, counting down.
GCAGTTTCGTTGGCATATGTCGCAGTTAAGAGGTTTTAGACCTAAAATCTTTAAAAAAAATGTTTTTGAATAACACTAAAGTCTATACGTTTCCTGAAAAATTATAATTAATCATCTGAAAGATTATCAAATTCCTAACCACATGGAAGCAAAACCATCGTAATCATCATCCGGATCCCTATTCTAATAAAACTGCATAGGCAAAATTTAGGACTCTCACTATAGCAACGTCCGATTAGCCATAGTAGCATGCAAACAACCTAAGCATCTATATTTAACTGCCGGAAAATATAACGCATGATTTGGGTGTCTTCTAAGCAAGAATATTTTATAAAAACGCTCGCGAAATTACTAAATAAGAAATATACTGTAGTGTACCTCAAAAATTCCTAGACGGAAAATATTACAAATAAGTTTTATAACAAAAAATAAACTGGTCAAAGACACCTCAAATCGAAGAAGCCATAATTAAGTTGGATGATGTAGACTTGACTAACCGGATAGTTCCAGACAGTAGACATTAGGCAAAACGAGATTACCGGACAGTTAAGCTGATTTAGTATGCATTGCTTCCCTCAATTATGCATTATGGCAAACCTGTGTTATCCGTGTTCATGCAATAACATTATTCCGTACAGCAGTCCTGACATTAACATGTTCCTATTAACGACCGAGGTTAAGGAGAACATGGGGTGATGTTTAATAGAATATATAATTGGATAACAACGTTTATACAATGTTTAAAATGTTTAATGAATAAATAAAAAGTAATTTTATTCTGGAACGAGTAGTCCCCAAAAAATAACAATAAAGTACAATAAAAATGACAATTGTCTCGTCATTTAAGACTTCAGTTTAACAATAAAAAGACAGATTTTGTGACAAGGAAATAGTTCGAATATTACATAAATTGGAAAGATTGATACTTACGGAGATGCAGAAATAGTTTGTGTCTGAAAGAGGATAATGATAAGGTTTTACAAATGAATAAAGACAAGGAATTTTAAAATAGGGTAGCACGAATAACGAACGGTTTTTGAAGGAGGCGGATCTGTTGGTACGTATTTATAAGATTATGGGTTGGGATCTCGTATTTACTGAATGTACAGAGGAACAAGTGATAAGCCTATCAATTTGAGAAGGGTTTTTTTGTTTTGAAAGATCGGAAGAGACAGATACCACGGAGCTATTGCCGACGGAAAGAGGAATAGACCCAATTTATCTCTCTTTTTATATTAACACGTTCACGCCGGGGTGAACCACGGGTGGGTCATGCTTGTCTGTTCCGTGGGGCGGGGTGACCCACCGGTGGGTCATGCTTAACTATCCCGTGGGGCGACGTGTATCACAGGTGAGTCACTTGTTTTTAGAAAATAAGTTTATTTTATTTTTCTCAACAATAAATGTAGTAGAAATTAACAAGCATAAAGGTTTATTTATTAAATATTTTATAACTTTTAACTTGCTCCCTCAAAGGACGTTCATCGGTTAATTTCATTTGATTACTTTGCTTAAAGAATTTTATTTAGCTGTGCGTGATTTCATTTCATATTTTTATCACCATAAAAAAGAATATAATATTTTTTTATATTGTTAAATAAACATATGTTTTCCCTCATCAAAAGCAAAATCGAAAAATACAGGAAGCATAGATAATGTACTGAAAGTTTTTTTTGTTGAGATTCAAGATAAAACTATCTAGCGTAGAATTATCTGAAGTGATACAAATAAAAGAAAATCGTTTGGAAATTAAAGATATCGGAGATACATATTTTAGACTTAAAACTGAAATTTAAACCATTTTTCTTCTTTTTTTTTCTGCTTCAAAAATACTTAACATAAATATCATGCATATAACTCAGAAGCATAAGGTTTTAATATATTTATTTAAATAATTAATTATTAGTAAAATGATTAGAAATAAAAACAAATCATTCCTCAGGGTCTGAAATTTTAAAAATTGAATGTTACATAAATAATTTCTTTACTGATTATTTATATTTAGTCAATGTATTTTTGCCGAATGTATTTGTTAACATTCTAAAATAAATTTTAATTTTAATCAATAAATGAAAATATATATCATTTTGAAAAATATATTCAGTTCCGAGAATCCAAAAATACAGTTCTAGGTATGAATTATCACATAACTTTTTTTCTTCAAATTTTAATTAACTGACAAACATGTAACAATACGTGGGTAGCAAATTGGATTTCTACCACATTCGACATTTTCAATTGACCTGTCTCTAACCATAATACCATTTATAATGATGGAGTTTTGTTGACCGTAGAGAAAATTAGATGAGGAAGATGGTTGGGGGTGCGGTCATAAATTAAAAAACACACAATTAAAAATAAGCGTTATTTTAATTATGTGTCGACGTTTCGGCCTACAATGTGGGCCTTCATCAGGGCTAAAAGAAACAAGATAACAACCAATGTAATTATAGACTTAATAATGCGTTAGGTATATAATAATAATATGACTGTAATAAATTATGGGAACATAAATAATATTAAAAGTAAAATGATAATAAGATGACAATTATAAAGTATGGAAATAAGGTGACAGTTATAAAGTATGGAAATAAACAAAATTAAGATGATAGTTATAAAGTATGGAAGTAGACATAATTGAGTTAAGGAATGTTCTGAAAGTTTTGAAGCGGTAGAATTTTTGGAGGAAATTGTATATTTGTGTCGGGTGATGCGATCTTTGAGAAGGTTTTTGGTTTCACCAATATAGGCAGAGTTGGTGAAACCAAAAACCTTCTCAAAGATCGCATCACCCGACACAAATATACAATTTCCTCCAAAAATTCTACCGCTTCAAAACTTTCAGAACATTCCTTAACCCTTAACCATTCCTTTGATTTTGATAAAACATCCATTCTTGCCACTGTTCCCAACCATGACAAACGACTCATTACAGAATGCATTTACATACAACTAGAACCCCTTCCTGTTAATCAAAAGACTGACAAACATAACTTGTCACTAGCTTATTCCCAAATATTAAATTTAATAAAGCATCCCTAGCTCATTTTTTAAACAACCATCTGATCATCTCTTCATAATTTTATTTTTATTTATTTATTAGCAAAATTTTTTTATTTATATATCTATTTAATTTTCGTACTCCCCTTTTTATTTATTTATTTGTTTACCTACTAGATTACTGTTTATTTATCATTTCCTTCGACAGCTCCTTATCGTCATTCGTTATTACCTTATCATCATTCATCATTTATCATCGTCATCCGTTATTACTTAAAATCTTTTAATCTTTACCTCGTCACTATTTCTTACAATTTTATCAAATACTCATAAGTAATAACTCAAGTACTCTCAAGTAATGACTTTTGGCTATTTTTTAACAATCGAATCAGTAAACATAACTTAGCTTCTTGGAATTTTCCTAACGGACATTCTAGTTCTCATATTTTCCGTTCCACGCAATGAGCGTTTTTTAAACTGGGAAACATCACTTCTGTAGGCAACGCTTGCACGTCATGTAAGTATTTTTTCTTATTGATAAGGGTCTTTTTTCATCGCCCATTTCTTTCTCCCCCTTTCCATACTCATATCTTTCTCCGTTACATATCCTGACATATAATTATTAGTTTAATATTACATTATTTTAAAATTTAAATTATTATTTTTTATTCATACTGTTTCTCTTTTGTAATGACTATATTTTTTTTATATATTACCTATTCTCTTAACTATGTTTTTAATATATTACCGTCATATATCAACTCAAAATTGTTAATATTTAAAATTTTAATTGTTCACATATTTTTCCTTTATCATTTTTTTTTTTTTTTTTCATTTACTTAGTCTCTATTTATATATTCTCATTACAATATTATCATCTCAATTATGTCTACTTCCATACTTTATAACTATCATCTTAATTTTGTTTATTTCCATACTTTATAACTGTCACCTTATTTCCATACTTTATAATTGTCATCTTATTATCATTTTACTTTTAATATTATTTATGTTCCCATAATTTATTACAGTCATATTATTATTATATACCTAACGCATTATTAAGTCTATAATTACATTGGTTGTTATCTTGTTTCTTTTAGCCCTGATGAAGGCCCACATTGTAGGCCGAAACGTCGGCACATAATTAAAATAACGCTTATTTTTAATTGTGTGTTTTTTAATTTATGACCGCACCCCCAACCATCTTCCTCATATAATACCATTTAAAGTCACCATTCCCTACAGAAATAATACTGTAATATCAATCTACTTATGGTTCTTTTTGTGTCACTATACTATTTAGATATTTATTTTAAATACTATTTAGTGATATGAATCTTTTTAAAAATTAATATTCAATACTATTGGAATTTTTGATGGAACCTCTAATTCAAACTGTATTACAAACAAAAAGATTTTGGGTTTATTATTTTCAATAATGGGCCATTGTAAACGACCAAAAAAAAAAAATCCCCCCACTCTTCAAGATACGTAGAACATGAATAATTAATAAAAAAAGTTTGACACATCGTCCGCCGTCTACCGTCTGCGGCATTTCACCGAAACAATTGGACCAGCTTTTTTTAAATTCGCCAAAAAAAGTGATAGAGCATGCAAGGATGATCCTAACACGTAGACGTTGATATCAGCTGGTTATTTTTTAAATGGTGGCCGGTTAAAAGTGATTTAATTCAATAACTAAGAAAAAATTTATTAGTGTTTTTTAACTAAAAAACGCAAATAGTTATTTTTAAAAAAGAGATAAAAAGAAACAAAATTAAAATTTTATCTATAATTTTTTTTAATAGAGAAAAAACATGTATAGTTTTAGAATTAGTAAAGCGCGAAAAACAAAAAAGGAAAAAAAAATGAAATTATGGCTATATACACCTGTCACTCCGTTATTTTCGAAGATTGAGAAAAAATTTATTAGTGTTTTTAACCAAAAAAACGCGAATAATTATAGCATAGAGAAAAAGAAAAATATTGAAATTTTACCCACTAATACGCCCAAAACTCAGTTATTTTTGAAGATAGAGAAAACTATGTATAGGATTGAAGAATCAGAAAAGCGCGATAAATAGAAAAATCGAAAAGATTAGAAGCTATATAAACAGTTATACCATAATATAATTATTTGAAAATAATAACAGTTGTGAAATAATTTACAGCGTTTTTTAAAGATTTTACTATCCTAAAACGATACAACCTGAAAATCCAATTATATTGTTGGATTATAATCTACGACCCATAAGGATCAGAGAGCCAACACGAACTAATCTTGCTTCCCTTTCAATTCCCGACAATCTTGGAAACCTTGAAATGAAAACGACCCCGTGAACTTCTCCAATATATTAGTCTCGAAAATCCTAGGTATTTGTGAACTAAAATATGTGAGGAGGGCGTTCGAACCTACGTCACAAACCTACGTTACGGAACGGATTCCGAGAAAGTTGGTATTCGCTGAACCGACTGGTAGGCGTCCGAAAGGTAGGCCGAAGCGTCGATGGGAGGATTGCATTAAGGCTGATCTCGGGGGCTTGGGCTTAACCGGTGAACATTGGACGAGTATGTACAGGCGAAGTTTGGTGGTATCGGCATCGAACCCTCGGGTTCGGTAAGCCTATTATTATTATAAAATCCTAGACGATATCAATAGCATTAACCGCTGTGGAAATAAGCAGAGCCTGAATCCAGCGAAAACAAATGCAATGCTCTTAGGCTCAAGAGCTCACCTTCATTCCCTTCACAAATACTCGTTACTATTTATCAGTAAATTCCTAAACTTCATTAAAAGTCTGGGAGTAAAAACCTTTGCTCATAAATTAACGAGGAATAACCAAATTTCCCAAATTACCAAAAACTCCATCCCTATCTTGAAGCAATATCCTACTTTTACGTGACTTCCTAGAACTAGCCGCCTTGTCGTATTGTCCACTCTCATACTCCCCACATTGACCATGGATCCCTAATATATGGAAGGCTCTCTGGAGAAAACGAGACAAAGTTAATGAGATTGATAACTAGCTTTATTTAAAAGAAGAAGATCAAATATCTACTGGTATTCTGGTTAAGAGTGACTTTATCCTGATTCCCGAAGAAAATGCCTACTAGGCATTTTCTTATTACAATCCTTGCCAGCCAGAAAACCTTCCTATATATTTGACCTCCTCAGTCCGGGCTCTTTCGTACATAGCACAAATACAATATCTCAACCTACCGATCTAATTTCCCATAGAACAGCATCCTTGGAGTTCTTAATCATCCGTGCTACCACACTTCGGAATTCTTTACCCATCTTCCTAACCACTTTCAAAGACCAATTATTTATCCATCTCAAAAATCAATCTTCCGCACATATGTAATAAATCCTGATTTTGATAATACATAAATAAACTCATTCGATGTTGTTATCTCTTTTTATTTCTATTTTTTATTCATATTAACCTTATATAATTTAATTGTAAATAATTATGTATGAAATGAAGCCAGATAAACTGGACTTCCTCTGTCCACTGTATATTATTCTCAGGGGACGCAATGTCCCAGAATAAACATTATTTTCATTCATTCATACCCTCAATTAAATTAGAGAGCGGCGTGGACTAGTGGATATAGCACTAGTCTTCTGTACTTCGGGTCCTAGAATCGAATCCCTGCTATGGCGGAATATTATTTATTCTGTTATTTCATTCGAGGGGCGATCCTAGGGCATGAAGACCCTCCTGGGGCAGACCCGGCCTCGATAAAAACCTGGCGGCAGAGCGTGATCTCGGCTAATCACCTCATTGCATGGCCGTTGGCCTAGAAACAGTACGAATCTCTATATGTACTGAGCCCAAGACCCTTCATGGGTTGGAATGGTACTGTTTTTTTCATACCCTAATACAATATCTCAACCTACCGATCTATAAATTTCCTCCCACAGAACATCTCCTTTCATAAAGTACCCTTAACCACTTTCAAAGATCAATCTTCTATAAACTGTCTTGACTTAATAATGCGCAACTAATTCATTAAGTCTCCTATTTTTTTTTTTTTTTATCAATAACCATTATTTATTTTAGTTGTATATATTTCATAGTTAGGCAAGTTAATTACCTATCTAAATGAAGCCAAACAGACTGTACCATTTCTGTTAATTGTTCTTTATTCTTAAAAGATAAAATGTCCCAGATTAAAATTATTTTTCATTCATTCAACCATTAGATTGTTGATTGAATTCGGTTACTCTCGGGCCATTTTCAGACGACCATTAAATTATTCCTCATATTTTTAGCTGCATACATTTATTAATAAATACCATTATGTAAATAATATTTTAAACTTCTGATCATTTTGGCAGACAGAGCGGCTTTCCCAGGCGCCTAATAACCAGGGAGCGTTGAGTTCACTGACTCACACTTACTCCCACTGCCTCACCAACGAAGGCCTACTTACTGACCTTAAAGTCATCTTTTGGAATCGGCTCAAAAATCACTGTACTTCTTGACACAGATTTTAAATAACGTTAATTATGATGATATTATTTCCAACCAGAAGAATAAAATTAACTTACTAGGGATGAATTTCGTGTTACTTTGTATTTTTATTTATCATGTCCATATTAACATTTTTTAAAAACATATCACTTTAGCTTAATCCGTTAAAAAAAAAAAAAAACATTTAAAAGTTATTAAATAAAGTTAGAGATAAAAAAAGGTGAAAGTATTCACATCCATATTCAGTTTCGTAGGAAATACATGTTTCAGATTAATTAATATAGCAATATAATTTTTTTATGTGCAATAATCAATTTTGGGCATTCCCTATGTTTGTTTGTGTTGTTAGATGATTTTTTTTTCTCGAAATTTTTAGCTTTCCAACGGTATATAACACATCTATATTACCATTATTTTCTTCTTTATTTGGTAATCAAATTCGTTCAACTAGAATATATAGCCGTTTTTTATCAATGTTAATAAGATGATATGTTTTATTTTTTCGAATCTACGAAATTAAGAGTACTTTAGAGGAAGAAAATTTCAACTATCGGTATCAAGCCCTGTCAGACTATTTCAATCAGAATTAAAGCTACATCATATTAAAACCTATTAAATTTTGCATCGATATAGCTATTTTAATCCAAATCGTTTTTAATGGGAATGTTGATGAAATATCCAAGGTCTTTAAAATGGAATTTTGTTTTCGCACGGCTTCTCGTTTCTGAGCTAGATTAACCACATACTTGAAAACGGAACTAGAAACGCTTACAAAATATTTTATGGGACTTTTTATTTAGTTGCATTTCCGGTGAAAACTCGTATTCGAACATTTTCACGATCGCAATAATTGCCCTTAATATATATTTCATATATAGGTAAGAGGAAGTATAAATATTATAGTTTAAATTATTTAAAAATATTTAACAACGTTTGAGGGTTCTTCCTCCATCTTCAGAATTCTCTTTAATTTCTTCAATATGATCTTGTAGTAATTTCATCAATTGTTCACTAAAAAACCTTGTTATTACATTCTTATGGTTATATAATAAATCTCGAAAAGTAAGTTTAAAATAAACTTTGAAATAATTACAAATACGACTTTTTTTTCTACCCCAAGTAAATTAATATCATTATTCCCATGGAAACAATGAATTTAAGGAGAAATGGCAAAAAACATATGAAAAAAATAGAAAGATCTTTTAAAGATTAATTGATGGAATTACTAAAATATGATATAGCGGAATGTAACGTAGAAATAATAATGTTTAAATAAATTTTGGAATAACTTAAAAATATTCTGTTAATATTGAGAACTAAAGGCATATTAAAATAATAAAAATAAATGATTTACAATAAATAATTACATATGCGTTTATGTAACCTCATCTAGATGACCTGAATAATAAATAAGAAAACATATATGAAAGGAAAAAAAAAAACGAAATAGAAAATATTTAGATTAAAAAAAAAAGATTGAGATCCTCAAAAGAAACATCAGCAACACCAACTAAGTAAACAAACCAATATTGAACCCACTAATTAAATTAGAAACAACTCTTAATACCGTATTCCAGGTATTATAATTATATACATTGAAACAGACAACGAAAAATTAATTTAGTTTTATAATCATTTGTTCCTATTTCTAAATTTGACTTTTTATAAATACTAATTATATATTGATAGTTAAAAATATAAAAGGAAAAAATAATCAAGAAATCCAACATTTTAATACTTATCGACATCAAGTATAACAACTTAAGGATAAGTTTAAATTTAATTTAAATTTTAATATACTAATTTTAATGTTTATTACTTTAATAATGAAGTAATATTTTTACCAAAATTACTTATTATGATAGAGGGCGTAATAATCTAGAAATTTATCGCCCTAAAACACCTTACCTACCTATTATGATAGATATTTTTAGGACATAAATATTCGGTTTTAATATCGTTATAAATCCTGAAAAAAATTATAGAGCCAAAGATTAAAAAATAAAAATTTAGAACTAAAATTTGTAATTAATAATTATTTTAAGTAAAATAATTATGAAACCAAGACGATGAATTATAGATTCAACGAAACCCTGTCAAATTGTATCCATTTTAAAAATTATGTAAATTTTCTTTCAAAAATTCTATTCTTCAAGGCCTTGTAATATTTTTCGAATAACAAATAATAATTTCATAATTCATGTTGAACATAAATTAAAGTAAATTTATTCATCAATTTACATCTCGGATGTTAACTCACCAACTGAGTCGGTCATTGCGGCAAGAATTTGAAATTGTAAAAATAATTAAATGCTTGAATAATAAAGGAATTCATTTTACGGTTGCTTTGGCCGAGAACATTACCGGTAATTGGAAGACAACTTAAGAATTCCTTCCGGTACAAGGGAGGAAATGAGAGTAATAAAAATATGGAAAGAATTTTCGTAGAACTGGAAGAATATAAACTTTCCATCATTTTTTTATATTATTTTCTGTAGACAAATTTTAATAATTTTTCCATGGAACTTAACAAAAATTAAATATGAGTATGTTTTCTTTAACAGCGGAAGTGAAGATAATATATGAAAAAATAATATTTATGATATTAATAAACTAAATATCAGAATGACAAAATTTACACATTAAACCATATATTCCTGATCTGCCCCAGGACTTTCAAGTTTCCACAACTTATTTCACCTTGAGGTACACCACAGGGAAGCATTCTCGAATTCATTCTTAATAATAAAACTCTAAATTTTCTCTTTTAATTTTATCAAATAGGTTTTAAATAAATTAATATAACTTTACTTATGTTTATGATAGTATTGTTTATAAATAACTGTAAAATAACGTTTATTATTTAATGAACCGTAATTAATAAAATGAATCGATGGATAGATTCGATCAGATTATTTGTCATTAAAACACCGATTTTTTCGTTTCGAAGGCCATAAAATAATAAATAATTGGCACTTAAAAGAATTATCAGTTAAAACCTTCTTTCCTCCTTCGAAGTAGATAGTGTACATGTCTTATGAATTACGTTCATCTGATCAATAAATAACAAAAATATTAAAAACATAAGAAAATGATATTTCATTAGAAGACAATTTAGATAAAATGATTTATTAAGAAGCGGGAAAAAAGAGTAGTTCATGCCTCCTAATATATTTATATTTTTAAAATCAACAAAAAATTATAATTCTAGGAGAAATATCAGAATAGTGATAACTTTACTGTTGTTAACATGGAATGGTTAAAATTGACCAAATTCAAATGTTTATGAATTTTAAATATATTCAATGTCGGTTGGTCCATTAATACTTAATATTCATTAAAAGTATAATTAATATTTATTTAAGTTGTATTATTGTATTAAGACATTTAATTACCTGTTTGCCTGTCGGTCTAGGCAATGTCTCAGTACCGTTGACTACAGGAGCTTTTTCAGGTTCTTTCTCGTTGGCCATGATAGCTTCAGCTGTAGGCATTATAACGGAATTCCTCCGAAATATATTCAACTATAAACTCCAATAAACCCCCGAAATATCTTTACATTTTCACCATTCAACTTGACGAACAAAAACAAGCGATAACACAAAAAAAGAAAGAAATCGAACTTGTTTTCCCTCTAGCTCGAACGAACTGATGAAACACTATTTTATCGTGAGAGAACTATCGATGTTTCCGTTGGAATATTAAACTGATTAGAATCAATCGGAAAAAACAATTGTATCGCAGAGAGACGTGAGACCGGTGAAGGCTGTAAACACAAACACAACTGGACAGCTGCACTACCTGGGAACCTCAGGCGATCGCAGCGCTACCTAGTTCAAATTATCGTAACTACCAAATATCCCGCTCATATTGATTAATTCAACCGCTTCAAAACACAAACATAATATTTCAACCCTCATTATGACTCACTTGTTTCTTTTAATTAAATTCTTATAACTTTTCAGTCTTCATATAATGTGTTTGGTATACCTATATCCCTAAAACATTAATTTATTACAACACAATAAATCTTCAAAGTAGTATTAGTTTATCAAATTTATTTTTTTTAATTTACAACTATTAATAGAAATACATCAAGTAAATCTGGAAGAAATATAATACAATGTCATGACAAGCATATAAAGAAACTACCCATTGGCAGCCAAAGAATTAAAATCCACCTATTCAATATTTTCTTTCTTTATTAATATTTGTAAATCCTATACTTCATTTTTTAAATTTATTTCTTCTTTAAAAACACAATGTTAAAGAGAACCCAAAAGGACTTATATTTTATAGGAATTTATTAAAAACATCGAATGAAATATGAATACAATATGCAGGAATGAATTAGCGGTGAAAACCGAAAGTGGCCAAGAATTGACAGAAAGGTAGCATGATTTATTAAACATAAGAAAATAAGAATGGGTGAATTTTAATTAACAATCCTGAATTAAATATTACCTATTTTAGAAAAAGATATACAGTAATATATAAATATAAAATGCAACTATTTAAAGCAAAACATATTTTTAACTATATTTTAATTTTCAGAAATGAATTTAATTTATTTCCTCTGAATTGTTTAATCACCAAATGATGTTGACTGAAACTGAAAAATATTATGATAGAAAATTCAGAATATTTAGTAGCATACCTATCTTCTAACTTTCTTAGTGTAATAAATTTTGATTTATACAGCTCAACCTTGGTGACGAGCAATAATCTGATAATTTTGAAAATGGCTATTATTAATGTAAGGACTGAAAATTTATTAAATAACATAACTTTTTACAACATTGAAAGTAATGTTAAATTAATAAATATTGTTTCCTAATTTATTAATTTATATTGATCAACATTTATATTTTATGATAATGATGATTATCCTAACAATTAAATATCTGATTTATTATTATTACTAACTTGTTAGTCACAATAATCTTTATTCAAGCACTTCCATTCACAAACATATTTTTCAAAATGTTATTATGAGCTTCTTATTTCAATTTTTACTTTCACTTAACCCATATATATGAAATGTATAGTACGGGAAAATATTGCGATCTTAAATCTTTTTAATTTTAGTTTTCTCTGGCAACACATGTTTTAGGATGCCTTGTGTCTAAATGACCAAGTCCCGCAAAAAGGTCTTCCTGTGTGTGGTAAGTCCAGCCAAAAAATGATAAGTTCTTTCACATCTTAGGAGTGTGTAAGCCTGAGATATTACAGCAATTTTTCATAAAAAATCGGTCTACCAGTAGAGCCACTTCATACCATGCATTTTTAAATTCTTATTACCTTACTGCTAATACTTTTTTATTATTAACTTCCTTTTCTTGATATATTGAAGGCTTCTGTTTAAGAAGATATTTCTAAATTATTTATTCATTTAAAAAGCAGCAAGAACAATAAATCCACAAAATATAACAATCATGAAATTATTCAGTGTAAATATTTATCTATTTACTTGTTAATGATGTATACAATAATTTTATAATCACATAATTTATCAATAAATAGTAAGCTATAACTTAAGAACTATCTTCTTCAGAATAAAAAAAACTTTTTAAAAAGTATTTAATATCCTTTATCAACTATATTTAATTAAAAAATGTAATCAACGCATCATCGCATGGAAACATTTATTTTCAATTAAATTATTCAACTGTAGGAATGATTACTTACAACAATTTCTATCTGAATTATGAATTGCGCCTTTTATTTCTAAAAAAAAAGTCATTTCCTCCTTTAGTAAATAATCAAATTTATTAATAATTTATATTTATAAACTCTTTATCACTGAAAATAATAAAGAAAGTTCGAAGTGACCTCTAATACAGAACTATAATTTGTAACAATAGATTAAAAGGAGGGTCATCAATGCCAATACCAATTTTTGCGAATCACCACCAGTTGGCTAACAGGTCTCACATCACATACTCTGGGTTAGGCTGTAAGTAAATCTCCATTTAATTAAATGCTTGAAAAAAGGATTTACTTGGACTCAAACTCACAACCTTTGGTGTGGGATCTTGCTTACCGCACATCTGTGGGCTCACCACTAGTTAATTATATATGGTTGAAAATTCCATATTAGACTGGGATTTAAACTCACAACCTTTGGCTTATAAGTTAGTCTAATAAGTTAGACTACCATGTTAGCCACTCATCAACAGGCCCTCTAAACAGTGAACTGGAGAGCAAATAACAATTCTCATAAGTGGTAGCATTAAAGTGGAAAACATTAGAACAAAGTGATCTTTATAGTCCTATAGAACAGATACCAACAACCCTTAACTCTAAAAAAAAAAAAAAAAAAAAAAAAAAAAAGAAAGAATTAGAAAGAAGAATATTTCACAGATTTTTATGTTTTTTGTTTTTTTGTAAAGTTCTCAATATCTTCAGTATTATTATTATTATTTTTATCCTACTATTTTCTGATATTCATTACCGTTCCCCCTTTTTATTTTACATTCTTAGTCTTGCTTTGATTACTACTTTTAAATGAGAGAATCATCCCAACAATCAAGCTGGACAACCCTCAGCAAGCATCTGAGTAAGATCACATCTGCTGAAATGAGATTCCTCAGAAGAATACTAAGAAAGACTAGGAGGGATTGCATCAGGAGTGAAAGAGTACGTGAAGATTTGGGTGTCAGATCAGTCTGTGACATGCTGGAACAAAGACAACTTAAATGGTATGGGCATGTCTGTAGAATGGACGACACCCGAAAAGCTGATACTTGGAAGCCAGACCGGAAGGCAGACGACCTCGTGGCAGACCAAGATCTGTGTATAATGACTACATTGGAAAACTTGGAGCAGCGAGAGGACGTACCATCCCAGAGTTGAGAAGACTTGCCAGGGACAGAAACCAGTTGGCTCAATGGACAGAGACTGCAACTCCATGCTTAATGACACACAGGAGTTAGAGGAAGAAGAAGATTTTAGTTAAATTTAATAAAAATTTTCTATATCTATACATATTAATTTTTATAAAGTCATTAATTAAATAAAATTTTCATATTATATAATTGACTATAAATTACCTTTTTTGTTCATTTTTTATTGATATACATTTTTTGTTACCAACAGCTACATGCACTACTAAAAGTCGACTATTGGCTCATTGTTCTGTCTTGTTTTAATATTGCTTACTTTGTCCTTAGCTAGTTCTATTGTTACTTTGATCTGATTCCTGTGGTCTATATTTATTTTTATTTTGATATTATTTATTTTGTTTTTCAATTTTTTGTTGTTTTTTTTTCAAAATTTTTTATTTATTGCTGAGTATAGGTTTTTTTTTATGTTTTGAGAACACATAGAAAACTGAAAGGGAATTATGATACAAAATTATTAATTTGACTACAAAATAATATAATTAATATATTTGTTGGTAAAAGGACAGAAAGGTTTCTGGCCTAGAAAAGAACTGGGCAATCAGGTAACTGATTCAGATGCCACCGTTGTATGTACAACTTTTAGGGCTAGTTACCTCAATAAAGTTTTATGATACTTCTTTGAGGAATTAGCGAAGATCTTTAACATGTTAATTTTCAAAGTTATTATTAAAAACTCATGTTATGTGCTGCTTATGTTAATTGTATGGCAACAATATAAGTAATCAGTTACATTTAATGCCAGATATCAATAAAGTGTATCTGTTTACCTTCAGGTAATAGAGGGACACTTATTGCTTACTTACATATTCCCATTTATTTTTATTGTTTTGTGTAATAAATGTGGAAGATTAGGAAAAAAAAAAAGAATAATATCTAATTCATTGCAGATATATTTGGATAGGAGAAATAAGATGTCCTCAAAACTAGTAAGTTTTCGTAAGCACCAATGTACCACTAAGGAGGTATATCGTTTTAGTGAGGGTGTAAAAGATGGATTCCAATGCAAACAATATACTCTTGCAGTATATGTTGATTTTAAAGCTGCTTTTGACAGAGAATAAAATTTAAAAAACGGTAACTGTTATAAATAGTTCTAAATTATCATTAAAAACAACTTTAACTCATAACACTTGTTTATTTCAATAACCTACCCTTGAATGTCACCTGCTGATTGGTAAAAACAATACCATTTAAAAATAAATGCAATTTTTTGTAAAATAAAATAATAAATAATACCATCTCATTTATTGGTACCCTTTGGGACCAGATAGAAATATAAATAAAATAGATAATACGTGCATATTTTTGGAACTACCACTGCCTCAGAAAAGCATTCAGCCAAAAACATAGCATTTTAATGCATAAACTAAGAGTATAATTGTAAATAGACATTACTATAGTATACTGTAGATAATTTTAAGACAAAGAATAGGATTAAATTATAAAATGGCCTTTTCAGATGGATAGAAAGTTGACAAAAGGTAACCAAAAATTATAGCATACGTTTAAAATCTATATTTAAAAAAATTCCTTTTATTTTTATAGTAATTTTTTTTTATTTATTTATTATAGAGATATTTACAACTGTATTAACACAAAAAATATATCAAGTAAATGTGAACATTGAAATATGGACATGATAGGCGTGTGAAGAATCTACCCAGTGGTAGCACTTCAAAGATTTTTCAGACAAGGAAGTCTCGAGGCCAGCGTCTTTTCAGCCGCCTCGTAGGATGATCAGGAATAGAAGGAGATGAGAGATTGCGGACAAGTGGTTTTGGGTGGACTGGTAATTTGGAGTGAAAGGAAGTATATCTAATTCGGACTAAGTCTGCAACTAATGTGATATTCAGGTCTTTATGGATTATTTTATTGGTGACAAAGTAAGGAGCATTTAGGATCTTTCGGAGGATTTTGGATTGCAAAGATTGGATGCGAGAGGAATTTGATGGCTTGGTGGATCCCCATAGTTCAATTCCATATGTCCACCAATTAAGGCCTAAGTATGGTAATATAAATTAGTTTTTTGTAGTAGGTGGGAAGTATAGTAATTTAATAAATGATTCTAAGTATTGATCCATTCCAGAAAATATTACTGTCTAAAGATGATAATAAAGTCTACAAATAGTCACTAATTTAATGTAAGTTCAATTAAATAAACATATAAACAAAAGTCTGTTTCACCAAACTATCTGTGATATTAAAGGTAACATTACAATTTAATTATTTATCATCTAGAATAAATAATACAGATGATTTTAAAAGGTTAAAATATTTCCCAATAGTCTTATTTATTACTTTCACTTATCTATATATGAAATATATAGTAAGGGAAAGTATTGCGATTGTGAACATTTTTGAATTCCAGTTTTCAACGGAAATACACGTTTCAGGGCCCCCTGAGTCCGAAGTCCCACAAAAAGGTCTGTGTGTGTGTGTGTGTGTGTGTGGTAACTCCCACGCATAAACTGAAAAGCCTATGAAACTGAAATTTCATATTTAAGACCAATATACAGCCGAGATGTTACAAAATCTTTTTCATCTAAATCAGCTTATCAGAAGAGCCACTTTATACCAAGCATTTTGCACCTTTTTACGATTTTCTCAAAAACGGCTCTAACGATTTTGATTAAACTCCATATGTCAATGTAAAATTTAATGGGCTTTAACACCATGTAGGTTTCATTCTGATTGAAATAGTCTGACAGGGCTTAAATGCCAATATTTGAAATTTTCTTACTCTAAAGTACCTATGAATCTAATTTTATAGATTCAAAAAAATTTGATACATCATCTCGTCAGCTTTGATAAATAACATCTAAATATGGAAGTTGAACGAATTCGATAAACAACTAAAGGAGAAAACTATTTTTTTAATGCAATTTTTGTGTTTTTGAACACAAGGATAGTAGTATAGATGTATAATATACCGTTGGATAGCTAAATATTTTAGAAAAAATATTATCTGATAAACAGAATTGTTAAAGTTAATGGAGAGTAATAAAATGCCAATGAAGCTAACTGATTGTTGCTGATAAAAATATAATAGATTATTTAATAAAACACATTATAATATGCATATTTTTATAATTATATTCTTTTAAGAAAAATCATTTCACACAATATTTACTTCATTAAAATTTAATTACTCTCAGGGCATGGTATGGGTTCTTGACAATCAGACACAAATTTATTATACAACTTTTTAATTATAACAACTTACAAAAATAACACAAACAATATGCAGGCTAACCAAGATCCCTCTTCATATTCAGCACCAGCTCCTGCCTCTCTCAGGTCATAACTTCAACTGAGCCCTTTTTACCTGTATTATTACCTGATAGGTACCTGCCAGGGACCTTTTATCCATTTTGGATGGATACTTTGTTTGGAAACAAATAACCAAATATGAGCTGTTATTTAAATTTCCCTTTTTATCCTATTGTTAGGCTGCCATCATAATATTCAAATAATAAATAAATAAATACTTCAATTGACAACAAAAAATGGGTATATTACAACATGTTTCTGTTGAAATTCAATATAATTAATTCTTAAACAATTTTTTTTATCTCTTGAAATGTATTTAAAAAATCTTAAATTGATTTTAATAACGGATGTAAGTGAAAGTTGTGCATTGCATGCACCAGATTTTTTTTTTATTGTGATAAATAATAGTATGAGTGAATATTTATTTCTATAATTTTTTTTTTTAATTTGGAATAAGATATTTTATTATTACAGCATCAATTATGAGGTATAACAAACCTCTGGAATCAATGTGGAAACCACCAACTACCAATATCTCCTATAATCTTCTTATGAACCTTTTTAAAACACCTATAAACAAGACGAGGCCTACCACAGTCCTATTTTCCTTCTACCCCTTCGTATGATTTTCATATTTATCCATCACTTTGGCACAAATTACCTTCCTAGTAATTCATTCTTCATTTAGCCCAATTTTAAACACTGACTATCATAATTCAATTATTACAAGTATATTTACTGGTGCAGGGCACAGTTTTTAGTCAAAAGTTATTGGTCAATCATTTATTATTGAACTAAAAAATTTCAAGATGAGAAAGATGGTTGGGGGTGCGGTCATAAATTAGAAACACACATTTAAAATAAGTGTTATTTTAATTATGTGCCGACGTTTCGGCCTACAATGTGGGCCTTCATCAGGACTAAAAGAAACAAGATAACAACCAATGTAATTATAGGCTTAATAATGCATTAGGTATAAAATAATAATATGACAGTAATAAAATATGGGAACATAAATAAAATTAAATGTAAAATGATAATAAGATGACAATTATAAAGTATGGAAATAAGGTGACAGTTATAAAGTATGGAAATAAACAAAATTAAGATGATAGTTATAAAGTATGGAAGTAAACATAATTGAGATGATAATATTGTAATGAGAATATATAAAGAGACACTAAGCAAATGAAAAAAAATGACAAAGGAAAATATGTGAACAATTAAAATTTGTTATTACCTAATCGTCATTTATCATCGTCATCCGTTATTACTTAATATCTTTTAATCTTTACCTCATCACTATTTCTTACATCTTCCCCTTTACAGTCATACTTATATATTTTTCGCTTCCTATTTTCTCTCTCTATTTTTTTTTTCACTAATTCGGTTTTTTTTAATCTCAATCCGCTATTTTATATTATTAATATATATTTAAAAAAAAAATCGTTAGCCAATTCTTTAGTTTTTTCTTCAACAAACAATCGAATCAGTAAACAAAACTTAGCTTCTTGGAAAAGCCCTAACGGACATTCTAGTTCTCATATTTTCCGTTCCATGCAATGAGCGTTTTTTAAACTGGAAAACATCACTCCTTTAGGCAGCATCTTAGAGTCAAGTATGTATCTTTTTTCTTATTGATTAGGATCTTTTTTCATCGCCCATTTCTTTCTCCCTCTTTCCATACTCATATCTTTCTCCGTTACATATCCTGACATATAATTATGAGTTTAATATTACATTATTTTAAAATTTAAATTATTTTTTATTCATACTGTTTCTCTTTTGTAATGACTATATTTTTTTATATATTACCTATACTCTTAACTATGTTTTTAATATATTACCGTCATTTATCACTTCAAAATTGTTAATATTTAAAATTTTAACTGTTCACATATTTTCCTTTGTCATTTTTTTTCATTTGCTTAGTCTCTCTTTATATATTCTCATTACAATATTATCATCTCAATTATGTTTACTTCCATACTTTATAACTATCATCTTAATTTTGTTTATTTCCATACTTTATAACTGTCACCTTATTTCCATACTTTATAATTGTCATCTTATTATCATTTTACATTTAATTTTATTTATTTTCCCATATTTTATTACTGTCATATTATTATTATATACCTAACGCATTATTAACTCTATAATTACATTGGTTGTTATCTTGTTTCTTTTAGCCCTGATGAAGGCCCACATTGTAGGCCGAAACGTCGGCACATAATTAAAATAATACTTATTTTAAATGTGTGTTTCTAATTTATGACCGCACCCCCAACCATCTTCCTCATCTAATTTCTCAACGGTCAACAAAACTCCATCATTAAAAAATTTCAAAACCATTTTGAAAGGATTTATCATCAATAAAAGTGAAGTAATAAGAGTTTTTTAAAGCTATTTGCACTTCTACTCAAACTTAGATCAAGGATTGTAAATTAATTGTAAAAAAGCTCATTGAAATTTTGAAATAAACTAATCAAGATATAAATAGTTTCTTTTATTTCATTGTGGTTATAATCAACACCCATTTTAATAGTTCATAAAATAAATTTTCATTCATCAACCTTTAAGTAGTTTTTGTGGTTTATTGTAATCTGAATTCATGACAATTCATATGACTGTATCTATGTTTATCATTCCATTTATTAGCCATCTCCATACATCTACCTACCTTACACAAATCTACCTTCTCTATCTATCTAACTATGAATTTTTATTAGTAAGATCTTTGGAATAGCAATATTTTATGTCAGCAAACATTAATAATATTAATGTGGATTGCCTGTATTAATAAAATAAATAAATAAATAGCCTTTGAGTAGAGATTATTAGCCTTTAAGTGGAGTATACAATGGACTTTCAAATGTTTCCAACTACCTGATTTTTTTCAAAAATATTTATAATTATTAATTAATTTTCCTAAAACCAATGAAAGATACAATTTATCATTGTGGATGTAATTAGTTGACCGTTGAGAATTACTAGAAGGAATTAGTCCGGGTGGCGGTCATTAAATGAAACAACTAAATAGTTTCACCTATTTATTGTTTGCCAATGTTTCGACCCCCCTTTGTGGCCATCATCAGGGCGCATGGTGGATGAATGGAAACTATTTCCAGAATGGAATGAATGGAAACTATTTTAAATGTTTCCATTCATCCACCATGCGCCCTGATGATGACCCACAAAGGGGGGTCGAAATGTTGGCAAACAATAAATAGGTGAAACTATTTAGTTCTTTCATTTAATGATCGCCAGCCGGACTAATTCCTTCCAGCACTACAATTTATCATATTTTGAAATTCATTGAACTATTAATAACATGAAAAACCTCTGCTAATGGCTTTTAGTACCACACAAAAGTAGTTATTTTTTAGTCCGGTCCTACAGTGTGAGTCCAAGCCTCTCAAACTACTAGTATCAGTTGGATAAATAAAATTTGTCCTGTATTTAGGCTACCCTTTTGACTGTTCACTTGTCTGTATTCGTCTTTAACTGGTGAGATGAAATTTACAGCCAGACACTTTTGGTGAAGTGTTGTACACCGGACCCCAAAATTTATCTTTTGTTTAATTCTCTTCCAAGAACTCTGAATTTTAATACTTCTTTTTTTATTGAGAGTGGTATGATAGCCATGCAAAAAGGTATTTGTAAAATTATAATACTTGAAATAGCTTTCTTATAGCTGAAATAAATGGCTTTCCATAAGAAATGGATCACTTTAATGAATGGATGAAACAAATAAATTGATTGCTTTGATTTCAATTAGGGAACAGCCTTATTTCTCCTCATTTGATAAGAAGAATAGACATTCCTAGACTTCCAAATGCTTTACTCAGCATCATCAACCGATTATGTATTTTTTTAAATGCAATTAACACCACTTTATGCTGCTGCGGCTAATTAGACGATGCTACAGTAGGAGTTCTAATTTTTTCCTATCCAGATTTAGTTAGGATAGGGATCTATCACAAGTTCCTGACATCGCATAGGCACGGAATAACTTTTTACGTCCCCTCAGAAGATCGGCATAACTAAGGATTTTTTACTACCATTAAAAAATCCTGGGGCTACCTACCAGGTTTATTATGCTAGCCACTGCACTACAAGTGACCCTGTAGACAGAGTAAGTATAATTGAAAAGGAGAAGCCCCAAAGTTGCAACAAGTTCATGTACTTCCCAGACAAATATTGATCCAAAATTCCCAGAAAAGTCTCCAGATGCATCACATGTCTCCTTAGTGACACTGATAGTTAAAAACCATTTTGGTAATAATTTGTTGAAAGCCACCCAAACCATCATATTTATCATTATAATGAAACGGTCAACTATTTAATATTCAATAATTTATTTTTTCATATAATCAATTGAGTCAATCATCTGCCCATAATTATTACTTCATTTATTTTAATTTCTTTTCACTGATCTAGTTATTCTTTCTTGTTTTATGTAGTTTTTATTTTTTTAAATATTCATAATGTTTAAAATATAAATCTAAGTAATCACACCAAATCACATAATTTTATCATGCATATGGTACTTGCGCTACTTGTAAATATAATATAACTAGTGACTCCCCCTGTTGCACATAAATGCAATTTGAAATGGTGTCATTTACATTTAAGTTTAAAAAAAAAAAAAAATACTGTTTGACTGATTTAGAGTTATTTCTTTGGGATTATCAAGTTTATCATAACAAAAATCATCTTCAGGATCCTAGTTCCTAAAATTCCTTATTACGTCTATTTTATCACAGTCTTCATCAATTTTCATTTTTTTTTTTTAAATAATAAACACGTCAGCACATTAAAAATTAACATAAGTAAGTCAATGCCTTAGATATTTGTTCTCAATAAATCCTTAAATGTTATTATATTCTTGAGTCATCAAGAAAATATGTTTATTTTATAATGTCTATTCATTATCATATTTAACCTTCGATATAATTTATTTATTTATGATGCACCCTGCATAGAGATAGTTTATAAAATATGCTTAATAAAAAATGTTGCTAAACCTACAGTTCTTTGAAATTATTGATACAAAAAAACAATAATGATTCTTTAACTTCTATAAAAATTCAAAATCCATTCGCAAGCAAACATTATAATCCCCCAAAAAACCTTTGTTTAATTGCATTTAATATCATGCATTCTCTCACATTTCTTTTACATCAGAATCAAGTAAATTTATTCTGAATTTATAAATAGACAGAATTAATTGTAATTGCAAAACATTATTCTTAAACTATCCTATGATAATATTTTTCTTAACCCTATTGAGCAAACCACCTGTTAGAACAAGATAAAGTTTCGAGATAAACCTCCAATTTGGGATGCTCAAACAAGATTAAAACGGAAAGAAAATGCTATTCCCTATAACTTCGGCAGTTATTAGAATCAAAATTCCCCAGAGGTTTCTGAAAATAATATGGTCTCAAGACCCAACAACATGAAACTGAATGGAGTGCTGCAGAAAGTAGTAATGTCACAAGTTATGCCATGTTTTATCAATTAGATCCCATATTCATTTATTCTCAAATGAAATTTCTCTACATATTTTTACTTCAACTTACCTAGGAATTATTAGTTATATAGGGAAAATGGATTGCTTAAGTCAAATAATCATGTCTCGCAAAATGGTCTGTGTGTGATCATTTTTGTCTAGCATCAAAAACTAACATTTCTTATATACTAGGTATGTGACACAGATGTTGATTATTCTTTTTACAAAAATTAATTTAGGAGAAAAACTTTACACTTTGAATTTTACACATTTGTACCATTTTCTGGAAAAGGTATAATTAAATGCTAAGTTGGTTTTTTCATCTTTATTTAAATACCCTGACTTGTTTATTTGAAATTATTTATTTCCTTACATTATTATTAGTTGTAAGAGATGAATAAACATAAAACAAGAAGAAAAAAGATAATTATTTTCTAAGGATGGGAACTCACACCTGAAAATAACAGTGATAATAATACATCATTAAAAAGCTGCGATGGATCACTTGTAGCTGGGTGGCTAGCGTAACAGCCTCCCATGCTAAAGGTCACGGGTTCAAACCCGCAGGTGGTTCTAGGATTTTTTAATGGGAGTAAAAATCCTTAGTTACGCCGTCCTTCGGAGGGGACGTTAAAAGGTGGTCCCGAGCCTGTGCGATGTCAGGTACTCGTTAAAGATCCCTATCCTAATAAAACCTGGATAGGCAAAATTTAGGACTCCCACTGTAGCATCGTCCGATTAGCCATAGTAGCATAAAGTGACGTTAAATAAATAAACAAAAAAGCTGCGATTTAAAATACATTATTACGAATAAAATAAAGATTCACAAGGGATTAGAGAATGATAAAAAAAACAACTAAAATTAATAATTTCATTATTAGTAATATCTACTGTTAGATTAATCATATATCAGATTTTAGAAAACTAAATAGAATGTTTAAAAAATTCGTCCTCTCAAAACACGACTTTCACTTAGCACCGAAGTTAAAATCAATTAAACAACTTTAAACTAAAGTTAGAGATGAAAAAAAAGTTAAAGAATTGCACTGAGTTTCAATAGAAACACGTGTTTCATTCATTAAATAATATGTTATAATATTATCTACAACAGTTTCACCACCCTCTACAACTTTTTGTATAAGATAATATTTCTCTCTAAAATCTTTAGCTTTTCAATAATATATTATACATCTATATTACTGTTCATGGGCCAAAAACCCAAAAGTAATATTAACAAATATTTTTTCTCTTTTCTCCTCTAGTTGGGTATCGAATTCATTCAACTTATATATTTACCCGGTTTTTATCAATGCTAACAAGATGATATGTTTATTGCTTTCTAATTTACAAAATTAAAGGTACTTTAGAAAAGGAAAATTTAAAATATGGACATTCAAGCCCTGTCAGACTATTTCTATCAGAATCAAAACTATACGATAATAAAGCCCATTAAATTTTACATCGATATTGTGAGTCGAATCAAAATCGTTTTTGAGAAAATTGTAAAAAGGTGCAAATCGCATGGTATAAAGTAGTTCTTCTGGTTTCCGGATTTTTTTGAAAAAGTTGCTGTAACATTTCAGGCATAGTTTTATGAAATATTTTAAGGCTGATAAAATCAAAAATATATGGTACATTACTCCAAAATTGTTTAAAACGTTAATAACCATTACTTATACGTAGATATAACAAATATAATTAATTGATAATTATTGGAATAATTTAAATATTTTCTACATTTAGTAAATAGGATAAACATTGAAATATTGAACCCTTATAGACTGAACGTATGAGGTGCATTGATTCATTGAACAATGACGCAACTTATCTTGTTCGAGCTAGACTGGCCACACATACAGACCTTTTTGCGGGTCTTGGTCACTGGTATCCAGGAGACGCTAAAACGTGTATTTTAGTTGAAAAATCGAATTAAAAAATTTTAACGATAGTAAAGCTTTCCCTTATTATATATTCTATATATAGGTAAGCGAAACAAAATATATTACTTTTAAAAGTAAAATTATAAAACTTCTTTCGGGTTGAGAAGTAATAGTCCCAGAGTTGGGGCCGAAAAATGAATATCATAAGAAGAAAATTTTCAATGTGATTTTAGTATAATGCGTTGTTTCTGCAACATTTACCTTCATAATCATAATATGAGGTCAATTCCTGTATTTAGGACCCAATGTATTAAATGGACAAAGATATCTCGGTACTTATACCTTGTCATATCCCATATTAAAACTTATTAGACGCTTGTTGATTTTTACTTTCACTTACCTGTATATGAAATATATAGTAAGGGCACGTATTGAGATCGTGAAAATTGTCGAAATAACCAAGTCCCGCAAAAAGGTCTGTGTGTGAACTGAAATTTCATATTTAAGACTACTAATACGCTAAAGACAGTGCAAAACATTTTTCATCAAAATAAGCTTAACGGAAGAACCACTTCATACTATGCATTTTGCACCTTTTTACGATTTTCTCGAAAACGGCTCTAACGATTTTAATTAAACTCACTATATTGATGTAAAATTTAATGGGCTTTAATATCATGTAGGTTTTATTCCGATTTAAATAGTCTGACAGGGCTTAAATGCCGATATTTCAAAATTTCATCCTCTAAAGTACCTATAATTTTGTCAACTTTATAAAATTTACCATATCATCATATTATTATTGCTAAAAAACAGGTAAATATATAAGTTGAGCGAATTTGAAAAACAAATAAAGGAGAAAACTGAAAACATATTTTTTAAATGCAATTTTTTGTTTTTGAATATAAGAACAGTATGATATACAATATATGTATGAATATACATGTATGATATACCGTTGGAAAGCTAAAGATTTTAGAAAAAAAAAATATCTTATACACAAGCTTTTAAAAGTTAGTAGAGAGTGATGAAAAGCCGATAAAACTATGTGATTATTTTAGATAGTATATAATATTTTTTTTTAATAAAACACATGTTTCTATAGAAATTTCATCTAATTAATTCTTTAATGGTTACACTAATTTTTATCTCTTACTGTTTTTGAAAATTCTTTAATGGATTTAAAAAACGGAGGTAAGTGAAAGTCGTGTGTTGTCCGCACCAGATTTTTATTATTATTATAACTGAACACTGTTAAAACTGTTATTATTATTATTATTATAACTGAACACTGTTAAAACTCTCCTTGAATATCTGTTTTAATCAATATTATTATTTAATATTGAAAAAAAAAAAAAAAATTGTCTAAATTAATTTTCTAAAATGAGCGTATCGGCACTATTTATGAGTGTATTATTTGTTAATTATGTATTATCTGTATGTATGTATTTATGTATTATGATGTATTACTTATTATGTATATCATTATTGTCTATTATGTATTATTATTTGTTCATAATGTATTCGTTCATTTTGTATTATTATTATTTGTTTTAGTGTATTATTATTTAGTGTATATTATTAGTTTTATTTCATTTGTTATATTGGTTCATTATTTATTTTAATTAATATTATTGTTTAATATTTCAACTAAAACCATAATTGTTTGTTTTAAAAAACGTGTATCTTATAGTGAGTTAGGTATTATATATCTAAGTGTATCTTATAGTGAGTGTATCTGGCACTGATGACCAAGATGTTTTGTGCCAATAAATAAATCATAAACCAAAAAACCAAACTGTTAAAACTCGATCAATTCCTCTGTTTAAGACACAAAAGTATTATATGGACAAATATATCTCGATACATATAAGACCTACAAACGTCTATCAGGTCTGAAATTAAAGCTTATTCGATGTACATTAAGTTATATCATAATGAGCATTTTCGTATAATGCTTGGTTTCTGTAATATTTACCTTCATAATGTTAAAATTAGATCAATTTTCGTAGTTAGAAGAAAATGTATTACATGGACAAAGATATCTCGATACCTATAATACCTACAGAGTTCTATCACCTCTCGAATCGAAGCTTATTTAATGTCCATTAATTTATTTTATACTGAGTACTTTCGTATAATTTTTGGTTTCTGTAATATTTACCTTTATAATGTTATAATGAGATCAATTCCTGGATTTGGACAGTTTTGGATGGCCGCCATTTTTGATTCCGACCAGTTTGAGGTGGCAGACAAAAGCAATGTTGTACAAGTTGGCTAAAATTTGAAAATGACGTTGAAAATTTTATTCTTATAATACTCATTTTTCGGCCCCAGCTCTTTAACTATATTCGAAACATGTGAAAATCGTTTTCTTTTTAGTTAACTTGTATTTTACTACAATGGAATTTCAAAACTGCATAAGTTACCCGTTGAGTGTTTGAAAAGCCCCAATGAATATCATGGTTGCACATTTATTTATTATATTTCTTTATGTAATATATTCATAACCCTCTTTGGATATATTTTTGTAATTACACAAATTTCTTCTTTGGGGAAAATTAATTTTAATGACAAAATATTCAGTGGTTTTATTAAATATACTTATAATAAAAAATAAATAAATAAAAACATAAGTGGTATTAACTATAGCAAGTATAGTTAAAGTTAATTTCATCCAGTATCCGTAAATACGTCATTTAAATCGACAATAGTTGTTGAATATTTATAATTGCTGGTTCGATAGAGGAAGAAGGATACCATGGAAATATGCAAGGCCTTCCCATTGTACGGATTGACAAGGCGTAAAATCGTTCGGAAAATGGCTACAGAATGTTCTGCGTAGAAAAACATTCAGTAAAAGAATAAAATAAGAGCGTTTAAAGAAGTAAAATAAGACTATATAAGACTTAGCTTGCAACGGAGGGTGCCAGTAATCATGAATGGTTTGAAGAAGATTTTACTCTTGTTTACGGCAACTAATTTCTTAGCTGCTGTGAGTTGTACTGTTTGCAAGGTAATCATTACTTTAATATATATTTTTTTGTTATTACTATGTGGAATGTACGATTATCGAATTTATTAATACCAAGCTAATGACGAAATGCTACAATTAACACACACACACACACACACACACACACATACATACACACACACACACACAATATATATATATATATATATATATATATATATATATATATATATTGCAATTTACAACTGTATTATGGAATACAACAAGCAGTTGAGTAAAAATATAAAAAGCATGATACACATCGGCAGCTAACCCTAAAAATATTATAGATGAGAAAGATGGTTGGGGGTGCGGTCATCAGAAAGAAACACACATTAATACGTAGTACCTATTTTAATTGTGTTCCGACGTTCCGACGTTTCGGCTATATTGTGGGCCTTCATCGGGGCTAAGAAAAACAAGATAACAACAATTGTTAACCATGTATATAACAATAACATGGTGACAGATGAAGGCCTACAATGTAGGCCGAAACGTCGGCACACAATTAAAATAAGCACTACTTTTTAATGTGTGTTTCTTTCTGATGACCGCACCTCCAACCATCTTCCTCATCTAATATTCTCAACGGTCAACTAAACTCCAGCATTAAAAATATTATAAACCAGAAGGTCTTGGGTCCATCTTCTTTTCAGATCCCTAGGAGAATTATCAGGAATTGAAGAGGAAGAAAGGATTGAAACTAGTGAGTTAGATTGCGAATGGAGTTTGTCATGAAAGGAATTGTTTCAGGCCAAATCAGTAACATGTGGAACTTTAAGGTCTTTTTCAGTTTATTCGTTACAAAGTAAGGAGCATTGAGGATTTTACGTAAGGATACCTGTAGAATTCGATGGTTTAGTAGCCCCCCATAGCTCTACTCCGTAAGTCTATATCGGGCTTATGATAGTCATGTAGATGGGCCTTTTGTAGTTAAGAGGAAGATTAAAAAGTTTGTCTAGTAAATGTTAAAGTAGCCTAAAACGTCCAGCAATTTCTTGTTATTTTAGTCTTAATGTTGGACGTTTGTCAAGGTGGAGTCCTAAATATCGGGTCTATTAAACAGGAACAAGCAGAGTGTTATTGCAGGATGTCGCAGGCTTAAGATGATAAGAAAAAAAACAAAACAGCATGACCGTGTTCCAGGTATGGTCATCAATATCGAACAATTCCGAAAAGCTAAAACAATCTATAAATGAGCATGCCATTTTTTAATCAATGGTGATTTCATAAACTCACGATCACCAATAGGAAGCCACACTGTTTCAAGGACACGATTGAAAGGAAAATAATTTTTATTCTGGGACAGCTAGTCTTCAAAGAATTATATAAATGCACTATTTGAGATTTATCTTATGTCTATAAAAATTTGAATAATAAAAAAATTCATACATGTTTTATTAGATTCATCTTCGGCGTTCCCAGACGCCAAAGCGTCTCCGACAGGTATACCGAGTTGAAGTGGCTCAATCCAGTTTCTCGCACTTTTAATACCTAAAGTCCATCCTACATTCTTGACCTACTCATCCCTTGTTCATCAGTACATTCGTTTAACATAGGATGCCAGCCCACTAACCTCTATTTTCCTTCTCATCGAACATATTCCTTTAAAAAATCCTTTAATTTGCGTGCCACCTCACTTGGGAATTCCATACCTACCTCTATACGCAAAGCATCTTCTTTAATCTCATTCAAAAACAAATTATTCCATCATCTCCTCAGTAATCAATCTTCCATAATAATCGTATACAAAATTAAGAATAATAGTCATACTTACCAAAACTTTTCTTTCTATGATTTTATGATATTAGTGTGAGGTTCAATTATGGTATCTCTCCATATGTTTTCAGTATTATATAGTCATACATGAATGTACTATTGTCGTTGTATTTACTACTATATAAATAATGCAAGTATAATCTTAAGTTTGTTTTTGTAATGTTTTATTTTTATGCCAGATATAATACTCAGTTTTGTACTTAATTGTTATTCTTAGGGAAGAAGGTCACAAATTAAATTTATTTTCTTCTTCTTCTATATCATCTTATGAATAACAAATAATATTACATATTTTGTATTTATATGTATTTACAAAGGTAATATTACTACCTAAAATAAATTACAAATAATAAAACATAGGCCGAAACAAGGAAAAATGTGGATAAAAATAAAGGGGCTAAATAGTAAAACTGATAAAGGCACGGTAGATTGATGTTCAAGGAGATGGATAAATAGCTTACGCTTGAAAGGAAGTTATGGATTGGCATGTACGAATGGGCTCGGGTAAGGAATTCCCTAATGAAATAGCGTGATGATGAAGGATAGGAGGGAATTAGCAGTTTCAAGGGCTGGGATCTTGTGATGATAGAGTGGACAGTGGAGAGTGGGGTGAAAATGGAGATAAAGAGAGGTTTTTGTGTTATGGTTGGTAAATGATAGGTATCAAAGAAGTATTGCCGTCGAAAATTCAGCTAAACCCACTTCAACTCACCATATAAAGTGGGGACATGAGAGCGCTTGTGAATCCCGAAAATTTGTAAGTTGTATAATGTGATAAAATTTTATAATTGATATAACGAATATAAGGGATTATAATTGATAATTGGCAACACACAACTTTCATTTACCTCGCTTAATGAATTTAATTTAAAAACTATGAAATAGAGTTGAAAATATTTTAAAGAATCATATTTTTGACACATATATATTTCCAAAGAAACTGAATATAAACATATAAGTTTTAGATTAAATTAAATAACAAATGTTATGTAAAATAATCACAAAAATGTATGCTCTATTCGTCACTTTACATTATATTTTACAACTTTGTAAAGAAGATAATATCTTTTCTAAAATCTTCAGCTTTCCAACGGTGTATTATAAATGCATATTACGACTATTAAAAATCTGGTGCGGGCAACACACGACTTTCCCTTACCTCCATTTTTAAAATCAATGAAAGAATCTTCAAATACAGTTAGAGATAAAAATACGTGAAATTATTAAGGAATTAATCAAATTAAATTTCTATAGAAACATGTGTTTGATTCAAAAATCTATTATATTATCATCTAAAATAATCAGTTAGTTTTATGTTCATTTCATCACTCTCTATTAACTTCTAAAAGCTTGTGTATGGGATGATATTTTTTCTAAAATCTTTAGCTTTCCAACGGTATATCATACATGTATATTACTGCTCTTATGTTAAAAAACGAAAAATTGCATTAAAAAAATATTTTTTCTGTTTTCTCTTTTAGTTGGGTATCGAAATTATTCAATTTATATATTTACCAGTTTTTCATCAACGTTAACAAGATAATCTAGTTATTATTATTGAATCTACAAAATTAAAGGTACTTTAGGGGAAGAAAATTTAAAATATCGCATTTAAGCCCTGTCAGACCATTTTTATCTAAATAAAACCTACATGATATTAAAGCCCATTAAATTTTACATCGATATAGCGAGTTTAATCAAAATCGTCTGAACCGTTTTTGAGAAAATCGAAAAAAGGTGCAAAATGCATGGTATAAAGTTCCTCTTATGGTAGGCTTATTTTGATGAAAAAAGTTTTGTCACGTCTCGGGCATATAGTTGTCTTAAATATGAAATTTCAGTTTCATAGGACTTACCGTTTCCGCCCGGAAGTTACCACACACACACACCACACACACACACACACACACACACACACACACACACACACACACACACACACACACACACACACATCACAAACACACACACAGACCTTTTTGCGGGACTTGGTTATTTGGACTCAGGGGACCCTAAAACGTGTATTTCCGTTGAAAACTGGAATTCGAAAATTTTCACGATCGCAATACTTCCCCTTACTATATATAGTAAGTGAAAGTAAAAATTTACCTCCAAATATATTTTCCCTCTTTTCTCCTTTAGTTGGTTATAAAATTCGTTCTTTGTTCGTAACTTGTTTTTGTTTTTTTTATCAACACTAATAAAATGATGTGGTTAATTTTTTGGAATCTACAGAATTAAACGTACTTTAGAGGAAGAAAATTCAGCATTTAATCCCTGTCAGAGTATTTCACAAACACAGACCTGCGGGTTTTTATCATTTGAACATAAGGAACCTTAAAACGTGTATTTCCGGTGATTTCACGATCGCAATACTTTACCTTACTATATATATTTCAGTGATTTATATAAACTGAATTTTTTTTTATTTTAAACTGAAAAGGTTGGATTTCAAATGAAAAATATTCATTCAGTTTCCTTTGTTTGACTATATATGAATTTATTATTTTTAGTTATATATTTTGACAGTATTATCTCATAACTAGGTTTAAGTGACATTGGTATATTTATAAGCAATAAAGAACAAATCATTTAATTAAAAATTTAGAGACAATTTATATTAATGTCTAAAATAGTTATGTATTTTTTTTTTTTTAAAGGAAAAATGTAATGAGATTTGGACGAACGGAAAACCAGACAACGATACGACCTTTTCAACATACAAAAGAAATAAACCCGATGACAATATTTACATCGTGAATTGGCAATGGAGTTACAATTCAGTAGGAAAATGGAGTTTATATTACAAAGAATGGCCAAGAAAAGGTAATGCTATAACCCATGCTATTTATAACGTGTTAATAGGAGTATTCACTACGTTTGCTATAGCATGCTATTTGTGCTATTGTGCTAAACCCATCAATTTTATACTGGAAATAATTGTAGAAACTCGACGGGTTTAGCAAAATAACACAAATAGCATGCTATAGCAAACGTAGTGAGTACCCCTAATAATTATGATAGTTGTTCCCATACTATAAGAATGAGCTTAATGATGAAAAGTTTAGGTTCTACACTATACTATAGGTTCTCCTCTCTTGAAACAAAGCTATGTCCATTTAGCCACGCAAACAGGAGGATTCGTCCTGACCATCCGGAGAAGACAGGTCATCGCCAAGCTGGACTGGAAGGCTTACAATGGGATGGTCGTATGGACTTCCATTTACAGGCAGCCGTTCGAGTACACCTGGAACGCCACCATATGCACCCTGGATCTACCTATTAAATTCGAGAGCAATCTGAAAGGGTGGAGGTTTCATCTAGGTAATTTTAAAATACAATTTACTTTTTAAATCCTATACATATCACCGATCAGGTCGAGAACTTCTAAAAAAAAAAAAAAAAGGAAAAAAAAAAAAAAAAAAAAAAAAAAAAAAAAAAAAAAAAACCTGCGCATCCAGCAAATGTGAAGCATTATTTTTGTCGTGATCAGCGTCCCGAATTATTATCAATCGTTAATTTGTTGAATAGATCTCTCGACCATCTTCTTTTGCGGTTATCCTGATAACAGGGGAGGAAAGTGAAGAAACGAGTTGATTTGGATGGTTATGTGTCGATGAATGAAACTTGTTATATTTGTCGTGAATATAAGAATTTAATGTTGGAACGATTTTAATTAAACTCGCTATATCGATGTAAAATTTAATAGGCTTTAACGTCATGTAGGTTTCATTCTGACAGAAATAGTCTGACAGGGCTTAAATGCCGATATGTTCAATTTTCTTCTTCTAAACTACCTTTGATTTTGTATATCCTATAAAAATAACCATATTATCTTATTACCATTGATGAAAAACAAATAAATATATAAGTTGAACGAAATCGATATCCAACTAAAGGAGAAAACTGAAAAAATATTTTTTTAATGCAATGTTTTGTTTTTGAACACAAGAACAGTAATATACATTTATGATATACCGTTGGAAAGCTAAAGATTTTAGAAAAAATATTATCTCATAGACAAGATTTTAAAAGTTAATAGAGAGTGATGAAAAACCGACAAAACTAACTGATTATTTTAGATAATGATATAATAGATTTTTTAATAAAACACATGTTTCTATCGAAATTCAATTTAATGTATTCTTTAATGGTTTCACTCATTTTTATCTCTTACTGTACTTGAAAATTCTTTAATCGATTTCAAAAATGGAGGTAAGTGAAAGTCGTGTGTTGCCCGCACTTTTTTTTTTTTTTTGTAAAAGTTTTGGATTGAATTGTTTGTGTTATGTTTGTATGTACGGGTTTTGTAGAAACCCAAAGTTCTGCTCTGTATGTACAGATGAGTCGCAGTAGATTAGTTTATATTAGTGGCTTGTTTCGTAAATTTAGTAATGATCTGTAACACAATAGATGTGATGTGCTTGTAACATCTTGTTAGTTCTTTTCGCTTCAATTTCGTATACGTGTTCCACGTTTGTCTTTTATCCAAATACAGTCCGAGATTTAACGAATAAAAAAAATTCTTATTGTCCGTCGTGCGAATTAGTAAATAAATACTGAAAATTGAGAATTAAATTTCCTGCAAGACGAAAAAAAGAATTATTGAAATCGGTACAGAAATAGCTAAGATAACAGCATTTTGAAATTAGCAGTGGTGATAGGCATTTTCATTTGAATTATTTATTTTATATTAGTTAATTGCCTATAAAAAACAGTTATACCCTAATTTAGTTATTTTAAAATAATTAACCATAGTGTAATTATTTACAGCGATTTTAACTCCATTTCCACTAGTTTGTAACCTACAACCGTCCGAAGCGCGAGGTATGTAATGAACCTAATGTGCAGTTCTTAAACATGTTATTTTTAAAACATGGTACGTTATTTCGACGAACAAGCTACACGAAAATCTTTTGTATTTATCTCTCGTAGAATCTTCATTTTCAATACATTATGTTCAATATTAAGTTTATGTTAGCTAATTTATTCCTATTTATAAATAAATGAATTTCAGGCAAAATACTCCTAACTGGGAACATGTCGGGAATACTCCGACTAAATGGAACCAGCTTGCTCTCATCTGTAAGTAAATGTTTCTTCTGTTATTTTTTGAATTTTTTTCTTTTATTTAATGTCTTTACCAAAATTAGACGGGTTAGTCCGCAGGTTACCTACCTATTCTAGTGAAATTAGAACCATCCTTTTTAATACATTTTTAGAAAAAAATATACAATATTAGATAAAATTTATACACCATGTATTAAACAAAAAATATTCAACATTTGAAGGGAATAATGAACTTATATATATTTTTATATTTCTTAAAAGAACTCTATTTCAGAGATGATTTCACCGGTAAATGAGAAATATGAATGCATAATTGTTATGTAACGCTACATTAAGCTTGTGTACATTAATTACTTTATCAATATTTAATATGTGTAAATTTGTTTCGTGGTGATGTTCATTCTTCTTATAAAAAAAATTCCTTAACCAAAGATTTTGCATTGGAATGAAAATATATTATTCTATTAGGCCTGAAGATTTGTTCGGGCGCCATTATATATTATTTATCTTCTACTTTTATTATATTTGAAATGGGCTGAACAGAAACAATCTCCAGATGAAGATGCAGGATTTCAGGAATCGCCAAGACCGAATCGTCACAACAGATAACCAAAACCTAGAATAATATATAATAAACCCAGACTTAAAAAATATGCCATCAACATTTTACGCGTCGGTTGTTCAGAAAAGCAATTGATCTGAAACGTTCGGCCAATTAGGCTTCAATATTTCAACGTTAACTCTATTCTATAATAAATAAATGCAGAATATCTTTAAAAGATTCCAATAACAATTACTTAAGTATATTTGTTGATATAATTTACACTTTAAACAGTTATTTATTGATGTTTGACAAATTTAAGGCTATATATATTTTTACTTCCACTTACCTATATATAAAATATACGAATATACATACATAAAATACATTGAGATCGTGAAAATATTCGAACTCGAGTTTTCACCGGAAATACACGTTTTAGGATAGTGTGATTCTAAATGACCAAGTCTCGCAAAAATATCTGTATATGAGGTAAGCCTAGCTAAAAACGATAAGTTTTATAAAGCTGAAAGTTCATATTTTATAAATCTGTGATTCCTTTATGCCTTTGATTTTACAGAAAACTTTTCTAACAAACACGGTGACCCAGTAGAGCTACTTTATACTATGCTTTTAGCACTTCTCCAAGATTTCTTAAAAAACGTCTGTACGATTTTGACTAAGCTCGTCGTATGGCTTTAAAATTTAATGGGTTTTAATATCGTGTTGGTTTTATTCTGATTGAAGTAGTCTGACAGAGCTTAAATGTCAATACTTTAAATTAGCTTTAATTTTGTAGATTCGAAAAAATT
The DNA here is from genome assembly GCA_023052935.1 of Piezodorus guildinii. NCBI lineage: Eukaryota > Metazoa > Arthropoda > Insecta > Hemiptera > Pentatomidae > Piezodorus > Piezodorus guildinii. The sequence continues at coordinate 75,021,773 of CM041298.1, read as the reverse complement.
AACCATATCATCAAATTAGTATTTGATGAAAAAAAGTGGGGAAATATTCAAGTTGAACGAGTTTTATAATCAACTTTTTATATACTTTTTTTTTCCTTCTCGAACATAAGTATAGTTCAATAATATAGATCTATAATATACCATTGGAAAGCTAAAGATTTTTGACAAATTATTATCTCATATACAAAGTTGTAAAATGTAATGGAGAGTAAAGAAAAGCGAATAAAACTAAGTGATTGTTGTAGATAATAATTTCTATTGCTAGATTATTTCCATCGAAACTCAATTTAATGCTTTAACATTTTTTTAACTCTAACTATACTAAAAGGTCCTTAAGTTGATTTCAGCCACGAAGGTAAGTGAAAGGCGTTTGTTCAGCGCACCAAATTCTTTTAAATCTAATTAAAAAAACTATAACTGTTTATATTTGTGTTTTTATTTAACTAACTAATGTTTTCTATTTTACCGTTTATTCTTCGCTATCTTTTTTTTTTTTTTTTTTTTTTTTTTTTTGTTGAACAGGAAGAGGTAGATGATCAGATTATGCTTAATAGGAAAAAGAGAGAAACGTACGATTTATCCGAAGATGAGAAGAAAACTGTATGGAATAAGATAAAGGGTTATTTCAAAGAACTTTACGACCAAGGTAAAAACTTATATAGAACAATATTTTGATGATCAATGTTGGAATTTTATTTGACCATTGAGACTATAGGATAGAAAAGTTTATTGGGGGTACCGTCATCAAGAAATAACACACTGATAAGGAATGCTTATTGTATTTGTGTGCCGATGTTTCGGCGTACATTGTGGGTCTTCATCGGGGCTGACTCTACAAACGATGATTCGATGATGGGAATCTACAGGGTGTTTCGTAATTGCAAAGCACTATTTTAGGTATTATGGTGTCTCCCATGACAATCATAAACTGAACTGTGTCACAACATTCACTCACACTAAAACACACAGAACTTGACAAATGATGATAAATACAGCGATGATACACAAAAACACACAGAACTAGACAAATATATGAGCAACTACTGTCATTGCTGATCGTTCATTTGTTTATCAGGCTGTTAAAACCTTTTATTTAGTATTAGGCACGTTAAACTTTGTACAGTCATTCTTAATGTAGTAAACAAATAATACATCTTTGAATGCATGAAAATAATTTTTATTCTGGAGCAGCTAGTCCCTTAAGAATAATATAAATGTACATTAAAGTATTAATCTTCTGGCTATTACGTCTACAAAATATACATCATATAACAAATTATACTCCATATTATGAATAAAAAAAATACATACATACACTTAAACACGCGCATATATATGTACAAGGTAATATTGCAACCTTATAATTCATAAAAGAAACTGAAATATTAAATAATTCAAAAAATATAAATAAAGAGCGTAAATAGTCAAAACTTATAAAGGCGTGGTAGACTGATATTCAAGGAGATGGATAAATAGTTTATGCTTGAAGGAAGTTAAGGATTGGGATGTACGAATAGGCATGGGTAAGGAATTCCAAAATGAAGTAGCACGAATAACGAAAGATCTCTTGAAGGAAGCAGTTCTGTAGGAGGGAATAAACAGGTTCAGGGGCTGGGATCTTGTGTTGATAAGATGGACAGAGGAGAGTGGGGTGAACATGTTATAGATATGGAGGTTTTTTTTTTTGGTTCTGAAAGATTGGTAAAGATGGGTTGGGGGCGGGGTGGCCGAGCGTGTTAGCGCGCGTTGCTGTGAGCACGCGTTGCCTAGCAACAGATAACCGAAAAAGTTAAAACCAAATAATTACGAGTTCAACTCTCGTGCTGGGGGATTTTATCTCGACATATATCCCTCGCCCTCACCCCCTGGCCCGAGAGAACCCCCGTATAGCCTTCAAAGGCGAGGTAGGGGTGGATAAAAGAAAAGAAAAAAAAAAAAAAAGTAAAGATGGGTTCCTAGGAAGTATTGCCGTCGGAATTTTGGATTAAGCCACTTCAACTCGGCGTACCAGGTGGAGACCTGAGAGCGCCTGGGAATTCCGAAAATGAATCTAATGAAACAGTTCATTAGTCTCTTCAGCCTCATCTCTGCCGTCTCTGACAGTCCGCCTCTCATTTAACTTTTGATATCTGTTTAATAAATGAGTTGAGATATATGTTAATATGAACTTTTTTGTCTATTTTGTGTTGGTGAGCACATACCTAAAACAGTGCTGTGCAATTACGAAACATCTTGTACAATATGTTAAGTGTTCCTTATTGGTATCTTATTTCTTGATGACCGCACCCCCGGCACATTTCTCCATCATATCGTTTGTTAGAGACCGGTGTTAACCATATCATGTCTTTTCCACAGGAGAAGATGACCAGAGGGGTTGGCTAAAGAGGATTGGCGATTGGGTCTTGGGAGTTCTAGAAAGGATACTAACCTGAACCTCGCAAGATTTTGTAAAATTGAATATTTGAAATAAAATTGCTTTTTAAATGAGTGTAATTTATTTCGGCATGCTACTTTTTCACGTAACATCCTCACATGACAGGAAGACCGCGGTGCAGATATCGGACGGATGACATTGAAACAGGTATCTAGCGGATCTGAATCCCCCCCATTCAGAGCTTTTTTCTCAACAGCACGCAAATTAACCAATTTACTGTTTAGTCTGTAAAGAGAGACGGGGCAGGCAACATGGGCTCGAATCAGATGTTTTCAGTGCTGCTGTTCGCTTTGACAGTTTATCTTACAAAAGGATGCCAGGTGACTTCAACTATTGATAGTTTTGCTTCAACAAACAGCCACTATTGCTTCTACATTCAATTTGATAGTTAAAGAACGATAATTAAAAACCGCTTCAAATTTTTACGTAATGGTTTATTATTTGCAAATAACTATATTAGGGTGTAACAATTTATATAGCTATTTATAGGTAATCAACTAATATGAAAAGCAATAAATAGTTAAATGAAAAATGGTTTATCACCACTGCTAATTTCAAAACGATATACCTCTGCTAGTTCTGAACTAATTTCAACGATTTTTACTTTCACTTACTATATATAGTAAGGGGAAGTATTGCGATCGTGAAAATTTTCGAATTCTAGTTTTCAACGGAAATACACGTTTTAGGGTCCCCTGAGTCCAAATAACCAAGTCCCGCAAAAAGGTCTGTGTGTGTGTGTCTGTGTGTGTGTGTGTGTGTGTGTGGTAACTCCCGGGCGGAAACGGTAAGTCCTATGAAACTGAAATTTCATATTTAAGACAACTATACGCCCGAGACGTAACAAAACTTTTTTCATCAAAATGAGCCTACCAGAAGAGGCACTTTATACCAAGCATTTTGCACCTTTTTTCGATTTTCTCAAAAACGGTTCCGACGATTTTGATTAAACTCGCTATATCGATGTAAAATTTAATGGGCTTTAATATCATGTAGGTTTTATTTAGATAAAAATGGTCTGACAGGGCTTAAATGCCGATATTTTAAATTTTCTTCCCCTAAAGTACCTTTAATTTTGTAGATTCAATAATAATAACTAGATTATCTTGTTAACGCTGATGAAAAACTGGTAAATATATAAATTGAATAAATTCGATACCCAACTAAAGGAGAAAACAGAAAAAAATATTTTTTTAATGCAATTTTTCGTTTTTGAACATCAGAGCAGTAATATACATGTATGATATACCGTTGGAAAGCTAAAGATTTTAGAAAAATTATCATCTCATACACAAGCTTTTAAAAGTTAATAGAGAGTGATGAAATGAACATAAAAATAACTGATTATTTTAGATAATAATATAATTGATTTTTGAATCAAACACATGTTTCTATAGAAATTTAATTTAATTAATTCCTTAATAATTTCACGTATTTTTATCTCTAACTGTATTTGAAAATTCTTTCATTGATTTTAAAAATGGAGGTAAGTGAAAGTCGTGTGTTGCCCGCACCAGATTTTTTTTTTCATTTTGTAGAAAATTTAATTATCTATGCAATAGCACAAAGAACAAAAAATGTTTGGTATTTATTAATTAGGAGAAACGGGTATTTTTTTATTCGTTATTCGGATTTTTCAAATTTCATTTTATTTATCGCGCTTTACTAATTCTAAAACCCTACGTTTCTCCATCTTCAAAATTAGAGTTATGGGCGTATTTAAGTATAAATTTCTTCTATTTTTTGTCTTTCCTTTTTTATCTTTCTTCATAATTATTCAGGTATTTTGGTTAAAAACATAAATAAATGTTTTCCCTATCTTCGAAAATAACGTATTTGCAAGCGTATATAATGTAAAGATTTCAATTTTTTTTACTTTCATTAACTATATATAGTAAGAGAAAGTATTGCGATAATGTAAATTTTTGAATTCCAGTTTTCAACGGAAATACACGTTTTAGGGTCTCCTGAGTCCAAATAACCAAGTCCAGCAAAAAGGTCTGTGTGTGTGTGTGGTAACTCCCGGGCGGAAACGGTAAGTCCTATGAAACTGAAATTTTATATTTAAGACAACTATACGCTCGAGACGTGACAAAACTTTTTTCATCAAAATGAGCTTACCATAAGAGCAACTTTATACCATGCATTTTGCACCTTTTTTCGATTTTCTCGAAAACGGTTCCGACGGTTTTGATTAAACTCGCGTGGAAAAAGTACCTCCGGACTGGGATTCGAACTCATAACCTTTGATGTGAGAGACTACCGCGCTAGCGCATTCGGCCACGGGCTCCCCTCAGTAGGTAAAGAAGGTAAAGTTTTGAAATAATCAAACAGCTAAAAAAGACGAATCAGGTATATTGTCACTAATGTTACAAATACGAAGTTCAAAATGCATTATCTCCACCAATAATTGATCGATATCAATGGTATTTTGTTTTGTAAGCAGAGGATTTCATTTTCTATCTAATTACAATAACTAGCAAATAATTCACAATTTGCAGACTTCTATCAACTCTCTTACAAAAGAATTCTTATTCTCTAATGTAAATGAATTTATTTTTTGATGCATAATTTTTATGGATATGTATGACAAAATTTTTACGAACAAAGTGGATTAACGGAAGGAATATTTATAAAGCATTTACTAATACTGACAAGATTGTTTTTGAAAAAAAAAGTCATCATTGAGTAATAAGTAATATAAGTAATTAACTTCTTGACAAGTTAAATAAGACTCAAATGTGAGATTGTGGGAAATAAAAGATTGGAGTGTCTTCTCTTGCTTGCTAAACATTTAAAGCTTTGATTTTTCAATTTTTATTTTATATATCAATAAATAAAATGAATGACATTAGACAACTAGATAAATACAGTTGCTAAAATACTTTATCATCATTCTTATTACTTACATGCCCATCTGGAAAAATAAACAATTATTCTAATTAATAATCCTAAAATATAGTATTAGATCGTCAGTCCACACCCTCCAAACAATATCGCAACATTCTGACCTTTACATCCCTATTCATAGAACAAAAACTTTTGATCATTCCTTTCTTGTCCGTTCTACTACTCTCTGGAATTCCCTACCTCTTCATATCCACCATGCTTCTTCACTACCATCATTCAAGTCCCAGCTGTTCCAGTACCTGCTGTCATCCCAACCAGATGCTCAACAAGCCTAATATTTCAAATTAAATATCTATTAAAAAGGAAAATTTATTATGTATTGTTCATATTTTTATATGGATCAATTATTATGAATCAGTTTCTCATGCTGTTGAGTTTTGTTCAACACATTAATCTATCAGAAGTTATTTATTTATTTTACTTTTTTGTTTTATTGTATCCTTTCTTTTCTTCTTATATTATTGTGAATCAGAATTAATTATAATCATTGGGTTTTGTGGCCAGACACATTGTACATATCAATTGTTCTTAAGGGACCCAGTCCCAGAATAAAAATTTTTTTCAATTCTAAAATATAACAAAAATAATACATTAAACTTTTTTTCAAATGATTCTCAGGGTCCCTGGGATTTACTAGTAGATTCAAAACATTTAAATGAGAACAGCATGGTTCGATATAAAAATGTTACAACTATAGGAAAGAAAGAATGGCTGTCGTTTTCTTGGAAAGGAGATGAACATGAAATATGGAATTTGGACTTGCTATTTCTTTTAAAAAGAGGTAAGTAGATCATAAATTATGTAAATATGCAGAAACAGAGAAATATAATTTCTTGGAAAAAAAAAAAAAATCATAAGATGTTCGATATTCAAAAACAGAATTGCAACTGTTTCTTAAACAATAAAATTACAACTCATCCACAAACCAATATTAAATCAACATAAAATTAAGCATTTAAAACTACTGTTAATTTACTTTTTTTTATATTCCTATTATTTATAACCAAAACATTATAATTGTATAATACAAATGTAAAAAAGTTTTACTAACTTTAGAATAATTATAATTTTTAATTTAATTTACAAGGAAGTTAACATATTAAAATTGCAAACAAGCAATAAGCGAAAAATAGTAAACAAATTTACATATTAATTTTTTTTTGGGAGGAGAGAAGTCGAGATAAAAATTATACAGCTTATCATTTCTATTTACTTAATTTAAATTATAAGTGCCATGTACAAAATGGTTTAGAGGAATAATTAAATAATAGATAGATAAACAAATTTCTGCCTAAAAAAATAATATTGAAATTTATCTTAATAGACAGGATGGAAGGGAAAATACGCTATACAAAAATTCCAGACGAAGAAGTTATAATCCCATGGGTAATCGAAAATAAACAAATCAATTCGATGATTAACAGTAAAAAGATTTTTAGCAAGCCATGGACTTTCTTGCTGTGTGATCGCTTGGAGATATCATTCTCAACCGACGATGGAGGAAATTGGGAAATCAGAATTGGTGAGTGCCAAATACATACATTTTAATATGTATACATAAGAGTATACATACATTTTATTTATATATATTATCATAAATTTGTTTCTTTAAGGTGAATTTTTGCTACAGCGTACTCCTCTGGATGAGAACGTAAGTTTTTTTTTTTATTGAAAACTATTTTTTTAAAGAGTAAAAGAATAAAAAAACAATAATAATTTTAATGGATGATATATAAATAAAAATATAGGAACACACCATACAAAAAAGGTCTGAGGAATTTTATGGTGAGAGGAATATGACCGGGTACCAGCCATCAGGAGGAGGGTTTGACTTCATGGATAGCATTTATGACTATTTCTTCGGCGATGGTAATGAAATTAACAACTATTATATGATATAATATAATACACAGGATGTTTTAATGTCCAGCGGACAGACTTCTACTTCAATTCAGGACCTCAAAACAAAACAAAATATCTGGTGCGCGCAACACGCGACTTTCACATAACAACGTTGTTAAAATCGATTAAAGAATTTTCAAATACAGATAAAAAAAATCTGGTGCGGGCAACACACGACTTTCACTTACCTCCATTTTTAAAATCAATAAAAGATTTTTCAAATACAGTTAGAGATAAAAATACGTGAAACTATTAAAGAACTAATTAAATTAAATTTCTATAGAAACATATGTTTCATTAAAAAATCTATTATATTATTATCTAAAAGAATCAGTTAGTTTTATCGGCTTTTTATTACTCTCTATTAACTTTTAAAAGCTTGTGTATGAGATAATATTTTTTCTAAAATCTTTAGCTTTCCTACGGTATATCATGCATGTATATTACTGCTCTTATGTTCAAAAACGAAAAATTGCATTTAAAAAATATTTTTTCTGTTTTCTCCTTTAGTTGGGTATCGAATTTATTCAATTTATATATTTACCTGTTTTTCATCAGCGTTAACAAGATAATCTAGTTATTATTATTGAATCTACAAAATTAAAGGTACTTTAGGGGAAGAAAATTTAAAATATCGGCATTTAAGCCCTGACAGACCATTTTTATCCAAATAAAAACTACATGATATTAAAGCCCATTAAATTTTACATCGATATAGAGAGTTTAATCAAAATTGTCGGAACCGTTTTCGAGAAAATCGAAAAAAGGTGCAAAATGTATGGTATAAAGTGCCTCTTCTGGTAAGCTCATTTTGATGAAAAAAGTTTTGTCACGTCTCGGGCGTATAGTTGTCTTAAATATGAAATTTCAGTTTCATAGGACTTACCGTTTCCGCCCGGGAGTTAGCACACACACACACACACACACACACACAGACCTTTTTGCGGGACTTGGTTATTTGAACTCAGGGGACCCTAAAACGTTTATTTCCGTTGAAAACTGGAATTAGAAAATTTTCACGATCGCAATACTTCCCCTTACTATATATAGTAAGTGAAAGTAATAAGTGAAACTAATAAAGAATTAATTAAATTGAATTTATATAGAAACATGTGTTTTATTAAAAAAAAAGCATTATATTATTATCTAAAAAAATCAGTTGGTTTTATCGGCTTTTCATCACTCTTTATTAACTTTTACAAGTTTGTTTATAAGATCATATTTTTCTAAAATTTGTAGTTTTCCAACGGTATTACTATCAAAAACAGAAAATTGCATTAATATTTTTTTTTGCAGTTTTCTCCTTTAGCTTTATAGCGAATTCGTTCAATTTATATATTTACCAGTTGTTTTTTTTTAATCAATGATATGGTAATTTTTATAGAATCTACAAAATTAAAGGTACTTTAGAAGAAGACAATTTAATTATTTAAAATATCTGCATTCAAGCCCTGTCAGACTATTTCAATCAGAATGACACCTACATGATATTAAAGCCCATTAAATTTTACATCCATATAGCGAGTTTAATTAAAATCGTTAGAGCCGTTTTTGAGAAAATTATAAAAGGTGCAAAGTGCATGTTATAAAGTAGCACTTCCGGTCAGCCGATTTTATGATAACATCTCGGGCGTATAGTTTCTTAAATATAAAATTTCAGTCTTTTCGTTTTAGCGCTAGACTTACGATACACACAAAGACCTTCTTTCGGGACTTAGTTATTTGTTTTCAGGGGAACCCCAAAACGTGTAAAACTGGAAATCGAGAAATTTTCACGACCGCAATACTTTCCCTTCAGAGATTTTGCTGAATAATAGATTCATGAGAAGCTAGAAGCTGATAATGCTAGTACAACATTTTGGACTCTAGATCCTTAACTGCAGAGTTCAGGATACATCTCCATAGATCTTTTTACTATCACTTACATGTATATGGAATATATAGTAAGGGAAAGCATTGCGATCGCGACAATTTTCGAATTCCAGTTTTCAACGGAAATACACGTTTTAGGGACATCTGAGTCTAAATAACCAAGTCCCGCAAAAATGTCCGTGTGTGTGTGGTAACTCCCGTGCAAAATCTAAAAGTCCTATGAAACTAAAATTTCATTTTTAAGACAACTATACGTCCGAGATGTTACAGCATCTTTTTCATCAAAATCAGCTGAACGGAAGATCGACTTTATCCATGCATTTGGCACCTTTTCACGATTTTCTCAAAAACGGCTCTAACGATTTTGATTAAACTTCCTATATCGATGTAAAATTTAATGGGCTTTAATATCATGTAGGTTTCATTCTGATTGAAATAGTATGACAGGGCTTAAATGCCGATATTTTAAATTGTCTTCCTCTAAAGTACATTTAATTCTGTATATTCTATAAAAATAACTATATTATCTTGTTAGCATTAATAATTAACAGCTAAATATGTATGTAGCGAATTTTATTAACAACTAAAGGAGAAAACTGAAAAATATGTTTTTAACGCAACTTTTTATTTTTGAACATAAGAACAGTAATATAAAAACAATAAACACATGTTTCTATTTATATTAAGCATGTATAGTCGACTGTAATAACTATTATAGGTGGAATAATCAGGAGTCAGTCTTTTTTAAATATTTTTAATTTTGCCAACCTTTCGACTCAAGCTTGTGAGCCATCATCAGGGCATTACTGAGCCATGTCCAAGCATAAACTCTTTATTAGTTTATGCTTGGACATGGCTCAGTAATGCCTGATGATGGCTCACAAGCTTGAGCCGAAACATGGCAAAATTAAAAATATTTAAAAAAGACTGGCTCCAGATTATTCCACCTTTAACATGTTTCTATAGAAATTTACTTAATTCTTTAATGGTTTCCTCATTTTTATCTCTAACTGTTTTGAAAATTCTTTATTGGATTATAAAAACGGAGCTAAGTGGAAGTCGTGTGTTGCCCGAACCAGATTTTTTGTTGTTTTGAGTATTTTAAATTCATTACTGAATTCTGACCAAACTTAACCCTGAAACATAACTGTGTATGGTGTAATATAGTCTGTATTCTTGACCTTAGATTATTATGGTAAGACAGATTTGGTCAGTAATATGAATTCTAAAGAAACCCAATTAGCATTTTATGTAACGAATCAGAATTTCAATAATTGTATTTTCAATACTGTTGGATTTCAAGTTTGTTCCCAATAATGAGTCAGTATGTTTTTTAATCAATATAATTGAAATGTCGAAAATTACTTATATATACAATGCACTTCTATTTATGAGTAATAGATAAAGGTCGAAACTAGTTTGATATTTAATTATTTCTTGAAGAAAAATCTTTCTTGCATCAATTGGAACCCATCTTAGGGACAACATTCAAAATTTATGAGTGAAATGAAATAAAATTTTTTTTTTTTTAATATTAAATAGTTAACCGTGGGATAAATACAAATCATCTCATCCTTCAAAAAACATTTTCTCAAACATAACAAAATATTATATTTATATAATTATTTTAATTAAAAAAATATGGAAATTATTTAGTTATAATAATGGAAAGTGAAGATATGACAATTTAATATTTTTACATAACACTTTATGATACTATTGTCCAAAAGATGGGACTGGAAAAGTATATTAGACGAAAATTTCCAATGTGATTTTCATATTGTCCATTTTTTTTTTTTTTTTTCTGCCATCTCAAACTAGTCGAAATGAAAAATAGCGACCATCCAAAACGGTCACTAAAAACAGCGAAATGGGATTATTTGAAGACTTTCTTTCTTTTCATGTATCTAACTAAACATTAAGCTAAAACAAAAAAAAAATTGTCTGGGTTATTTCCTGCATCATACCTAATCTTCACAGTAACATTTTTGAATAAACTTCATTCAGTTTAGTCAATAAATTTAAGATGGTTTAGCAAATTTGTGTTATGTTTATTCAATTTAAATTAATAAAGGATATTATTTATTTCATAAACACTGTTATGAAATTTTCACAAAACTATATTAATCCTATTTTTTTATTGTGGTTCCAACCTTTAAATATTCTTTAAACCTTAAAATCTTCATCATGCCTCATGTAGATTTAATTAGCTTTTCTAAAGAAAAAAACAAAAAAAAAAAACAGTGGGAGTGGGATGCTGTTGGCAGAACTTAATATTAGATGCTGGAAAAACCTTTTTGTTGATTTGGTCTTTATATTGGAGTTTAACAAAACGCACATAAGTTTTATATTATGGGTACTCACTACATTTGCTATAGCATGCTATTTAGTGTTATTTTGCTAAACCCGTCGAGTTTCTACAGTTATTTCCTGTATAAAATTGATGGGTTTAGCACAATAGCATGCTATAGCAAACGTAGTGAGTACCCTAGTGTCAACAAAAATTACAACTGTTGATATTTATTATTTTTTACAATATATACCATCTTTTCATTTATATCTGCATCCAAAGTAATATTTTCAATTTTTAGTGAAACCATTCAATAAGCCATGTTCATCTAACTCAGAATATTTGGTGATTGAATGCTCATTTTAAAAAACATTGAAATATTAGAAGTATATGAAAAACAATTTGATGATTCAGTCCTTAGATTGGATTTTTACAAAATGCTCAGAACACTTTTCCTGTCACAGAAATTAAAACCCTTGAAATCTAATATTTTTACAATATATACAATATTTTCATTTTTATCTATCCCCAAAACTTATATTTTCACTTTTTAGTGAAAAACTTCACATAGTAATGTTCATCTTAATCAGAATTTAAAAAAAAAAATTGTTAACAGAGGATCCAGCAACTGGAAGGAAAGCAGGTATTTTTTCTCGAATGAAAACTTGGATGAGGGATATGGCTTGCCGACTGGGTATTGCCTGTGAGGGTGCTGGGCCACAACCACCATACTTCCCCATGCCCCAGCACCTCCTCCAGCAGAACCCGATGCAGAAACCATCACAGAGGATAACATCCACAATGATGTATATCAGAAATAAAACAACCAAAAGCTCTCATTTGCAGAAAAATATAAGAATTCAAACAAATAGAAAACTAATTAATGTATTTAGTTTGGAAATAAAATATATCTAAATGTATTGTTTAAACATTTCTACTTTGTATTCTCAATGTTCTATTAATAAAAATGATAACAGGACTTAGTAATAATCATTTTTCATTTCTGTATAATAATAAATGACATCTAAATAGTATTATACACCTATCTGAATAAACTAAAACTGATTTTGTGGAAATACACCTGAGACAGAAATCAAATACGACCTTGCTGCTTTCAGAATCACTTGCATTATCCCTTAATTGGCCCCTATAATGAAAAGCATTCAAACACAACGGAAATGATGTCGTGCAACAACTACTTACCTTAATTATGTAATTACAGCTTATTAAATATAATTGTAGATGAAAATGATTCAAAACACATCTGTCACCAATGTCAAGGTACAATAAGACAAATGTTTTTCCTTTCAGATAAAAGTACAATAATTTTTACTTTTACTTACAATTATATGAAATATATAACAAGGGAAAGAATAGTCATTTTCAAATTCTAGTTTTTAAGGGAAATAGTCCTTTGAGTCCAAATGACAGTCCTGTAAAAAGGTCTGTGTTAACTCTGGTTCAAACACACTACTTCACATTTAAGAAAATTATCTGCATGAGGTTACAGCAATTTTTCACAAAATAATTTAACTACAAGAGCCAGTTTATAATATGCGTATAATGATTTTCTTGAAAACAGGTTTATCAATTTTGAATAAGCTCACTATATTGATCTAAAATTAAAAGGGGCTTCAATTTCATGTTGGTATTATCCTCTTTGAAATCATAACATACCAATAAGACAGTGGCTGAATTTTTTTGGGTCTGTTTCTATTAATTTTAAGAAAGATTTTGAGTAGTCAGCTCCTTTAGCACTGCTATAATTATGTAGTTAATTAATTGGAACACACAATAAGGCATTACAGAAATATAATTAATTTTAACAAAATTCTCATCGCATATGACCATGTATGTTATCCTATTAAGATAATCTGAGAAATAAATACTGTTTCTGGTAACAGTACTTATTTCTCAGATTATCCTTTCTTGCTTATTGTACTTTTCGTTGCAATGAACTAAAACTCCTAAAGAGATGAACACTAAACCGGTCAGACAGAGCTTTTTTAATTCACTATGAAATATATAGTAAGGGAAATTATTGCGATCGTGAAAATTTTCGAATTCCAGTTTTCAATGGAAATACATATTTTAGGGTCCCCTGAGTCCAAATAACCAAGCTCCCACAAAAAGGTCTATGTGTGGTAACTCTAGCGCAAATACGGGTGTACGGAACTGAAATTTCATAATTAGACTACTAAACGCCCGAAATGTTACAGAATATTTTTTTACTAAAATCGGCTGACCAGAAGTCTTACTTTATCCCATGCATTTAGCACCTTTATACGATTTTCCTCAAAACGGCTCAATCCGATTTCGATTAAACTCGCTATAAGGATGTGAAATTTAATGGGCTTTAATATCAAGTAAGTTTCATTATGATTGAAATAGTCTGGTGGGGCTTAAATCAGATATTTTAAATTTTCTTCCCCTAAAGTACCTTTAATTTTATATATTCTATAAAAATAACCATATCATCTTATTACCATTGATAAAAAACAGGCGAATATGTAAGTTGAACGAATTTGATATCCAACTAAAGGAGAAAAAATAATATATTTTTTTAGATGTAATTGTTTCACTCGCTTGGTCACTGGATGGGCTGTCATCGCCGGACACTCCAAGTAGTTCTAACACGAAGTGATGAGAAAAAAAAAAACTTACTGAATCTCTTAGATAATATTATTTAATAAAACACATCTTTCTATAAAAATCAAATGTAAATAATTCTGAAACCATTTATTTTTGTTTCTAAATTTGTTTAAAATATTTTAAATTGATATTAATAACAGAGGTAAGTGAAAGTTGTGTGTTGCGCACACCAGATTTTTTTCTATATAAATGACACCTCATTCCAAATGCACCCGTGCGAAACATGGGCGAGTGCACTAGTTATACCATACCATAAAATTATAAATAGTTAGTTTACCTAAATATTTGGCCACCTGTTTAAGCTTTGAAGTTCTCATAACAGTATATCAAACAAACGCTGTTTCTGGTTTTTAAATCCCTTTAGGGACACTGGAATGTTTAAGAAGTCTTTTCTGAATTGCACAAGAGCATAATAAAGGCAGTCTATAGGCAAAAGGAGTGAGGATACCGACACTAAGAAGGTACTTATATATACACTTCCACTTACCTATATATGAAATATATAGTAAGGGAAATTATTGTGATCATGAAAATTTTCAAATTCCAGTTTTCAATGGATATACATGTTTTAGGGTCTCCTGAGTCTAAATAACTAAGTCCCGCAAAAAGGTTTGTGTGTGGTAACTCTAGTGCAAAAAACGAAGTCGTACGGAACTGAAATTTCACATTTAAGATTACTATCAGCCCGAGATGTTACAGCAACTTTTTCACTAAAATCGGCTGACCGGAAGTTCTACTTTATCTCATGCATTTAGCACCTTTTTACGATTTTCTCAAAAACGGCTCTAACGATTTTGATTAAACTCGTTATATCTATGTAAAATTTAATGGGCTTCAATATCATTTAAGTTTTATTATGATTGAAATAGCCTAGGGGGGGGAGGGGCTTAAATGCAGATATTTTAAATTTTCTTCCTCCAAAGTACCTTTGAAGTTGAACCAACTTAAAGTTTAACAATCATACCAACTAAAGGAGAAACTGAAAAAATATTTTTTAACGAAATTTTGGCTACTATAAGAACAAAATGTGTATACTGTGCATTAATAAACAATAATATCCAATGACTAAAAGACTTATTTGTATTTTTAATTACAAACAAACCTACACAATGTTTTTAAACGATAAATTGAATAACACGTTTTCAGATTTTTTAAGGAATGAAAAGGTAATTATTGTCAAAGACAGAAAAATAATTAAGGAACAAGAAATTAAAAAAAAGAAATTAAAAACATTGTATTTATTCCTTCACAGGTCATCCAAAAGTATTTACATGTTTGGCATGTAAAGTTATAAATACAACCAAACTCAACTCCCCATTGCCACAGGTTACTGAAAAAAAGAAAAAACAAATTAGTTACATAATCATGAAATAAACATAATACATTAGGAATAAGTAATATGACCAAGTAAGTTTTTAAAAATAATTTATGAAGATAAATTTTACAAAACTGCCAACTGTGGATTCTTCTTAATATGTAAACTGGAAATAAGAAGCAAAATAATAACTGCTGGGGCAACACATGGGGCAAGGCAAGTTTTTCAGCATAAAAAATGAGATTTTAAACTTGAATATATTAATGATTTTTAAAATTGTTTCATGAATTACAGTAAAAACCTAACTGGTCATGAGCAAATTCAGTCATTAAAAAACACTGCAAACAAAAATTAGGAGTTAATAATATATTATTTAAAATCTAATAAACCAAATTATATTTTAAAAGATGTTAACACACAATACACAAGGCAACGAAAGGAGCTTTAAACCTCTTAACCGAGGAATTCCCTTTTTAATCAAGCAGCATATAAGGGGTGCCAATCTTTCACTAGGTCATGCCCACAGGTAGTAATTTCTTATTTTTTTGCTTAAATAAATGATACAACAAAACGCTTATATATACATTTTTTCTTATTAATTATACATGGATGTATGAATCATTTATACACTTGTTCGAAAATATAAATTTTGACCAAGGCGCAACATATATGGCAAAGATGTATTCATAGGTTCTACCTGTACCCGATACTGTTTATATTTGATGTAATTATGCCCGCTCAGTTAAGAGGTAAGTAATTTAAAAATCATATTTATTTCAGAGGCCATAATGAGTAAATCACATTGTAAGGTAAAAAGATAGGTGGATTGCTACGCTTTCATGGAATTCACATGTGGTGAATATTGATTTAATAGATCATACATACTATAACTAATAACAGGATTTTTAAGGAATATAATGACTATTTATTAATTTAGTGGTGTTATTGATTCATGATTTAGGAGAAAGGGACCATCATTCCTTATACCTATTTCTGAGCGTGGTCACAAGTGTGCTGACTGGCTTCACATACCCGAGGGAGTAAATTGTGAGTGAACCTCCTATGAAGAGTTAGCTAAGCTGAACTCACTATCATTGACTAGTATGATAGCCACACTGACACGCAATGGGCACCATATTTTTTTTTTAAATAATTAAAACGGAGAAAAAATATTTACTAAAATTATAGCAGTACAGGGCTCCCAACCTTTGTATACTACATACGTAACCTCACTCTTGTCGAATATACTTGGCCAACTTAACAATAATTATTTCCATATAATATATCTAGATTAAAATTTTTCTCGAGAATAAAACCCTAGTACAGTATCCCATAATGCAAAACATGATGGTGTACTGGGTTAAAATATAACTTTACCCTCCCCAATTCTCAGAAAACATAGATAACTAAATCATTAGGATTCTCTTTAAAAAAAAAAAAAAAAAACCATTAGTAAGAAATGAAAAAATAAATAAAAAGGAAATTTAAAGGATTATTTCCGCATATTGTGTGCTAACTAATTATTAATGATGGT
Organism: Piezodorus guildinii; assembly: GCA_023052935.1. Taxonomy (NCBI): domain Eukaryota; kingdom Metazoa; phylum Arthropoda; class Insecta; order Hemiptera; family Pentatomidae; genus Piezodorus; species Piezodorus guildinii. The sequence continues at coordinate 75,004,864 of CM041298.1, read as the reverse complement.
TTTGATTAAAACTTTATACATGTTATATGTTACACTACAGTAGTTAAATATAAAATTCAGACTTACTCAATCAATACTAAACTAATATTGATACTTTGGTTAACAACACACTGTCTTACCATTATTTCCCTAAGGGACAAAACGGGCAAACACAAGAAAATATATTGATTATTATCAAAGTTTCAAACACAAAACCATTAATGTTATTCTTCTTCTTTCTTCACTGCTTCCATATGATTAGTATGATATTAAAAATGTTAGTTAAGTTTGGTAAAAGGTTACAGCATAGCTTAAAATCAAGCAAGAAAAAGCAAAATTAATAAAAATAAAGTTTTTCAAACAATATATAAAAAGAGAGATACCCATACCATATAAAAACAAAGACACCAGAAGAACTCAAAATATTACTTCTTTCCCTGTAAAATATAATTATAAAAGGTTTTGCCAACACCAAGAAAGAAAAGTTCTATCATGCAAAGAAATAAGCACAGTAAACATTAAAACAAGGCAGGTGTGTTAACTAATTATTAAGGTGGTGGTAACAAAAGAATAATTTAATCTTAGAACAATTTGTACGTTGCCATTAGGAAATAAGCACTTAAACCAGAATAAGTTGATATTAATGCATTTATTGTATTCAACTTAAGCCAAATAGTTTTTTCTTAAGTTTAATTTAAAACCAAAATTTAGGTCTTGAACTATAAGAAATGGGAAGATCTAGAGAGGCAATGAGTGATTAATTATATAGCACTGCTTGTGTATCAAAATACATACACAGAACTGTTTTTTTAGATTTGTCTTTGGCATCTCGAGGCGGTCTCATGTGTCCCACCGTTTATAGAGAGTCAAAATGGATTAACCCCACACCCATAGGCAATATTTATTCGGAACATTCCTACAGCAAACGATCAACTCTCAATAACCTCATATATATATATTATATATATATATATATATATATATATATATATATATACGATTTCCTACAGTTCAAACAGATCCAGACATTCTCACTTATATACTCCTTCCCACAGAACCAAAACATATGAACGTTCCTTTCAAGCCCATTCCACCAGCTTTTGGAATTCTTTCCCTTTAAACATCCATTGTGCAACCTATCTTATCACATTCAAATACCGTATTTTTCAGTATCTTCTTGCTTCCCAAAACGATGCTGTCTGACAATATGATAAGTTTTAGTGAGATTGTAGTCAATATTTTTAGTTGTACCCCCCTCCCTTTTTTTCATACAAGTAATCCTAACTTTTCTTTTTTTTTAATCATTAGCAGTAATTATAGTTGATTATATTGTCAATAATATAATTTATTTGTTATTATTGCTCTTTTATTTAAATTAATTTTGTCTCTTGGCCAGATGTAGCATTTAAATTATGCCCAATTTTATGTTATTCTTAGAGGACTTAATCCCAGAATTATAATTTTTTTTTTTTATTCCTTTTTTCTTTTACTCAATTTTTATGCATTTATTAATCAAGTCAAGTCAATGAATGTAATAACCCAAAAAAAAAAAACATAATTCATAATTAAATTTCATAACATAATAAAATTATAATGGGAATATAAGTTCTTTGTCACTAAAATAAGAAGTAGGAAATATCAAATATTAAATAAAGCTGAAGAGATAAGACTAATAGGATTTAATCCAATGGATAAAATTAAAAAGAAATAAAATTCTACACGGTAATTTATGTTCAGATTAATAGAAGTCACCAACAATTTTGAGCGCCAAAATAGGGAGAGTAGTGGAGGAGGCAGAATTTTATGGTCTTCTGCAACTCCTCTATCAACACCGTCTTTCACATCATGACGAATGTAATTAGGAAGGGAGACAGTCAAGGCAGAAATACATGATTGGAGACAGGTTTTAGACAAAGTGATAAAAGGGACTGAATACTTCACTGAAGTTGATTTCAAGAACTACCTATAATTGCACAAATTCGTATTAATGAAATGTAACATCCTATTTCATAGAATAAAAAAATGAAAATTAGATAATATTGAGGATGTATAGTCGACTGTAGAAACTATATAGGTGGAATAATCAGGAGTCAGTCATTTTTTGAAGTTTTTTAATTTTGCCAACGTTTTGGCTCAAGCTTGTGAGCCATCATCAGGGCTACAAACGTCAGAACAATAGAGATACATATTACTGTGATAATGAAAATTTTTTTGAATGTAGTGACAATGATAACATTTGAAATAAAACAGAAAATATCCCAACATACTTAAGTATTATAGATACAAATAATGATAATATGATAAACAACGTAAATGTTTTTCAAACAAATTTTCATTATCACATTAATATGTATCTCTTTTGTTCTGATGTTTGTAGCCATGATGATGGCTCACAAGCTTGAGCCGAAACGTTGGCAAAATTAAAAAAATGACTGACTCCTGATTATTCCACCTATAATGAAAATTAGATAATTATATACAAGAAAAAGGATTGTTTTGTTGTTTTTTTTCATTAAATTTTGTTAAATAAAGGATTTTACTAAACAAAATGAATTCCTTCAGGCATCATCCAAAATGTTTTCTTGTTTTTTTATCTTTAAGATTAATACCATCCAATCAATAAGTTAAATCTCTAATTGGTTTATACAACTGATGATTCCACAAAAATAAGGATAATCACCACATTCCATTAAAAGAATATTGTGACATTAAACAGTAGAAACTTCATTTTCTAAAACTGCCTAATGGGTGACACTCCCTACCTCTCTTCAGCTGATTCCTCAATTACTAAATTTTCTAAAGCTTTTAATTTCAATAACAATTGTTAAAATTAGACTTAAAAATTGCACAAATAAAACAAAGCTTCAACTCTACATTTTTATAAACAGCTAATTTATTCCATACAATGTTTACTGTGCTTCAATAGTAAAATAATTAAACATAAAAGAAAAAATATATATAAATGTTTAAAATTACATGCAAATATGCTATGAAAATGACAATTCTTTGACAGTTGCTAGTCAGCATTAAAAAAAAAAAAAAAGGGCAAAATTTGGAAGTCATGCATTTAACTAAGAAAATGGTAGAATGTTTTTCAAATAATGATAGGTGAAAAATAGTCTTATAACAATGTTATACAAGGTCAATGAAATTTAATTTAAAAAGAATAGAGTAGAAAAGGCACTTTGATAATGATCTGCTAAATAAATCATTCTAGCAGTTAACAGAAACCAGACTTCGTTTTCATTTAGATTGTTAATAAATCTTATCACCAGATTTGTTGGAATTTCCAAAATTTAATTGGAAAAACTAAAAAGGTTGAAAAAATTCTAATGAATCAAGTTCATATAACATTATACAGTGATACCAAAATGAAATATTTAGTAAGTTGAAAAAGCAGAATAAGAAAAAGGTTTTAAAGTCAAAACATGCACTATAAAAATAAGCAAGCCAAGCTTATAGTAAATATGCCACCAACCAAACAGCAAAATATTATATAAGAATAATGAATTAAACATCAAATGTAATTAAAAATAAAATATTCAACTTTTTAAGAAATTATTTTTACATTTATCTGCGATATTCATATACTTAAAATTACTGACCAAGCAAATATATAACCAGCATTATTGACATGCAATCTTTAACTAACTCGGAACATTACCATTGTTTATGAAATCTTCTTAAAAACACACTTAGGGATAGAGAAAACAACGTGAACATCTTAAAAGAATTATGATGAACACTTCAGCATTATAACAACATATTTTTGTGTTATATCCATTATGACTGAATAATATTCATTCATTTCAAATAGAATTTAAATTTTTGTAGTTAATTTCAATCATGAATTACTTATCACAAACAAATTATACCTTCTTTCCTGCAGCAGCACCAACTTTAGCTTTTTTGGTACCCCGAACCTTCTTCATTCTGTTCTTACGTTCCTTCCTCTGTTTTCGGGTTTGCTGTTTCTTCTCATACAGTCCATGCTTAAATATTAAAGATTTTTATTATTATTAGGGCTACTATTGAAGAAAACTGATACAGAAAAGAACAAGTTCATTTTCCCTTAAATATAATTCCTCTTCAGATCACACAATTCTGATACAAAAGGATACACAAGAGTATATAAATTTATCAAGTTATAATATTAGCTTAACTTAATACAGAATTCAGAAAACCTACATAAGTATCAATAAAACTGTCTTCAAAGATCAAATTGGAACAGAATAATACAACAGGCAACTTCTTACAACCAAATAGCATCCATAGTGCAGTGGCGAGAACCTGATGAGGAAGGTCATTATATATAGCAGCAATAAGCCTTACTTGGTCCAAAATTAAGAAAAAATATCAACTACCCCCAAGCATCACTTCTCATCAAATCATTCTCCAAGATCAAAAGAGCAGAGCAGAACAATAGGTAACTTTTTACTACCAATAAGAACTTCAATGTTTCAAAATTAGTGCCTTGTAAAAACGGAAGTTCTATAAAGAACCACTAATATAACTTAGTCATATACATCCAATCTGGTAATATTTGCTTTAATTCTTTTCCTTATTTAAGAGGGAAAAAAATAAAATGAATTGTTTAAAATAAATACATATTTAAACTAGTGCAATTCTCAAATCGTAATAATAAAAATAACTAACAGAATCTGTTTGGGGGTGTTTGAAGACCTTGTAAACGAGACAAAATTTATAATGAAGATGTACTTAAAAAATTGATAACTTAAAATATGGTTAAACCCTAGATACAACTGACAAGCAAAGGAGGACAACTACGATTATCATAAATGAGTAATTATTTTAATAATCCCAATATAAACGTAACAGAACATTAAGCATGAATAGAACTGTTTCTAACTGACATGACGACAGAAAGATTCGTCTCAAAAGATAAAATGAGGAATAATTAATAAGGTATCCAAGTTTTAGAAGCAGAAATAGTTCTCTGCAAAAGCATTTTAACGAACAAAAACAGCTTTTGATGCTCTCATGAAGTGCATAATATTACAAATGGCTCCGGATGTATCAATAAAATAGAAAACTAGATAGATAAAAATAATGAAGAACTGATGAATTAGGTGACAGGCAATGAGTGTTTACATTAATAATAAAGACATTCACCTATTATGTGTACACATTTATTGGTCACCAATAGACCTATCTAATGTTAAAATTAATAGAAATTAAGAATAGATTTCATAAGAAAATAAATAAGACTGCCAAATAGAAACTACATATCAATATGAAGAACTTATTTAACTAAATAATTGAGAAGAAACATAAAAACTAAGGGCATCAAAATGTAATATACTGCATAATTAGAGACTTATAATATAATTACCCTGGCAAGCCTGTGCTTTGGTTCAAATTTCTTGGCGAAATCAAGTGTTTCGTAGATCAATGCAAATCCAGATGATTTGCCACCACCAAAATTAGTGTGGAAACCAAAACAAAAAACTACGTCAGGAGTACATTTGTACATCTTTGCCAACTTTTCCCTTATTTCTGTTTTCTTTACTGAAGGAAGGCCAGGATGAGTAACATCTACGACCTATGGAAAAAATTATGAATATATTGACTGGAATAATCTAGATGAAATTAGCAGTAATTTAGCAAAATAACTAACCATCTGTTTACGGCAAAGAAGCCGGTTGGTCATGAATTTTCGCGTCCTCACGGTAACTGTTCCTTCAGTCTGAAAAGAAAAGAATGTCTTAAGGTAATGAACAAAGCTAAGTTACATGACTTACATCAAGCTTAAACAAGTTCGACAAACCATAATTAAAGAACATCTATGAATACTTTAGAGTATTTAAAATTAATATAAACAAGTTTTAAAACAACAAACTAAAAAGAAAATAAGATTAATTTGGATAAAAATATACATTACCATCGTTAGTGAATACTGCTCCACACGCTACTTTAACAAGAAAGGTTACAATGCAGACTAGAATAGGTAACCAGGTGCTGACTGTATAAATCAAATAATATAATGAACCGTAATGAATCAAATATATATACTTTCGTTACACTAAAATTAACGAATATTAAAATAGTAAGTATTTTTTATATTTGATAATATACTTGTTTTTTAATAATTATATCAAAAGCTGTAAAATGTTAATTCTCCTTTCTTAAAAAATTTAAAATGATATTATAGAAGTTAAAAAAATTAATTGTATTATTTTTATCATCAAATTCTTGATTCAGAACTAAAAAAGTTATAATGTAATAAAGGCAGTTATTTTTGAGGCTTTGGTAGAGCAGTTCGTAGCTGAGGCCAGTAGAAAAGATGGCGAATTCTTCGGAGGAATTTCTCTGCAATATGCCGAAAAGATTTAAAATGAGTTACGATGATAGTGAGTGTAATTCAAATTTAGATGCAGTGCTGAATCCAACAAATTGTAATCCAAGTGCAGAAGAAGGAACTTTATTAGGTAATTTTATTGAAATATGTTTAGTATTAGCGTCAGTTTTGTTTCCAATATGGCGGATTCTAAGATGAGCTCAGATTTTTGGGGGGCGTGGTGGTTTATTTTTTACGGTCACATGACCTGTCATCTGTTACTTGTTCGCTGCCCTTGTTTCTTATCGCAACTTATCTATTATTAGCTTGATGTACCCCCTCTGCTCTCAATCTGTTCAGATCTTATTTAATTCACTGTATGAGGTTTCCAACATTAATTAAGACATGATCAAATATAGCCGCTTTATTAATCATTTTCCATGTATGAGGAGTTCAACATTTTTTCATGGGCAACTATTTTTTGTTTGCAGGTGGTGATACAGCCTTGTCAATGGGGTCAGAAGAAGAGTGAGTTTTATATTGCTGTATTTAAGATTGCAATTTAATTTCAATGATAATTGTAAAGTCACCCTTGAATAATGCCATAAAATTTATTGCCTGTAATTTTTGTATCCTTATTTTTGTTTTCGAGGTCAGTTAATAGTTCGAATTTTTTAATATCTTTATAAATAATACTGGTGATCTATCTTTATCTAATAGCTTTAATATATTAAATCTTAACTAGATTTTATTTGTTGTCATGATTAGCTTACACTTACTTCTTAGCAGTTGTACATTGCCATTTAATTTTTCTTGTATATTTATTTATCTAATTAAACTTTTTAAAGAAAAAACACAGGTTCTCCCAATACCTATTTAAGATTGATATTTAAACATAATGTTTCTAGGACCCATTTTCTGTTGATTAGTAGAGGTCAGCTGTTCCTAAATTTTTTGTTTTCTTCTATTTATTTAAAAAAAAAAATAGTTATCATTTGTTTTTGTTTTTTTAATTAATCAGTTATTGTATTGATATCTTGGTTACACCTGTTGATAAGGGCATGCTATATGATGATAGTTGCAGTGGCGATTATACATTCAGGAGTAATGGGGAAGGTATAATGGTGAAAATGTCCTTTTATAACTTTTTTTTTGTAATCATTATTGCAATGTATAATACAATACTCTAATCATACGTAATGCGGTACCATGGTAGACCAGTCTCTTAAGTAATCACATAATAACACTAACAGGATATAGACACATTAATAAATGAAAATTAAAATAATTGTTTATAACTGATTGTAATCTTGTCATTCACATTGATAGTCACGGCAATAGTTCAGCTATCACCACTGAATCTATCATTGTATATAATTTAAACCTTTTATACACACAAACATATATTGCCTTTATTTAAGTAACATATTTAATAACGCATATTTATCAAATATGTTATTAACCTTTTTTTAATTTTTTATTGCATTTCAGTTCATTGTTTTTATAGGCTCAGTTGAGCTTCTAGGTTAGGTCATATGACATCTTGTCTTTTGATGTGATGCTAGATACTCTATCTCAGTCAAGGAATAACTTAGTATTGTATATTTTGTTTATCCATCTAACATTAAGTCTTCTATCTTACCTCTGCAAGTACTGTGTTGTTTCATAAATTAGTAGATTTCATTAAAATAGAAAATCTTGATTTAAATTCATTGCTTTCTTATTATATATTGATCATTCTTTAAGTAATGCTTTACATTTTTGCTCTTCAAGCAGTAATGTGAGGAAATTCATTGCAATGATTTATGCATTTTCCCCGATCTGAAGTTTTAGACATGAGAGGTCATTTTTTTCTCATGGTGATAACATAATTTTTTTCTTAAAATGTGCATTATCACTAATGTTATAGCTTTGTGCTCTCGATATTTTTGTGATTTTAGTGTTTATGCATGGGAGAGAAGACCTTATTTATACATTCTAGTTGGTTATTTCATTTAGGATATCATTCATCAAAGTAATACAGATATTGCCTATTGCCTACTTTTATGAATGTTTATATTACTTTTCTCTGTTGAATGTCCATTTCAGGTTTATATTTATTTTTAAATTCAAATGGGGAGCCCATGGCTTTGCGGCTAGTCTACCAAGATAAGGGTAATGAGTTCAAATCTCAGTTTCACCCACACTTTTTCAACTTTATAATTATAAGGGGTTTCTTCACTCACAGACACTCCCAGGGTATGTGATGCCTGTCAGCCAACTGGTTGCAACTTGCACAAATAGGCCTAAGGAGCGATATCACCTTCCCTGTATCCTATCATCAAGTATCATGGTATAGTCCCCGAAGAGAGACTACTATACCTATATATCCTATAGTATAAAAGAAAAATGTTTTCTTAGTTTCCTTCACTTTCATTAAATATCTATACATATAACAGCTCTATGTTTATTAAATTTTTAATTTAATTTATGTTTAAGACTTTTCTCATTATTAATTATGAAATTGATCCAGATTAATGTAGTTTATTCTAAAGCCAATTCATAAAATATGATATTTAGAATATAAGAGTGTAGTTTATTACTGTTTTAGGTGATGCTAATTAGTTTTGTTTTCTCAGCTTATCTTGTGTCAATACTTCAGTTTTCATCCATTTATTTTTTTTAATATTTCTAAAATGGATTTACAACTTTTCACTCATCAGTTCATATATTTTTATGTACATTATATAGCAAGACCATCTTGTATGTTAAAGGTGCCAGTTGTGAGCTTTCACCTGGTACTAAAAAAAAAAAAAAAAATATTTTCTCAAATTTATATCCCAAAAATTAATTTAAAAGAATAATAATTTGCTTGAGCTTTTAAATATGAATTGTCAGTTATTTTAATTATTCAATACTGGGTAAAAAAATGATGATTCCTTTTTTTTTTTTTTTTTTAAATTAGTTGATTGATCCTCATAATTTAAGACATAAAGGAGAAATACTATTCTTTGAAGTGAGTATGTGACCTGAGGTTTTTCTTTGTACTACTTTACGATTAGAGTTTGTAATACCAATTTTAATCTGGTTGGATATGAAACGATGCAGATTTATTTCATGGTAAAGTGAATCTCAGCTTTCCCAAGGTAGCTAGAATGGATCAGTAATCTGTTTGATAACTCTTCCTGTTTCAAAGATAATGGGGTTTCGACATCCTCTTTGTAACTTACTAGTCAGGTGGCGGACCTACAGAATAAATCTAGACCTTCTTACTCTAGAATAGTTAGGCAACCCGTCTTATTTGCAATACATAAAAAAATTCTCTTCATATCTTACTGATTTATTATTTGTAAAATATATTTATTATATAGCACATATTTGCTTTTTACATTTAATAATTGATTGTTTAACATTTTTGGTTCCTCTTTGACACGCTCACACCAGCGTTGAAATTCATATTTTTTTCTCTTTAGTGATTATTTTGTTTTGGATGTTATGAATAGTTATTTTACAGGAAAGGGTAGAGATTATGCTATAAAAAATGACTATAACAGTAACTACTTATTGCAGTCGTGATCCACCGGTGGTATGTGCTGTCTGAAAGGACAATCATCTGTGAGCCACCAGTGGTATATGCCGGCATCAATATGATTAACATATTCCAAAAAGCGAGATGTAGTTTTTTACGAGTTTACCATCACAGTTTTAATTACATTTCCTTTTATTTATTAATAATAAATTCTCTTTCCATCACACTTTTAGTTGTTTAATGTAAAAAGAAAGAAAAGGTTCATGTTGACTTTGTGTCAATATCTCAGTTTAGGAAAGAAAAAAAATTGTTTTCCTAATAAAACCATTAGATCTACAAATTTATTAGTTTTCACAAAAAATTTATGTAAGTAAGAGATTTAATACTTTGCTATGTTAGAATTAGTTACTTAGTGTTTATACTTACTGACCTGTGTTTATTTCGTATTTCAGGTTTTTATTTCTTCAAATATATAATATTTTTTGAAAAATATAAATTAGCAATTATTGAATTATTACTATATTCTTTTCTCAGGTTGCTTGGTCTGTTTCTTTCTTGTAATTAATTTTAAGACTTAATTTTTTTAAATTTTATTTTAAGTAGACATCTTAAATGCCTTATATTTCATTCCTTCATCATTCAATTACATATGTCATTGATATATGTTATGAGCTTTTAGTCATTTTTTTTTGTATATTTTTTTATTTTTAGTTGCAGGCTTTATTGTAAAATTTTAATACAAAATTTTTTTTTTTTTTTTTTTTTTTTTTATAAATTAAAATTTTCTCTAATTATTCATTGAAACTTTTTTTTACATCTAAGGAATCTTTAATCCGATATAAAATCACATTATTGTCAACATACTATACATCTAGTTTTTTAAAAAGGGGTTCTTTATTATATAATTGTTACAAATTTATGGTATAATTTTCAAATATATGAAGTTGAGATCTGGTGTTACTGACTAAAATTCCAATTTTTCCCTATCACTACAATTTTAAATATTTACTTATATTAAATTTATTTTTTTTTTTATTATGTTTTGTCAATGACATGTTATATCTCAATCTTAATCCAAATTTGTGATACAATTATTTGATAACTTCCTTTGTTTTAAATGCTTGAATTCAGGTTTAAGTTATTTATATTATATTATTTTTTAAAATTTTCTTATAATAGTCAATATACGATTAAAATATTCAACATACGATTAAAATAGTTTATATACGATTAATTGATATTCTATATACGATGAAAATAGTCCATGAAGCGTTTTGTATAAGTGTTTAATTTATCGATTCCTCATGAATGGGGCTGAATAATGTAAATGTCGTTTTGTATCCTGTGTTCCTTAGAAATAAATAAAGAAGGTAAGTCCATACAATTTAATATTAATAAATTAGTGTATATTAATAAACAAATTCAATAATAATCTTTAGAAGAAATTAATTGTTTAGTAATATATGAAACATTTTAATGTATGTAGCCTTTGATATAGTATAAAATGTAATCAGTCAAAATTGAAGTAATAAATATAACATGTGATTTCATATGTTAACAAATAGGCTTGAATTAAAGGATCTTTTAAAAAAATGAATTGTTGAAAATCTATTGTTTTCTTAAACCTTACATATGTACTGATGGGAGATTTTTAAGCAAGTTTAAATATAAGTCTTGATTTATTAATTGAAACAATGATTAGTTTTAATTTTAACTGCATAAATCATTTTTTCAACATTTAACATTAGAAATCCATTTAACTTGACCGCAACTCACAAAAAGTGTTTTGTTTTTTTCATATAAGTTATTTTAAAACTCAAGAAATCAATTTACAGTGATACCAATGGTATTTAAAAATTATTTTTGTTTTATATAATGTTCATGTTAACAATTTTTTTCTTTTTTATATGAAAAAAGTAATAACTTCACTTATAATTAAAAAAAAAAAAAAATCTTAATTCGCAGTATACGAGTATATTGAGTACATCTACCAGTTGTATAATTTACACTGTTAATTTTAATACCAGATCAACATTCTCACACAATATGGAAGAGGTGTTTTAAGCCCACTTTGAAATTAAATTAGATAGAGAGGGAAAAAAAAAAATGTCTTTTAAAATATCTGATTGACAACCAAAAAAGAATGTGATTTTATCCCCTTTTATTTGTCAGCCATAATGTGGTAATGTGATATGAATAATTTCGCCAGTTATTTACTATTTTGATCACCACTTATGAATCAGGAGTTCACTATTAAAAATATAAAAATGAATTACAAAAATTCTCACATGCTTTATCGCCTCATAGACTGAAGTTAATCAATGATATCGAAAAACATATGCACAAAAAATTTTATCTATGCTGTTAAGCTCAATCTAATATGGATAAAATTAAAATTTGTATTAAAACTTGAACATAAAGATTAAATCAACACCAATAAGTAATTTTAAAGATTGATACTTTGTAAAATAAATACTGGTTTGTTTTTAGCTATTAAAATTATGTATAGTACTATGCAAAAGTGTTTGGTCTCAAAAACTTTTTCTCTCATCATAATTTCACCGTAACTAAAATATTTCATTAAGCTTAAATAATTATCAACATTTAAATAATAACATATAATTCATGTTTAAATAACGAAATGTATCATATCAAAACAATGTTTATTTCTTTAAAAATTATGTTGAAAAAACCGTAATGAAAATAAATAATTAATTGTGAATAAAATTGGAGGCTGATTTCGGCTACAATGCCATCTTCAGGTGCAATGGAACTAATTGTGATTTAGACATGAGGCTTTGGCTTGAGGGCATCTACTCACATTAGATCAAATTAGTTCCATTGCACCTGAAGATGGCATTGTAGCCGAAACGTAGTGCAATTATTTTCAATAAAAGAGTGGTGAAGTTAAAAATCAGCCTCCAATTTTATTCATAGAAATTGACCTTCACCTAAAAGAATCTTCCCCTTATATAATTAATAGTGCATATTACCTCTATTTGTCCATTACACACCAAGTTTTTACTGATCAATTCAAGAATTATTGTAATTTAAAAACCTTTTGTAAATAAACATAACTGTGGTCACTCAATTGTTATTAAGAATTATCACCTATTGTAATGTCCTAATATTTATTCACATACAATATATAATTTAATACTTAAATAGGGATGTTTGAGCCTTGCTATTGGAAAGGATGTAATCATATTTATTTATGGTAATTATTTATGCATTAAAATATCAAATAAGTATGTGATTTAAAAATAAATAAAATAACATTGAAAATAGTTAATACAACTTTGTTAGTTATGTTTTTAGAAAAAAGGTCTAATTTATTTAACAAAGCTTAGAGAGTGAAAAAAGTTTATGTCTTGAAATATAACATTTATATTATAGGACATTTCCTTTTCAGATGTACATCTGATAATTTATATAATAACATTAATGACATTATGTTACATTTAATATTTGTTTCATTAGTAAAAGAGAACTACATATATCCCATAAAATTTTGATCAACGTAATGTTTATAAGATTTTAATCATTAACAAATATCAATAAATTAAAATACATTGTTGGACTAATGAATTTTGACTTCAACATTACAACTTATAACCAAAAAAGTGGAATTTGAATTTTATTGGTCTGCTTTGATTTCTAATTTAATTATCAAAAGGAATGCTGTAGGTAATTTGAATTAACTTGAAGGATCTTGGATTTGTTTATATTATATATTTTTTTATTACACTTTGTATAAGATATTTGGAAACTATCCGAAAACTTTTAAAATTTGTTTCAAGCTGGAAGGTTATCTTAAGATGTGGGGTGAGATTTTTATTTTTAATTTATATTAATCAGTTTTTCTTATGCATTAATGTTATTGAATCATATAAATACAAACTAATTTAAAGTTTAAGATAGTTAAATGATAATTGTAACATGAATAATTTTTTATGGAAAGAATTGTTCATTTATATGTTATGTGTATGTTTACTTTTTTTTTTATTTTATTCTGAAGTTATTTTGCGACTTCATCAGAATGAATAAGTTTGAATAATTTTACTAATGATGATAGATATAACTCATATTAAGAATAAAGATTCTTTCAATTTTATTCAAATTGTTTATTTTTATTTTATTTTTTTTGGGGGGGGGGATAGATTAAATGAATTACATATTTGATTATTTATTATTACTATAAATTTTCTTTGCTCAAAATATTTGTATTAATTTTAAATTGATATAATTTTTTTAACCTCTGTGTAAATTTACTTTTATGAACTGTGTTGGATATAATAAAAACATCTGTTTGCATTATTTATTTTATTTGTTTTAATGTATTTCATCTTTGTAATACTTAACCTTACTTACTAATTGATAAGGAATGGGTATTGAAAAGTATGATGATTTTAAGGTAATATTGTGCTCATGTTTAGTTTTAGTGACTGCATAAAAGAATTTTGTCTCTAAAATTTGTGTTTAGCTAAAAAATGTTTAAAATATATTAACCTGTAAACTTTATGTTATTGATAAGATTATTGGATTAGTTTTGTTTATGTTTATGGGGTTAGTTGTTTATGTATCACTATTTGAAGAGACATAAACAGCCTTTTTCTAAAGGTTAATATGTTGGCTTCTATTTTTAATTTAAATAATATGGTCAAATTATATGTCTTCCCTTATTAGCTACAATCACATTTTTTGTCTTATCTTTTCGTTGTTGTTTGTGCAAACGAAAATTAAATTGTATTATCCTTTAAATATCTCATCTTGTCTTGAATATATAATACTCAATGTCTTCCAGAAATTCAATTAATTTACTTTCAGACTGAGTGTCAAGACTTGTTCATTGATAGAAACTTATGGGTGTGTTTTTATTAAATAATAAAACCAAATTATTTCCATTGTTGTTTTACCTGAAAAATTTACATTAAAAAAAAAAAATCCATGTATATCTGGTTATTTTAGACAGAGTACATGTTTTAGCTGACTCAACTTATTTATTCTACTGAAGGGAAAATTTTATTTAAAAAAAAAAAAAGAATTAACTATTATTTAAAAAATATCTCTGTACAGAGAAAAACACAATAAATTATAACAATAATACACTATTATAATATTATCATATAATTATAACATACAATATCATTTCTTATCCTGAAAGAAATAGGAAATTATGAGATTTCACAGGTTTACTTGGGTATTTTGTTTTATAAGTTTATAAATAATTACAAATTGAATACGTAAGAAGCTCAAATTTATTTCCAGTATTATTTTATTCAATTATAGAGTGTCTTTTAAAAAGGATTAATATTTCTTTGTTAATATATTTACTGTGAAATAAAATTTGGCATTATTAAGGGTTGCATTTTTTATACTTTCTGTTATCTGAAAATTATAAAATTTATATGTATGTACTGTGTGCTCTCTCCTCCTTACTACCCTGAGCATTAATTATCAAAATTAAAAAAAAAAAAAAATGAATGTAATCGGTATTGTATAAATATATATATCATCACAGAATTTTTTTTTTACATTTATAATTGATATATTTTACCACAAAATTGTGAGATAAAAATGGCAGTTTGTCTTACAGTAGGTACATTTATTTTCCCTACTAGATTATATTTTGAATGATTATTCTCTTTTTGACTAATTTGATGTATACATATTTACTTTCATGGTTGTTTAAATATTCAATATAAGGCCTATAACACTTTAACAAATCGTTATAAGCAGAAGTAATTTGTTTATCATTCATGCTATGCTATCTCTCACTGTTTTTTTTTCACAACTCAGGCATTGACTTTTTAAAGGCTAAAAGGATTGTTGTTTTTTATTCATTTAATATCAGTTTAAGTAGAATAGGGATCTTTAACAAGTGCCTGACTTAGCAAAGGCTCTAAACCACCATTTTATGTCCCCTCCAAAGGAAAGTATAACCAAGGATTTTTTACTCCATTTAAAAAAATCCAATAGCCATCTGCTAGGATTGTAATCGCGACCTAAAGCGTAGAAAGCTGTTATACTAGGCACTATACCACAGGTGACCCCAGGCTGAAAGGGTTTGCCGTACATACATATTTTTTTTAAAGAATAGTAGTTTTTAGGTCGATCTTATTTTCGTTTTTCCTCTTTTTCATTTTTTATTATCTGTTTTAGAAAGAATGGTCTTCTCGCTTTGTCCGATAATTACGCAACAGATGATGATGACGATGCTTCATCAACTGTTAGTAACGTATCTGACCTCAGCATTCTGTCCGATATGAACAGTCACCATTGGAAGCCCATGGCCAGTACGTATCTTACGAGCATTAAGTATAATGATAAAATTAAAATATAATATTTATTAATTAACTATCCATTATTCCAGGTTCCATGAGCTGGCTGGAGAAACAGATGTTGAAAGGAGTTAGTCCAAGATTAGTTCTTAGCCAAATAACTGGAGACAATACAGAACTTCCAGAAACGATCAGTGACTTAGCATTATGGAAGGTAAATTCTATAATCAATCTGAAATTCTTTTGAATACTGGCTCTTTTTATGTATGTGTAATCTATTTATATGGTAAACAATATAAACATAGATTACGATATTATAAAAGTTACTGTAAAAGAAACTAATACCTTAAAATCTTCAATCAAGTGAAAGGGTTTTTTTTGTTTCCTGGCTTTAATAATTCAACATTTCAAAAAAACAATAACAAAAAAAAAGGTGCATAATATTACTCAGTGACTTATTATTTCCAAATTGCTATAATGAAGGTATAACACTTTATATAGCTGTTTATAGCCCATTAAATTAATCAAAGGAAAAGAGCCTTTCACCACGGCTAATTTATAAACGCATATGTCTGTTATTACTTATCTATCAAATATCACTTAATTTTAGTCTTTATAAATCATACCAATTTTTACTTTCACTTACTATATATAGTAAGGGGAAGTATTGCGATCGTGAAAATTTTCGAATTCCAGTTTTCAACGGAAATACACGTTTTAGGGTCCCCTGAGTCCAAATAACCAAGTCCCGCAAAAAGGTCTGTGTGTGTGTGTGGTAGCTCCCGGGCGGAAACGGTAAGTCCTATGAAACTGAAATTTCAAATTTAAGACAACTATACGCCCGAGACGTGACAAAACTTTTTCCATTAAAATGAGCCTACCAGAAGAGGCACTTTATACCATGCATTTTGCACCTTTTTTCGATTTTCTCAAAAAAGGTTCCGACGATTTTGATTAAACTCGCTATATCAATGTAAAATTTAATGGGCTTTAATATCATGTAGGTTTTATTTAGATAAAAATGGTCTGACAGGGCTTAAATGCCGATATTTTAAATTTTCTTCCCCTAAAGTACCTTTAATTTTGTAGATTCAATAATAATAACTAGATTATCTTGTTAACGCTGATGAAAAACTGGTAAATATATAAATTGAATAAACTCGATACCCAACTAAAGGAGAAAACAGAAAAAATATTTTTTTAATGCAATTTTTTTATTTTGAACATAGCAACAGTAATATACACTTATAATATACCGTTGGAAATCTAATGATTTTAGAAAAAAAATATTATCTAATACACAAGAGCTTGTAAAAGTTAATAAAGAGTGATGAAAAGCAGATAGAACTAATTATTTTAGATAATAATGCAATAGATTTTTGAATCAAACACATGTTTCTATATAAATTCAATTTAATTAATTCTTTAATGGTTTCACGTATTTTTATCTTTAAGTGTATTTGAAAATTCTTTTATTGAGTTTAAAAATGGTGGTAAGTGAAAGTCGTGTGTTGCCCGCACCAGATTTTTTTAATTTTGCTGCTCAACCTTTTTTGATAATTTTTAACTAGTTATTCTCTATCCTTTCATGAATAAATAACTGTGGATAAAATTTTTTTCAGGCAAATACTTTTATTGTTGCAATTACAAAATTAGCTTTATTCTAAAGTATTATCAGAAGTTTTATAAATAAGGGTCAATCCATTTGAAATTGTCCAATTTTCATTAATTTTGCCACTCGAAATTTTTGATTTTTGTGATTTTTTGACCAGTTATCCTCTTTCCTTTCGTGAATATAAAACCATAAAAAATAATAAAATTGGGCTAATACTTTTATTGTTGCAGTCTTTTGAAGTAAACTTTGCGACTAAAAACATGTATTGGTAAAATCTCTCTAATTCTGGTAATTTTGCCGATATTTAGTCAAAACAAATAGCCCAGTAAAATAAGGCCAAATTTGACGATTTATGGGAATTAATTCGGACAAAGCTTGAAATCTATTTAATACCTTTTAATGGTCCTAAATACAAGTGATCTGAGTTTGCACCATTGCAGCTGGTGAGCTTAACTTTTGGCAGCCAAAAAACCTCGAAATTTTGGCCCTTTTTTCAGTTTTTCACCTCTAAATCGAAAACGGTCACTCTTACAGAAAATATCTTTCTTTCAAAAACAAAAGAACGTTAAAGTTCCTATTAATAATTACGCTTAGTTATTGAATTTGGTTTAATGGTATGGTAACAATCCTTCGTTGAAAATAGGCAAATTTTATCAACTTGAAAAACCCGATTCAGTCATTTTGAGACCTCTGTAACTTCTAAACCACTATCCAAATCGTAAAATGTTATAGGATAAAAGTTGTAGAGCATCTAATTTCAATTGGAAAAGGCTCTTTACAATCTAAATTAGGTTGATACGATCATTCACAAAATAGGTTTTTCGATTTTTCTCTACACACGTCGTAGCGTTTGCTGGAAGTAATTCATTATCATGTTATATCATATAACTTGCCAACATGTCCCTCCTCCCCTTCCCTCTTTACCCAAAAGTTTTGTTTGGTTCGATCTTGCATAAAAGTATTTTTTATTTTTACTGTTGCGTTCATAGAAGGTAATCTGCAATTTCTTAAAAAAATCCTTAAACAAATTCTGCGGTGCTTGATGCCTTAATTTTACTAATAGAAGGAATAACAGTATTTGTATCTTAAATCATATAACTAGCCAAGTGGAAACTACAATTGAATATTTAAATGAGGCACGAAAGTAGTGCCTATTTACATCACATTCAACATATTATCGAATATTATTTATTTTTATCTATAATATTCTTTATATAACGCACGGTATAGTTTAAATTAAAGGGAGGAAGTGTAGGTTGTATTAATAAAATCTATTTTTGCACTGTATTATATTTGGTAGTTACCTACAATTAAATTCAGTGAAAGGTTAAATGTAAAATATTTTCTTTAGGTTAAACGCTTTTTCTTCTCTGGGGGGTTTGATAAATGGTAATTTCCTGGGATGAGTTTTCCACTAAAGCGACAAGCGGTGGTATCTCTTCCATTTCCCCTCCCACCTCTACAATGTCCTCATCTTCGTCATAACATCCTTGGATATGAGATAATATGTCTGTCGCGAAGGTGGCGTTCGTACATGATTGACCCTTGCACCTGTAGCATATCGTTGAATATTTAAGTCCATGTTTACGACAACTGCATCTACCTATGCAGCCCTTTTTACACTTACATGAAATTGTGTTCAGTACTTCAGGTCGGGCTGCATTTTTGGTAGTAGTTGTAGGGATCAGGACATGACCTGGCATCATTGCCTCCGACCGATGCTGCGGTTGAGCATTATTCTCTTAGGACTTTCCACCAGATCCAGCACTGGTATGGTATAGACAAACCACCTACATCATGGGGCTGGAATCTTAGCCCACAAGGCCTGATCCCTACAACTGCTACCAAAAATGCAGCCTCACCTGATGTACTGAGCACAATTTCATGTGTGTAACAAGGGCTGCATAATTTTAATAATGTTGGTTACTACTAAAACCATTTAGATAAATTAATATTACAAGCTTGAGAATAGTGATAAGCCATAAGCTGACCATTAAATTAAAGCTTTTACTGTTTTAAGTTTTGTTATAAGGATAGTAAATTATAGTAAACCTCTGTTTTATTTTTTAACAAATCTACATATTATATTTTGTCCCTAGGTTAAAACAGTTATATATTGTTTCTCAACAATAATTCATATTTTATGATTTTAAATCCAGTTGTTCTAATGCCATTATTATTCAAATGTTTTAAGTAAATTATCAACAATTAGTATTTTAGTTTAGCTTAGTAAATATTATTTCATTGTTATTCCATGAGTGTTAGTAAATATATTATTGAATGTAAATAGGGCCCATTTATCAGTTTAATTTCCGTTTTTTGTTTTACAGCTAATATTTTCTTATCTTTCGGAACCACCGAAAAGAAATCCTCTTCCAAAAGTGTATAGCTTAGACCATGTCGTTCAGCTTATTAAAAAATCAAGCAAAATCATAGTTTTAACCGGAGCTGGGGTAAGTGTTTGAAATTTTTCTAACTGATTATTTGATTTAATGTGTTCTCAATTTTATATAATTACAATACGAAATGGAATTTTTCATTGTAATTTATTTTGTTTGTCTTTAATTTATAAAAAAACTTTTCATTTTAAGGTTTCGGTTTCTTGTGGAATACCAGATTTTAGAAGTAAAGATGGTGTTTATGCAAGATTGGCTGTGGATTTTCCAAATTTGCCCGATCCACAAGCTATGTTCGACATCACATTCTTTAGACAGGATCCAAGGCCATTTTTCAAATTTGCTAAAGAAATTTACCCAGGATTATTTCAACCTTCTCCATCGCATAGGTAGGGAAAACATTTCTTTAAAATTGTGGATGTAATTAGTTGACCGTTGAGAATTACTGGAAGGAATTAGTCCGGGTGGCGGTCATTAAATGAAACAACTAAATAGTTTCAACTATTTTATTGTTTGCCAACGTTTCGACCCCCTTTGTGGGTCATCATCAGGGCGCATGGTGGGTGAATGGAAACATCAGTTGATGACCCACAAAGGGGGTCGAAACGTTGGCAAACAATAAAATAGTTGAAACTATTTAGTTGTTTCATTTAATGACCGCCACCCGGACTAATTCCTTCCAGTATTTCTTTAAAATATTTATTCGATGTAAATTATTTATTTATTATATTTCTTCTGCTATTATATCTATTTGTACCAACCAGTTAATAATATGACAATTAAAGTTAATCATTAATTCGTTTTTTTTTATACTTTATAAACACTATATTAATACCATAGTTCAATAAATTCTTACGTACTATTTCAGAGGGTCCAAAAAAAACCATTGTCGCAGACCCCTTGAACCAAATATTTCAGTGGCAAGGATCTCTGACCTAAATCCTGTTTACTAGATATGCATTTAGAATTTTAGTGGGCAAAACCATATCACGTACATTTCATGCGAAATACCTCTACTGAAACTCATTATGTTAAAAATAGCGAAGTTGAGAAAACAGAAATTTAGGAGTTTACTTCCATCCGTGTAACATTGAATAACTAAAATTTGATGTTGAATCCAGCAGATGGCTCTTGGATTTAGTTAAATTTGGATTGGCTTTAGTGGGGATGAAAAATATTTCGCTATGCTGTTCTTAAGAGGTTACATAAAATAGTTAATAGTGGTCCAGATCCTGTGCTTGTTTTGTTTGTTTATTTATTTAACGTTACTTTATGTTACTATGGCTAATCGGACGATGCTACAGTGGGAGTCTTAAATTTTGCCTATCCAGGTTTTATTGGATAGGGATCTTTAACAAGTACCTGACATTGCACAGGCTCGGAACCACCTTTTAATGTCCCCTCCGAAGGACGGCATAACTAAGGATTCTTTATTCCCATTAAAAATCCTAGGACCACCTGCAGGTTTGAACCCATGACCTTTGGCATGGGAGGCTGTTATGCTAGCCACCCAGCACAAGTGATCCCAGATCCTGTGCTAAGTCAGACCCAAGTTTAAGATCCCCATCCTATTAAATCCTGGATAGGAAAAATTTAGGACTTCCACTATAATATCGGCTGATTAGCCACTGTAGCGTCAAAATGACATTAAATGAATAAAAATAAACTAAAATTTAAAACTTGAATCGCTACCACTGGGTAGTTCTTCACAAGACATTTTCAAGCCCATAATTGTAAATTAGCCCTTTTACTTATTGTATTATTTTAAGTACAGTTGTAAATAATAATAAAATGTTTTAAAATAAAAATTTAAAACTTGTTCAGGATAGGTATTAATTCAAATACTCATGAAGAATTGAAATATTGTTTTTTTCTGCTCCGATATGTACACAAAATTGATTTTTATATCAATTCCATGTTGTTTTTTAATTTTTATGTTTCTATTTTATTTACTTCTATGATTTGGCTAATTTATTTATAAAAAATAAATAAATATTCGGGATGCTGTGAATTGTTTTCAGTATTTTCATTTGTGTGGCACAAGAAATAGCACTTAACAGACTACTGACCTATACCAATTAATACTAGATTTTAACCAAAAAACATATAATAGTTGGCATTATTTGCCATGGCAATACATGAATATTATATCAAATTAAAAATTAATTTATAGAATTTTGGAAACCCATTGTTACAAATAGATATTAAAGCACAGTAATATTATTTATTCTAGATTATAATTGTTATTATAGTTAGATGGTTCATTTATACCTCATCATATTTGTAGTATTCCATATTTTTAGCTTTCTGTTTTGTTTTTTAAGTTATTCTGGTGTTAATCTAATGTATACATTTATTCATACACAGGTTTATTAAAATGATAGAAAGGCATAAAAAGTTATTAAGAAATTATACTCAAAATATCGATACTTTAGAAAGGGTAGCTGGCATTGAAAACGTGATTGAATGTCATGGTGAGTTTTATTATACTTATATATATATTATATATTTTTTATTGGTTAGTAGGTTACATTTTAATAATGAAATTATTTTTTTTCTCAGGTTCCTTTGCAACTGCTACTTGTACAATGTGTGGCCATAAAGTCTTATCTCATGAAATTAAAGAAACTGTATTTGCACAGAACATCCCATACTGTACCAAATGTTGCACATCAGATACAGCTGGTTAGTGAATATATGTATGAATTATAGTTATATTGAGGAATTGGTGTTTATTATTTAAAAACAGTTCTTAATTCGACTAATAATAAAACTTAAAAAAAAAAAAAATTATCACAAATTTTTATAATTTATTGAGGATGTATAGCTGACTGTAGAAACTATTATAGGTGGAATAATCCGAAGCTATACACATCCATATGGAAAAAGATCGATTACCCGTAAATCATGAAACAGACAAAGAAATAATCTCCCTCGTATGCCTACATCTTCCGTCTCTTTTAGTTATAACTTTCTTACTTTATTGTATAATTTGCTTGTATAATTTATATTTTATTTATTATATATTTTTCTTTTCGTTTATAAAACTTCTGGTTTTTGTTATTTATTTATTTTATTTTATTTTTTTTATACTTCATGGATCGTTTACATACCTCAGATTCTAGTGTTTATACTTTCCTGTTAAAAATGTTGAGGCTTATTGTTGTATGTATTTATATTGTTTTTTTTTTTTCAATTGTATAATTTTGTAAAACCTTTTAAAAACAAAGATAAGCTGTTGTATTTATATTTAGAGGGGAAAACCTTCAGGGTTTTTACATGAACCCCTCCCCATACTACCTATGTTTATGGTTTTCCTCAGTTTATGCTTGGACATAGCTCAGTAATGATTTTGTTTAAAATGATTATTGAGCTCAGAAATGGTACGTTTATATATAATTTTTTACTTCTATATTAAAATCTAAAGTTTGGTTTTTATGGTTATCATCAACATATTGTTTATGATATTATTATTATTTGTACCTATAATACTTAAGTATGTTGGGTATACTTTCTGTTTTATTTCAAATGTTAATTGTTTCGGATCTTCTACTAAATTATTTACAGAAATGTAGTAGAACTGTTAAAATGATCACCATTATGTTGAACAATATAATGAATCATTAATAACACAGTGCACTATAATGAGGTCTTGCTGGGGCAAAGACGGAGCGAGAAGAGAGCTAAGCGGCTGAGGCGAGCGTGGAGGGGACGCTAATTCTACCGCTTATATGCTCTTATAGTATTACAGCTGTATACAGAAACACAACATTGTTCTAAACAAAAGTCTCTTATATAAAAATAAACTTGTTATCCTAATAAAATATGGGCTTGAACACCATATTTTCTAATCTTTTTTGACTGCCACCCGAACCTCTCATATTAATCTCATGGTCAACTATTTAATATTCAATAAACTTTATTGTTTTGCTAAAAATAAATAAAAAAGAATTAATAGTTCAAACTATTTCATTGTTTTTCTTTCTGCCACTCTGACTAATTTCCTTCTGAACTTCTCTATGGTCAAATATCAATAATCATTAATAATAACTTTAATTATTTTTAGGATGTATAGTCGACTGTTAAAATTATACCATAGTTAGAAATAATCGGGAGTCAGTAATTTTTTTTTTTTTAATTTTAGTTTTGCCGTCGTTTCGGCTTGTGACTTGTGAGCCATCATCAGAGCATTACTGAGCCATGTCAAGTACAAACACTTGAGTAACTTTAATTAGTAAAGTTAAGAATAATAAATAAGAAAGTATGAAATATATAACACATGTACTTTTTGGAACTACCTCTAATTTAAAAAAGGAGTGAATGTGATTCTTATAAAAAGTCCAGGCTTAACAAATATTTGATGTTATTGTAATTTAAATCTATTTTTTTACGACCCATTGCAGACCACCTGGATATCGTCCACAGACCCTTAGGGTTCTGTTCTAGTTAGGAATCACTGGTCTATGTGACTAATAATTTAACACAATTAATGTACTCATACAAATAACATATCTTAAAGTACCTATATTATTTTCAGATAACGTAAAAGGTATTATGAAACCAGACATAGTTTTCTTTGGTGAAGGACTATCAGACACTTTTCACGATGCCATGGCCATTGACAAGGACCACTGTGATCTTCTAATTGTGATTGGATCATCATTGAAAGTGCGCCCAGTAGCTCTTATTCCAAGTAAGCAGCTCTTGTGGTTTTTAAAATTATTTAATTGAGACGTTTATTCCCAAAAGGTACTATATCCACTTTAGATAATTTTATAAGGAAACACCAAAATCTTTCATTTATTTATTATTCGACAAATTTACTTGATTTTTTTTATTAACATCTAAAGTTGATTTTTTACTATATTAACAACTCATTGTTTCCAAATTATTGCACTTTTACCAAGACTCTTTAACAATACAATATGAATACAGTACTTTTTGTAAAGAATTAAAAGGGATGTAGTACTTTTTGGAAGAATATAACACGCAATAACTGTTGGTAAGTCACCTAAACCTTCCTCATATAAAATTACTGATAACTAATATCTTTATTATGTTAATTACTAATGTATGTTCCCTTATTCTCCCTCAGAGAAATAAATTTTGTTACTGTTTAAAAACATTTTACATTTGATTCTCTATTCTATTCTTCATAAAGAAAGCGAATATTCAAATGACATTTTATTTATTTATGGTACAATAATAAGAATGTATGTAATTATGAAGCTTGTTTTGAACTTAGGGTTTACTATTTCTGTGAATTTAGCAAATGTATTTATATAATTAACTACATTTTAACTATAGAGACTTCTTAATTTTTATTTTAGTCTTTTTACATTTTTTTTTTTTATCTTTCAAGGGCTTATTGTTGTTCATGTTTTTTTTAAATCACATCAATTTTCATTTGTAACTAATATTATCAAGTTATTTGCATGAAGGTTATTCGCAGTTTTGATTAGTATAAAATAAACATTACACAATCATCATGGAAATATTTTTCTGATCTCTTCTTCTGTGATGCCATTTTCCTATTTAAAAATCTGGCGTAGGCAACATTCTGATGGGATATTCTGACAGGACTTAAATGCCGATATTTTCAATTTTTTTCCTCTAAAGTACCTTTAATTTTACAGATTCAGGAGCATTGCCCATATAATAATCATTGATAAAAATCTGCTATATAAAAGTCGAACGAATTTGATAACCAACTAAAGGAGAAAAGAGCAAAAATATTTTTTTAATGTAATTTTTGGTTTTTTAACATAAGAATAGCAACTTAGATTTATAATATACTGTTGGAAAGTTGAAGATTTTTGAAAAAATAATATCTTATAACAAAATTGTAAGTTAACAGAGAGTGATGAAAAACCGATTATCCTAACTTATTGTCAAAGATAATAATATAATATATTATTTAATAAAATTTTCTATTTAAACTCAATATAATAAATTCTTTAAAAATTTATTTTCATCTCTAAATGTATTTAAAAATTCTTAAATTGATTTTAACAATGGAGGTCAGTAAAAGTCGGGTGTTGCGCACACCAGATTTTTTTTTATTTAAGAGCTTTTCAGAAAAATAAATTTAAAATAATTGCATATAAAATAAATGCGCTTATTAATAAATAAAATTAATTATACAAAAATATTATAATGTTTTATTTAATTGTAGGTTCGTTGCCCAGTGACGTTCCCCAAGTTTTGATCAATAGGGAAAGACTTCCTTATATGAACTTTGATGTGGAACTTCTTGGTGATTCTGATGTCATTATTGATCATTTATGTCGAGAGTAAGTTACAGTTTTACGAATCATTTATATCGTTGTTTCAAATGCTTATAGGGAGCGGCGTGGTCTAGTGGATAGAGCACTAGTCTGCTGTGCTCCGGGTCCTGGGTTCGAATCCCGGCTGTGGCAGAAATATTATTTATTCTGTTAATTCAGTCGGGGGGCGACCCTAGGGTATGGAGACCCTCCTGGGGCAGACCCAGCCTCTATAAAGTGGGTACCCAAATGAATTGGGGAAAAACCTGGCGGCTGAGCGTGATTAAGGCTTAATCACCTCATTGCACTGCCGTTGGCCTAGAAACAGTACGAATCTCTATATGTACTGAGCACAAGACCCTTCATGGGTTGTAGTGGTACAGGTTTTTTTTTTTTTTTTTTTTTTTTTTTCAAATGCTTATATTTATATAATTTGAATATATTTTATTTATCGTTTAGGCTTGGAGGAGATTGGAGTGAAGTATGTTGGAGAGAGAAGCCTTTGACAGTTTGTTCAGAACTAGACGTGCAAGCTTTCACATCAGACTCATCAGATGCAGGGTAATTTTTTATTTATTTATTATTTTTTTAAATAATTTATTTATTCCGGGACAAGTCCCTTTAGAATAATACAGAAGAAATTAGTTTAGGTCTTTAGTGTCTTAAAATACGAGGCCTGTTTTTTCAGTAAGCACCGTTTTGCGATTCCGCTGCCGCAGCGCTACGGTCGGCGTTCCGCGCATGCGCGCTGGTTACCTACATCTCTTGTCTACGCACTGACACCATTACAGTCAGATTTTTCATCGTATACATTGTTTACTGAGTGTTTAAGGTGCCTCCGACAATCGTGAGTCCCGCTGATTTGATGTGAAGTACAGGCTGTTGTACGATTTCTTAGTGCTAAAGGTGTAAAACCGTTGAGTAATGATATCGTTTTGCTGCATGACAATGCCCGTCCACATGTGCCTAATCGGACCAAAGATCTCATCAAATCATTTAAATGGCAAACTCTAGATCATCCTCCATACAGCCCTGATCTGGTGCCCAGCGACTACCATTTGTTCCTGCACTTGAGGAAACACCTAGGCGGTCGGTGTCTTCAAGACGATAACGAAGTCAAAACATTTGTGTTGCAGTTGTTAACAAGTCAGGCGGCAGAATTTTTTGAGGAGGGTATTCAAAAACTGGTGTCGCGTTATGACAAGTGCCTCAAAATTCATGGAAATTATGTAGAAAAGTAGATTAAGGTACAGGCTTTCATGTAATCATAAAATTATTGCTATATATTTGCACGTCTTTTTTTAATTCCTAAACGGTACTTATTTAAAAAACATGCCTCGTAATAATGAAAAAATACAGTAATAAATAAAACTGCTTGATGACACACTGCAGTGGAACAACTACATCTCGTTAATTGCTGGCAAAGCTCTCAAATGACTTTGGGCATCCAAAAATGTGGTCAGCAATATATGGGGACTCAAACCTCAAATTGTTTATTGGTTATACATAACGGCCATTAGACCATTGCTGACATACTTCTCTGCCATCTGGTAGCATAGGGACCTTTTTGGGAGAAATAAAATTGCACTTGAAAAACCGCAAAGGATCGCTTCCCATATGATTACAGGTGCAATTAGGACAACTCCTACAGCTGCTATAGAGACAATGTTGAATATCGTGCCTCTAAATTTAGAGGTTAATGCTCAAGTGTTGATAACTTTCTATCGCTTTGCTAAATTAAATAATTGTTCTAGTAGGTTTACTTAGACAATAAAATGTGTTTATTCTTTTTATTCACTATTCTTTGTTAAAATTTAAAAAATAATTATTTATGTTAACATTGTTTATTTATTTATTTTTTATATCAGTTCCAGTGAAGATGAAAATGAAGGAGTTTCAAAAGAATCTGAAGCAGCCAAAGTGAAATGTCAGAAAATAGGAAAGAGGCATGTTGTCGGTGACGAAAACACCCGTCATATATCGCTCGACTCTTCTAGGGATAGTGGTATTGGAGAAAGTAGCAATAACAGCAGTGACAGAACACTTTCGCCCACTAACACTGCGAACATCCCATTCGCATCATCTCCAGACAAAGGTAATTATGTGTGGTACATGATAGGAAATATGAGGGTTGTCCAGAAACTAACAGACATTTTGGCCTATCGTGATGATGTTTGAGCGTAGAGCTGCCATCTTGGTTTCCGAATGTTCCTACATTCAGTATGCATCCAGCTGTTGTAAATGGGGACTGTGCGTTCCTTACTTTGCTCTCTGTGATTTGTCAAAACCTTCAAAGGGGGGAGGAGAAAAAAAAATCCTGCTAACCGTACATATTGATGGTTACAAATTTTTATGGCTTCTCTTTATTGATAATTTATAGACAATCAAATTCTTTACATAACAAAACAAAAAAAAAAAAATCATTGAAATTGGTTAAGAAATAGAGGAGATATAGAATTTTAAACTTTATAGGGGTGATTGGCTATTTCGCTTTAATATAAATCGACAGTGTTGCTGGTTAATTTATTGATATATATATATATATATATATATATATATATATATATATATATATATATATATATATATATATAAGTTAATTACCTCACAGCTATTTAAATGGTTATGTTTTACAGTTATTAGTTATTATGGGGTTACCTGTAGCAGGGTGGTTAGCATAACTGTGTCCTATGCCGAAGGTCCTGGGTTCAAACCAGCAGGTGGTCCTAGGATATTTTAATGGGAGTAAGTATGTCGTCCTTCGGAGGGGACATTAAAAGGTGGTCTTAGAGCCTATGCGATGTCAGGTACTCGTTAAAGATCCCTATCCTAATTAAACATGGATAGGCAAAATTTAGGACTTCCATTGTAGCATCGTCCGATTAGCTATAGCAGCATAAAGGGACGTTAAATAAGTAAACAAAATAGTTATTAGGAAATAATAAACCTTGTGTACTTTGTAGTATTTTTTTGTAATGTTTGTGCATCTGAGCTGTGATAAATGCAATTAATTATGATACCAATGATGGTATTTATTTTGCCTATTGTACAATCTATAATCGTAAAAGAATTATTTATCATGTTTCTTAATTGATAAAAAAAAAAAAAAAAATCATTATAATTTTACTTTGTAAAATGATAATGCTAAATTTTATATTGTTATCAAAATAAATCATGGTGGGCCTCAGTTTCATGTGATCTCTTTTTATGTAAATCCTAAAGACCTAAATTTTCCTGTGTTAAGCTGCCTGTTGTCTGTGTTGTTATCCCAAATTACATATATGCCCTATGAAGTTTTTGTTTCATTCTATATAACATTCATGTTAATATTTTTTGGAGAGTTTTATTTTATTTTATTTCAATCATTGTATCTTGTTTCAGAGAACACATATTATTGTGTACGTAAGAGGAGATATATCTTCCCAGGAGCTGAACTTCCTGAAGATGAAGCTTCGGAAAGTACAGATTAAAAGACCTGTTTGTTTTTTTTTCTTTCTTATGTATGTATATATAAAACTTGTTACTATCGACCCTCGACATTCTGATAGTCGATTGTTTATTTAAATTTCTATCAGAAATATATTAGTGTAACTTGACCTTATATATATATATATTTATAAGAATTATCTTTGGTGATATAATATATATATATAAGTGTGTGTGTATATAAATATGAAATTTATTTTAGACAATTTGCAAATATTTATTATTATTTTTGTTATTTTTAGTTGGTTATTTAAGTTCATGGGTGAATATATTTCAGATAGGCTTTGTTAATTATACAGCTGTGTGTAGAAGAGGGAAGCAAACCATGGATTTTTCTTTTTCTTTTTATTTTTTTGTCCTTATTTTAAAAAATAAATTCTTAATGGCATCAGATAGTTAATGGTCGATAAAACTTGTAATTGTTTACTTACATTTTAAGTCCAAAGTTAATTAACTTTAATGCAAATATTTGTTTAAACTTGTATTTATATATCCATTTATTGTGAACAAGTTTATTAATTTATTAATGTTTTCTTAGATATATTAGTGTCTAGATCAAAAGGTGCAGAGCAATAATTTAATTTTTAATGTTTTCCATCCTTAGAGGTTAGTTTCCCTCTGACATTGTTTTTGTGATATAAGTTTACAATTTTTATACTAATCTTTATTTGAATTTTATAGATAACATCAAAGACTTTTTCTAATATTATTTTTTTATTTTTTTTTTTTTTAATTATAACTCTTACGTTTTGTCATGGTAGGTAAATGGCTCTAAAAATATAAATGGAAAAAAAAAACAACCAAATAAAAATATTTTGAGCTATTGTCATTTCATGACAGTAATCGAAAACCGTAGTTACAAGTTAGTCGATTTGAAAGTAGTTAACATTATTACTATTTTTTTGTTCTGTTGGAAGACAATCAAAAATGGTTAGAACATGATAGTTCCTTTGTATTTCGTCGAGTTACTATATCGTTAAAAGTAATTTTTAACACACACACACAAAAAAAAAAAGTGATTATAAAAGATTTTTATATAGACGTTAAAACGAGTTTTATATATGGTCCGGGACCTGTTACATTAAAATTACACCAAAAAATAAAACGTCATTAATAATGTATATGGCTTATTTTTACATATTTGAAGACATTTTTATACATAAAACTGCTACTGCGAAAATTTGTTGTTTTAAATGCAAATAAATTTTGTCAACTAATCTTTGTTAGAGGTAATTTCTGGCTGTGTAATGTATTCTAAAGTTTAACCCTGGAATTGTCAAAGTAGATTTCTGATAGTATCCCAAAGTTCATTACGACTCCTTTGAAATTTTTGACAGATTTAGTAAAATGCTGTAAATTTGTGTAAACATTAACATGTATATTATGTTTATGTTTGTGTGAATGAATATACATTATGATATTAAGGAATATTAAGTGGAAGCTTTGAAATTTATAAGGCACCTGATCACTTTTATCCAATGCAAAAGTTTGGAGGGAGAGAAAAGGTTGAGGAAATTAATTGTTCTTGGGAAATCTTAAACATTAATTAGCATATTTATCGTATTAGTAAAGTTAAAACTTAAAAACTTCAAATTTAGTAACCTATTGGTATATGATTTATGTTTTTACAAAATTGCTTATATAATAAGAAAGAAGCATGTCTTCTCTTTGATTTATTAATTCTTTAGATAAATTAATTTTTCTTAGTATCTTCACTTAATTAATGGAACGGGTGGATTCATCTTATAATGTAAGTTCATCATTATTAAATTGTGTATCTTTCGTACATCAGCCATGTCGCATGGCAAACAATCTGAACAAATGTTTTTCATTAGTTTAAATTTATTGTTTATTTAGAGTAAAAAAACTGTTATTTGATTTTGAGTATTTGTTTGATTTGAATTAACTACATATTAACCTTTGGATATTTTAGGTTGATGATACAAATATTTATAGCATTACATTAATCAATACTTTTCAAGGTTGTGATTTTTGTGGTGCAAAAGCAACCACAAGTCATTCGCACAAAAATAAAATACTATAACTAATCAAAGAAAATACGAAAAATCAAATTATTATTATTTGCTATGAGTACTAATATGCTTTTACTATTTTTTTTAATTATTATTAAAAAAAAGTTTATAAATAAAATATACTCTAGGTAATTATTGAAAGAAAAACTCGATAAAATGTTGGCAAATTTTAAAAAAAAAAAACTTGTTCATTTGTTTATACTATTAATCTTATATTAGGTACTCCTTTATTTATTTTTTATTATATTTTTTCTACATTTCAAGACTATCGAAAAGCAAGCCAAAGTGTAGTTTATGATTTCACTCTCACGTTCCTCATGGAAGATTAGCTTTGAATATCATACAAATAAAATGAGAGGGAATGTCCCTTTTTTTTTTTTCTTTTATTTATTTTAGTTAAAAAGCTTAATTTTTTTGGATTTATCGTGCCGGCGAGTTGGTTGTAAATTAAAATGAATCTAAAAGAAAATATATCATTTGAGGCTATTTTAAAAAAATAGAATGAGATATTTAAACTGTCTTCCTTGGTTTATTGCAAAATTGTGAAGATTTTCAGTCGGCTTAATTATAGTTATTTGTATAAAAGCTGGTCTTAAGATTCTGCAATAAAATATGTAGTTTGTAATGTTTTTGTTTGTTTTATTACTATGTATCTATTGTGTAAAAATAATTTGCATGTTTATGATGTAATATTTATATTTTTGCTGTATAAGACTGTGACTTTGAATCGTTTAAAGAATAAATTTGTAATGTTTAATATGTGTATACTGTAATCTTTACTTATAAAAATGGTGGAAAAGTGATTTTTTTTTTTATTTTTTTTTTATTTTTTAATAGTATATTTTCTTATATGACTGCAGATTTATTGTTCTGTTTAATGTAAAAACATTCCAACTAAATCTGTCTTTTAATTTTTTTTTTTTTTTTTTTTTTTTTTTTTTTTTTTTTTTTTTATTAATTACACTTTTCTATTATTTATTTTTGAAAGACTTAAAAGAATTTGTATTTTATTGTTGTATTTACTTTTAAGTTAAGCAATCTTTACTCATTTTATTTGAGTTGTCTTAAATTTTAGTAATTATAATTTGTATTGTAACATAATGTTTTAAAAAAAGTTATGTAGAAAAACCGGGAAGCTCAAAATTGTTTTCCTTAGAATGAAATTCTTTGTACTCATATTTTGGTCTATGGACAAATGAAGCATTTGATATTTGATAAATATAATTAATTTTATAGTTTCTTCTGCTGTTAAAGTATATCCTTTATTGTACAAATTGTACTTCTTTTGCTAGCTTTATAAGTAAAAAAATTATTTGTCAGATATTCTTCCGACAAACAGTACGTTTTCTGGAGATCTGAATGAAAAAATAAAGTATTATTTTATTAAGGTATAGATAATTTTTAATAATAGTTTCATGTTTTGATATATTATTGTTGTGTTATTTTTGCTATAAAATTAAAGTTTAAATGTTTTTTTTGTTTTGTTTTTTATTATACCCAAAAATTAAAATGAACTACTAATTAAGAATTTTGAATTTATTTATATGATCTGTAAATTATAAATGCTAATTTTTAATTATTTTAGGGCCTGGTTCAAACCAAAAAAAAATTTGGTGCGTGATGCTCATGGCTCACCTCGATTGTTAAAATCAATTTAAGAAGTTTTAACTAAAGTTCAAAAAGTTAAGAGCTCAAAAAAGCTTGAAGAATTACATTCAGTTTCGTTGGAAACAAATGTTTTTGATAAAATTATACAACAGTAAAAAATTGTCTTGAACAACAATCACATAAGTTTATGCCCTATTCGTCACTTCACATTACCTTCTGTAGCTTTAAATATAACATTTTTCTAAAATCTAGATTACAAAAATAAAATACTTTATAGGAAGAAATTTAAAATATCAGCATTTAAGGCCCGCCAGACTATTTTAATCAGAATGAAACCTACATGATATGAAAGCCCATTAAATTTTACATTGATTTAACAAGTTCAATCAAAAACATAAAAGGGAGGGTTCCAAATGCATGGTATAAAGCACTAACAGTCTACCAATTTTGGTGTATCATCTTGGGCATATAGTTGTCTTAAATAAGAAATTTCAATTTTGTATGACTTCATTTTCACGCTAGACTTACCACAAACTTTTTTGTAGGGCTTGGTCATTTGGACTCATGGGGTCATTAAAACATGTATTTCCGTTTGAACTGGAATTTAAAAAAATTTATGATCACAAAATTTTCCTTTACTCTGTATTTCATATATACACATAAGTGAAAATTAAAAAGTATGAAAATAACCCTAGAAGACTCTTTAACAGAATCTGCTAGTTTATCTTCTTAAACACTTAGTTATCTGTCTTTGAATATTGAACCATTTATTTAGTACAGGAAGGAATTAGTCTGGGTGGCGGTCAGTCATGATGTTTATTTTAAATAATTAAGAGCCTTCATTATTCATACAAACAAAATAATTATGAACATTAACTGCAAACAAATTTAATATGCAAAGAAATGAAAATTGATGGAATAAACTTTTTCCCAACTTAAGCACACCTCAAACCAATGACTTGATTAACATCTATCATCAGTGATACCCTGCCATTAAATATGGATTTGTTTTTTAATTATTTATTTATTCATCTTACGTCACTTAATGCTGCTATGGCTAGTCGGACGACTTTGGGAGTCCTAAATTTTGCCTATCCATGTTTAATTAAGATAGAGGTCTTAAATGAGTCCCTGAAATGTCCCCTCTAAGGATGGGATGGTGAAGGATTTTTTATTCCCATTAAAAAATCTTATAGCCACCTGTCAGGTTTTAAACCACCAACTTCGGCGTTTTAATTGTTTTCAGCATCATATTTTTGAGTTAATTGAGCTGTTTTCATGTTACTGGAAATGAGATAATGAAGACAATAGTAAGATTTGGGCATAATTTGCACAGGAACTATCCAGAAATTTCCAAAAGCATTATCCTGACTATCAACCCACTTTGGAATTGTATTTATCTGCAAAAATAATAATGGTAATAAAGAATTTTCAGAAGATTAAAGAAGAGGTTAAGAAGGTTATTACTAAGAGGAGAGAAAAATATGAGACAACATATTCCCAGAATTTATTAAATACAGTGGACCAGATTTAGTAGAAACTCTTCAAGCCGAAGAGTTTGAAGATAAGGTGATGCAAAAATTTCTGTAACAATCATTTTATGGCGAGTTGAAGTGGCTTTACCCTTCCAATCATCGCAAGTATTTTCTCGAAACATTCCTTCACCAAGTTATCCAATCCCACCGCCCACCATACATTTTTGATCCCCTACAATTTAAATCCTCTGTCCATCCCTGTTGTACAGGCTCCAGGCTTTCAGATTTATAGAGTACGGCCCACCGAACTGCACATTTCTACAGATCCTTTCTCGTTCGATCCTAATTCTATGGAATTCTATCCCTCCGTCACTCCAACTCTCTTTCTACCTTCAAATCCCGCATATTTAATCACTTAATGAATATCCAAGCTCAATAGAATTGTAAATAAGCATTGTTTTTTTGTGGTTGTTTTCTTCACATTTAAATATGTTTAGTTTATCTCAGTAATTATTAACTTGTTTATATGTATTTAATTTACTCTAAGACTCCAAAGAACACTTAGTACATTCTGAATATTTTATTCTAAAGGGACATGTCCCAGGGTAATAAAGCATTTATTTATTATTATTAACATCTCGGGCATATAGTCATCTTAAATATGAAATTTCAGTTTCATAGGACTTTTTGTTTTCATCTGTGAGTTACCACACACACACAGACCTTTTTTTGGGACTTGGTTATTTGGACTCAGAAGACCCTAAAACATGTATTTCCGTCGAAAACTGGAATTAGAAAATTTTCACGATCGCAATACTTTCCCTTACTATATATTTCATATATAGGTAAGTGAAAGTAAAAACATTTGAATCCACAGCCCTTTCTTTACCTTTTTAAAAAGTTAACAAAAGAGGAGGCAAAGAAATAATGATTTGTTTAGTACCTTGAAAATATAAAGGGTTAAACTATTTGTCTAAAAGATCTATTGCTACCCTATTGAATATCCTGATGTAAAAGAGGAATAGGATTGAATAATAAATAAAGGTAGTCTAATAAAATTTTTACTCTCCTCAGTAATACAGTTGTTATGTACAAAATAATAATCATGATAAGATATTAAAAAAAAAAAAAAGAAAAGTTGCAGATGCAAATATTAAGTAAAAACCATTTACAGATATAAAATGTATATATTTACAGACAAAATATATACAATGAAAAACAACTTATAAGTTCATATATATAATTTTAAAAAAAATAAAAAATATTAGTCTTCATCTGATGCCAGGTCTTCATCAATACCCAGATCTTCAATATCTTGAAATAAGGATTCATCAACCTTAACAAACTCCCCACCTGCAATAAATAAAAAATATTATATATCTTTTTATATAACACATATAACAACTATATTGTAAGTTAAAGTTTGCAGTAATAAAAAAAATGTGATTTCTAAATTTATTTTACCCATTCACTACTATTTTCATTTATACAATTTATAAAATTCTGATCATTTAATAAAAAATTGTCATATATAAAAATCATTATATATAAAATTTCTGATAATACTTAAGGACTATAAATAAAGCTAATTTTGTACGAATAGATAACACAATGTATTTTGATTATCCTCAATTTATCTTCCTCAGCAGGGGAACTAGTAAATTTTAGGTGAACAGATTTGCTTTTCAAAAGCGAGAAAAAAACATCTGACAGGAATAAAGGTGATATTTATTGGGAAAAAAAAAATCATATCAAAAGATAACCAAGTGCCAAGGAGCTTACTTTTATTAATTAAAAATAACTGGATAATATCCATGGATGTTTCACATATGTTATTCTTAAAAACATTTTTTTTTATGAAAATTTTAATAACATTTTTGAAAAAAAATATAATTTATTTATTTACAATTGTTTTTTGTTAGTTCTCCATTGCTATTTGACATCTGCAAGAATAAATTGCAATAAGCAAATAAGATAACTTCCGAAAGTCAGTTAAATCAAGGCATCTCTAGGCCACCGCCTCAAAAGTCATCGGGATGGGTTGTACGGGTTGGTGCAGGATTTAAGTGTTTGGGCCGATGGGTTCATGTTGTAAGTCAGTCTGTCATGAGATCTTTTATAATATTCTGTTTGAAACTGAGAGTATGTCCAAGTCCTTGTGAAGTAATTTGTTGGTTACATAAAAGGTGCATCCACGATTTTTCACAATATTTTCGATTTAAGAGACTGATTTGGATGTTAGAGTTTTGGGCAGATCGCCATAGCTGAATCCCATATATCCATAATGGTTTTATCAGTACTTTATAAATAGTAATTTTGGTGTTCACGGATAATTTTGATCGTTCGTCAAGCAGACGGGATAGTAGTCCAAATCGTCTGTTCAGCTGTTATCTTTTAAGTCTAATGTGGGTCCTCTAAAGACGTCAGTCTTTTGTCTAAGTACAGTCCCAAATATCGTACTTCTTCTGATGTTGAAATAGGTTTATCCTCGAAATAGAATGCTGGACAATCCTCATGATTGAGCGTGAAAACAATAAATAAACTCTTTGATTGATTCATTAATACATTCCTTCTATTAGCCCAACTGGATAAATCATCAATGTGGTTTTGCAACATGAAAGATGCCAGAACTGGGTTTTGATGGGTTGCCAAAAGAGCTGTATCGTCTGCAAAAGTGGCTAGTAAGGTGTGATCATTCTCTGGTAAGTCTGACATGTACATATTAAAAAGTAACGGTCCCACTACACTGCCTTGTGGGAATCCTGCTTGAACACGTTTTATTCTAGAAAATGCGTCTCCTACTTTTACAGAAAAGTGTTGGTCTGTCAAGTAAGAGAGTAATATTAAGTAATAAGTCGGAGGAAGCAAAATTTTGAGCTTGGAAAGCAATCCTTCATGCCACACGTTATCGGATGCTTGACTAATATTGAGAAAAATACCTAGGCAATATTTTTTAGACTCTAAAGCATTCAAAATGTTATCTACTAATCGATGGCATTGTTGAATGGTTGAATGATGTTTTCTGAAACCGAATTGATGATATTTGGAATAGCTCTAAATATTTTGAGCAAATTTAGAAAATGAAGAATAATCTTTTCGAATACTTTTGAAAAAGAAGGAGAGAAGGCTTATAGGACGATAGGAAGTCAGACAGTCAGAAGGTTTATTGGCTTTTAATATCATTACAACTTCAGAATACTAGCACACGGCATGGTAATATGTTATCCTGAAGATAGAGCTGTAGATATTAGTTAAAAAAGAATTGCTATCCAAGGTAAGTTATTTGGTATAAATTTTGAAATGAAGTCACAACCCGGGGCTTTTTTGTTTGGTAATTTGGCAATAAAATCACAAACTTCATTGGGATGTAGTGCTTTTGGCGGGAAAGTCATCGGTGAAAGGTATGTTAATGTTGAAAAAAATAATTTTCTAAATCCTGCCTCAAATATCAGCAATTCATAGAACTATTTAGTATATTTATAACGATCGTGTTTCTAAAAACTGTAAATAACTACTGGATTAAGAAATAATAGAAGCTCAGAGAAATATTAGAGTTTAGACTGACAAAAACATTTAAAAAAAAAGAGAGAGAATATTTCATTGATGAAATTTAATTATATAATTCAAATACTTGGTCATAGCTTCCGTAAATTTTTAAATTAATTTTGTATTGTTGAGTGATGTAAGAGATATCTAAATTAGTGGACTGTTATTGTATTTAGCACAGTCAGAAAGTTATTATTATTTTTTATTGCAAATTTTCTTGGTTTTACCAGAATATTTACCTACCCGGACCAAAGTCAAGGGCTAGGCAAAAAATACTAAACTATATTTGAGAATTTTCTGACGATACTGGCTGTAGAGAGGAGAACTGCTTTCTGTCCTTCTTCCAGAACCTTTTTGGGCAGTTTTAAGTTTTTAGTTGCTAAAATGCTGTCATCTGGAATGAGACCATTGCATGAGATAATTATCGGATATACCTTGATTTGTTCCAGCTTATAAGGCTTGACGTAGTTCCTGGCACAAATCTTGATATTTTCGTATTTTTCAGCAATAGTTTTGTTGATATTGTCATCATTGGGAACAGCAATATCGATGACATAGCTGCATTTTACATTTTGATCCATAACCACAATGTCCGGCTTGTTGTTTAATATCATGTAATCAGTAATAATGGAACGATCCCAGTATATTGTTTTTTTTTTCACCTGAGAGTACCTGTTTTGGTTCATATCGGTAATAAGGAACCTTGTCTGCTATCATTTGGTATGATAATGCCAGCGATTGGTGAATAATTTTTGCCAAGTTATTATGCCTCATAAGGTATTCTCTTCCTACCCAATGCCTGACACCCAGATGATACATGTTGGATAGACTCTATAGTCGTTTTACAAAGACGACATCATTCACTTATATTCTCTCCACAAATGTATTTCCTATACACATTGGTTGAAATCACTTGATCTTGTATGGCCAAAATAAATCCTTCCGTTTTGGGAAACAAGTGACCTTTTTTAAGCCAGAACGTAGAAGCTTCCCAATTATTATTATTATATATATATATATATATATATATATATATATATATATATATATATATATATATATATCAAACTCATGGACTGAAAGGAAATTACAGGTATGAATAAAATATTAAAAGTTAAAAATAAATAAATACCTTCTTCCAAAAATTTAAGATCACTTTCATTAAGTGATTTATCAAGCATAAAAAGTTCTCGGCCAGTCATTTTCTTCCCTTTTTCAATAACTTCTTTTTTTGATAAATATCCCATATCTTCATCAAACTTCTGTTTCCATATAAGAAAAGATTCAACAGTAACTCTGGTACCTTCAAATTTTTTCTGAAATCAAAAGATGCACAGATAAAAAAAAAAAAAATTGTAAAAGGAACTATCCACAAATGAAACTATTGATTGAATAAATGGGCTTTAAAATATTCACCAATATCTTCTTTAGTCCAATTTATCTATGTTTAAATTAGAATAATATTTTATATATAATTTATTTATGTTTAAAATGTCTTTACTAAATTGTAAACAAGCTATAGAACAGAGCTTAGGATGTTATTGTCAAAATTAAGACAACTATTTTAACACTGCAACAACTACCACTAAACTACACTCTTTAATTTAATAATAATAAATGATTTATTTATTCTCGGACAAATCCCTTTAGATAATATTACAAGAAAATTGAAATAAAAACTTTAGTGTCATAGGGTAAATAAAAAAAAAAAAAAAAAAAAAAAAAAAAAAAAAAAAAAAAAAAAAAAACAGAATTTACAAATAATAATAATAAAAAAGAAAAATTAACCCGAAGGTGGTCCTAGGATTTTTTAATGGGAGTAAAAAATCCTTAGTTACGCCGTCCTTCGGAGGGGACGTTAAAAGGTGGTCCCGAGCCTGTGCGATGTCAGGTACTCGTTAAAGATCCCTATCCTAATAAAACTTGGATAGGCAAAATTTAGGACTCCCACTGTAGCATCGTCGGATTAGCCATAGTAGCATAAAGTGACGTTAAATGAATAAACAAAAAAGAAAATTACAGGAGATGACAACAAACATGGAGTTATCTAATGAAATAATTATTAATGAACTCAGAGACACTGACTTACAAAAATTTAGGTATGGATCAACCGCTGAAGTTCAAAGCCGATATCACTCAAAGAAACTCTTCGAAGACGACTTTAGATGCCGGATCAAGTTGATACTTAAATCTTATCTAAATAAAAGAAATTTAATAAAGGCAATGAACACAAGAGCGGTACCATATTTAGCCTATTTGTTTGGAGTACTGTAGTGGTCAAAGAAAGACTAAGAAGGGTCGCATTGCATGGTAAGATTGCAGATGGTACTTAATAGGAAAAGACACCCAAAATCCTCAGTGGCAAGGTTGTACCTTCCCAGGAAATCTGGTGGGCGTGGTTTGATCAGTCTCCTCAAGTTATGCCGTGAAGATGAAAATAATTTGAGAAGCTATATGGTTAACAGTGACGCTGTGATTCTTTCGACTGCAGCAGCACTGGATGCAAACTACACAGCTTTGAATCTAATAAGCGCAGCAACCCCAAATAGTAAAACTGACTATGCTTCTCTAACAGAGATGTGGAAAAATAAGCCATTACATGGAATAAAAAAAAAAAAAAAAAAATTAGACAAAAATAAATAAACCACTCAAGACGTGCAAACATCGCTAACATGGTTAAAAAATGGTTATCTTTTTCCTGAAATAAAAGGGTTTCTGTTTGCTATCCAAGAACAAGCAATAGCCACGAAAGCATACAGAAAACATATCTGTGGAGAGGACGTAAGTGACTTATACCGTTAATGG
Organism: Piezodorus guildinii; assembly: GCA_023052935.1. Lineage (NCBI taxonomy): Eukaryota > Metazoa > Arthropoda > Insecta > Hemiptera > Pentatomidae > Piezodorus > Piezodorus guildinii. Next base: position 74,963,568 of record CM041298.1, on the reverse strand, counting down.
AAAAAGGCCTGAGAGTATACAACATGTGATTTCGGGTTGTCCAATTTTTGGTGGTAGGGAGTATCTCCAAAGACACAACAAGCAGCGAAAATTATTCATCAAGCCATCGCACCAAGGATGAATCTCTTAAGCACCCATCCTCCCTATTACAGAAATAATCCATCACCAATTACTACCGGTCACTAAACTAAAATTTATTGGGATCACCCTATCATTACGGACCACACAGTTTTAAATAATCGGCCTAACATTTTAGTTATTGATAAAAATAGAAAACTGGCACAGATTACTGAGATAGGTGTCCCATTGGATGATAATCTTCAAAAAACTGTTTCTGAAAAGAAAAGGAAGTACCAGGAGCTGGCAGAGAAGCTTAAAAAAACTCTACAATTTGGAGAGCTGTGGGATATACCCAATTATATTATCCTGTAATGGCCTAATTCCAGAGAGTATGCTTGAATCAATCCAACAACTAGAGCTACCTATAAAGATTCTAGTGGGGGTTTAGCGAGCAGTTGTCTAGGAACAGCAGCCACAGTTCGAAAATGTTTAAATATAACATAATTAGAGCCTAACCCTTGACTCATTGAATCCGGGTAGGTGAAAATTCCCAGCGAAAGCTGGAGAAGTTTGAAATTCTAAAATGATGAACAATGCAACTAGATAATAAACAAAATAAGAGATATGTAAATATATACGATTTTGATAAAAGAGAATATTTACAGTGTTTTTAAAAAAATAATATAACAAGTGCAAAATAAAACAGAACATAAAATACAATAAATAAATAAACGTTTCTATCTGTTTTATTACTAACTTTTATTTAAATTAATAAACTAATTAGGATTCTTCGGAAATTGGAGGGACACAAAGTGATTGAACAGAGGAGATTTGAAGGTCGGAAGAATATTGGAGTCACGGATATAAGAGGGAATACAGTTTTGAATATAAGAGTGGACTGAGGATTTGGAAAGAAAATATCTGAGATGAGTAACGGACAGCGGGATTGATGAACTTGGAAGAGGAAGGATGCCAGAAAGTACTTACATCGGTAGCAAGGGTGGCTTTACTTCAACTCTTTGCAAAATCGGGTGACAGAGGTGTCCCTAGATATCCCAAAGATAAAGCGGATAAAGCAATTAAATAATCGTTTTAGTTTTGCCTCAAGATCCCCAGAGACACCGAACAGCAGTAGTCAAAGTGGGAGAATATTAAGGAACTAACCAAAAGCCTGCGGGTTTCAAATGGAAGAAGATGACGAAGGTAATTTAGGAGTCTTAAGGGGGAAAATGAGAGATTTCGGAGACATGGCTTTTCTAGGACAAGGTTTGATCGAGGATGATTCCTTGGAGTTAATGGTTTGTTGGAACTTTATTGGTTTATCATTGAGAAACAGTGAAGGGATTAGTGGAAGATTTTTAAGGAGAGGATCGGATCCTATTTCAATGGCCTTAGTTTTATCTGCATTTAGCTTCAGCTTGTTGTTGGCTGCCCAAGAACTAATTAGGTTCAGATTGTCTTGTAGCTTTTCGATAGCTAGTAATAGGTCCGAAGGAGTAAAGGATAGGTAAATCTGGAACTCATCAGCATACATATAATATTGGTGAAGAACACCACAGGACAAAGGCAAAGTCCTGGAAGGTAGTTGGCCTGGGACTAAACACATACTGTGAATGATCCGAGAGGAAGGACAAACCAGTACAGAGCACTATTGGATAAGGGGAGATTTCGGAGTTTGATTTAGTAGAAGGATGAGGATTTTTTTTTTTTTTTTTTAAGCTGGCATAGGGAATCGGTCTATTGTGCGCCATTGAATCAATTAGTGATATTAAAACATGAGTTTTATAACAATAGCAAACTTCAAGAGGCTATTCGGATTAACTAGGACTCCCACTGTAGCATCGTCTGATTAGCCATAGTAGCATAAAGTGATGTTAAATAAATAAACAAACAAACAAAGATTAACTAGTTTGTTGTTCATAGGGTGTTCTAAGCGGGCATCACCAAAAAGAGTGAATCTTAACTTTGAAAGCCTGTCACAACTGCAGATTATGTGGAAACATGTTTCATCTTCCTGACTACACAGTCTACATAAAGGGGTATTAAAGATACTAAGTTTGAACATGTCGTACTTGAGTTTACAGTGTCCTGTGTAAATAGCAGTAATGGTTTTTAAGCATGACCTACTCATACTGAGTAGACATTTCCTTCTACTATTACTAGGACTGTCTAAAATTTTAAGTGAGTGTTTAAGTCCCTTGTTTAGCCAGAGTTGTTTAAATTTGGTTATATAAGATTGTCTAATAGTCCTAAAGGCAGAACTTAAACTAATACCACATAGGGGTTCTGGTGTAATGGGAATTGTTGCTGAGCCCTTCCTAGCTAGTTCATCAGCTCTCTCATTCCTACTGAAACCAGCATGTCCAGGTAACCATTCAATACTAAAGCTATTGTTCCTAGCAAGATTGTTAAGGGTCAGGAGGATGGTTTTTGGGTGTTCGATGGCGGATTGGAAGTCGTCGGTTATTTTTAGGAGAGTGGATTCCGTTGAATGACCTGGTCGGAAGCTGGATTGGAGAAAATTGATAAGGGAACATTCTTCTAAGAAATTTAAGAGTTGGTTTTGTGCCAGGGGGTTCAAAAGGTTTTGATAGATTAGAGAGTAATGAAATAGGTCGAAAATCTGACAGTGAGGAAGGATTTGGTATTTTATTTAATGGACTAACACAGTTTTCCAACAAGTAGGAAATATGGAGTTTTGAAAGGAAAAATTATAGATATAATAGAGCACTGGAATAAGACCTAGTAAACAGGATTTAATTAATTTTACTGATATGTTATCGGGTCCACAATCATTAGTGCGGGTTTTAAGAATACTTGTTATTAATTCATCATCCGGAATATGGGAGAAGAAGAAACTTTCTGGATTGAAAATATTATGTCCAATATTGGTAGTGGGAGATAAGTCAGGAGATAAGGATAGAAAATAATTGTTGAGATTGTCTAGCATAATAATGGAATTACAGTCATTGGATTCTGGAAGAGATAGTTTTCGAAGAATTTTCCATTTAGACTTAGAATCTGGAGCACTGCAGAGGGCATTATGGAAGTAGAGGGATTTTGCACATTGTACTGCGTCCTGGGTTTCATTTTATTCATCATCATGTAACTTAGTTGAATTACACAACAGTTTAATTATATAATTAAATTAATACTCTTAAGTTTTATTTTTAAAATAATAAACAAACCCTTTCAGCTTCTTCTTCTTCCATTTTTTTCTTCTCCTCTCGTTCCACTTTTGTTATCTTAGCTAAATCATTTTTTTCATTAACCCATTCCTGGGCAACAGATACTAAAGTAAAAATCATTACCATTCCTAAGTTTTCATTTGCCTGAAACATTTATAACCACATAAATAATTTAAAAAATAATAATAATAAATATACTATTGTTCTTAAAATGATACGTACCTGTTCGATTATGTGAGCTTTTAATTCTTCAGGCTCAAAGAATTCAAAATCCTCCTCTGTTTCTATATCTATTATAGGTGGTTCTTCAGGATATAATTCGGTATATTCAAATCTTAAACAACAATGAATGCCAGCAACTCCTTCTTCATAGTCATCAGATTTAATTGGAATAACAAACACATGGTAGGGTTCTGTGGTTATAACTACAAAAATAAAAAAGACAATCAATGAATATATATTTTTGAAGATATATCATTTTATATAGATATACAGCTAAAACACTTACACACAACGAAAGTATTATAAATGTAACATATTTTTCTTTAAATTACTTTAGAGACTATGAAATTAAATAAGTTTTAAAGTCATTTCAATAATACTGTATCAAAGGGAAAATTAATATATCTCTCTTATTAGTAAACTAACAAAAGATAAACAGTTCAGCTAATAAAACATAGAAGCTAAGGTGAGTAATAGTACTGATGCGTGGTTGCCATGGCATCCTCAACTCAAATGGTTTGAATCTGATCAGGGCGGGCTTAAATTAATTTTGAAACAGTCCCATAGAATAAATCTTGACTTTCCATTATGGTTAGAACGGGTTGGTTACCTAAAGGATATGTTGTTCTGTTTGCCATCATCACTGGAAAGAAAAGGACATAAAAACCTCAGAGAAAACAAAAAAACAAAATACTGCCATCTAGAAACAACAAAACACAATACAACCAGTTTGGTAAACTGCTTAAATTTGTTTTGAATCCTGTAGCATAGTGGCTAATATAACAGCCTTCTATGCCCTAGATCACGGGTTCAAACTTGCAGGTGGTCCTAGGATTTTTTAATGGGAGTGAAAATCGTTAGGTATGCTGTTCTTTGGAGGAGATGTAAAAAGGTGATCCCGAACCTGTGCGATGTCAGGTACTCACTAAAGATCCCAATCCTAATTAAATAAACCTTGACAGGAAAAATTAAGAACTCCCACTGTAGCATTGCCTGATTAGCCACAGAAGCATAAAGTGATCAACAAATAAACAAAACAAACTTGTTTTGAAAATGACTAAAACATTATTTTTTACCAAAAGAAATCACTAAATAAAGAGGCAAAAACAAATCAATTAAATGACAAACAACAAAATGATTTTTTCGTACAAAGTACAAAGTGGTTAAATTTGTTATCTTCTTTCCCTCACAAATCTTCATTACAAAATTTAGACCAAGTGAAACATTACATTATTGTAGTATTATACCACAGATAATAAATAGGAAGTTGTTAGACCAATACCTGAAAACTTAAGTTTTTTTTTGTTTTTGCACTTAAGCGTATTTCGATCAATAAGAAATATAACCGACATCAAAATTCAAGATCATTATGGTATATTACTTTGAAGTACGCATTCCAGAGTGGCCAGTCTAACAATAGGTGAGTAGATTCCCATATGGAGCAGTCATTCCTCCGATTACCCAAAGAATGAATATTAGCTCTTACACAGCAGTAGTACAAAACAGCTATAAAAATGTAGCTATCAAGGAATGACCAAATGGACTACTCATTCTACTGACCAATACAGTACTACTATAAATATGACATAACATAACAAAGCAATGTAATTCTGAATTATGGAGTGTTTTGGGACCAATTTAAAACTAAGAAAGCTTCACCAATAATTATTTCATATTGATGTAGATAAATGGTGGTCACTAACAATAAAATACCAATTGATACACTGAGTAGCCTTCTATAATGACAGCCTTCTATGCCTTTAGCCATGGGTTCAAACCCTGCAGATAGCTCTAGGATTTTTTAAGGGAGTAAAACATCTTTGGTAATGCCATCCTTTAGAGGGAACGTAAAATGATGGTTCAGAACCTGTGCAATGTCAGGTACTCATTATAGAAACATATCCTAATTGAACCTGGATAGGTGAATTTATACTCCTGCTGTAGCATCAGCTGATTATTCATAGTCTCATAAAGTGATATTTAGTGAACAAAACGAAAATTGAGTGGGTTTAGATAAATTCACTTAGGTAATCTGATTATTAAAATGTATTTATCAACAATATAAGGACTATCACGAGAAGAAGAACCTAAAATTGAAAACAATCTCACTTTACTTCAACACAACTCTAATCTGCTATTTCATATATCTAAATTTAATAACATACTTTCCATTTCTCCACAATATATAGACTCCAGGGCTTCTATTTCGTTAATTTGTTCTTCTTTATGGTCCATCTTATTTTTGAGAGTTAACTTCTTAGTTTAAAAATTGGAATAAAGTATTAACTAAAAAATACCAAAATCCATGCCTAAAATTTACTTCACCAAGATTTGTATTATTGCTAAAGGTTATAGAGAGGTTACAAGAACATGGTTGCCATCATGAATGAACCATAAATTTGGTTATTATAAATTTATGTGACCAATAATAAGAGTTTAATTATTCACAAATAATAATTAATATAACAACTTTTATGTCAATATCCAAAATAGATCAATATCTATTAGAGATAGATCAGAACTATGTAATTCAATTTTTTTCTCTTATTTCACAGTAAGTTAGGGTTTGCTTTATAATTAAATAATTAATTAAGTAAGTAATTTATAATTCATCGTCATTGCAAATTAAATGCGTGGGAATTAATCGATTTAATATCTATCGATTCAAAACCTACTATACTTATCACGTGCCTAATAGGTTATAATTGTTACCTCTGTTATGGGAGCTGAATGTTATTTAGTTGTTTATGTTTTGTATTATTAGATTTATTATTAAAGAACGTAAACGACTAAACAACATTTGTTATTTATGTTGTTTTTAATAAAATATTCAAAAGTATTTTTATGGAGTTCATCGATCCAGATACTAATGAAACAGATAGTGATGAACTTGAAGATCTTGAGAATGAATTGTATTCCGTTTTACATTATAATGTACTGTCTGAGGACATTCCATCAAACTTATTAGATAAATATGACATTAAGAAGACTGATCAAAATGAATTTTTAATTTCTTTAAAAAAATCAAAACAAGAATCATTTGAAGGAGAACCCAAAGATACTTCTGAAAAAGCCATAGTTTCTGAACAAACTGATGTTTCAGATGTTGACAACTCGCGAAATTTTATTACAATTTCAGATGGTGACAGTGATAGTGATGTTGTTTTACTAGAACCCACATTAGAGGTAACTTATATCAGTTCTCCCAGTGTAGTCGAAGTTGAGGATTCTACATCGGGTAGTGAGATGGAGAATGATGTGATACTTAATATTGAAGACAGGACGACTTTGTCTTCTGTGTTTCCTGTTACTGATTCTGATGAGGAAGTTTTTAAAGTTAAGTGGAAAGAAGTTACAAGTCCTAACACTTGGACTAATGATATGAAAAAATATTATAATAAACCATGCAAAAGGTTAAAGAATTTTGACTATGAGAAAATCCGAGAAGAAATTAAAGGTTAGCAAATATTCATCAAGTGTTTGATTTATGTATCCTTGATCCTAAGCTGTATCCATATTGCTTATTCTCTTTCAGTATTTTGGCTTAGGTTTTGCTGTTATAAGGATAATTCATAAATTTTAGAAAGAGTTTTATAATTCAGTAATATTTTCATAATTGCATTTTTTTTTTTTTTTTCAGTAATATTATCTGTATCTATTATATATGATTTTTAAAAATAAAGTTCAATACAATTTTCTTTAATCAAATAACATATATGTTGTTTTGATTCTTATTCTTATCTGATGGTTTTAAAATATTTATGAACTAGTCAATTATTTAGCATTTAAAATTGTTGATTCTCATTCCAATTAAAGATACTTCGTAAGTATTACAGTTAAAGATGTTAATGCATGGATACAATTTAGTAGGATTGAGTATGATTGATTTCTCATCGTCAAATTAAAGAGGAAAGTATACATCAGCATGAAAATAGGGTTATTGCACCTTTTCTGTTTGTATATTTTTATTATATAGACAGAAACTATTTTGCTATTATATTTTCCTATTCCTTGTAAAATTATAAAATTGCAGGATTGTGATATTAGTACAATTTTGTGACATTGTATGAATGACTTTACGCCATGACTTTTATGCCATGAAAAATAATAGTGAATTGAAGGAAAAAATCACTGCCTCTTCAAATGTTATGTAGGTTTAGTTTTTTAAATGTCAAGGGTTACATGAGCCTCACTGTTTTTTCCCTCCATTGAATTGAAAATGGATTGTAAATAATCAGCTCAGGGGATAGATTTTTAATAAAATGGTGGCTTAAATTTGTAGTAGTAAGCTCAAGCAGTAAGTATGTTATTGATTTTTCAATGATAAGGTAAAAATGACCCTGAATTTGTTTACTGTCTTGTATGTAAGCACTATATTCACATTGTGAAGTATCTATTTTGTTTTAAGGTAAAGGCGATTGGCATGTCGACCTTGCTGATAGATTGCCTTCTCATCGGAAACTTAAAAGGTGCACAATTTGTAGGCAGACCGATCATCAAAGAAAGAACTGCCCACGTAGATTTGTCAACTGTCACATGTGTGGTAGTTCTGGACACAATGATTCACACTGCCCGGCTAAGAAGTGTTTGAATGTTTGTATTTGTATTACTTGTTGTGATAAATGGTTTCATAATCTGTCATTTTTGCTATTTTCAGTTTAAATAATTAAGTAAATGATATATTATTTGTTTAAAGATAATGTTTTTTACATACTAAAATAAATAACATACTACATATTATGTATTACATACTAAAATAATTAAGTAAACGATATATTATTAGTATAAAGATAATGTTTTTTACATACTATACATTGGAAAATAGGAACTACATATATAGTTAATAATAACTACATAATATAGAAAATAATAACTACATATAGGAAATACATAGGACATAGCAGGCTCACACATCTCCATCTCATCCTCAGGCAGCCCGTACCAATGTGTGATTTGTGTAGAGTGCCTCTCTCAATAAAACACATAATTGAGAAATGCCCCAAATTCCATGTACAAATGGATAAACTTAACCTAGCTAGATCGTTGAGTGAGAGCTTGAAGGACTCTAGTGAAACAGTTAGTTCACTGATTAGGTTCGTCAAAGAATGTTCTCTGCTCCCGGAACTATAAGAAAAAAAAATAAAGAAAGAAAGAAAACAAACAAAAAAAATAATAGTAGTAATAAAAAAAAAAATAAAAACAATAAATAAATAAAGAAAAAATTGGAATAAATTCACTAATTCAGAATGTGTCAACAAAAGAATAATAAATAAAAAAAAAATAAACAATAAAAAAAAAATAAATAAAAAAATAAAATAAATAAATAACAAAAATATAAGGAAAAATAAATAAATAAAAAGAAGAAAAAAGAATAAAACAAATCTGTTACTACAAATTTATTCGGTGCTAATAACCAAGAGGTTGAGCACCTACTCCAATACCCTAACCCCTACATTGGAAAATCATTATATGTAATAAAGATACTAAAGTACTCTTAAACATATTTTTTTCTTTGGACCCTAATCAGAGTAACATGACATTATTTAACTGTTGATTATTGTTTTAGTGTGGAAGAAGAAACAAAGTTTTTGTTGCCATGTGTCAAAGATGTGAAGCCGCTAGGTTCCAAACTTGTAGCGAGTGCCAACAAAGAGGTCATACAAAGGAACTTTGTCCTGATACTTGGAGAAGGTATCATGCTACAGTAAGTTTTAACAAATAATCTGCTTCATATTGAATTTATTTGTTTGTTTATTTATTTAACATCACTTTATGCTACTGTGGTTAATCAGACGATGCTACAGTGGAGTCCTAAATTTTGCCTATTCTAGGTTTAATTAGAATATGGATTTTTAACAAGTACCTGACATTAAACAGGCTTGGGACCACCTTTCTACGTCCCCTCCGAAAGACGGTATAACTAAGGATTTTTTACTCTCATTAAAAAATCCCAGGACCTGGCTGTTATGCTAGCCACCTTGCTCTAGGTGATCCCATTTTGAATTTAATTTGCCATTAAAAATTATTTATAAGTTAATCTTAAATATATAAAAGGTCGTAGCTAAAGTTTTGTTGCTACTGCCTATTGCTATGGTTTTACTTATTTAAAAGATGGGCTAAAAGCGTTGGATGCCATGAGTAATTATTTTGGATAATTAGCCAAAATTATTTAATTTGTTAAGGGATTGAAATTTGAATCCTTTCCAAATGGATGGTTTATCTACTTTACTGAGACATTGTATAATAATATAAATGGTTTATTTTATAAAGAGGTTATACATATTTAGGTCAAGGGACTATATATAATTTTTCTTGCTAAATGGCGGTCGAGCTGTCGGAGGCTTCAGGGTATGTATCTTCTTCGAGGTGTTCTCTGTGACTTCCCTAGGTAGGGCAATCCCTGCTAGAGGAGTGTATTTCTCCTTCACCCTCCTACCTTTAGTCCGGAAACTGTTCTATTTTATAACATACAAAAATTGACATGGTTGATACATATATCAATAGATTTGTTTCGAGTTGAATTTGATGAAGGCTCAAATCTTTTTATTTTGAGGTAATAGACTCTTTTGATTTAAAGTGAATTAAGTTTTTGAAGTGCTTTAATTGTTTGTTATTAAATTATAATGATAGTAAAATCTTATGTACTGATTGTAGACAGGATATTAGCTAGATAAAAGATTTTTCTATTTCTGAAAATTTTGTCTGGATGAAATGTGATTGTCTTAAAAAATAAACTCCTATTTATCGCATAGGATTATTATATGCAGCTAACTATTAATATTGAGTTATTGTTAAATTATTATAAATAATAGGAAAAAAGAAAAAGAGTATCTTATATTTCTTTATAGTACCACTTGTGACAAAAATCTGGCTGCTTGTTAGGCATCTTGATTTCTGTCCGATAAAGTACATTTAATTTCTTTATTAGCTTAATTTAGCTATGCTAAAATGGTTTAATTTTTTTTTAATTTTTTATTTGAAAGTTTGTGTTGAGTTAGTGACAACAGAATATTCTAGAATTTAAAATTTTCTACTGAAGGAATTAGTCCGGGTGGCGGTCATTAAATGAAACAACTGAATAGTTTTAACTATTTTATTGTTTGCCAACGTTTCGACCCCCATTGTGGGTCATCATCAGGGCGTCTGGTAGGTGAGTGGAAACTGACGCCCCACCAGACGCCCTGATGATGACCCACAATGGGGGTCGAAACGTTGGCAAACAATAAAATAGTTAAAACTATTCAGTTGTTTCATTTAATGACCGCCACCCGGACTAATTCCTTCAGTAATTCTCAACGGTCAACTAATTATATCCACAATGCTTAAAATTTTCTATTAAAAATATGTCTAAAATATTTTTAATCTATATTTATAAATAAAAGTACCATTTCACACAATGTTCTGGTCATAGCAGTATCTCAAAAAAGCTATGGTTTTGAAGCTGAAATGTTTTTTGGAAGTTTTTCTTACCTTCTAGATGTTTAATAAGGCTGGGTTTGGAAAAATTCATCCTCTAAGTATCTGAAAAAATCTAACCTTTTTAAAAATTGTTTTTAGAATAACTAAAAAAACTATACATGTCATAAAGAACTAACTATAACTAGTAATTATAAATGTAATAAAATTTCTAACCACACAAAAGCAAAATTATCTTAATCTGACCTGTATTAGCAAAGGAACTAAAATTATATTAACTGTATTTAAGTATATTAAGCTTTGTATCAATGTTTAATATGCAGGTTCCCTTGGAAACACCTTCAATTGTTATTGGAATTTTGAAGTGATTTTAAGCGACTGAAAAATACTTCGCTATCAGAACATAAGAAAACTTATTTCTAAAGCCTCAAAAGTCTGTGTTTTTTTTGTTTTTTTTTTCTATTTTTGCTTCTTTGTGGAATGCTTCACCCAAAAATGGGATTAATTCAGACATATATTACATACGAGTTGTGGCGATTTATAATTAGTATGTTTAAAAACTATAAGATATAACAGCCTTCTATGCCCAAGGTCCTGGATTCAAACCTGGCAGGTGGATCTTGGATTTTTAATGGGAGTTAAAAATCCTTAGTTATGTGGTCCTTCAGAGGGGATGTAAAAAGGTGGTCCTGAGCATGTGCGTTGTCAGATATTCGATAAAGATCCTTTTCCTAATTAAACCTGGATAGGAAAAATTTAGGACATCCATTGTAGCATCCTCCATTTAGTTACAGCAGCATAAAGTGACGTTAAATGGATAAGCAACAAAACTACAATGTATTTTGTTAGAATACCTACTTCTACCGGTGTGCTATTGTAAATTTAACATAATAAAATTCAAATCTGGCATTAAATAATAACTTTATTTCTTTTACGTGAAGACTAGTTACTGATTGACCCACAGCAAAGTAATATCTGTTATGTTTACTCTTACCATAAATGTAAATCTACACAAAATGAAATATTCGCTAGCAAAGCTGCAGGATACTGCTGGTATAACTATACTTACTGGCAGTGCTTTCCAACGCGGGATACTGCTTCAGGTCAAAACTAAGCTCCACACATTTCTATATTCCCAGTCTCCCTCCTGTAGATCTTGATCGGCCATCTCTTCTCGAACTCCTTCCATTCTGGGTGGTCCTCACATCCATCGGACCCCCCAATCTTCCAGATAGGACCCGAGGTATTTAAAATACTTCACTTTTCTGCCCACCTGATCACCTATGTGTAGATAGTCTTCCTCATCTCCTAGGGTCATATATTCAGTTTTTTTAAAGTCAATGTTGAGACCTGCTTCTTCATATACTTTCTGTAACTGGAAGACCACCATTTCCAAGAAAACTTTATTCTGGGCCCTCACTATCTGATCATCACTGAAGAACAGGGTAAGAAGCTTGTCAAAATCGAACTAAATCCTTAGTCTCGACTTCGTCTCATCAATTGCTTCACTACCTCAGCCAAGTATATCTTTAAAATTCTTGGAGACAGGCAACACTCTTGCTTCAACCTTTTGGTTCCAGAAAATGGTTCAGAGAGGCAGTTTCCCATCTTCACTCTGTAAAGATCGCTTCCATGCAAGTGTTGAATCCTTTTAGTTATGAACTCATTAACACCCGCTTTTCTTAGTGCTGGCCATATAAAATTAGTAAAAATTATAACTATAAAATAATAATAAAAGTATAACTATAAAATTAATAAAAACTTGAAAATACTGTATTTCCTTGTGGAAATAACTCATAAAACAGTACACTACGATAATCCCACTGTATTTAGAGCAAAATCTCTTTGGGATTTCGGACTTCGGCAGCTCGTGAGCAGTTGTCTGCACTCTCCAGCACACTTAATGAACTGTTGCTTTGAAAAATTGATGAAAAAATCAATAATCTTTTAATGGTCAATGATATGACAATGTTCCTAGATGATCCTCTTTTCATCACCTGTCACTATTGTTTGAGTAATAATGTAGTCGCTTTTGTCACAGTTGAGAAGACAGTTGCAGATTGATGTTCAGTTGGCCATGTTTGTCTCACTCAGTTTGTGTAGCACCCAAAATCAAGGCAGGATACCTACCAGGGCTGTTTTAAATGACTATACAGATCCAGAAGCTACTTTGCCTGTCTTCGTACTTTCGCTTGCTTGTAGAGACTGATCAGTTGAGTTATGGAATGAAGCCAAACACAAGAGTCTGACCTTTCCAATCATTATTGCCACATAAAGCAAAGAGAACTGGAGATATTCGCACTACTAATAAAAACCGAACTAACTTATGGATACACACAATACTAACATTAAAAAAAATTTATTTTAGACTAAGGGTGAGCTTGTCGTGAAGGAAGTAGCTGTAAATGAAAGACTGATGTGCTGCAACTGTGCCCAGAGTGGCCACCTCTTTGAGAACTGTCCCAAGTTATACTGGTCTGTTTATCCCCCTACATCATGTCTTATTAAGAAATCAGAAGAACTTGTACAAACATCTCCGACTGGTACGTATCAAGTTTCTTGTAATACTATAATTTTAGGATAATATGGAAACACTGTGTTAGCTAAATCAAGAGTTGATGGAATATGAGATTTAACCTTACTCCTGTCCTGCAAATTACTAATTCTGAGTTAATTTCATCTTGTAGTATAAATAATCCCATGACCATTTTATTGTGTGGAATCCTGATTTTAAAACATATGTTAATCATCAAACAAATAGGGTCAAATAATGGATACATTAAAGATGTTTTATAACTGAAGTTTTACAGTGTTCTGATCTGAAATGTTCTATTGACTACTGATATATTATTCTATTACTGAATTTCTAATGAAATATTAACAGCATCTATTTAATTTACTTCTAACTTATTAATTTATAGGTAAGAGGTTCCGAGAAACAGAAGATACAGTTGATTTTGTGAGGACACCAAAAAAACGAAGATCGAATAATAATTATCCTGATAGAACTCCAAACGGGCCAAACTGGGCTCGTTCTTTTAACAGATCGGCTCAGTACAGTGATCCAACCCCTGCTTCATTTGATCGGAATTATACTCCATTTGGTCGGAATTCTGCTCCATTTAACCGAAATCCTTCTCCCTTTGTCAGAAATCCCCCATCATTTAATAGAACTTCTACTCCCTTTAATCAAAGATCTACTCCATACAATCAAAGATCTACTCCATTCCATCAGGAGTCTACTCAGTTTCATCAGAGATCCACTCCATTTAATCAAACTTCAACTCCGTTTAATCAGAAATCTACTCCATTCAATCAACCTTCAACATCGTCCAAGCATTCCAACTCTGTGACACCAAAGAAAAACAAAAAAATGAGATATTTCCAAAACAATTCTTTCAATAATACCATAAACCATTCTCATAATCAAACGAAGAGTCCCAACATGAAAAAAAAGAAAAAGAAAAAAAAGAACGCTCCCAAATAAAATTTGTATTGTTAAATCTACATGTATATATTTGTTATTAAATATTTGACTATAAAAATCTATATTTAACTATGGAAGTTCTTTGCTATTTTATTATATAATAATTAGGGGATATTTATTAAAATATTTGAAACCTCTGGTGTGATTTTAGTTTAGTTTCAGGTTGATCCTCTGTTTTTCAAGTGAATTATTTTTATTTTATACCTTGGAGAGTAGTGTTAGAATATTAAGATCATTGGCAAAGGTCTAATGTTCCTCTAATTTTTAATAATTTTACTATGTCTTTGAGCGAATGAATTAATAGAATAGAATCAGATCTGTATGAATGAGAGATGAACTGATGGAAATTTCAGCTAACTGATTCATGAATTTGTTTTTATTATGTAAAATTATCAAATTGTAAATATTGTGTTATTAGATTTTATTTTTTAGTTGTACAAAGAGAGTAATAATATTCATGTATAGAGATTAGATAGAATACATATTTTCTTTGTTTTTCAATGTTCTGTTTTATTCCTTTATTTATCATCCTAAAGGTTCAAATGATTTATAAAATAATTGATAAAAGTCAGAGTTCATTAATTAATACTTGAAATTATTAATTAAAAATTACTGCCACACAACTGAAGGTAGGGAAGCTTTGTATTCATACTGGAAATGAAAATTTCTGATCACCATTTTTAGACATGAAATAATTTGAGAATGGTCTTCAATTTATTATTTTTTTTATATATTCAAAATTAAATGCTGTGTTTAACTTTTTTCTATGCCCAGTTTTATGATTATGATACTATTTTTTTATTTCACTTACTTATAAATGAAAGATAGGGTAAGGGCTAACAAATATATGAATAATAATAGGTTTTTAAGAAAGCTAATTCCAAATTTAATATTAGATTTTTGATAGTGCACACGCACTGTTATGGTTAATGATTTTTTTCTATAATGATTCCACTCCTTTGATATCTAACTTTAATAAATCTTTAGCATATTGAAAAATAAAGTCATTTACTAAAAATATATATGACTAGTATTTTAAGACGTTTGTAATGGATAATCAAAGTTAAGCATTGTCTAGCATGGAAAGTACTTAGATCAGTGACCACATCTTAGGGAAAGCCATAGAATCTCATGCTGATCATCCCTCTCCCTAAGCCTACCGGAGGCAACTCACAAACACCAGACGCTGGAATAATGACAACCCTGTGTATCATGGTTGTGAATTACATTGTGGTTTTGCAAGAATATAACATTGCTGCCCTGAAGGTTGATCCACAGTCAGTTATGGGGGAAGAAATATAGGTCCTCCTGTGCCTGATGAATCCAAACAACCATTATATGAGGATGAGGGCCCATCTGTAACTTTCCTTGAACCTGAGAGTCATAGGGAATGAGACTGCCATATTGGTCTCTAAGGGACTATGTACAAAGGAGCTAGGGGTAGTATTCTTTCATAGCATGGTTTGTAGCAACATGAGGTTGGGCTACCCCTTCCTGGATGTCAGTGCTCTTGTAAGCAAAAATATTTTGGTAAGACCACTTTGCTTGGTCAAAGATCTCTCTATGGAGTATAGAGTAAAAAAAAAAAAAAAATAATAAAAAAAATATATATATATATATATATATATATATATATATATATATATATATATATATATATATATGTATATATACACTACTCCACAAAAAAAATGGCACACTTAATTAAGATAATTTTTTTTGTTTATTTCAAAAAACGATGTTTTTTTTTATTACTATTAACAATTATTGAGGAGGAGTTTATGAAATAGAAACCTCTGTTTACTTAATGTTCACGAAAACATTGATCGACCTATGGTATGATCAATAATGTAAACAAAAACATGAACTAAGGTAATAATCACTTTACAAATAACAGTTTTTATTGTGATTTCTTGGCTACAATATTAAATAAGGTTCAAATTTGCTTAAAACTTGTTAATTTCAATCATCATTAATCCTTAAAATGGTAATAACCGCCGAACAAGAGGCCAGTGCCGTTACTTTAGCCGAAAATGGCTAAAGTCAGAAAAACCCTGCCCGGGTATTAGGATTACCTGAAATCACTGTGTGTAGAGCAATCCAATGTTTCCTTGACGCAAGCCAGGTTCAGTTTGCCCAAGAATGACACAGCCACTAGATGATCGGTTCATTTTAATACATACTACTGCTTCTGAGACTGCTCAAACACTCTGGATGGTTCATGATGTCTCAATTAGTGCCGAAACTGTCAGAAGACTTGATGAAATGACTTACATACCAGGAGGGTAGCCACAGGTCCACAGCTCACTGTAAATCTGCCTGTTTAGAGTTTGCTTGATAGGACATATTGTGGAATGAAAATTAATGGAGGAATGTGCTTTTTTTTACGATGAATCATGTTTTTCACTTTAGTCTCCAGATGGATGTGCTAGACTTTACAGAAGGTCAGGTAAGGAATATTCTGAATGTAGCATTGCTGGGAGAGTGAAATTTAGAGGTGGTTCAATGATGGTGTGGGGGAAGCGAAAATTGATCTCCATGTCTTCAACAGACCTTCCCTAAATGCATATTTGTACATAACAGGGATCCTTGAACAATTGTGTTATACATTTTGCTCTATTTATTGGAGAAAATTTTATTTTTATGCATGAAAATGCTCGACCACACACTGCAAACTGTGTTTAGTAATATCTTAATGATACATGAATTTAAACTTAAAGATGGGCAGCACATAGCCCGTGTGAGAAGAAGAAGTAACCCTCTTGAAAACTTACAGGAGCTAAGAACTGTAATAGAAGCATGAGAGGAAATATCGCAAGATGTTGTCGCAAACCTTATTAGAAGTATGCCTAAAAGGCTCCAGGCAGTAATTCAAGTAAGCGGAAGCAATACCTGTTATTGAAAGATAATTTAACAGAGAAAAACAGTTTTTTTTTTTTTGTAATTTAGAATTTCGTAATTTTCTATTTTTTCCAAATAAATCTTTATTTTTTGTTTCTTAACCTTAATTTTACCTCTAAATCATCCCAAAAGAATACTATTCTATAAAAATTTTGATGTAATACACATTAATTTCAAAGTTAAAAAAATAAAATGATTCTTCTAGGTGTGCCACTTTCTTCATGGAGCAGTTCAGATAAACATGTATGTTGACACTGTGAGGTCTTAGGCTCCCCAGAGACCACTCCGCATTCACAATGCTTAGTCATAGGGAGGAGTCATAATTTTTATTGCCTATTTTTGTAAATCACTACCATTAAATTGACAGGGCTCACATACCCTCAGGGTGAATCCCCTTTTAATTACATGCTTGAAAAAGTATGCATAGGATTCAAACTTTGGCTTAGTAATTTATCTCGCTAGAGCAAAGGCCATAGGATCCCCTTCAATACTTGTATATATACATTAAGTATAAATTTGAGAGAATAATTGTTTTATACAAAATTCAAACTTGTCACACAGAACTTTTTTTTTTTTTAAATGTACTATGGCTCCTTAATAAAACAAAATCAAAACATTAGTTGTTTAGCTGACATAAACATTACCATCACTTTGACAATTGTACTTAACGATTCATTAAATAATTTTGATTTTTTGGATTCTGGAAGGACTCTTTTATTTTAAGGCTCCAGTAGTAATCAGCTTGCTAAAAGGAGGGATTCAATTTTCAAGATATGGTTTCAACTCATCCTCATGATGTCCTGTCCAAATACTTAAGACTTTCTGGAAGATTAGGGCGAGGTAATTCAGTAGAATATAGGGCTGTTATTCAGGCTGAGTATGTATCAGTAATAATACAGTGCCTTGACTTGATTTTAATTCCTTTGGAAAGTGATTAAAAACCACATAATTATTTTTCTATGATGAGGGTACACCAAAAGACAAAAAGCATAACAAAGTTTGTGTGATAATATGTTGTTTTGAACTAATATCATCTCTGACATATGTCATCAATATAAATTAATAAGGAGGAAATCATTCAATAATACTAACAGGACTGAAAGTATGCTTTATCAACCCTGGTTTCCATATCCTGGATTATTGAAACAGTCATGATATGCATTAAAAGGAAATTGAATCCATTAATTTTTCATGATGGATGACAATTCAGATATGATTACACAGAGAATTGTTAGAGAATGCAAACATGTTAAAATTACAGTGAATTCATGGAGATTAAATACTTAAAAGGAATAAAATAATCAAATGGATTATAAATTTTTGAAATAATTCAGTTTTGGCTAGTAAATAAGGAAGAGCTAATCAAGTATAGATTTATCCTTCATTGAATTTAATAAAAATTAGCAAACAGAATAAATCATATCAAATAATTAGTTCCCTTTGTTTACCCTTCATTCTATTGAAATACCAATAGGTCATTTTAATTTTTTATTTTTTATTAAGAAGTTAAGGATCCTATGCCCTGCTCTTAAGTTTAAAGTCATCAATTTTAATTCGCTAAAGCCAAGTGGCTTTGGGCTGAAGAAAACATAGAATCTTCGGAACATCCACAGTAATAAATTACAATGACCTTTTAGCAACTGAGTTGAATATCAAATCATAAAAACAAACCATTTTAAATAATTTTATTGAGGTAAAGTAGAAGGATAATTAATTAATCATTAAAAATAATGTGAAGACAATAAAAAAAAAAAAAAAAAGAAATATATATCACTGTCCAAAAAAACATGTATTAAATGATTATCCAAAGAGTAATTACTACTACAAAATACCAAGGGTTCTTTCCATTACAACATGAGGAATCAAACGTTTTTCTTCAAAATCTGAATGGTTAAGGAAATCAGTAAAATCAATGAAATCATCACTGTTTTTGATAGTGGCATAAGATAAATCTGAGCTTGGTAGAAAAGGGAGCCTTCCAACTTGTCTGGTTGCCCGAAGTTCAGCCATAACTTTTAAGGGAGCATGTAAACCTTGATTATTCCGGAGCATTCCTAAGTTGAGCTTTTCCTCCCTGAGAGAGAACTGGAAAACAAATTTAATAAATAGGCAATAATTCCTTTTTTTATTGAAGGAAACGGATTAAGAATGTACTTACATTTCTTTCAGACAGTTCTAATGGATGTACTGCAGTTACATTCTCCTTGACTTTTTTTATTCTGAAATTAAAACAAAATGATGATGGTGTGTTATATCACATTTAACAACCAAAATAATTGTTGTCCTTAACTACTTACCCAAAACCAAAGGTGTCATGAACTTCAAATGGTCCTGAAACAAGTCCAAGTTCCTTCTGCCCATCAAAAGGACCTTTCACGGAAGGTAGTCCAAAACTCTAATAAAAAAAAATAAATAAAAAATTGTTGTTTCAAAGATTTTATCAACACTTAAGAAACGGAGGACAATTACTTACCATTTTGATTATACTATGACCAAGCAACCTTTTTGAATACAAGGCATGGAAGGTTACACTTCTGTTGTTACAGTGTTGACAATATCTCGTACTTAAAAAAAAAAAAAAAAGAAGGTACTTGCACTAGTTTAAAAAAGGTAATAATAAAAGTGCAAAGTATTTAAATAATTGTTACATAAAATGATTATGTCTAAGCCTTGGTAGGGAATTCGAATTTTTCACATAACAAACTTATGATTGTCTCATAAACTACTACAATGATAAAGCGACTTTCAGAAAAATGTAATTATTTAAATGACATTGTTAGATTAACCAATGATTTGTAAAATTAAACACTGATACTGTTCCATTAAAAAGTGACTAACTTAAAATTGAAACAGGAAGAGCGTAGCAGGATTTTAACTAGGAGCAAGAGGATTGAAAATATAAGTTAATTCTTTCAAACAATACATACAATCATAAAAATTTGAAAGTTAAATGGGTGCTTGCAATTAAAAACTGTCCCTAATCTTACCTTTTGTCTTAATACCTAATTTTTTTTTTTTTTTTTTTTTATAATTTTTTAAGAAGGAGGAGATGTTTCGGGTGGCGGGTCATAAAAGATTACAAAATAGCAAAAACTATTATTAAATAACATTTTAACATATGTTGTAGGTCTTTATAAGAGCTTCTTTCAGCAAAGTATGGAAGCTGAATCAGGATTCAGTTCATTACCTCATAGTTAATTTTTAACACACCATCAACTATTTAATCTTTAATTATTTTATTATTCCAAAAATTGTTAGGGCAGTGTTAAGGCAATATGGAATTAACAGGTAATACAACTTAAGTTGAGGCAACATATGCAACTAACATGAAAAGAAATTTTTATCAGTAGAGAGAGGCATTTAACTTAACCAGATGAACCTTTATATACTTTTAAACATTTATCATAAAGGAGTAACATGAACATTTAACTTTCTAGTAACATGAACATTTTTGCTGAATTCTTGGACTATTCTGAATCCTTCATGGTATAAACTAAATGCAACTAAATGGTTGTTTAAAATTAATAAGATGTATAAGAAAGTTTCTTTCATAATATATCAGAAATATCTTTTATATATTGCAGATGTTGAGGGAATTACATTTAACTTTATTTTCAGCTAGGGTGTTGCGGTGAAGATTTGCTGTTTAAAAAAAAGCAAGTGTATAAATTTACTAGTGAAAATCCCTACAAACTTAGCTCCTTTAATATAAATAATCAAACATTCATACAGGTTCTTTCTTTAAGATTTTGTTGTATGAAAGCAATTATAATTGTCATACTCATAGATAAAAATCTTTAACTGCTAACCTTCATTTGCAATTGTGAGAAATCATAATGGTAAAACACTAATTCAAGAGTTACAAACGTACATATGTATAATTTAAAATTTTTATTTTACAGGACAAATGATCAAAACTTTCCACATACTACAAAAATAATTTATATTACATTACTAGGTCTTTAGGACATATGGATCCACCAAACCATCCAATTCTTCCCACATTCAATCCTTGCAATCCCAAATCCTCCGAAAGATACTAAATGCCCATTACTTTGTTGCCAACAAAATAATTCATAAAGACCTAAATATCCCATTAGTCGCAGATCTAGCCCGAACTAAATATTCCTCCTTTTATTCCAAATTACCCGTCCACTCCAACCGCAAACTATCATTACCAACTATTCCTGATAATCCCCCCAGGCAGATGAAGACATGGCCTCACGACCTACTACATTAAATAATCACTGAAGTGCTACCACTGGGTAGTTTCTTCACATGCCTGTATCATGCCCAATTGATCTATAACACATTTACTTAATGTATTTTATTGTATAATACAGTTGTAAATTTCTTTTAAATAAAAAAATAAATAAAAAATTTATTAGCAACTGGTTTTCTTAGATGAAATTATCTTCTATGTTTTATTATTTTATTTATAGTAATTTACAACTGTATTTAAGAACACAATGAGTAAATATGTAGAATGAAAAAAAAAAAATGACATAAAATGTCTTGAGAACGAACTACCCAATAGCAGCACTTCATGAACTATTTCAAGGCAGTAGATCTCGAAGCCAACTTCTTTTCAGTCGCCTCGGAGGGTTATCTAAGGAAGATAAATTATCGGATTTGTTCAACTGGAGTAAGGGTAATGTTATTAAAGGATAGGTACTGGGGGGGCAGGAAGTCATCAGTTTGCGACAAAGGGTAAAGGTGATTTGTTGGGATTTATTTTAATCCTCCAATTTTGACACCATTCTTCAATGGTTTGGGATGCAGTAGTTGGATCATTATGGACGGATAAGACACACGTGTAATCAGCATAAGTATTGAGGACAGTGCGAGGATGGAGTGACTCTCAGCAGTATAAAGGGAGTAGAGGATTGGATCTAAGATACTACCTTGAGGCACTCAAGCAGATTGAGAAAATATGGATGAGTAGGAGAAGTTATGGTTTACCTTAAAGGTTCTACCAGTAAGGTAGGCAGTACATTCCGCGCTCCAATGTTGAGGACACTACATTCATCATGCGGTGACATTGCTGTATTGTAGACTGGGATGTTCGAAATCCATACTGGTGGTCAGGGATAAAGTGATTCATTTCTAGGATAGGATAAAGGCGTTTTAGAAGGAGTTTTTCAAGGGAGATACGATGATAGGATAACGGATATTCAGGAGGCTTATTGGGTTTTTGTATCATTTTTATTATGGAAAGTTTGCAAGAAGTAGGAAAATATGTGGATCTGAGAGTGGCATTGTATATATAGGTAAGGAAAAGTACGGCTTTTCGAAGAAGTTGTTTTAGGATGTGAAGTGTGATAAGATCATGGCCGGAGGATTTTTTGGAGGGTAATTTTTTAATTATGTTTATGACTTCAGATATCTTCCTATGTTATTTAAATTTATGCTCACTAAACTAAAGAATCTGCATGTTTAAAATTTAATGCCTTCTCACGTATAGATATGAAATAATTTATAAAGAATATGAAAACAACAGAAATTTCTTTATCTCAAATCATTTTAGCATTAATCCCTTTGCATAAAAATTATTGTATGAACACTTACGATAGACATTTAATAATGACACCAACAATTTCAGTTTTATTTTCACACAGAGAATTTCATAAGTATGAGTATATATGAAAATATTAGGAAAAGTGTAAAGGATATAGAGGATAATATATTTAATAAATTAAAAATAAGCATTTTATTACAAATAAAGTGAGGTAAAATCACATCTTGGACAAGGTTCTGATTCCTAGAATATAAAAACATTTCTCCATCACTTCTGCGGTAGCTTCACACAACATGAGTCTGTTCATATGAACTTTGAGTATTTCCCCTAAAAAAAAGTATACATGTAAATAATGCTAATTTGTCACTTAAATATCATTATATTTATATTATATAGTTAATGGTTTTTGATGTCATATAAATAAATGATATATATCCTCAATAGGGGAGCACTAGTGGGTAGAGCACTTGTCTACTGTTCTCCGGGTTTATCCTCAATATATTTAACACGTTCACGACGGCAATGATTTGTCTGCTCTTTGAGGCGGCACACAAATTTATGATGGGTTCATCGATTACTGCACATTAAGGTTTATACAAAAACCGACATTTTAGAAAACTGGTTTAGAATTTTTATAAAAAAAATTTTTACTTGAATATTCTGTAATTTGAACAAAAAATTTAGAGTGATTAAAAGCAGTTTTTGACTGAAATTATTTACTGTTCAATTTTATTGAGAGTAAAAATTGTTTATGCAATTTAGTATAACAAAGAAATAATAGTTGACCAGGATTAAATAACTTTAAAAACAATTATTCCTTGTTTATGCATAATTTTCACTATAAAGATGTAAATATTTTTATAATAGTGACAGGAGTTATTCAGAAAAGTGAATAAATAAAAAGAATATATTTTCGTAATAACCATATTAATTTTTTTTTAAAACAATGTTATTAGATACAGATGGATACTTATTAAAAACAATTAGAAAAGATATAACTGTGTATTATATGATGTAAATTATAATCAAAGCCGAAGGATGAGAGGAAATAAAGTTTATGCATACGTACTTATTAAAATTAATTTTACTTTTAAAGACAATTAAGCAAAGGACCGAGTATTTTCTATCCAGGGAAATTTTAATACAAATTTAAAAATTCTATTTATTTTTTTGTTTAATGAAATATGATTTCAGAAAACAGAGGACGTCTATTGATTTGCAATTTAGCTGTGTCCTTAGATTATTCACAAAATTCCCCAAAATAGAAAATACCCTCTCACTTGCAACCTAACTAGGCTTAATCGTTTTTAAAGCCTGATTTTAAAAATTTATATTTTTATAATATTAAAATATGTTACCTACTAACATTTTGTATTTTCTACTAAAAAACCGGTTTTCGTATTCCATAATTTTCTACAAAAAACCGGTTTTGAAAACCGACAAACCCTACTGCCTATTCAGACCTGTATATGAGTTTTAAATTTGCTAAATATTTAACAAAGAGAAAATAACTATACAGCCAATATAGCAATTGCTGATAAAATGGCTATTAATTCTATATCCGTTTCTTTTTATTATTTTTGCAACACAAGTTTATGACTTTTATTTCTTGCTTACAACTTTTTTGCCTCTTGATTATCAATTGGAAACATACATCTTTATTCTAGATTACTAGAAAGTAAGGAAATAATACATACCTGTTTTTCCATTTTTCTCTATACAATAACAAGAATCATAAAATTCAGTAAAGGTAGTGGATAGTTCATAAAGATAATCACACAATGTGTGCAAATAAAGATCCTTAGTGATTTTGATTAAAATATCGTTGAACCTCAGTATCATCTGCAACAGTTACGAAAACATATTTTAAAATGGGCTTCATACTGAAGAATAAATAAGACAGTAATTTTAAAAATTTCACCTTCACTAGCTTCCATTCTTTCTCATGTTCAACAGCTACTAATTGTGTCTTAGCAGCTTCTTTAATTTCGGCCGATGAAATGTTAGCATTACGAGCGATAGACCTGATTCTAGTGAGTGCATACAATAAATACACTGCGGTATTGCCTTTGTCTTCCAACATCTGTCAAAGGAAATAAAAATTAAATAGGTCAAAGATCAGTATAAAAATTTTGGTAAATTATTACTTTAAATTTCAACTTATTAAGCTGACAACCTAAAATATTTTATCAATAGATAATATTAAAAAAAAAAAAAAATCATATAGAGCATTAAATAGTACATGGGTGGGAAAACAAGAATTTTGACAAAGCTCACGTACTTTAATTTTATTCACGTGTAATGTACTTTTTTACTTTACTATATATAGTAAGAGAAAGTATTGCGATCGTGAAAATTTTTTAATTTCAGTTTTCAATGGAAATACACGTTTTAGAGTCCCCTAAGTCCAAATAACCAAGTCCCGCAAAAAGGTGTGTGTGGTAACTCCCGGGCAGAAACGAAAAGTCCTATGATAGTGAAATTTCATATTTAAGACAACTATACGCCCGAGACGTTACGAAATCTTTTTCCTCAAAATCGGCTAACCAGAAGAACTACTTTATAACATGCATATTGCACCCTTTTATGATTTTCTCAAAAACGGTTCCGACGATTTTGATTAAACTCGCTATATCGATGTAAAATTTAATAGACTTTAATATCATGCAGGTTTCATTCTGATTAAAATAGTCTGACAGGGCTTAAATGCCGATATTTTAAAATTTCTTGTTCTAAAGTACCTTTAATTTTGTTGATTTTATAAAAATAACTATATTACCTTGTTACCACTGATGAAAAAGAGGCAAATATATAAATTGAATGAATTCGATACTCAACTAAAGGAAAAAACTGAAATAATATTTTTTTAATGCCATTTTTTGTTTTTGAACATAAGAACAGTAATATACAAGTGTAATATACCGTTGGAAAGCTAAAGATTTAGAATAAAATATTACCTAATACACAAGCTTGTAAAATTTAATAAAGAGTTATGGAAAACCAATAAAACTATTTATTTATTTAGTTATTTAACGTCACTTTATGCTAATATGGCTAATTGGACGATGCTACAGCGGGAGTCCTAAATTTTGCCTATCCAGGTTTTATTAGAATAGGGATCTTTAACGAGTACCTGACATCGCACAGGCTCGGGACCACCTTTTAACGTCCCCTCCGAAGGATGGCGTAACTAAGGATTTTTTACTCCCATTAAAAAATCCTAGGACCACCTGCGGATTTGAACCCGTGACCTTTGGCATGGGAGTCTGTTACGCTAGCCACCCAGCTACAAGTGATCCCGAACCAATAAAACTAACTGATTATTTTAGATGATATTTTAATAAAACACATGTTTCTATAGAAATTCAATTTCATTAATTCTTTAATAGTTTCATTAATTTTTATCTCTAACTGTATTTGAAAATTCTTTAATCGATTTTTAAAACGGAGGTAAGTGAAAGTCGTGTGTTGTCCGCACCAGATTTGTGTTTGCAGGTAATATTACTATTATCAAAAGCTAGCTATTATTGTTTATTGGTCTGGAATGTCAGCAATGAAATTAATTAAAGCACGGATACAAAGATGGTAAGAATAATAATTGAAAATTTTCAAATTTGATTTTTCACCAGAAATACATATTTTAAGATCCTCCAAATTTTAGGAGTCCAAATTACAAAGTCTTGCGAAATGGTCTCCGTATGTGTGTAAGTTGTAAGTCGAGCTAGAAAAAGATAATTTGTATAAATCTGAATTTTCATATTTTAGAAGAGTTTATGCTTTAGATGCTACAGCAATGTTTTCAACAAAATAGGTGAAACAGAAGAGCCACTTTATACCATGCATTTTACACTTTTTTTTACGATATTCTAAAAACCGGCTCAAACAATTTTTATTAAACTCGCTATAACCAGTAAACTTTAATATTATATAGATTTCATTCTGATTGAAATAGTCCGGGAGGAATTAAATGCCGATATTTTAAATTTTCTTCCACTAAAGTATCTTGTATTTTGTATATTCAAAAACAAAATTGACCATATCATCTTGTTAGTATTGATAAAAAAATATAAATATACATTTTGAACCAATTTAATAACTAACTAATTGATGAAGGAGGTAATCGAAAGTTGTGTGTAGCGCACACCAGATTTTTTTTTACTTCATAGTCTTGTGGATGTAGCACTAGTCTACTATTTTCTGGGTCCCTGGTTTGAACCCTGGCTGAGGCAGAATTTTATATTTATTATTATTTTATTAATAGTAATATTTTATTAATTATTCTGTTATTTCCACTATCCCTCCAGTATGGAGACCTTCCTGGGGCATACCCAGCTTCTATAAAGTGGGTACCCAAAATTGGGGAAAAAAACAGGTGGCTGAGCGTGATCTAGGCCTAATCATCTCCTTAGAGGGCAGTTGGCCGTGAAACAGTACGAATCTCTATATGTACTGAGCCTGAGGCCCTTCATGGGTTGAAGAGGTACAAGTTTTTTTTTTTTTTTAATTATTAGTCTGATTCATTTTTTTTTTTTTAAATACTTAGCTTTCTAGACTGTTTAATTTTATCATAACAAAGACTTAAAAAAAAAAATCTTATTTTTTCTATTTCAACTGGTATCCTACCCATCTTCAAAAGTATAATCTACAATTTTAAGAGGTTGGGTTCAAAATTTTATTTCATCGATTTTGTTTGTTCCTCAAAATAATAAAACATCACAAAAATATCTGCTAACACAAAAACTAAAAAACAAACCCTTATCAAAAAACACTAACCTTATCAAATGAAAACACATAATCATTAATACGGTTTTTACTAAGGTCAGCGTATTTAATACATCCATAAGCAACAGCTTTTTTTGCTTTTTCAAACTCTTCTTCTGTGAGAACTTTGTCCCTGTTCCTTTCCTTGAGAGCTGCTTCAGCCCGCTGTACACCTGAGAAAATATTGTATATAAAGTTAAATCAAAATACTATCATAAATGTACGCTATGACTATGAAAAATTTAAAATAAAATGAACAAAGCTTTAAAATTAATCAGTTAATTATACCTTCTTCGAGAAGATCAGTGAGACGTATTGATTCCCCAGAACGAGTTTTGAATTTCTTCTTGTCCTCTCCAAGGACTACACCGAAAGCCACAAAATCAAGCCTTACTTTATTAGGGTCAACTATTCCTGCTCGCTCAGCACAACTAAAAAGCACTCTGAAGTGTGTTGCCTATGGAAATCAGTAAAATAATTAACAATGGTATGAATATATTTGTATACTTAAATATATCCTATATTGTAAATGTAAATATATGTTAAATACTGAAACAAACCTGTCCTGCGTCAACGACATAAACAATCCAATCTACTTTTTCTTCCTGAACTCTTTGCTTAATGCAAGCCATATCAGATGTGTCATAGGTATAACCACCATCTGACTTGACTATTGTAAATGGGATTTGTCCTTTTTCCAGACCAAACAAAACTAATCTACCTCCGTCGTCTTCCAATAAACCTTTTGTTTAAAATGCCATAGTTAAAATTAATATAAAAAAAATAATAAATTTAAAATATAAATTTTATATCCTTAACTAATACAGGTAAAGATGAAATTGTAAAAAAGAAAAAAAAAAAAAAAAAGATGAGCTGTAATTATTTTATGTACTAATGCAGTGGTTCCCGACTACTGGTCTGCAGATGAAGTCACTGAAGAATAATTTTAAATTACCTGGACGTAAAATATTTGTGAAGATTTGGTTTAATAAGAATCAGACATGCTCTATGCAGACAAATTCAACATTCTAACTGATATAATTAACAGGACCTATGATATGATATAAATAACAGAATTAATGCAATGTTTTGCGGATTCCTAGAGCAGGGTTCTTTCTTTTTTTTTCATTTTGATTACCCTACTTGGCTATTTCTATCATACTCAGTTTTGGTAGCAGTGGTATTTTTATTTTATTTTACATCATTCACCAACAGGCCAAGGGCCAATTACAGGCGGTAAATTAAAAAAAAAAGAAAAAAAAAAAAAAAAAGAAAATCACATTACACTATATTAATTAAAATAATGATAATAATCAAAATTAAAACTAAATGGTAATGTACTACGTTAATATACATATTTATATTTATATATTAATATATATATATATATATATATATATATATATATATATACCTAACAAATATAATAATATTAAAAAAGAAATTAAACGCTAAACAATTTATCATAAATATACTCCTATAAAATTAATTATATTAAGAAAAAAAACAATAAAAGAAAAAAACAAAAAGAAAAATACAGAAGGGAATATAAAAGAGAAAAATAAAATTAAAAAAAAAAAATAAATAAAAATCATCCCCAGCTCTGAGTCATTTAAATTTAAAGATAAGAACAAAAAAAAAAATGTACACAATTTCGCAATAATATTTTTATATATATATACATATCCACATATATGTCACTCATAGTAGATAATATAAAATTATTTTATTTTATTATATTAATGTTATCAAAGAATTTCAAATTTTTTGAAAATATATAATTATTAAATGACTGAAAAATGGTTGCCTAAGATTTGTCCTATTTGAGTCATCGAAAAACTGAAATTAAGCTCAAGTATGTTACCTAAAGAATCCTAAAGTCTTGTAACATACTGAGCTGGGCTTCTACAGCAGGATTTATTTAGTGTAAAATAAAAATCGCCTATTAGCCTACTATGGTACCCTTCCTATCCTGAAGTCAAGTCCTCCAAGCATATTAATGTCATCAATACTGCCCTGGACCAATTGACAAGGTATCTTATAGCAGCTATTGTGCACTGTCCTTCAATGTATGCCTTACATTAAACTCGTACATCAATGTATGATTGTATGAAATTTCCCAAACAGGGTAATAGAGGTATGATGCATGAACTATGTGATACAGTAGAGTCATGAAATTTTTTTGTTGGAAACCACTGTCCTAATACATTCCATCATTCACAGAAATGAGAGGTAATGCAAAAGTTTTAAAACAAAAAAAGGAAATGAAGTTTTTTTTAGCATTCATACCTAAAACATTCTAGGTTTTCAGCTAAAATAAATTATTGAACCACTTCAGAAATTTTTTATACGATTTGTTGGAAACTGACATTTTTATGAAACATAATTAAGATTTTATCAGAAAATATTATATTGCATATTTGTTAAATTAAATTAAAACTTTAAAATATTTGCATGTAGATTTTTACCTTTTTCTTTCAATTCTTCAACGACCTTAATCATTCGACTATGGTAAAAAGATTCCCCTCTTTCAATTAATGTTATGTCGAGTTTGTCGTAGATTTGTTGAAAATCTGAAAAAAATCAAATTAGGCATTGAATAAATATATATAAAAGAAGAAGATTTTATGAACTTTAGGCACTATAGTTCTCTATGAAATCAGGAAATATTAACTCATAGTTTTGAAAATAAAAAGTTAATAAATTACTAGAATACTTAACCAAGTCTTTTTTTAGTGGATTTATAAATCTCTTACAAGGAGTGGATCCCAAATGTGTTTCACCGATTTTTATGAAAATTTTCAGGTAAAACTAACATTAAACGATTAGACTCCACAAAATATTGGGGGCCAACGCCCTCTAGGAGTCACATAAAACAATCGGAAAGATATTGTGCGAAAAACACATTGTATTTAATATCTCTGCTTCTAGTGAAGGTAGAAAAATAAGTTTGGTGTCAAATTTATCCTATTTCAAAGCAGAATTATTAAAGTAATAAGCCACTGAAATATTTAAGTTTTATGCTTGGTAATAACCCTAAAAATATAAATCATCTCGTTAAAACAGTACTTCGAATGAGATTTCTTAAAAACTGTGTTCCTCACTCCTAAAAAAGGAATTTTGATCTGAGAACAGTTATTAAGAAACCTTATTAAAAGTACTGTTTTGATATTATTTATATTTTTACTTTCACTTACCTATATATGAAATGTATAGTAAGGAAAGTATTGCGATCGTGAAAATGTTTGAATTCCAGTTTTCAACGGAAATACACGTTTTAGGGTGGGTCCCTTGAGTCCAAATAACCAAGTCCCGGAAAAAAAATCTGTGTGTGTCCATATGTGGTAACTCCCGGGTGGAAACGAAAAGTCCTATGGTGCTGAAATTTCATATTTAAGACAACTATATGCCCGAGATGTTACAGAAACTTTTTCATCAAAATCAGCTGACCAGAAGACCTACTTAATACCATGCATTTTGCACCTTTTTACGATTTTCACAAAAATGGCTCAAACGATTTGGATTAAAATCGCTATATGGATGTAAAAATTGATGGGCTTTTATATGATGTAGGTTTCATTTTTATTGAAATAGTCGGACAGGGCTTAAATACCGATATTTTAATTTTCTTCCTCTAAACTACCTTTAATTTGGTTCATTCCAAAAGATTAACTATATCATCTTAATGACATTGATAAAGGACAAATAAATATACAAGTTGGACGAATTTGATGACCAAAGAAAGGATAAAAGAGCAGAACTATTTTTTTAATGTAATTTTTTTTCATAATAAAAACAGTAATATACTGTTGGAAAGAGAAAGATTTTAGAAAAAAATATTATCTGATAAAAAAAGTTATAAAAGGTAATATAAAGTGACGAATGATGTCTTGAATTTTGATTGAATTTTTAATTGATGAAATTTTATGTCTAGTTTCACTTTAAAAAATTTCATCAAAATCGGTGGAACACATTTCGGATCCTCTCCTTGTAACAGATTTATAAATCCAGTAAAAAAAGAATTGGTTAAGTACTCTCATTAATAAATTGATTAATGAAATTGTATAATACCTTTTCGAGAAACATCACAAATCATTTTCCATGCTTTTCTGTAATTTTCATCACCTCTTTGTAGGCTTACGGTACAGTTATACGCTCGTGCTTTAAAGTCTGGTTCGGAATCAAATCTTATTTTAGATTCTTTATAAAAGGCTTGGAGGTCAGCGATTGGAGGAGATACTGTAACATAATCAGGAAATTTGTCCTAAAAGACAATAATATGAGTTTACCTTTGAACCAATCAAATATCAAGTTATATATTTTTAAAGTAGTATAAGAGCTACCTCCAAATGGGCTATGAGCATTCCAAATTGTGTTCCCCAATCTCCGATGTGATTGATCCGCAAAACGTCATGGCCAAGAAATTCAAAAAGTCTAGATATACTTTCTCCTATAATAGTTGACCTAAAAACAAACAAAAAAAATTAAATATACATATAAATGAATCCCTGTTTACCTTGTTCATGGCATGATACGTTCAGCTGGACCGATTTCGCTTATTCTTTTTTTTTTTGTGTTTGCAATTGTCAGAAGTTTCTCATGAAAGAAAAAAATCAGAAAATTGTGCAGTTATTAGAAAAGTTAATATGGTCACAAAATTAAAACAAGCATTCTATTACTTTCATCAACTTTTTTATTCTTTTAAAACTTAAAATTTTCATTATTATTCCATTAGCCAATAGTCCACCTTTGAAGCAGGACATATAGCATCAAGCTACAAACAATTGTATAATAATGGAAATTAGCAAAAAATTCTTGAAAATGGGAACTAAACCCTAAAACATCGAGAAAAGAGAAAAAAATAAGATGTAAAGGAGCTTAAAAAGAAATAAAAAAGTTTATGGCAGTTATAGAGCTTGTTTTAATTTTGTAAAATACTTAAAACTTCCTATAGTGGAATTAATAAATAATACATGGTCGTTAAATTTTCTAACGTAATATTAACCTATCTAAATATATATATCAAACTTTATCACTATTTCCCTTGGAATGGCTGGGCCAATATAGCTACAAAGATAATTTTATGTCATCTTTCAAGTATATTGAAAAAAATAAATAAATAAACTTTTATCACCATGTGCCTGATGCAAAAAAATGTTGTCAGCATTCAATTGAAACGGTATATCAATTGAAATGGATTAAACCAGCTTGGTTGCTCGGCAAATTACCAGAAAAAATGCAGCCAAACCCGTTCGTTATTACTAATCGCCGAATCCCTTAGTTATTTATCAAGGTTTTGTTTAGGTTAATATAAAATAACCACCATTGTTATACACACACACACATAATATATATATATATATATATATATATATATATATATATATAACCAAATAAACTTCTAAATCTATCACAAACAAAAGAGTACTTATGGTAAGTGCGTAATCTTCTTGGGGACAATGGCGAAAGCGACTCGGTAAACGGCGACCAGTCTCTCCCGTAACTCAACACACTACCTCCCAAGTGGTCACTAGCACTCTAAATCCCCTTTTAATAAACACAGCCCCCTTCTGTCTTAATTTAATATTAACGAAATATATATAAAGAAATTAATGAGATAAATTAGTATTTTCCATTCTTAACAAAGCCAGAAGAGAGTGTAATAAAAAAAGTTGATAGGGGAATGGCAGAGTATTTTGAAAGTGCATCAAAAAGTATTTTCAGAGTCACATGGTGGTATGAAAAATTCGCAATAAAATTCCTATATTACATCTGT
This sequence comes from Piezodorus guildinii, assembly GCA_023052935.1. NCBI lineage: Eukaryota > Metazoa > Arthropoda > Insecta > Hemiptera > Pentatomidae > Piezodorus > Piezodorus guildinii. The sequence goes on along the minus strand of CM041298.1, from coordinate 74,930,239 downwards.
TCACTATCTTTATTTTTGTAGATTCAGTGTCAAATATCTTATCTAACAAGTTCCTTATTGCCAATGGATAGTGATATTCGTAGTTGAGACGGAACAACATCTGAAGTATTGAGTTTTCTGGACAAAATGCTGAGATTTCTGGAAAATAATGCAGGATTTAAGGCTTTTCTTTAAATATCCCTCTAAACTATGAACTGTTTACATTTACTGGATTATTCACATTATTACTACTGAATTATACTTATTAATCCTCTTACAATAGTAAATATTTGTTTATCTCCGTAGGATTTCGCAACTTAAAAAAATTCAGTTTTTACTAAGACCACAAAGCGTGATTTTGGTTTAATTTTAATTTACAAGATTAAACTCATGTGAAGGGTCCGAGCGGCCAGAAACATCAAGGAAGTGTGAGACCGAGGCAGTATTAGTGAGTGAACTCTGTTCAACAGTGGTTCAGAAATTCTTTCCAAGACGACGGTGTTCTGCGAGATTTGTTGGAAGAAATTCCAGAAGAACTGTTTGAGAAGTTGCAGAGAAATAATGTAATCAAATCAACAACTGATCACCACCTCAAGGTAAAAAAAATAAAAAATTTGATTCCTCACTCATAATTTTACCACCAAATGAAATTTGTGTCTTACTTTTTTATTTATAAAAATTACCAACACGTAGTAGGTAGAAATGTAATGAAAGTAATGGAGACTATTTTGATCAATAAACTCAGGAATAAATATGTTTTTTACATGGATATGTCTTATGGCTGGAGTTTTTTAAAAGTTTTATTAAAGGTAAGTGAAAGTAAAAAACAAACTTAACAATACCTGATTTAATTTCTTTTAACCTACCTAAGATGGCCAACATGCATCTGCTTTGCAATATTTGGTGCAGAAAAATCAACAATAATCCTCAAGCGTTTCTCTAAAGGAGGGGGCTGGATGCCTTCTACAATCTGCGAAGTGACGATCTTTTGACAAAATTCTTTCTTGAGCCATAAATTAATAAACCCAGCAGGAACAACCTCCACTTTTTCTAACAATGGAGTCGTAGGTATCTTGGCAGCGATTTTCTTGGCAGCTTCAACAGGTGATATCTTCACCCCTGTAAATAATTTGGTACCTTATTAAACATCCATCGACAAAAATTAATACAAATTTACAAAACAAACATAAAAGAATAAGATAGGCATTAATCACCTTTATCGTTAACTAGTTTTGTAATATAAAATAACCAAACACACCACAATGCAATAACCTTTTAATTCATCATATATATAAAAAAAACCTGTACCTTTACAACCCTTGAAGGGTCATGCCAAGATCACACTCAGCCGCCGCCGGGCTTTCCTCATTTCAGCATATCCACTGTATGGAGGCTGGGTGTGCCACAGGAGGATTCTCCATATTCTAGGGTGGGGGGCAACATATGGAGACAGATATAACAGAATAAATAATATTCTGCCACAGCTGGGATTTGAACCTGGGACCTGGAGAACAGTAGACTAGTGCTGTATCCACTAGACCACGCCGCTCCCCTGTATACCACGTGTAGAAGTATGAAACTGAAATTTCCCTAAAGATGGTGCTCACTATCAGTTTAAAGACTGTAAGACCGCTTCTGTAGCGCCATTTCCTCCCCCTAACTAACAGCTGATGAAGTTTGTCAACACACAATAAACAAGTTTCATACTCCGGAATATTTTTCTATAACCTCAAACATGTCGAGTTTTGTGCCTAAGAACTATGATTTGCTGACAGCAATGGTTTCCTGCTATCACTTGAAGAAAACTGCTGCAGAATTGCATAGAATGCTTGTCGAAACATGGGAAAGATTCAAAAAGTGGGAAAATGGGTACCACATGAACTGAATGAAAGACAGGAAGAAAATCTAAAAACCACTGGTCAAATGCTGCTCGTCAGATGTAAAAGAAAATCATTTCTTCATCGAATACTGACAAGTGATGAAAAGTGGATATATTTTCAGAATCCTAAGCATAGTAAATTATAGGTGAATCCAGACTAACCATCAACATCCACTGCAAGACCAAATCGTTTTGGAAAGAAAACAATGCTGTGCGTTTGATGGGATCAAAAAAGTATAATATATTATGAGCTACTAAAACCTGGCAAAACCGTTAACACTGATCGCTACCATCAACAAATGATCGATTTGAATCGAGCAATATGTGAAAAACAACCAGAATGTGCAAAAAGGCAACATATAAAGTCATTTTGCTTCATGATAATTCCCTTTCACACACAGCAAAACGGCCCATGGATACGATCAAGGCGTTCAATTGGGAAATACTAGACTTATTCTCCAGACTTGGCTCCATCTGATTACCATCTATTCGCATCATTGGGACATGCACTTGCTGAACAACACTTTGATTCGTTAAAATGGCTCAACAACTGGTGGTGAAAACTTGACAAGGAAATGGCTCTTCAAAGGAAGAATTTTTTTGGCATGGCATTCATAACCAGCCGAAGAGGAGGGAAAACTATAAATACCAATGGATACTATTTTGAATAAAATAATTTTTATTATTTTCAAATAACAGACGTGCAATTTTTACAAAAATTCCGGTTACATACTTCTACACCTGGTAAAAACATACATACTCATAAAAGGTATCATTTAGTGGGCATGATAAATAAAAAATATATGATGTTTGGACTAATCAACACATCTTAATTTGCCTCGTGTTGAAATAATTGTGATAAAACATGGCAATAAAAATTTTTCAGGAAATGAATTGTAACATTTTAAACCTAATCCTAGCTATACTGCCAAGCTCTTATCCATAACCATTTTACATAAGAGAACTAAAAATATGCAATTGGATGAATCCTCTTAAATTTAGGCATTGTCCTCATAAGAATGAAGAGAATCCAATGGTTCGAGTTTGATTAATTTTTGGCACACCTGTCATGGACAAAAAATGAATAAATATAATAATAAATAAACCTACCTCTATCTTTGAGAATTTTAACAACTTGATGAGCAGCGTTGAACTGATAATCGCCAAATTTAGGATTTCCAGCGACTTGCACAGTCGACATTATACCATTAATGTCAGGAAAAGCAGCTTCTAAACCAGTAGTACAAATATCACTCAATACGACTTGCAAACCTCCGATTTGAGAAGAATCATTAATATCTAGTTTTCTCTTATTACATTGCTGTTTCTGTTCTTCAATGGCCTGTGAATAAAGTTTAAGTTTGAAATATGTTCCTAGATATCCTAGATATAAATTGTTTGGATTGTGATAAGGTATACATAGGAGAAACCTCAAAAAAGATAACAACTAGAGTAAAACAGCACAGCAATAATTGCAAAAATAGTAAAAATATAAACATCACAGCATTGGCACAACACAATATTCAACTTAACCATAATTTTGATTTTGAAAAACCTAATATTTTGGAAATAGAAAAAATGGTTTTAATAGAAAAACAATAGAAACTATATACATAAACAAAAATACAATAAATTATAAAACTGATTCAAAACACCTAAGTACTCACTATGCAAATGCAATAGAAAAGTTAAAATTGTAAGATTTGCATTGTCGACCTATTTAAATAATAATTCAGTGTACCTTTACAGTAAATAGGATGACCCTAATCCATAAGGGGCCAAAGAATATGTGACGTGGGATGATTGTTGTTCTCTGTTTGTCACAATTTTATTTTTAAAGACAATTTTGACAACATTTTTAATTAAAAATGGATTTTTAACTTTAAGAAAACTCAGGTAAATAAAAAAATAATTTTTTATGTAACATTGTTATTTGAATGTTGTTAATGTTTTAAAGTTAATATATTAAATAGTGTATCTTGATGTTAATTATTAATTATTGATGCATTTTAGTGAGTCCTGATGATGGGGAAGGCCCCCGAAACGTTGACTCGTTAAAAGTTTTACAGTGATAAACTTTTTTTTGGGAAGAAATAGTTCCTAGATAAATTTTTAAATGGGTAAGAGTAGATTTCTAAACACTAACATGTAATTAAAAAAAAAAAAATCAAAATCTAGTTCAACAATTATATAAATGTGACGGAGTCACCACATAAAAAAAATTAATTAGTTTTTGAACTATAAAAAAAAAAAATTATTGATTTAATTAGACTTGAATAAGATTATTTAGTTTTTTTTTATTCTTTATTTTTTGGAGGTTTCTGGGATTTTATGCCCCCTATTTAGCCTTTAGATGAGGTGAAATAGCACCAGTCCAATTAAAATGTATATTTTATATTGTAATAAATAAAATCCCAGAAAAATTCAAGAAAAAATAAAAATTTTATTTTGACCTGATGACATCTAAGTAAAAACATTATATTAAATTAGTCTGACAGAAGACCACGGAGGCCTAAGAGAGCAAAGATGTCAGATACTCGCTACTGGACTGACACTTCTCGAGCACCCGCATTACAGTCTAGACCATGCTCTTTGTGACTTTGCACTGTTCACACATACGGAAATGAAGCTAAAAGGTAATCCTTTTTCGAAGAGCTCCTGAGGGCTTGGGACAAAAAACTTACTTCTGGATGAAACTTGGCAGAACAGGATATAGAAGTGGTTTTGAAGAATAGAGAAGTGTATTAATGTGGTGAAAATTACTATGAGAAAATTAAATTAAAAAAGCTGTATGAAAAAACTTTTGTACTACCCTTTCAATAATCCTTATTATTATTATAAGGATAAAATAAAATAAAATACTATAAAATAGGATAAAATATTATAAAATACTCTTATGTATTTTAAAACAAATTGGTGAGGACAACGCACAAATTTCACTAACCTTGGCTGTTAAAACAGTTTTAGAACTATTAAATAAATAAATAAATGTAAATAACTAAAAAGGAAAAAAAAAAACCTGTACCACTACAACCCATGAAGAGTTTTGGGCTCAGTACATGTAGAGTTTCGTACTGTTTTTACGCCAACAGCCGTGCTGTGACGTGATTCGGCCAAGATCACGCTCAGCCCCCAGGTTTTTCCCAATTTTGGGTACCCACTTTATAGAGGCTGGGTGTGCCCCAGGAGGGTCTCCATACCCCAGGATCGCCCTCCGGCTGAAATAACAGAATAAATAATATTCCGCCACAGCCAGGACTCGAACCCAGGACCCGGAGCACAGTAGACTAGCACTCTACCCACTAGACCACACCGCTCCCTAACTAAAGAGGAAAACAAAAATAAAGATTCCACAGATTTAGTATTAGAATAGACATGGAAATGAAAAAATAAAAATTTATATGCAATATGTCCATAAGGGATTGAAAAGTATGCTGTGTTATTTTAGGGACCCAATGTAGTCAGGCAGCATTGACAAAAAATAAAGCAGTTCTCTCTTGAATGAAAAAAATTTAAATTTTATATTTAGCCGCTTTTTATCAATACTAATAATAAGATGGTTACAAAATTACAAAATTAAAGGTACTTTCTAGAAAATTTAAAATATAGGCATCTAAATCCTGTAAAACTATTTAAAGTAAGAAATTTTTCAACATTGTACCAAGTTTAAGCAAAATCGTCAGATCCATTTTTGAGTAAATCATAAAAAAGTACAAAATGCATGTTATTAAGTAGCACTTTGGGCCAACTGATTTCGTTGAAAGTTGGTGTATCATCTCTGGTGTATAGTAGTATTAAATATGAAATTTCAATTTTGTATGACTTGTTTTCGTGCTAGACTTACCATACACACAGACCTTTTAGTGTGTTTATTTTCCATTACAAATTGAAATTTAAAAAATTTTTGCAATCGCTATACTTTTTCCTACTGTATATTTCATAAATGGGTTAGTGAAAGTAATATAATTAATAACTAATAAGGAGTTAAAAATTTGACTATATTTTGAATTTATACATTTAAATAAAGTCTGTCTAATAAATTAAGAAATGGTAAAGTATCAATGGAATGGAAGATTATAGAACAGATGAAAGTGTAATTGAAGGGTTAAAATAAATAAACAAAAAATAAAAATAAATAAATAATTAATTAGTATCATCACACAAGAACAAAACATAATTAAAATTGTAGATTTTAACGATAACCATGACTCACATTCTTTAGAATATCTATCCTATATTTCAACTTCTTATTTTTGACTATTAAATCATTGACTACTTGAGATCTTGACTCATAGGTTGACATAAGAGTGGAATAACTCTTTTCATTCAATAGTTTAACCCTAGATAAGAGATCTGTTAATACTTTTTCCTGAAAACCCAAAATAAAATCATAAATTTATCAAAACATTCATAAATAAGAACAATAATTATTTAATACTAAAATAAGATTTAATGGGACTAAGGGATGGAACACTAAAATAATCAGCAAGTGATGAAAAAGCATAAAATGTAAATGATTTTTAAGTTGAGATCAAGGTTTATAACACTGTTTAATATTAACAGAATATTGAAGATAATGAAAAAAAAAAAAAAAATTGAACATTTAAGACTATGTTATTGGTATACTAAGTATTGGAAAACATTTAATGATACTTTATCAGAAAACTGAATGAATAACAAATTGCAATGAACATTTTATCATCAATTGTAGAAATAAGGAAAAACAAGTTCATAATTGTATAAATTGAAAAGTACAAATAAACATTGGTTTGGTCGATTTACAGAACTAGTGATTATCAAATGTTTATGTATTTGATATAAACATATAATTCCAAAAGTTAAAAAACAGGCAGTATTTAAGGAAATGTAATTATCATAAACTAGGACTTATATAATATTACAAATATGGTATGCATATGTGCTATCACAATGAATAAACATTTATCTTAACAAATATAAACAGCTAAATAGCACATTAATAGAAAATTATGATAAAAATGCAGGAGAAATTTATCAAATTAAAAAATATTTGGAACTTTCAACAGTGTAATCTATTTTAAGAAACATCTTGTGGTACAGAAATAAATTCAAGCTCAAAATAAAAAATACCAGCTATTCGTTACTAAACAGTAAATGTTCATATATAAAGCAAACAACAATTTTCCTGAAGATATGAAAACCATTGTAGAAACATCATTAAGTAATTTAATATGTTGACTTTACCTTTTGATTAGTTTTATCGACAAGAGATTGTAATGAAACAGACATCTTTCATAATATTATAAAATACGTTATTTATAAAACATAAGTATTTTCCAAAACCTTAATATAAACAATACTATTTAAGTTTCAATTTGAATTAGAACTGGTCCTTAAATTTCACGTGTCAAATATAACAGTTATTACCTTCCTTACAGTGTTATCAACACACTAAATGTTGTTTCGTAGGAATAAAAGTTAAATGATTTACATTACTATTTAAAATATTTCTATAATTTATTAATTTGTAGTTAAAATGTTTATAAAGTAAATTAGAAATATATTGACTAATTTTAACCACTGATGAAATTTTATAATACAATGATATACCAATACCAACCTAAGGTGAAAATTAAGATTTTAAATAATAAATAAAACAAAGGGTAGGTCTTAATAATAGCCTTCAATGTGCAAGGTGGCGGGTTTAAACCCGATAGATGGGAAAAGATTTTTTTTTAAAGGAAGTAAAAAACCGTTGGTTATGCCGTCCTTCGGAGGGGGCGTAAAGTGGTCTTTACGACAGTCTGCACTGTCAGGTACTCATTATAGATTTATGTACACATTAAAACTGGATAGGAAAAATTAAGGACTCCCATTGTAGCATCATCCGATTAGCCACAGCAGCATAATGTGACGTTAAATGAATAAACATATGTATTTAAATAAATATTTAGTTCATGTAAATGGTTGTTAAATGATAAATTGCATAACCAATTGCTAAGTTAAAAAAAAAATGCTAATTCTCTAATGATGAATTAATGAAGCCAAAACCAAAATAAATAGTTTATTTGGAAGATTTTAACCGAAAAGATTTAAGTCTTCCAAGTTGAAGTATTTTAAACATTTTGGCAGTTACAAGAATTAGTCTTATTAACAATTCATCTTTTTGAATAAATAATTAGAGTAATGTATTATCAATAGGTAATTTGTCATTTTGAAGCTTATATAAAATTTACCAGAAGGAATAATATATCCTGCTTTATTTCCGAAACAAAACAATATTAATAAGCATCAAGGGAACACACCTTTAATTATTTTGTCTATATACATTTTAGAATTATTTTGGTCTTCTTGTTAGTAGTGAATACTTATAATCAGCAATTTTAACTTAACAATTGGCATCGTGTAATATAAGTTTCTGCACATATTTCTCAGTAAATTTTTATTTTAGGAAAATCTGGTTTTCAAATACTTTCAGTTAGTTCACGACCTTATTGAGTTGTTAGTATAAAAAGGTTCTTTAGAATTCCTTATAACACTTTTCAACTTCAGAAAACTAATATCTAGAACATTTGAAGAACAGTTTCAAAGTTATTTATTTTTTTTTTACTGACCTTCTTCGGGTTTCGACAAGATAGGATTTCAGCTATCTCAACAACTACGAGTACAAGAAGTGTTGATAATTTCACGTCCGATCAGTAAATACATATTATTGGTATAATATCAAAATATTTAATCATCTGAAAATTTTAATATTAACTATGAAAATGATTTAAATTAGTTTTATTTTTTTCGCAATAATTATTCTGTGTTGTAAAGGAATGTTGAATTGAGGAAATTGAAATTGAGTTTTAATTTAAGGCTTCTCTGTCTAAGTAATAACTAATAAGGAAGTGTCCATACGTACTCACTTAATATTCTCATATCCAACAACCTCCTAATCAAATTATAGAATGTTTACATTTTTCAGTATGGCTATATCTCTTCTTACTACCTTAACATCATTTAGTTGAGAACTGGTGTCTGTGCGGTTAGGTTAGGTATTCTGTCAGTCCGTTATTATATAAATAAATTGTTACAGTTTTAATTATTGTTTATTAATTTTAAATTTATTCAGTGTGCTTTTATTTTAAAATGAGAATATTTAAAAAAATAAATCATATTACAGTGCTTAGTTAATAACTTTGTTGCTACATGAAACTATTCAGGTATCACCATCATATTAAGCTCTTTAAATAATATTTTTTTAAATCAAACTTATATATGTATGATATATATATATATATATATATATATATATATATATATATTATATATTATTATATTATGTATGAAAACATATTAATATAAAATAAAAATATTAAAAAAAATATTAATTGAAAATTATGATTAATTTTGATCCAGTAATAAGGTATGAATATGCATTTTCCTTAAAGATAACTATTAAAAATATTCTTTCTACCGTATGGAATTAATTAATAATATATTTAATAAATATCTGAGATAAATGAGACTGAATATTACTTTAATCACTGTTTTGTGCTTGTTGGTAGCACTGTTATATATTAAGTCAAATTAGCGCCTGTACCACAACTGTCTCTTTATCTTGCAGTTTTTACTTTGTTCGGTTCGTGTCCGCGGAGAGTTGTTAATTTTTTTTGGAATGTGTGCTAATTGTGTTATAAATGTGAATATAATAATTTATTTAAGCTTCTTAATGACTCCGTCATTTTATTCTTTATTTTCGTTTCGAAATATTCCGTTTTTCCTGAAGAACAAGAACAGGTAGTGGGTGAACTGATAATACTGAAAGAAGAAGAAAAAAGGCCATTTTGAATCTTTCAACATGAAGGTAAGAATTTAAAATTATGCATGACAATCATTTTTTTAAAGTAACAATTTAAATAATTTACCATATTATTCTCTAAATAAATATTAAAAATATTAATGACTATTATTTGAAATATAATCAATTTATTTACAATATGAATTATTTAATATTGGCGTTTTAAACCAATGTTCTTTAATTATATAATCTAATCTGCTTATCTAATAATTTATTAATCCTCTTTTAGTTATACAACAATGAAAAGTCAATTGAAAAAATAATCACATATATCAAATACTCGTATTTTTCACATTAATTTGTAATTAAATTTATGTAAGCTGATATAATTTCCATTCCTTTCTGTATCTTATATTCAAAATTTTACACTTGAAAATGAAATATTTGAACTATTCCAACTATTAGAATATTTCTGAGTATAGGGAAATTAAAAAAATAAAAAATAAACTCTAGCAAGGTACTGTGCATATTAATGCTTATCTCAAAGCCTATTATAACTATATATTTGGAAATATATACATTATTATTTCAATATATTGATTTAAAAAAATGTTAATCTTATTTTATTAATAAAAGTTGTTGATCTGGCAACATTGCTAATAACGAAATTAAATACCAATAAAGCCAGAGTTGAACACTGAACTAGAATCATAAAACCTACATAAGTTTATTAATATAAATATAAAAATTACATATTTTATATTTTTATGTATAAAATAGTTATGCACTTAAAAATAACATATTGATTTGAAATGAAGTTACACTTAGCGCCTTCATATAAGTGGTCGATCTGGCAACATTGCTAGCGAAATTAAAAGGCGCCTAAGCCAGAATTGTGAACTTATTACTTTTCATCTCAACCTTATTATATATTTCTTTTCATATATTTATTTCAAATAATTTTTCTCGCATTGTAGTAATATAAGTGTTCGATCTGAATATTTCATTGGATTAATGATCAATAGGATTTGTAAAATCTTGGATTAAAACATTTAAAATTCAGTACCAGATAACTTTAAATATTTCAATAATAGCGAAATTAAGAATCCGTCAAAGCCATAGTGGGATACTGATTTCTTTAACTAACATCTCAACGCCTACTGTATATTTATATTTTAGTATGTTGATTTTTATTTTATCGTATTATAAATATGATTATTTTATCAAGTTAATAAAATTCACTTGATTTAAATATTTTAGTAATTAAGATTAATTCTTTACTTAGTTAATAAAATCGGGTGATAAAACATAATTTTATAAATTTAGTACGAGCTATAAACATTTTACATTATTTCACTTTACAAAAATTTGAATATAATTTTTTTTAAATGTAAATTTGGGACCCATTTTACACTCAGCAGCATATAAAATAACTATGTTAGGCTATAACTGTTTATAGACAATTAACTAATATGAAAAGCAATTAATAATTCAAAAGAAAATGGTCTATCACCACTGCCATGAATCGATTTCAATGATTCTTTTTTCGTTTTGTAGGAAATTTTTGGTATTTATTTAAAAATTTGTACGGTGGACGAAATATCTTTCAAAATTACTGACTTATGGCAGTAAAAATAGGTAAAATTTATACTTTTTTTCTCTTTTGTTTGTTTTCTGTTTTATGATTGATAGTAGTGAACAGATTCTAAAACTGTATAGAATTTTTTCCCCAGCTTCGAAAATAACGGATTAACAAGCGTATTTATAGGGAAGATTTCAATTTTACTCTAAACATATATTTCTCTATCTTCAAAAATAATTGAGTTATGGTTGTAACTATGGGTACTTTTTTAAAATAATTATTCGCGGATTCTTAATTACCAAAACTCTAATAAATTTTGGCTTTATCTTCAAACATAATTGAGCTATTAAATTAAATGATTTGTAATCGCCTGATATCAATGTTCAGGTGTTAGGATCATCGTTAAAGGACCTGGTATTTTTGTGTCAATTAAAAAAAAAATTGGTCCAGTAGTTTCGGAGAAAAGCCGCGGACGGCGGACAAACGGATTTTTAAAATTTGTTATTCAGATTATACGTATCTTGAAACGTGAGCCCTCAAATTTTGGGGAAGGGTATTATTTTGCAAAGGTCCATTATTCAAAATAATAAACCAGTATTGTAATGCTGTATCAAGTATTGAAATTTATAATATTCCCTTTTTTCCTAAATTATCTTTGACTGTTTAATCTCTTTGCTGTTCACTTTTTGTCTTACTTTTGTATATTCTTAAGCCCTGATGATGAACCACAATGTAGGGTCAAAACTTTGTAAAAAAAATAAATAGCTTGGGCTATTTTATTGCTTTTCTTTCACTGACCACCACTAGGACTAATATACTCCCAGTTATTTTCTAAAATATTGATAATTTTCATCAAATGTCAATCTTAAATTCTTCGTATGTTTAAATTCTCGTTTTATTATTAACAATCCTTTGTGCGAAGTGCTTAAAAGTATTAAAAACCCTAATGTTTTCATTGAATACTGTTCGTTTTCAGATTTTAGGCACAGAACATCTAGGTCATTAATGCTCAACCCCCCAAAATTTTCTATGAAACTATTTTAATTAGTAACGATTTAAAAATAGTATATGGAGGATATAAATACAAAAATATTTAAAGATATAGTAACATAGCTGAGGAGGAGTAAGACAGAAGAGAAGAATAAAATAAAGTAAATATATAAAAAGGAAAAAATATTACATATTTTATGAACGAAATAATATAAGTTGTATTTAAATTTTACAAGAGAATCACTTCTTTTTTTCCTCTGGCGAGATAAGCCGTGTGGTGTGATCTTCTGGAAGAATATTCTCACAACGTTTCTCGATGAAATTTTATAGGATAGGGTCATCACTCCCTACGCCTATTTTTTAGAGTGGCCACCAGTAGGCTCACGGGTCTCACATACCCGGGGAAGAGTCTGTGAGTGAATCCTCACTTAATTATATGCTTATAATAGTGCCGTTTGGTCTAGTTCATTTACTGAAATAAAAAAGAATCCTTCCAACTGAAATAAAATATACGATTTTTTTTTTTAAATCTAAAAAAATCTTTTTCATTCATCTCTATTAATTTTTTTTTCATCAGTGAAAGTTGTGATGCGCACAAAATTCTTTAAAGATTTTGCTATCAACTATCGCTGGCTTATCGATTGAAAACCCTGTGTGAAGAAAACTGTGGCAGCGTAGGCCCACTCGATTAGATTAGTTCTTTTGTAAAGGCAAGATCTAAAAAACATGGCTCGTGGGTTAGGGACATTTTTTCTTCAGTTTCTGATTTGATTACTTTACCAGGAATTAGTTGATATGGTCTTTTGTCTTCTTTGTTTGGCATAGTCACACATAGGTAGTGAAAAAAAAATAATGGAATATGTGAGTGGAGCTATTGACTTTAATAATGATATGGGTTTACAAATAGAGGAAACGATAGTTTAATTACTGTTTAGATTCTTAAAACGCTGCAAATTATTAAACAATAATTTATTATTTCCAAATAACTATATTAGAATATAACTGTTTATATAGCTGTTAGAAGGCAATTAACTAATATAAAAAGCATTTTGGTATTTATTTATTTGATCAGTGGACAAACGGATTTTTTTTTTATTCCTTGTTCGGATCCTACGTATCTTGAAACGTTAGCCCTCTAATTTTTAGGGAGGTAATTTTTTTTTTATTGGTCGATTACTGAAAATAATTATCAAAAATCATTTATAATAGACTCCTTTACTATTTTTTTTCCTTCCATATTTGTTGAAATAAAATGTCCTGATTCCAGAACACCTTACATTTTTTCTACATCATCAATAATGACCGAGTTATCAAGGATTCACATCTCTTAGATGTTGTGGCTTAGCCTTCTAAGAATATTTTTTTTTTCCTTTGTTCATCACGATGACTTAATCTCGAAAATCTTTCCAATTTTTCTCTATCTTCAATAATAAACGATTTTTGGCTGACTTACATTTATTATAATTTGTGAATTTAATATACAAATCAACTTTTTTTTTCTCCAAAAATAACGATGTTACAGGCGTATATATAGGCAAGATTTCAATTTTTTCTTTTCTTCTTTTTTATTACTCTCGGAGTTCTGATCCTAAAACTAACATATTTTTTTCTATCTTAAAAAATAACTAAGTTATAGGCGTATTTATGGGTAAAATTTATTTTTTTAAATAATTATTCTCGGTTTCTTGGTTAGAAAACTCTAATAAAATTTTTGTTTATCTTAAAAAAGATCTGAGTTATTGAATTAAATCATTTGTAATCGGCCGCCATTTTAAAACTAATCGGCTGATATCAATGTCTAGATGTTAGGTTCATCGTTTCATGTCATTGTATTTTTGAGCCGAATTTCAAAAAAATTGGCCCAGTAGTTTCGGAGAAAAAACGCAGATGGTGGAGAAACCGATTTTGTTTATTCGTTATTCGGATTCTACGCATTTTGAAACGTAAATTCTCAAATTTTTAAGGGTAATGTTTTATTTTTTTGATCGATTACAAAGGTTCATTATTGAAAATAATAAACCAAATGTTAAGTTGAAAAAATCACTTTAATAATAAAACCTTGACATAATTAAGGTTATTTATACTTTATATATCTTAATTAAGACGCAATATAGCTTTCGGCGTTACATATGAATATGACGCTATGACGCTGAAAGCTACATTCCGACTTATTAAGAAATATAAAGTATGGACTTTTTTTTTTTAGTTTAAATAACCTTAATATTAAATAGCAGTCTATTCATTGCGAAATATTATAAAACACTGACTTAAATTTTTCATTTTAATATATGGCTTTGTTAGGTGGCAGTTTCATGTTCCTTCTTGCAGAAAGTGCAAGTCAACTAACCCCGTAGCTTATTAAGCTGATAGTGTCTCGAAGATAGTCCTTCTCAGAGTTATCCTGTCCATTGGAAGAACTTGATTTCACTGTACGTCTTTTATACTTCTTATTTATTTATTATTCTTATTTATCTTCCTAGCACAAACTTTGAAGAACTAAAAAATGTACAATTAAATAGAGCTGCTCTTTGTAAATTAGAAAAGTAGTGTCACAGCAAGCTGATTTATATTTATAGATTAGAGATGATTAAGGGTGATAGGGATGCTAAAAGGTGATTAATATTATTATGTTACATTTTTTGGTCTTATTTTTTTTGTTTATTTTTTCCATGAGTGATAGCAGACGCTCTGTTAAACACTTTTAAACACCTTCTGTTATGACTTCCATATCATGGCCGGATATTAAACGATATACGAGTTATATACTCAGTTATAATTTACACTCAAATATGCACTCCTTAACTTCATCTTATTATACATTTATTTTTCTTCACAATTTATTACATAGTTTTTCTACGTTTAGGGGTTCTTTCCCCATAACCAAGATATATGCTTTTCTAAAAGTTCATCCATTTTTTCTTCAAATTTGATGAATTGTTGTTCATATGGTTGGTGCTAATTTCCATATTAAAATTTAGTGTAAGGAGTGCATATTTGAGTGTGAAATATTAAGTAAAACTTCTTACAAAATTATAAAATAAAACTAAATTTAAATATGGAAATTAGCACCAACCATATGACCAACAATTCATCAAATTTGAAGAAAAATATGGATCAACTTTTAGAAAAGTATATAATGTCTTGATAATGGGGAAAGAACCCCGAAACGTAGAAAAACTATGTAATAAATTTTGAAAGAAAATAAATATATAATAAAAGGAAGTTAAGGAATGCACATTTGAGTGTGATAAAAGAAAAGAAAAGAAATATATCTATATCTATATCTATATCTATATATATATATATATATATATATATATATATATATATATATATATATATATATATATATATATATATATATATTGCTATGTTTTTAACCGGCTGCTTTTCTAAGGCAGCGGTAGCTTCAAAAACTAGCTTACTTACTATATTTAGTCAATATATAAACTATATTTAATGATACCATGGATCTCCTTTCCAAAGGTATCGTGTTTACCAATCCAATAGGTGGCATGCAGGGTAAGATTAAAGTAAACAAGATTCAATTAATATATTACTATAATTATTAATTTACACATATCATTATATTAACACATTGCCTAAAACTCTGATTGAGAATACTGAGGGACATTCTACTAACTTTGCCATACAATATTACAAATAACAATATACCTTTGAAACGCTTAATCGGCTGGCGAAGGTGAAAACAGTCTTAGGTCCCCTTTCTCGGCATCATCCTCCAGCTGCTCTCAGAACCCCGACGACCATCTCCTCTTCTTGTAGGTGGAACCCGACTCACTCCTCTTGAGGATAAAACTTGACTCACTCCTGGTTCGAATAAGACTGCCCTACGAATCTTCTCTCCCATCCTCGTCACCTCGGGTGGGCTGACATGGGAAGTACCCCGGTTGGCGGTACAGCCCTTGTGATCTTATTTTTATCTTTTGACCACCCTTAATATTCTTGTAGGCTGCCGCTGGGGGGAAACTACCAGAGGTTTCTGGCACCGCGGGGGGGAGCCCATACCGATGGGAAATCTAGGGGGCTAGGTAAACACCTTTTGATGTTTTGCCGACAAATGTTCATTATCATTAATTGTTTAATATTAAAATTATTTAATTATGAAATCCCCTCAGTATCCTCAATACATTACAATATATATATATATGGTAATGTAACAACCAGATACTGGATTTTCATGCAGTAAAACGGGCAATAAAAACCTTGAAAAGTACAAAATCGTGCGGTTAAATATGGATATATTCAAAATAGTGCATACAAATACCAAAATTTAAAATCGAGGGTATATATACCTTAAATATGCTAAAAAAAACATATGGGCTCATTCATGATTGTAATACGTATAAATACAATAAAGTTAAAAAAGATGAATTAAAATTAACATCCTCCGAGGCTTCTGAAAAGATTGTCTCGAGACCTTCTGGTTTAGCATAGTTTTTGGAGATCTACCAATGGGTGGTATCTCTACATGAGAATCACGACATTATAATCTTGTATCACATTTACTAGATGTATTTTATTATAAAGTTGTAAATATCAATAAATATATTAATTTAAAAAAAATTAACATGCTTCGTGTTGTAACTTTTTTATTCTAAAGCGAATAAATTTAAATTAAACTAAATCTATATGAAAGAGGGACTTGATCTACATTTATCCATTAGAAATTACTTACCTATAGTTTAAAATAGAAGAAAAAAAACAAACACGAATCATATGAATCTTTTCTTTCAGTGTCGCGACAGGCCGTGTAGGTCCTGGGCCTCGCGGTGTAAACTCTTGCGAGTTTACACTCATGTTTCACGATGCTATTTTTAGTGTAGGGTCATCACTCCCTACGACTAATTTTGTGAGTGACCACCCTTTGGCTGACGGGTCTCTCGTACCCGGGGGAAAGGTTGTGAGTGAATCCCCACTTTTTTAGATCCTTATAAAAGCCCTGCCGGGACTGAGATTCGAACTCAGAACCTGTAGCATGAGAGACTAGCGCGCTAGCCACTCAGCCACGGGCTCCCCCGAATCATATGAATAACTACACAAAATTAGCTTAATTATTGATTAATTTATTCAAAAAATTGATCATCAATCAAATATTTATTTTATTTGTCCCTTCATTCGCTAATTATACGGTGAATTTACTGACATGTAAATGCTAGTGGCTAATTCGAAAGAGACGTTAATTGAATAAAAACAAGGAACGTCTTCAAAACACTGAAATGTCTCATGTTAGACGAATGTGTACTTACTGAAAACCACCGACTTGACTAATATAATTCAATTTATGTTCTAAAATATTGATAATGATCATCAAATGTCAAACTTAAGTGTTTTTACACTCTTCGTATGTTTACATTCTCATTTCCTTATTAACAACTATTTGTGCTAACTGCTTAAAGTTATTAAAAAGTCTGATATTTAATTAATTGAAAATGCTGGTTATTTTTAATATTTTAGGCGTAGAACTTCTAGGTCAATAGTGCTCGACCCAGATAGTAATTTCACCCAACAAATTTCTATGAAACTATTTTAATTAGTATCGATCTTAAAATATTATAGGTGGAATAATCAGGAATCAGTCATTTATTTGAAAATTTTTAATTTTGCCAACGTTTCTGCTCAAGCTTGTGAGCCATCATCAGGACATTACTGAGCCATGTCCAAGCATAAACTAATAAAGGAGTTTATGCTTGGACATGGCTCAGTAATGCCCTGATGATGGCTCACAAGCTTGAGCCGCAACATTGGCAAAATTAAAAATTTTCAATAAATGACTGATTCCTGAACATCCACCTATAATACTTTCTACAGTCGACTATACATCCTCAATATCGATCTTAAAATAATATACAAATGATATAAATACAAAAATATTTTAAGATCTAGTAACACAGCTGAGGAGGAGAGCTTTGAAGCTGTTATACGTAAGCTATTAGAACGTGCGAAATCGTGGAAATCCAGTCTCTAGTATTAATATTCATCATAAAGAAATGACTTTTTTTTTAATAAACAGATTATAATATTGCACTATAATTTTTATGTCCATTTATACAGGAATAAATGGGCCATTTATGCTTATTAATCCTTACTTAGAGAATAGATTTGCTTGTTTTTGCTTTAAGGCGTAAAACCTGACGTCTAAGAGAATGGGTAATTTACACCCCTTTTTTCTTCAAAATTTTAAAGCATTAATCCTCTCTGTGTTTATTAAATCATGTTTAGTTTGGTAAATAATGTTTAAATATTCTAAAAAAGGATTAGTTATGTGCTTTTGTGTATCAGCTTCAACCGACTCTCACTTTCCTTCGTTATTGATATCAATTTGAAAATTATAAAACGAATTTAGAATCGAAAATAAATTATCAAAGAATTATTAACATTTGATTTTAAAAGAAACATGTGTTTCATTAGATAACCTATTATATTATCGAAGACAACCAGTTTGTTTTATCGGCTTTTATTACTCTCCGTTAAATTTTACAATAGTATGTATACGATAATATGTTTTCTAAAATCTTTAGCATTCCAACGGTATATTATACATGTATATTATTGTTCTTAAGTTAAAAAACAAAAAAAATTATTAAAAAGATATTTTTGCAGTTATCTCATTTAGTTGGTTATCGAATTCGATCAACTTATTTATTTACCTGTTTTTTAGATTTAATAATCAGATGAAATGGTGAATTTCATAAAAACTACTAAACTAAAGGTACTTTAGAGGAAGAAATTTTGAAATATCGCCATTTAAGCCCTGTCAGACTATTTCAATCAGAATGAACCCACTGTAGCGTCCGGTGATGATAGCGCTATCCAGTGGCCAAACGATGAAACAATTACATAAAAAAAATTCAATTAGTTTTCTCCTTTATTTGAATATCGAATTCGTTCAAC
Organism: Piezodorus guildinii; assembly: GCA_023052935.1. NCBI lineage: Eukaryota > Metazoa > Arthropoda > Insecta > Hemiptera > Pentatomidae > Piezodorus > Piezodorus guildinii. Next base: position 74,911,129 of record CM041298.1, on the reverse strand, counting down.
TTATATATTTACCTGTTTTTTTTATCAATGGTAATAAGATGATATGATTATTTTTCTAAAATATACAAAATTAAAAGTACATTAGAGGAAGAAAATTTAAAATATCTGCATTTAAGCCCCATCAGTCTTTTTCAATCAGAATGAAATCTACATAATATCAAAGACCATTAAATTTTATATCGATATAGCGAGTTTAATCAAAATCGTTAAAGCCGTTTTTGAGAAAATTGTAAAAAGGTGCTAAATGCATAGGATTAAGTAGGACTTCCGGTCAGCTAATTTTAGTGAAAAAGTTGCTATAGCATCTCGGGCGTATAGTATTTTTAAATATGAAATTTCAGTTTCGTACGACTTACCGTTTTTGCGCTAGACCTAAAACACACACACAGACCTTATTGCAGTACTTAGCTATTTGGACTCAGGGGACCCTAAAACGTGTATTTCCGTTGATAACTGGAATTTTCATGATCGCAATACTTTCTCTTACTATATATTTCATATATAGGTAAGTGAAAGTAAAACGCTATGTGCTAATTTTATAACGCAATATTGACTGAGCATCGAGAATATTAAATCCTTATATTAGCGGTGGAAGAACATTTACTTTTGTGCTCATTTATTTATATGCCCACCCAAACACATTTAGCACGCCTGAAAACGTTTAAAATAATTACAGGAAGTTACTGAATCCTAAAATACAAGAGATGTACCCGGGAAATAACCCAGCACCCACGTACTCCCACACACATCTTTAGCAAATATTGCCCTCTGGCTATCTCTAATTAACCTGTCTATTACTGTTACCGATTGCGTTAACTTGTGTAAATAAATTCCTAAAGGTCACGGTGAGCTGTATCATATTTAAGAACTTTCTTTAAACTTAACAATAAGAGGTTTAGCATTTCACTCCCTATTGTTTTTAAGCGATCCTAATTATGAGAAGTAACTATATATCAAGGCAAACGGAACTTAATTTTCAAGATGAAAGTTGATGACTTAATTAAATTTTTAAACTTCACAAAGTTTCCGAGTACAGCTTTTATTTTTTTTTTCTTCTTGAAGGCATTGAAAAGGCTTAATCAGGCTGAAAGAAATAGGTAGTCTTTAAAGCAAAAGTTTCTCATTAATTATAAAACCCTTATTTAAGATGCTTGTTAAGTAACTTATTTATGATGCTCACTTTAACATCAGGAATTGTTTAAGTGGTGTTGATGAAACTTCAGTCTTGGACTTGTCTTCGCTTATTTAAAAAATATAATGTCTTTTGTACTTAAGAAGCTAAGAGGGCCCCTTGAAAACCCTTGAATTTCCGAGAATAGAACCTGTGTCTTCTTATTCTTAAACAGTGTATAGCGTTAACTAACGCATCAAAGATATATATATATATATATAATATATATATATATATATATTCCTCGATAGATTACAAAAGTTCATTATTGAATATTTACTTTCAAAATAATGTTTACACGCTAGAGTGTTTATTTATTTAACGCCACTTTATGCTGCTATGGCTAATCGGGCGATGCTACATTGAGAGTCCTAAAATTTGCCTATCCTCGTTTCATTAGGACAGGAATCTCTAACGAGTACCTGACATCGCACAGGCTCGGGACCACCTTTTAACGTTCGCTCCAAAGGACAGCATAATTAAGTATTTTTTACTCCCATTAAAAAATCCAAGGACTACCTTCGGGTTTGAACCCGGACCTTGTTCATTAGAGGCTGCTATGCTAGCCATCCTTACACGATAGATATGAATGATATAACAAAAAATTGGTGCGCGCAACACACGACTTTCACTAACTTCCATTGTTAAAATCAAAATAAGAGTTTTTACATAAAGTTAGAGTTGAAACAGGTCAAAGAATTACGTTGAGGTTCTTTGGAAACATGTGTTTCAGATAAAATTATGTAACAATAGAAATTGTTATTCTCAACAACCGCTTAGTTTTATCCGCTTTTTAAAACTCTCCATTACCTTTTACAAATATGTAAATAAGATAAAAAAATTTTCAAAAATCTTTAGCTTTCCAACGGTGTATAATACATCTATATTACTATTCTTATGTTAGAAATATAAAAAGTTATCCAAAATAATATTTTTACTCTTTTCTCCTTTAGTCGGTGATCAAATTCGTTCAATGTGTATATTTATATGTTTTTGATAAATGCTAAAAAGATGAATTTTTTTTTTTTAAATTAAAGATGGAAGAAAATTTAAATCATCGGCATTTTAGTCCTATTAGACAATTTCAATCAGAATAAAATCTACTTTATCTGAAAGCCCATTAAATTGTACCTTGATGTAGCGTATTTTATTAAAATCGTTGCAGCCATTTTTGAGAAAATCGCATAAAGATACAAACTTCATAGTAAAAAGTAGCTCTTCTGGTTAGTCGAGTTTGATGGAAAAGTTGCTCTAACATCTCGGGCGTGTAATTGTCTTATATATGAAATTTCAGGTTGTTGTCTAAAATTTGAAAAACTTAATTTTTGAACTGCAGTTTATCAAAGGAGGAATGTTTTCTGCTGTTCAATATTTCTTTTGCTGGTACATTTTTGAGAAAAGTCACTTTCTATGGAATAACAATGGTGAGATGTTTACCCTTAAAAAAAAGGATTTATTGAAGTTTTCCATTTTTTTACCTGTGATATCTCTGTTGGGGAAGAAGGTAAAATTGTGAAAACTACACACTTAATAGGTGCTTATGTAGTCAAACTTCGTTGTAAATTTCAACATTGAGATCCAATTTGAATTTACGGAAAACAATTTACACATATGAGTCTAAAACACATTTTTTAACACCTATAATAGCCAAGATAATGGAATAAAACATTAATGAGCTTTTTAAATAAGAAGTATAAAGTTTATCACACTCCGGTCTGCAAATCAAAACCATTATCATGTAGTCGAATTCATTTTTTGACTTATTTAAGCAGCTCAAAGTTATATGATAGATAAAAAAAGACTGGTACAGGTGCTGGGATTTGCCGATGACATGGATCTGGTGGCGATATCCTTTCAAGCGCTGATGGAGACATTCCTGAGGCTAGTAGAAGCAATGGACACGGCAGTTAACCAAGAGAAAACTAAATATATGCTAGCTGAACATGGTGTAGTGCCTAATGTTGGAGGAGAGATGATGATGGGTCCATTTTATTTTGAATGTGTGGACCAGTTCACCTGTGGTCAGCAGCAACAACAGGATCACCCTGGAAACCAGCCAGCATCTTTTAAAGGCCATCAAATGCTATTTTGCTTAGGAAGCATTTGAAGAGTCGAGCTGTCACTCTTCCCACCAAATGCCAGCTCTACAAGACTCTAATGCGGCCAGTCCTCACTTACGGATCGGAAGCCTGGACCCTGACAAGCGCCGAAGAAAAGATCTTGGTGGATGTAATTAGTTGACCGTTGAGAATTACTGGAAGAAATTAGTCCGGGTGACGGTCATTAAATGAAACAACTAAATAGTTTCAACTATTTATTGTTTGCCAACGTTTCGACCCCTTTTGTGGGTCATCATCAGGGCGCATGGTGGGAGAATGGAAACTATTTCCAGAATGGAATGAATAGTTGAAACTATTTAGTTGTTTCATTTAATAACCGCCACCCGGACTAATTCCTTCCAGTAACAGAAAAGATCTTGGTGTTCGAAAGAAAAATTCTGCGCCGAATATATGGTGGTGTCAAGATAGGCGAGAATTGGAGGAGGCAAACCAACAGGGAGGTCTACGAGCTGTACGGTGAGGGAGACGTGTTGCGGCACATGAGGCTGGGGAAGCTGCGCTAGGCTGGTCATGTCGTCAGGATGGCAGCGGATGAGATCCCGAGGAAGTTGCTGGACGGTAGGCTGCATCTGACCAGAGGAAGAGGCAGACCAAGGCTTAGATGGGAGGACGCTGTCATCAAGGATTCCAGGGAACTTCTGAGCGTCCGCAACTAGAGATAAACCGCACAAGACCGAGCTACATGGCGTAGGTTCATGGAGGAGGCCAAGGTCCAAACTAGGCTGTAGTGCCACGGATGATGATGATGGTTAGTCATTTTTGAAAACCTTGAGTTTAAAATTACTTTTCGATTTGGTATGGATGACCCTTCATAAAAATTTTAAAATATTGCCAGGAATTTTTAATTTTTCACATGGTTCTTGGTTGATTCGTTTTCCAGAACATGACAGAAACTATAATCCTGGACTATCTGGGAAATACGCACCCCTATATATATCAAGGCTATTCTGGATTTGTGAATTTCCATGACAGATTTCGATATATGTAATATAGCTATTTATGTTTATTTGGCAGTATATATATATATATATATATATATATATATATATATATATATATATATATATATATATATATATATATATATTTATTTTTTTTTCTTTTTTTTTTTTTTTTTTTCTATGGTTTTATTTAGGATTGATTTAGTATGCTGTGTATCAATAGTAACTCAGCAAAGTTGAGCAGCCGATCCAATAGGGGATTTCTCTCTCTAACAAACATTCGATTTGCACATTTCATTTGGCGCAAACAACGAATGCTCTCGCGTTTTTTTTTTTCCACAACAGTTCATTAACAAAGACAGATGAATGGATGACTGTTCAGAAACAGTGCTGCCAATCATTGCCAGTTCTCTCGGATTATGATTGATACGGTTCTAATTATTAAATGATCTATCGGTAATCTTTATCGCACTTGTTAATTCGCTAAGCGAGCATCTATTGATCCGAGTTTGATAAGAATTGTTAGTTGTCAGAAGTTGGGCTGTATCGTTTTAAAGTTAAAGGTCGACGTAACCCAGTTCGTGAAGTATCTGAAATGTGAAATGGGACTCAACTCAGCACAATTGTTGGATCGCGGGATATCTATCGCATGTTAGAATTGTAGACAAGTTAAATTAGCCTTCGTATTGGTTTTTCAAACATTTCTGATTAGTTTAAGTAAAAAAACAAAACAGTGTCTTTACATTACGGTGTTATGACTTTAACTTATCTACAAAATATATTACCTACAAAATATATTTTCGGAGCTATGTTTACATTTCTTGGGTTCAATTAAGTATTTCTCATGGATTATAAGATAAATCGGTAGAGTACCAGTCACACTAATCGCGCATGATTGCCTAAAAAAAAAAACCTATTTCGATTGAAAAAATATATATATTATTTACTTTCACTTACCTATTTATGAAATATATAGTAAGGGAAAGTATTGCGATCGTTAAAATTTTCGAATTCCAGTTTTCAACGGAAATACACGTTATGTGTCCAGTTAGTTTTACTCAGTCTTGGCAGAAGTATTTTTTTTTTCACAGCCTCTTATTTTCCTTCTAATACCTCACCTTACGGGTAGCTTGAGGTTTCTCCTTTTTCTGCATATTTGCAATTTATGGAGCCATCTCTCTGCATGTTAATTCTTTAAAGATTTACATTTTTATGTAAAGGATCCGGTGATGGGGCTCACCGTTTAGTTTGATTTGGCCTAACTACTAAAATTAAAACTAAAATTTTTATTTATCAAACAATTTTTGCCATCGCTGGGATACTCCAGGAGATGTAACCTGACAAAATAAGTGGTTCGTTACAAGATTTACTTTTCCAAAAAACTGATTGTTCTTTTATGTTATGAAGTTATGGATTGTAGGGATTTTCAATTCGTCGTGGATCAAAGATGACTTTATTCTCTGTATAGTTGTCCCTTTAACAATTCTTCTTAGTACGCCATTTTGCTGTTAATTTCACAATGCGTGGAAATAGTTGCGTGCAATACAATAGTGACGGGCGTAGTGTTGTTGTGTATATTAAAGTTTTGAGACCAAGAGACAGACTTGCGGAAGACATTAATGATTTAGTCGTTTCATTTTTTGTTTTACATTTTTAATTTTTTTAGAAAAATTGACTGAAAGTTTTAAATGTCTATCAAACGTGATTCCAAGGTAAACAATGTTTTTCGATAGTTTAATTTCGTGGTATTTAATTTAAACTTTGAGGGAAGTTTCTTCCTGCCTTTCTGAAATGTATAAACTACACCTGTTGTTTTTTTCTGGATTCACATCGATATTTAAATCATTCAGCTCATTTACTATACTTTAACAAGCATTTTGGGTTTGCTTGAGAGCCTTCCTGACATTTGAGCTGCTACTAGTGTGGGCTATATCATCGGCGAAAGCTAATACTGTGGCTTTTTCGTACTTGGTTCCAACAATAGTGGCTGTGGGGGATAAAACTGCTCCTTGTGGGACACCACAAGTAAGACATACTGGAACAGAAATTTCGTCCGCTACTTTTACTGCCAAAAAGCGATCGCTTAAGAAAGATTTTATGTAAGAAAGTTCAGATGGTTTTCTTTTGTGAAGAAAACAAGTGTAAATTGTTGCCATAACCAATTATTGCTTCGTACTGTTGGTTGTTCGTACCCTTGTCACCTTCCAGTTGATGAGTAGACCTCAGTCTATCAACATGTCGCGTAATTTAAAATCTCTTTCAATTTTAAAATTGGCGAAAAATTAACTATTTTGCCTGAATTCGAAAGTGGAAAATCAAGTAATAATTTTGTAAGATAAGTTATCTGAAAACCTCTTTTAGTGGTACATTCCCCCTTAATTAGATACCTGCACCCTGGATAAGTGGAATACCTCTGTAAGTGGAATTAAAATCCTTTCACCAAGAGATTCTAGTTATCCAGATTTGACCGTTTCCGAAGGAACTCATCATATCATAAGGAACTCATCCTCATTCAAATCCAAACTTTTCCAATACCTTTTATTATCCCAAAAAGACGCTTAAATACAGTAATCTTATATTCCTAATAACACACTTTGAAAGAAAAGTAATATATGTTCTTTATTTAAACGCTGTTATACTTTAATTTTGTTCAACCCAATATTTTTCAAGAACTGTTTTTATTTTATTTTATCATATCATATTTTATGTATATATATATATATATATATATATATATATATATATATGTGTGTGTGTGTGTGTGTGTGGTGTGTGTGTGTGTGTGTGTGTGTGTAATATGAACACTCGAATCAACCCATCTGTGTAATAAATAATTAATTATGTTCCTTCTGTCTGTTGGCTAGAGATGTTGTATATTTAAATTAAACAATTCTGTTATTCTTAGGGGATCCAGTCCCAGAATAAAAATTATTTTCTATTCTATTCTATTCTATAGCGGTATAATCTGTACAAGTTTCGTCCTTTCAACAAGAATGGAGACTTTAACTTAGAATAAAATAAAAATAATTAAAACATTCCTCAAAATATTTGAATCGGGCAGATCCTTCGAAATAATAAAAATAGTCCTTTTCTTGCGTAATGGGTTCTTCTCTATAAACAAATAAACATTTTTTTATTGGTCTTATTTTTGCTACGTTGCCTATCATGTATTTTATTTTATTTTTTATCTCTTCGTATATCTCCTACATATAAAAATTATTATTATTATGATCTCCAAAGAATCAGTTTTGCGATAGATGTTAATGCGGAAACATGTAAGATGTCCTTCTCAAACCAACATTTGTTTAATTTTGTTTATTTAATCACATAATTAAAACCATTGGTTATCCCTTTAGAAAAGTATTTTATAGCGAATGACTAATAAAGAAGAATTCATCTTTAAAAGAATGAAATGACCAATCAATTAAAGAAACGCCTCCTAAGCTATAGAACATGATGAAGAAAACATGAGCGCCGCCTTCTCAGGCCCGCACAGCAGTCTCATCTTGAGGGAATGGTATTTTCATAATAGGCGTAAAACACTACCAACAGTCATTAAGTATATAGTTGAGGTTATATTAATATATAGTTTTATTACTTGGTTAATAAGATAAAATAGTTTATGCAATAATTTTATAGTGGTGCAGGTTTTTTTTTTCTACTTAACTGTCTATGAAATGTATAGTAAGAGATTGTTTGTTGTTTGTTTAGGTTTTAAGGCGTAAAACCCTAAGGTCATCAACGCCTAGACACTATATACATATTCAACCTTTATAAGAAAGAACTATTAGGTAATGAGTGATTAAGAGAAAGAAAGAAAAAAAATAATAATAAAAAAAATAAAATAAATAAATAAATAAAAAAAAAATAAAGAAAGAAAAAAATATTTTTATGTAAACAATAGTTTAAACAGCTAACACTAGTAATGCTAACTAACTAGGAATGGTCTTTATAATTTCGATAATAATGACTGCTCCTTAAGAAAATCAAAAACTAATTCAATGGTTTTCTCTCTATCACCCAGCACCGCTGAAATATTCGGGCTTAGTCCAATTTTATTCGGTAGTAAGTTAGTAGTAGTCCAATTTTATTCAGTAAGAGATATTATTGCACAAATGAAAATTTCCGAATTCCAGTTTTCAGTGGAAACTGAGTCCAAATACCCAAGTCACATAGAAAGGTCTGTGAGCATGTGCTGTTTGTCTTAAGTCTAGCACGAAAACGAAAATTCTTAAAAAACTGAAATTTCACATTTAAGACAACAATACGCTCTAGATGTTACAGCATAAAAATCGGAAAAACGACTTTAAAGTTTTCGAATTAACTCGCTATAAAATTTAATAGGCTTTTATAACATATATTTTTCATTCTGAATGAAATAGTGTGACAGAGCTTAAATGGCGAAATTAAAAATTTTGTCTCTCTGAAGTACCTTTAATTTTGTAGGTTAGAAAAAATAACTAAATCATAGATAAAAAAAAAAAAAAAAAAAAAAAAATGGTGAATAGATAAGTTGAACAAATTTGATATCTAACTAAAGAAGAAAAGCGCAAAAGTGTTTGTTAACATAATAAGAGCAGTAATACAGATGTATAATACATCGTTCGAAAACTAAAGATTTCTCAAAAAATGATCATATATATATAATTATAATTACAGTTATATAATTTTTGGTTTATTATTATTTTCAATAATGAACCTTTTTAATCGACCGAAAAAAAAATTACCTCCCTCCGACATTTGAGGACTAAAGTTTCAAGATACGTAGAACCCGAAAAATGAATAAAATAATAGTCCTCCCCCGTCGGCGGAATTTCCCCGAAACTACTGCAACAAATTTTTTGAAATTTGCCACAAAAATACTAGGGCATGCAACGATGATGATAACACCTAGAAGTCGAGAACAGCTAGTTATTTTAAAAATGGAGGCCGATCAAAAGTAATTTAATTCAATAACTCAGTCAGTTAGATTGAGCAAAAATGTATTGGTGATTTTTAACCAAATAAACGCGAATAATTATAAACAAGAAAAAAAAAAACCAAGACAACAATTGAACTTTTACACATAAACTCCCTCAAAGATCAAAGTTATTTTTGAAGGTAGAGAAAAATATGTATAGATTTTTAGAGTCAGCAACGCGCAGTAAACTAAAAAAAAAAACGCTTGTAACTCCGTTATTTTCAGAGATAGAAAACAATTTTATAAGTGTTTAAAAAAAAAAAAAAAAAAACACCGAATAATTATAAAAAAGAAAAGAAAAAAAACGACCCATTACTCAGTTATTTTTCAAGATGGAGAAATATATGCATAGAGTTCTAGATTCAGAAAGCGCGATAGACAGATAAAGATAAAAAAAAAGAAAAAAAAGAAGTTGAATCTATATATTCAAGTTACAATTATAATAGATGTAATTCCACCAAAACACGGTTATTATTAAGATAAAGAAAAATCGAAAAGATTAGCAGGTGTAAACAGCTATATTAACACTTATACCCTTATTTAAAATATTTGGAAATAAATAAACCATTTAATAATAATTTACTGCGTTTTAAAATGTTTATCAAAACTTGAGATAAGTGAAAATCGCGTGTAGCGTGCACCATATGTTTTTCCTTTTTATATCTTAAATTCTTCTAGCATTATTATTTTGGACTATGGGATTCCTTTCAGCGCGGGGTCAGCATTAGACCTTGTTTATTGAAAGCGATTAGCGAGGGTAAAAGCAGATTACGCCTAACCCTTTATTCCTATTCTTTGTCCTATGTTGAAGCATTTTTATTCCAGGTGTCTAGATAAAGTGTTTTTTTTTTTCGGAATTTTATTGAAAAAAGGGCCCTTTACACAAACATATTAGAGTGTTCAGAAAAAAAAGGTAAGGGGAGAATTGTGAAGTCTAATTAAAAACGGTTAAGTGGACTGTCGGAAATTTCACAGTTTATTCGAAAAGACATATATATATTTTTTTTATTATAATGTTTTTGTTTAAAGTGTTGTATCCCTTTCAAATTGAGGATGTATTTTCTTTAATTTATTAATGAGAAATTATATGACTCGCTGAGGAGAACGGGATTCCCGAGGAAAAATTCGCTGTTTTCCCGACTGGTAGGCGTTCGAAAGGTAGGCCGAAGCGTCGATGGGGATTGCGTTAAGGCTGATCTCAGGGGCTTGGGCTTGAACGGTGAACATTGGATGAGTCTGTATAGGCGGAGTTTGGTGGTGGTATCGGCATCGAACGTTCGGGTTCGGTGAGCCTATTATTATTATTATTATGTTTTTATAGGTTCAATTAGTGACTGGTTTAATTTTGGTAATATGCAGCACTATGTATATATTAGTGTATATTATATAATGCAAAAAAAAAAATGTATATTATAGACTGATTGCCTTCATAAACTTTTAGAGGTTTATTATGACAGGCATAAGGGTCGGACATACACCTGGTGTGATCTCGATCTGTTGTTTTCTAGATATTGGGGGGGGAGACAAGTTATGTAATAGTTACAAGTGTTGCTATCATCTTTTTCAACAGAAACTTATTCATATGCTATGTTTTTTACCGGCTGCTTTCCTAAGGCAGCGGTACCTTCAAAACAGTGTTAATTAATATATTTAATGTATTTATATAGTCTACTTTTTGGAACCATTAGAGTTCTTTACCAAAGGTATCGTGTTTACCGATCCCAGAAGGTGGCATGCAGGGAAATATTAAATAAACCAGGTTTCAATAAATGGCATTATTATTTTAAATTAACCAACACATTTACAATCTATTTGCACAATGCCTTGAACGATTGCTGAGATACTGAGGAATTTCTTATAGTTAACTTTCCAAATAATATTACAACAAAAAGGTACCTTACAAACACTTAGATGGCTGGCGAAGGTGGAATTCGTCACTCTTCATTTTGACCTCCGACGGACCTCTCTCGATGGAACAGAGCTCTTCTGTATCCGCGATACGACTAGCCTGGTATAAAACTGAGACGGTATAAAACTGACCTCTCTGATTCTCCATTCTCGCCCTCATCCCTTCTTCTCTTCAAAAATCCAATATATTTTGGAGTCTGCTCTTGGTGATCGTAACAAAGGAAGCAGGGCTGATGTGGGAAGTGTCGGGAGTCAGCGGTCCAGCCTTTGTCCTTACTCTTGAAGGCTAGTAGCTGGGGTCTAGGAAGTTACAGGGGTATCGCGGCGGGTCTCCTATAGGAAATTCAAGGGGTAGTTTAATTTACTTTACTTGAATTTTCTTGATTAATATTAAAATTATTTCATAATGGACTTACTCCCCCTGTTTCCTCAATACATTACTTGATGTTAAAATCATTTGGTAATGGATTTGAACTCAACTTAGTATTCTCAATGCATTTTGTCTCCGTTTCCTCATTTACAAATTTCAAATTTTACTAGCCAAATATATCTCAAAGCCACTTCAGTGTTTACTTCCTTCATAGGGGATTCCGTGTTTCATTGTCTTATGTTATTTCCGGCTAGAGACCGACCATTAAAAGCTAATGTAGTCAATATAATTGATTAATGCTCTTTGTTGTAATGACCGAAAATTTTAACCAGACTAATTGGTGTAAGAAAAACTAATTAAGGGAACGGTAGTTTTCTGCCTGATAGGTTTTAAAGTAAGTCGAATTAGGGTGGAGTTGATTGGCCGAATATCGGACTATATATTTGGGTGGGGGGGAGGCTCCGTGACGTTTTTAATTGGTCGTCAGGAGTAGGGCTACGTCACGGTAGCGTTCGAGGTCAATGTAAAATTAATATAGGTCAGGACATGAGGTGCGGGAGCGAAGATATAGATGGCACTACCGCTCGGCTCAGGTATTGATCTAGAAGGCGGCGGCAGAGTGCGGCCCGGCCGGGGGTTGCCATGGCGATGACGTCAGCCGCTCAGTCGGGCACTGGACGGCGGTTAGTGCACCTGCAGTGCTTCACCATCGGCACCCGTCGCTACTCCACGACGTCTTCAGGTCAGTCGTCCTCATGCAGTTTCGTCTTCAGTGTCTTGAGTGTCTTGTTCTTGATGGGGCGCCTTGTCAAAGGGGTTGCGAACCGCTGGGCTTTGAATGAGTTCCGAATATATGCTTAGTATATAACCTGCTACTCCACTTTCATACTCTCCCTTTGAATAGACCTCCGTAAGTACAAAAAATATACAAATCCAATGCCTTTTTCTTTTTATGTTATGCTCTGTACTGCTTTGAACCTGAATCCGGATTCTAACCTTTTTAAAACTCCTTTAGCTATCCTCCTTCCGAATCTCACACCTTCCTCCTTCACTCTCATATCTTACGTTGCTGGCTTGAGGTTATACGCTGCCCTACAGCTGAGCTATTGTGCGTTGAAAAGGGCTACCTCGTGAGTTTATATTTAGAAACGTAGTACACATCCCCCTCCTACTCTCCCTTCTTCAGCCTCCTCACTACCCTCTATGACCTAGTACTATTGTCTAAATATCGTGTAAATACATCAACTATAATTATTTAGACTAAGACAGTTCATATTTTATATTTCCTTATAAAAGTTTAAAGTTTTCAGCGTCAAAGTCATAATAATATATATTAATATGATATTTTATGTAATTATGCAAAATATCTTATTAATTTAGTTTGACCTTTACTCGACTTTCTCATAAACACATTTTTAAATGTAATTTCGTACTATAATAGCATGGCACTGTGAACCATACATAAAGTACTTAATGTTTGGTTATTATATATTTGTATTAAATCACCAATCACCTTTAAACCAAACACTCTGCACGCGACACACAATGAGCAACTGGTAATTATTCATGGTAGCAATATCTAAGTCCACATAAAGTCTAATTCTTGAAAATAATTATAATTAAATATTTATCAAAAATATAAGCTACTACGAAAATGAAAAGATTTTTTAAAATAGATCCGAAAAACAATTTGCTTTAAAACACTCATGTCTATATGTATAATCCTTGTATAAAAGTGTTTACCTTGAATTTTCTTCGTTTAGACACCTCTATTTCGAATAAAAATATTACATTCATGACTAGTATTTTCCAAAAGTTAACCTTTTATACAGACACTATGCATATATAGGTAATTGTTATACAACCATAGTATAGGTAATACACTATACAACCATAGTAGGTAATTGTTTCGAAAAATTGTATACATTTAAAAGAATTAGGATATATTAACAGAAATAAAAAGTGTTTATAGACTTGAGAATAGTTACCAAACCGTACAAACCAAATAAAATTAACAATTCTTTTGCTACTATTTCCTTTCCAATTTATTATCATTTATTATATTTACAACTTGCACTATTATTTTATTAGTATTCCGCGACATATAGTGAGCAACTAGTAATTATTCCTATTATCGATAAATAAGTCCACATAACGTCTAGTTATTGAAAATAATTATAATTCAATATTTATCAGAAATATTAGTTACCACGAAAAATAAATCATATGTATACGTATAATCGATGTATAAATGTGTTTACTTTGAATTTTCTTCCTTTAGGCACTAGTATTTTGAATAAAAATATTACATTCATGACTTGAATTGTCCAAAATTTAATTTTTGATACAGACACTATGCATATAGCAACCATAGTTTGAAAAATTGTACAAATGTGTGTTTAAAAGAATTAGAATGTATTAACAGAAATAAAACCTGTTTATAGATTTGATGATAGTGGTCAAAATTTGCAAAAACAAATAAACTTGACAATTCTTTAGTGACTATTGGCTTTCCAATATAATATGATTCATTATATTTACAATTTTTACTTTTATGTTATTAGTATTCCACGACATATAATGAGCAACTGGTAATTATTTAAAGTATCATACCTAAGTCCACATAACGTCTAGTTATTGAAAATAATCATAATTCAATATTTATGAGAACTTTAATTTACCACGAAAAAGATAAGTTTTTAAAAAATATAGATGTGAAAAACGATTTTTTTAAAACACTCACATCTGCTTAATCCTTGAATAAAAGTGTTTACTTTGAATTTTCTTCGTTTAGAAATCTGCATTTCGAATAAAAATATTACATTCATGACTAGAATAGTCCAAAAGTTAACCTTTGATACAGACACTAAGCATATATCAACCATAGTTTGAAAAATTGTACGAATATATATTTAAAAGAATTAGAATGTATTAACAGAAATAAAACCTGTTTATAGACTTGATAATAGTGGTCAAAATGAGCAAAAACAAATAAACTTAACAATTCTTTAGTGACTATTGGCTTTCCAATTTAATATGATTCGTTACATTTACAAGTTGCACTTTTATTCTATTAGTATTCCACGACATATAGTGAGCGACTGGTAATTATTCATAATATCAATATCTAAGTCCACATAACGTCTAGTTATTGAAAATAATTATAATTCAATATTTATCAGAAATTTAATTTACCACGAAAAAGAGGTTTTTTAAAATATAGATCCGAAAAACGATTTGTTTTAAAACACTCATATCTATATGTATAATCCTTATATAAAAGTGTTTGAATGTTCTTTGTTAAGACATCTGTATTTCGAATACAAATATTACATTCATGACTAGAATAGTCCAAAAGTTATCTTTGATACATGAACTATGCATATATTAACCGAAGTAGTTGATTGGTTTGAAATAATGTACAAATATATGTTTAAAAAAATTAGGATATATTAACATACATTTTTTTTTTATAGTCTTGAGGATAATAAATAAACTCAACAATTGTTTTTAAATTTAGGCTTCCTAATTTAAGATTCATTTATTAAAAATATTTAAGGATTGCACTTTGGTTTGATATCAATAATATAGTATTGTATTCTATCCTTTAGGATTATTTAGCCGATGAAGAATATATGCTTGATTAGTTCGTTGAGATTGATTGTTAAGCCTAAATATTTTTTTATTTTTAAATAATGGAAAAAATGTATTTAAATTGATTAAAAATGGAACTGAAACTCACTTTCTAACATTGTATTGTAAAAATAATAAATACCTCAACATTAAGGTGTTTCATTAGTCATCTGCTTTGTTATGTATATTCAATATTCCAATCCAATTTTATAATGTAAAATAAACATTTTATGTTTTCATATCGTATATTACTAAATAATTACTTAACTCTGAATTATATAAATTAACAATCCGTATTAAGGGTAGAGTTTGATGTAATGTATATAACTCAGTTCATAAAAATATTTTCGTAATATTGCTGCAAAAATTAGTAATTAGATCACAATCAGTTCAAAATAATGGTGATAATGATAAATTTATTTATTAGTCGAATCAAAGAAATATATTTAAAAAAAAGACTAATTTTTATTTTTAATTTAAAAACTATCAAATTAAAAGAAATGTATAATATGAATTCATATTATTAAATGGTTTTATAAATTTAATATTTTTTTATTTTTTATTGTTCGAGTAATGAACGGTATTTGAAGTTGAAGGTTGAATGCTGCTGTTACTATGATCAATCTATGAACAGTGTTTTATTACGAATTGTGGGCATGCACGCAATCCTCATTCATTTGTGTCAATGTTAATGACTTATTTATTTAGGCTATCTAGAATCATATCATTAAAATCAAAAAAGAAAAAAAAAAAACTTATCAACATGTCTGTGATTTAAAAAAGTTTCCGTATAAATAAAAAAAAAGTAACTCTGCACTGTGATGTCTAAGAAAAAAAATCATATTCACATCTCATAGTTTGATTGTTTTTGTATTTAAACCAATTTTTGATTGACATAGTGATTTAAAATAAGTCCTTTTCTTAAAAATCGTGTATGATTATTTTTATAACTAATGCAAAGTTTTGAAAGACTCGTGGTATATAAAGTTTTGGTGACACATATATTATTAAAAATATTTATAGAAGGAACTAATCATGGTTATTTTATTTTTCGATTAACATTTTTTGGGTCATTGAAATATTAGATTTTGCAAAAGAATATAGAAGTCGAAGTAGAAGTAGAAAATTTACAAAGGAATCCCTAAAAAAATCAGTAAGATTGGATGTGAAAAACATTTTGTTTAACATCTATGCTCCTGATGAAAGCAGAATGATATGTTTGGTACCAAAAAGTCTCTGTGGATAAGCTAATAGAAAAAAATAAATAATGGAGTTATTAAGAGATTTAACTTTTATGCTAGGTAAAACAAAAAAAAAAAAATTATCTAATATTCCTATAGTAATTATAAAATTTAAATGATAAACTAACATTTCAGATTAGATAAAATCTCTATAAAAAATAAAGAAACACAACAACAAAACTTATCTAATAACGATTGTTTAAAATGAATTTACTAGGAACAAAATGACGTTAAAATGGCCGGTATATTTTAAATAGAACGAACAGTGCAGACTTTTGTCCCGAAAAAGTGCGTTGAGAACCACTGTTCAATCGTTCAAATTGATTCAATGTTATACTTTCACTTGCATGTATATCAAAATATATATTAAGAGAAAGTATTGTGAAATCTACCGGAAATAAACATTTTAGGGTTATCTAAGTGCAAAGACCAAATCCTGCAAAAAATTGTGTGTGTCTTGATTTAACGTTGTTAAATAAAACTAAATTTTCATATTTTACAAGTGTGAACCAAAAGAGCCACTTAATACTATGCATTTGTACTTTTTTACGATTTTCTCAAAAACGGCTTTAACGATTTTCATTCAACTAGATACATCGATGTAAAATTTAATGAGCTTTAATATCATGTAGATTTTGTTCTAATTGAAATATTTTGGCAGGACTTAAATGCTGATAAGTTAAATATTCTCTTTCCAAGTTACCCTCAATTTTGTATTTTTGAAAAAATAAAACAAATCATCTTATTAGCATTAATAAAAAAAAAAAAATGGTTAAACATTCTAGTTTAACGAATTTGATAATCAACTAAAGGAAAAAAAGAAAACATATTGTATGTATAATTTACCGTTGGAAAGCTTTAAGATTTTAGAAAAAGATATTATCTTTCACCAGAAGAGTCACATCATACCATACATTTTGGACTTTTTCACGATTTTATCCGAAACGGCTCTAATGACTTTGATTCAACTCGCTAAATCGATGTACAATTTAACTGGCTTTAACATCATGTAGGTTTTATTCAACCCTTATATACATCTACCAGTTAGACAGAAACGTTGTTCATAAAATTACCTCGTATATTAAATATGCATATAAAACTTTTGTAAGAAATGGAAATTAAAAATTGACAATGACAAGTCACATGTTACATTTACACTGAGTCGCGGAACCTGCCCCCCTAGTTTGCATAAAGAACCACCCCATACCACATTAAAACACAGTGACGTACTTAAGACTTTCTTTTTGACAAAAGATTGACATGCGCCTCACACGTAATACATTATGTAAAACTTTAACTTTTCGACTCAGAGAATTACATTCTATACTACAATGCGCAGACTCTTTAAATTACACATCTGACTGAAGTGCAACGAACATACTTATTTATTGAAACTTTTATGGACCTCCAATCTTTAGTGAAAAAGTTGCTGAAACAACTCGGATGTATAGTTGTCTTAAATATGAAGTTTCAGTTTCGTCCTCTCGTACGACTTTTCATTTTCCTGCTAGACTTACCTCACACAGAGACCTATTCACACAACTTGGTTATTTGGACTCATAAGGCCCTAAAATGTGTGTTTCCGTTGAAAAATGGAATTCGAAAATATTCAATATTACAATACCTTTCCTTACTATATATTTAATATTTTTCAATATTTCCAAGACAGTTAACTTAAAATACAAATTAATCTCTAAAAATTGTATAATATGTAAACATAATTTTATAAACACATAAAGGATTAAATTTAAATCTTAAAAAAAAACTCTCTGGGCTTATTCTACTACCAAAAAAAAAAAATAAATAAATAATAAAAAATAAGCCTTTGTGAATTAATACAGTGATTCATGATTTAAGAAATACTTGGAGAGGAATTAAAATGATTTTTGAAAAATCTTACTATAAACTTCACATTCCAAGAAATTAGTGAAAATCAGTGAATTATAATATATTCATTACGAGAATAAAATTATAGTCCTTTATATTGCTAGGGTTTTACGCGGTGAAAATCAAAACAAACATTATGGTATGATATGTTATGTCGACCGTAGGTTTTTTTTTTAACCCTGACATACACATACAATTTGGTTAGAAACATTGTTAACAAAATATACCTCATATTGGGTTGTAAAATAAGTCCGCATCGTTTTTCACTATTTCAATTTCATCCTCTCTGTGTTTATAAAATCATCTTTACTTAGTCAACAGTGTTTACTCGTTCTAAAAAATGATTAGCTAGGGTGCTTTTATGCATCAGTTTCAACCCAGATTACTTATCTTTAAGTGGTATTTTTCTTACTTAATATGTAAGAGAAAAAATTTATTTTCGTCATTGAATGATTTTTTATTTTCGAAAAGGAAAATCCGCTGCACAGACGGCTAACAAAATTTGCAGTGTGTATGAAGATGACGCCTTGAGGGAACGAACCGTCCGTTAGTGGATTTCTCGGTGCAGAACCAAACATTTTGAATTGGAAGACGCAAAGTACCCAGGTCTTCTTTTAAATGATGATGACCAAATTCAAGCATTGGCACAGACAACCTTCACTCTACGACACAGGATATCGCAGAAACGTTTAGCATATTATATTTACAAGAATCTGAATATTTAAAAAAAAATTAATCTGTAAAAAACCCAAAGAACATATTTTTCAACCAATTATTTAGGATTTTTCATTTCATAGGTTTTCATGACTTTAGCCTTTTTGCCTAAACATTTAGAACAGATTCACGATAAAAATAAAATTATAGGCGTTGATGACGTTGGGGATTCACGTGGTGAAACTGAATCAAACATTATATTATAACAAATATATTGGCCATATATAGATTTTTTTTTTAACCCTAATATACACCAGCAATGTGGAAAGAAAGTTTTTAAAAAGATTTACCTTATTCTGGGTTGTAAAATAAGTTGGCAGCGTTTTTCAATATTTTAATTTAATCCTCTCCGATTATTTAAGGCGCTTTTATGCATCAGTTTCAACCGAGATTCCTTATCTTTAAATGGTATTTTGCGGGCTCAAAATGTAATCGAAAAAATTTCGTTTCCGTCGTTTGATGATTTTTTATTTCCGTAAAACTGAATTCCGCTGCACAAATGGTTAAGAAAATATGCGGCGTGTATGATGCCTTAAGAGATATCACCGTCTTTAAGTGGTTTGCTCAGCCTAGAACCTGAAATTTTGACTAGGAAGGTGCAAAACGCTCGTAATAGAAGAAAATGACCTGTATACAATTGATTAAAAATATTTACAAGAATCTAAAGTTTTTTTTTTAACAACAGTAAAAACCGAACTTATTTTCCAACCTAGTACATTAAGCTTGTTCAAATCCCAGAAAACTAACATATTTTCGAACTTTTTATTTACATTTTCGTTTCTACAATTAAAAACTGAAAGGGCATTATTAAAAAAAGTTACGAAGAGATGAGAAAGAGGAGGCTGTGCATTGACATCCCCACCCTTATTCAGTGAAGTGCCCCCACCTTTCTCACTGCACATACACCCTTCAGTTTGAAGATCTCTCTCGGTGTGGACGGGTCCATCGAGGCGCTTTGAAGTTAGTTGTCGCTTCATAATGCAGTAAGTGTCTTGTCTCCATTCTTATAAATGTTACTTCTGCTAAATGCCATAGCCAGAAATAACTTAGAAATTTTATTACAATGAAAATTCGAACTATGAAACTTCGAAAATTATGATCCACGTTTTCACAAAAACTATGAAAAATGTAATTGAATATTTTATTCTCAATCTATTTTTTCTCTTGCATTTTCAAGATATTTAAAACATAAATCCTTTCGTTTTGATAATTTAATCAATAAACTTTGTTGAAGTTATAATTTTAATCCCACTTATCATCATTGTGATATACTATGCTTCAAAGCTCCATTTTACTATTATTCAATAAATGCATATTAAATTAAATTATTAAAAAAATTTCGTACGGGCACAACATGGCTTTCACTTACCTAAGAGCTACGAAATAAAATTATATTTGAAAACTTTAAAGAATTATATTCAGTTTCTTGGAAACTTAGTTTCAGATTAAATAATGTAACAATTTAAAGATGTTATTTACAATAATCACTATGGTTTATACCTTATTTGTCTCTTTACATTCTCTTCTCAGAACTTTGTATATAAGATAACATTTTTTTTCTCAATTTTTTTTATCTTTCCAACGGTATGCATACATAAATAAAAAAAATTACCTAAACAATTATTTTTTCTCCTTTAGCTGCTTATCTAATTTGTCCAATTTGTATATATAGTTGATTTTAACAATGCCCAAAAGATGGTATGATTAATTATTTCGAATCGACAAAATTAAAGATACTTTAACGGAAGAAAATTCCAATTTAAGCCCTGTTAGGCTATTTCAATCAGAATAAAATATACATGATATGAAAGCCCATCGACATAATGAGTTTTATTTTAAAATAAATATGAAATTTTTACAGCTATATTAGAGAAAATCGTAAAAAGATGAAAAATGCATAGTATAAAGTGGTTTCAGTTTTGGATTCAAATTGGCCGAGTTTATGGAAAAAATTTCTGTAGCATCTCACGTAAGGTACTTTCGAGGACAAAAATAAATTTTTTTACATTTATGCCCAATCAGAATGTTTCCATCAGAATAAAACCTGCATGATAATAAAACTTATTGAATTTTACATCGGTGGAGGGACTTTAATCAAAATCAATAGAGCCGTTTTTGATAAAATCGTGAACAGGTGCAAAATGCATGGTATAAAGTGGCTCTTTTGGTTTGCTACATTTGATGAAAACGTTGCTGTGACATCTCAGACTAAGTATTTAAAATACGCAGAATTCAAATATAAAAAAAAAAAAAAAAATCCGTTGGTCCGCTCTACAAATTTTTTAATAGCAGTAAAAAAAAAAAATAATAAAATATGAATTTATAAACAAGTTGCTGTTCAAATGAGGGTTAAATTTTCTACAATACAAAAAAATAATCGTTGAAACCGTTATGAAATATCAGAGATAAGCGTTTTGAACTTAGCAGTAGTTAGTGGAAGCTTTTCCTTGGATATACAGTTGATAGTGTTGCTGATTTGATTAATTTATCGTTAACTTATAAGTTTATTTACCAAACAGGTAATATAAATTGTTTGGGAGTTAATAAAAATTAAATAAATAATTCTAAAATTTGGCATTATTGCTTCTGGATACAATGTTTCTCGACTCTTTGAGGTGATTTAGGAAGATAAAAGTTCAGCAAATTAATTAATAACAAGGTGAAAACAATAAGTGAAATAAATAAAAAATGGCCGTTTTTCAATCCTTTTTTTTTTTTCTAATATAAATATAGGCATATTTTAGATTAAGAATGTAGTTGGGTCCACGTTTCCAAGTCCATTTAAATACATGATTGATTCAAGAAATCAATTAAGAGGTTGGGTTGACTTAAAAAGATACTATACGTATTTAAGTTTATTTAAAAAAAGAATAACTTTTTTAAGACAAAAGGCAGATTTTCGAACGTTCGAACAGTTCCTTCCTTATAATGAGTCTATGTAGATGTGCTTAGGTCCTAAACTATCGATCATATGTTTTATAGGTTCCGTTTATGACCTAAACTGTAACCTCTCTCATCAGTTCTCAATATATTAATATAATTGTCATATGGATTTTTTTTTGTTAAGTTTCTGAATATTTTCCATTGAATATCCTATTTAAATTACGTTAGTAGTTAAGTAAAATTAAATATCCATCCTTATACAGGATTTTAGGAGGATAGCTGTATAGCAAATAAACTGTTATTGGATTTAATTGTTCAAAACTGAAATCCTCCAAACTTTTTAAATTTTTACAGACAATCAGTGCCTCAAGTTAACGTTCCATATACCTCTGTATAATTTTATACACTACCTCTTTTTATTGATAATAAATTTAAAATTTGTATTTTTTTAGAAAATAGCCGAAAAATCTGTCTTATTTCAAACTAACTAAATTGGTTTAATATCCATAATTTAGCATTCTTTCTAATCCTTCATATTTTAATTACATCAATTAATTTATTTTGTTACAAAAAAACAAACGAATAATGCATGTCTTTAGTACCACAAAAACAGTCTAAAATCGTATTCAGAATATGTATTAATTATTAGCTTTTGGCGCCATATTGCTCATTAACAAATAACTTTAAAAAAATTATAAATTGTACAAAGGAAATCCGAAAATTTTTACCTTTAATCAGTTTTAATCACTTAGATCAAGTTAATTCCTAAATTATATGTGTCATTTTCTATGAAAAAAAGACATGTTAAAAATGTATTAATTTAATTTACCCATTTATTTAGGAGTTTTGCTTCATATAATTTGACCTTTGTAATATATATTTCATAGTATCATATAATTTGACCTTTGTAATATATATTTCATAGTATACATATAATTTGACCTTTGTAATATATATTTCATAGTATCATATAATTTGACCTTTGTAATATATATTTCATAGTATCAAAAAATTAAAAGCTATATGGTAAGCTAGTGTAACCGTTGTATAAGCATTTGTTTATTTACTCATTGTTGCTTGTTTTTGTTTTTAGCCCTGACGAATACCGGCAAGGTTGGTTAAAAAATTGGTTTCACGATAAATTTTAAATCAATTAAGAAATATCTCATCCTTCAGTAAATTACTTACACGTTCTTATTATAGTCAATTTTTAAACTTACATCTCTAAATTGCGATCGTGAAAAATTTCCAATTCGAGTTTTCACCGGAAATACAAATTTTAGGGTGAATACCTCCCCTCTTCCTCCTCCCCTCCCACCGGGTTGTAGTAACCTGAGTCCAATAGATCAATTTAAACAAAAACGTGAATTATTTAGATTTTTTGTCATTTAAATTTTTGTTTGTGCTTAGTTTTGCTCAAAAACGACTAGTTGTATAAAACTGAAATTCCATATTTTAGAAGATTGAGTTATAGGAACTTATGTTTTATAGTACTTTAATTGATTTTATCAACCGAGGTAAGTGAAAGTCGTATGTTGCCCACACCAGATTTTAGTTAAGTATATAGATCCACCATTCAATTATTTTATATTTGTTATTAATAATAACCATAATATATCATGTAATTTTTAGTCGATTAACAAACAATATTTCATTAAAACATTTTATATCATTCCCCACGCACCTCTTCTACCTTCTTAGATGAGTATTACGTTGGAATGACCTCTGATCAACCATAAGACCTTAGGGGGTTTGGGTCTGTGCCAGAAAGTCTGCCTTAACTCCGGAATCAATTCGTAGGAGATTGAATAAAACTTACTCTTCTGGTCGTGTTCCCAACCCATCTGTGTTTTATTTCACATGAGACGAATTCTTTTATTCATTAATATTTATTTGATGAGAAAAAGCAGTTTCTTTTCAGTTGTTTTCTCTTAAACCATTCTTGATTGAGGATTTCAGTAAATTATTTTACTGTCCATCACAGGTACCGAATTTTTAAGGAATTTCTTTTATTATGTCCTATCTTTGTGTAAATACCGAGCTATACCAAGGATTGGAATAGGAAGATGCCAAGTAGGTATTTTCTTCGGAATTTGGGAAAGATCCACCTTTGACCAGAATACCTGTGAGAGACGTGTGACTGGAGAGACCGTACATAAACAAAATAAACCCATTCATCAATATTTTCAGCCTCACCGATTCCTACATATACTAGGCATCCATAGTCAAAATGGAGGAGTATAGGAGAGAACGCTAAGAGATGAAGGGGGGTTTAGATGACTCGTGGTGGACGGTAGGCAATGCATTGAAAATGGGATTATATGTAAATTCCTCGGTTGGATTTCAGTCTGTAACCGTTTTCGAGATCGGGGAAGCTCATAGTCTCTGTTTCGTACAATATCATTGGTTTTACCGCTGTACTGTAGTGCCTGATTTCGATCTCTTGGGATAGGTATTTTTTTTATTATAAATGCTACTCGTCGAGTAGCATAAATTCTACAAATTTGTTACCTTGTACTCTATGCTTTCTTTCTCTGATAAATTTCTGCTGATTACTTCCCTAGGTATTTAAACTTTTAACCATCTGGATTTGACCTAATTCCGTTTTTACTACTTTCTTACCAAAGATGGGTCATCTATTTTCTTCAAAGAATTAATCTGTCTGATCGCCTCCTCCGGTTCCGCCAGACATTTTACAACGATATTACTCTTCTGATTTTATACTCTAGCTCATGATGTTTTTTTTTGCTTTTTTCAAAAAGTTCTCATGGCTTTGTCGACAATAATGTTGAAGGGAATATGTGAAAGTCTGATCCCTTGTTTCACACCGGTTTTTATCTGGAACGGTTTGCTGATATTTTCTCTTAATGTTTATTTTTACTTGGTTGCTGTCAAATATTTATATATATATTTTTAAGTTTTAAAACCATGAACTAAAGTAGACAGTTAAATATGATAAAACGTATATTATACAGAGGGGTTTGGAGATAATTCGTTTGACTCCCAACTTCTCATTTATTAAAGCCCTTTAACTTTGTTGCAGAAGCTTTTATGGTTCACCTATTTGTTCCTCTAACTAACTTTGTAAAGTATTTAGAACATGCTCTCCAACCGAATGGAAAAGAGTTCTCTTTTACGAGATGTATAAGTTTTTTATTTTATATAATGAACTTTTTTTAAAAAATTCATATGTAATACGATAAAACTACATTGTAAAGCTCTATTAGGACTTATGACAAAATAGTTCCGTATATGCTGTTAGGGCACTAACACATAAAATGGCTGACTGTTTTAGAATCAGGAAGAAAAAAAAA
This sequence comes from Piezodorus guildinii, assembly GCA_023052935.1. Taxonomy (NCBI): domain Eukaryota; kingdom Metazoa; phylum Arthropoda; class Insecta; order Hemiptera; family Pentatomidae; genus Piezodorus; species Piezodorus guildinii. The sequence continues at coordinate 74,885,987 of CM041298.1, read as the reverse complement.
ATCAATTTTATTAATCAATGATTTGAATCATTATTTTCGATACACTTCTGCAAACGGCTAAGAAAGTTTTGAATGAATGAATGAAAATAAATTTTATTCTGGGACCAGTAGTCCCCTAAGCATAGCAGAAATGAACATTACAAATTTAATTTGTCTGGTCTTTTAAGACTTAATTATTCAAGTAGCAGTGTGCTATGAGATGTAGTGAAGGATGAAAAATGTTGTAGCAAGGAATAAGTCTTGAAAATGGGGAAACAACCCCGAAACGTCGACTAGGATGAAAAAATGTTAAAAGACTTATGAAATAAAGTGATTAGATGATGAATGGAAGGTAGTATGTGCTTTTTTAAATGTTCCAATTAAGAAAACTTCCAAAAAAATTAAAAAAGAAAAGAAATTAATTATAATTATACAACAGAAGGATTTAGAAACAATGCATAATTATCATTTATAGCTTATGATATTACATATGTAGGGAAGATGATGGAGAAATAACTGATGTTTAAAAGTGGTTAAGGATAAGGCTTTACGAATGGATATAGGCAAGGGATTCTATAATAATGTAGCGCGAATGACAAAGGATTTTTGAAGGAGGCGGATCTGTGGGAAGGTAATGCACGTTTATGGGTTGGGATCTCATGTTAATTGAATGTTCAGAGGAACAAGTGGTAAGAATATCAAGAATATAAGGAGGATTTTTTGTTTTGAAAGATCAGAAAAGACAGATACCAAGGAGGTATGTCGACGGAAAGAGGTATTGAGCCAATTTTACTCGGTATACATACTAGAAACATAGGAGCGTCTGGGAATTCCACATGTGAATCTAATGAAACAATTCATTAATTTTCAACCACAAATTTTAAGAACTTTGAGTAAGAAATTCATAAGACGAATTTTTAATGTCTAAATCATTCGTAAACAAATTTCCATACAAAATATTGTACAAACTCGGAAAAAAGTGATAATCTGTTGGAAATAGATCAGGACGATGGTAGGATTTCCCAGTCCAATTCCTTTAATTTATTAACTGACTGTATTGAAACTCGTGGTCGGGAATTACCGTGATGATGAATAGGTCCTACCCTGTTTACCAGTGCCGGCTGTTGTTTCATTAAATTTCGATACGTTTGGTCAATTTTTTGGCAGTATGATGTCGAATCAATTGCTTATACTTTTTTAGAATACCTATATCCAGGAGGCTGATCGTTATCTAACCTTCTTGTATTACCTGTTGATGAAATCATTTTTAAATACAGTTAAAGATTAAAATACTGTAAAGACTTCTTTGATTGAACATTGAGTTTTGATTGAAACATGTGTTTTACTAAATAATCCTTATAATGTTATTATCTACAACAATCAGTTAGTTTCATCGGCTTTGCATCACTCTCCATTAACTTTCATAATTTTGTGTCTAAGATCATATTTTTCTCTAAGAACTTTAGCTTTCTGAAGGTGAACTATACATGTACATTACTGTTCTTTTGTTTGTTTTTCGTATTAAACTTCCCACACAGTCAGACACCAGTTATTTTTTAATGCTAACAAGACGATATGCCTATTTTTTTCCAAATCTAAAAAATTAAGGATAGAGAACGAAAATTTAAATTATCGGCATTTAAGCCTTGCCAAACTATTTTAATCAGAATAAAACCTACATCACCTTGAAGCACGTTAAATTCTCCATCGATATAGTGAGTTTAATCAAAATCATTTGAGCCATTTTTGAGTAAATCCTAAAAAGGTGCAAAATGCATAGTGTAAAGTTCCACTTCCGGTCAGGCGATTTGTGTGAAAAATTTGCTGTAACATATCGGGCTTATAGTTGTCTTAAATATGAAATTTCAGTAACGTAAGACGTTTCGTTTTTGTGCTGGACTTACCACAATCACAACGACACACACATATTCAAACAGACCTTTTTGCGGGAATTAGTTATTTCGACTCATCGGACCCTAAATCGTGTATTTCTGTTGAAAACTGGATTTCCAAAATTTTAACTATGACAATAATTTCTCTTAGTATAGTTCCCCATGTATTGGTAAGTGGAAGGAACATAAATAGTTTGCAAATAGAAGATAAACAAGTGTTTTTATATATAATTTTCTATAAATTAACAAACAACGCTTTAAACTAAAATCTTCAACCTAAAAAATAGAGGTGAAATGACAATTCCGTCGGGTTTTATTTAGCGGAATTCTCGGTACTATTAGCTTAGTATGGCTTTTTTCTTCCCAGAAAGAAGGAGAATTCTTATTAATTTGTTTGTAAAGACCATACTTTCAACTTTAGGTGCCACGTGTTATACGGTATTAAACTTTGAATTTATCTTTTAATATTCAATTTCATTAGTATTTTATTTATCAATATCTTTTCTTTATTTTATCGACGAATCGCGCTTAAGTTTGTTATTAATTTTTTTTATGACATCTAAAAATGTTTGGTAGTTCGAAAGCGAATATTCTTCTGGATTATATTAAAATTTTAAAGTTCAAGTTTTTTTTATCATTATGACATTCCTCTTTCTAATGAGCGATATAAATTATTTATTTTATGTTTTTTATAAATGCTTGTTTGGTTATTTTCTTTAGAGAGTGAGCAACGTCACGGCAGTTAATACACAATCAAGGAGTAATCCTACAATTGAGACGTTGATTTCCAAAAGGTACTAAAGGACATTTTTTACGAAATCGATATTTTTACATATTTATATTCTCCTCATTTAGTTTTATCTGAATCTCAAATTTGTTTGTATCTAATGAACTCTCAAGTTCTTTAATAACGCGATTTAGAAATGCTATTAATTTCTTAAGGTATTAATTAAACATTTAGTTTCGTTCTAAATCATACTAAAACATTTCATTTCATAACTTTAATATGGTTTTATTAATATAGTGAAAAAAAATTCTATATTTTAATGCGGAAAGAATCAAATTAGCCGGTTTAATAATATAATAACTAGAGATTTTGGCGCTTCCTGTAAAATTTCCTAAAATGGATATAGTACCTTTTGGAAATCAACGTCTCAATTATTGAATGATATAGAGTGTTCTATCTTTGTTTGTTTTTGTTTTTATCAACGCCTAGATACTATGTGTATATTTAACATTTATAAGAATGAACTACTAGGTAATAAGTAATTATTAAAAAAAATAGATTATTATGTAAACAATAGTTAAAAAAAAGAAGAAAAAAGAAATAATAATACTTAAAGAAAAAAACTTAAAGTCAAGAAAACAGAAAACAAATTTAATTAATTAATTAAAAACTGACAAGGAATGTATAACTTTATATTTGATTGAGATTATAGTCTTTATTATTTATATAATAATGATTGCTTAAGAAAATCGAAAATTAATTTAATAGTTTCCTCTCTATTATCCATTACTTTTGATATATTTAGATTTAGTCCAAACTTATTCAGTTGTAATGAATAATACGGGCATTTTTGAAAAATATGGCGAATGGTGAGGGTTCTATCACAATGCTGGTGGCAGTGAGTGTTCTATTATTTTAGTTCAGTTTGGCTCTCTTATAATTGGTAACTATGCTTATCTTCATATTTTATTTATTATTTATTTATAATCTATACTAATATATAAAGATGAAGAGTTTGTTTGAACGCGCTAATCTCAGAAACTACTGGTTCGAATTGAAAAATTCTTTTTGTGTTGGATAGTCCATTTATCGAGTAAGACCTTAGGCTATGTAACATCACGCTGCGAACAATAGGAGCGAAGAATCAGTGGAAAATTTGAAAAAAACGGGGGAAATTAACCTAGCATCCCAATGATTTACTTTTTAATTTTAAAATAATTTAATTCCCCTTTAATTTATCTTTCATTTATAAATAAATCTATAAATCACAGGGGGCAAACATTAAACATGTACGAATCGATTTACAACGACACCTGAAGAATGGTCCCTCCCTATTTTTTTAATTGTATACATAAAGGCATAAAATCCGCTGAAATGTTAAAAGCGCTCCGAGAAATATTCCTTAGAATACCTTCGGGTAATAGAAGGTAAAATATCCTGTGATATATGTATATATTGTGTAAAATAATAAAACCAGAGGGAAAGAAAAAAAAAATATATACACTGATTGCTTTTCACACGACCAACTGTATGTCGCATTGTCAAGATCGGGTTGCGGAGAAAATCAGTATGTTCTTCTGCCACAAGAAAATAAAACTAAAAAATATCATTTACGCAGAAGTACTTTAAAATGTATTCTTTTTAAAAACTTCTTAATAGCGATCATAAGAACAGAAATTGACGTAGAGGAAGTCGTGGGCAATAGCTAGTAATATTATAACGCTGAAGAGTTTGTTTGTTTGAACGCGCTAATCTTAGGAACTACTGATTCGATTTGAAAAATTCGTTTTTTGTTGGATAGTCAATTTGTCGAAGAAGGCTTGAGGCTATATAACATCTCGCTGCGAACAATAGGAGCGAAGAATCTGTGGAAGATGTGAAAAAAAACGGGGAAAATTAACCTCGCATCCCAATGATTCCAAATGATTTACATTTTAATTTTAAAATAATTCAATTTCCCGTTGCTATCTTTTGCCGTTAAAATTAATAAATCAAATGTAAAAAATTTAAACACGTTGGAATCGATTTACGTCAAGACTGCATTTAACACGGCCAACTATATGTCGCGTTGTCAAGATCGGGTTGCGGAAAAAATCAGTATGTTCTTCTGCCACAAGAAACTAAAACTAAAAATATCATTTACGCAGAAGTACTCTAAAATTTATTATTTTAAAAACTTCTAAATCCCGATCATAACAACAGAAACAAAGTTTTTTATAAATAGTCATTATTTTCTCAAAATAATACACAGTACCAATACCAGTTGAAATTTGATTAAAGTTCATTTTATAAATGGTTTCGGTTTTTTAGTTTAATATCACTCATTCAAGAGTGAAACTGATCCTAATTCGGCATTTCTTTTTTAACATTCATAGAAATACAGGATAATTCTTAAATATCAAAATTACAGAAAGCATTTACTACTGATTAATTCAATTTCATTGACATTTAATCTTTGATATATTACAAATCGATACGCAAACACTATACGCGTGTTATGAGCGTTAGCAAATAGACTTCGTTGGCTAACACATTAGAGAAAATTACACCTCTTTGAAGAGTTAACGTTCGGGAATACTCTATCCGTTTCTGGTAAGCGGGAATGGGGAAGTTGGATTCATTCGAGAGCATCGGTTGTTATTCCATTACTTTATAAACGGGGCTTTGGAGTGTCTGGTTTTGAAGTTTAATTATTTAACAGAGGTTCATTTCATCCGAATTTAATTTGTATTAAATTACATGGAATCATGGACTCCCACGGCCTATTGATCTTGGGTTCTGATGATTACAAAAGGTTGAGCGGTTATATTGTGCTGAAAAACAATACTCATATTGTAATATCTTGTGTAATCTGAACCGACGTAAAGTGACTGCGAGGGATTATTTTCACATGATTTTCAATTAGAGCTATTTGAGCCAATTGGAGTAATAATTTAACGTGAATCTATGAAGGCGGAGAATTATATATGAGAAAAAATGCTTCATTTAAAATCTGGTGCGCAACCCACTACTTTCACTTATCTCCAATTTTTAAAATCAATTTAAGAACATTGAAATAAAGATAAAGTAGAAAAACTTGCGAATTATTAAACAATGGTTTATTATTTCCCAATAACTATATTAGGATATAACTGCTCACATAGCTGTTAATCTTTTCGACTTTTTTCTATCTTGAATAATAACCGAGTTTTAGTGGAATTACAACTATTATAATTGGAACTTTGGGACTTGAATATATAGATCAATTTTTTTTTTCTTTTTCTGTTTATCGAGCTTTACTGATTCTAAAACTCATTACATATTTTTCTCTATCTTCAAAAATAACTGAGTTATAGGTGTAATTACGAGTAAAATATAAACTTTTTCTTTTCTTTTTTTTTATAACTATTTTTTTGTTAAAAAACACTAATTTTTTTTCTCTATCTTCACAAACAACTGAGTTATTAAATTAAACCACTTTTAATCGGCCTCCAATAGGTGTTAGAATCATCGTTGCATGCCCTTCGTATTTCTGTGGCAAATTAAAAAAAAAAAAAGGTCCAGTAATTTCGGAGAAATGCCACGGACAGCGGACAAACGGATTTTATTTTTATTCGTTAATCAGGTTCTACGTAAATTGAAACGTAAGCCCTCAAAGTTAGAGGAGGAGGAATCTTTTTTGTTTGATTACAAAGGTTCATAAATAAAAAAAATAATAAACCGAAAAGGTTTGGTTAAAGAATGACATGGAGCTTCGATGGAAAATGTGTTTCCGATTAAATAATCTGAGAATAGAAATTATGATCCACAGCAATCAATTAGTTTTGTTTGCTTTTCATTACTCTCCATTCCGTTATACAACTTTTTATATAAAGTAACACTTTTTCTAAAATATCTTGCTTTTAAACGGTATATTATATTACAATTATCATGCTTTAAAAAAAAAAAAATAAATAAATTAAAAAAAAAAAACTATTCGCATAAGGTGTGTGTCATAAGCACTACAATTAATACAATTTTTTATTATTTTTTTTTTAATTATGCCTTCCCATTTTGACTTCCGCCATAAGGAATTTTTTATTGGATACATCCATTTTTACTTTCACTTACCTATGTATAAATATATAGTAAAGGAAAAATATTTTTTTTTAATAGCGGAGGCAATAGACTTATAATAACTGAAACATCAGACATGTACTTGTGATTTAAAGTATTAAAAGTATTATGCGGGTAGGATAAGCATTTTAACGAATCCAGAAATTTTATATGCCGCTGTTTAATAAAGTCTGAAATTGTTGGTTGTTCCAAAATATTGTGTAGCTTTTCAGCTCTTAACTTTTTCAGTGAGGTCGACAGCTTATGTTTCTGAGTATAGCGTTTTGAATCTCTGAAGATGTTTTAGTGTACTAAATGGAAGAATATAACTTTCAAGTTCCTATACGTCGGTGGCAACATTTATATATTATAACTTCCTATTTACCAGAAGCATGTCAAGTTCATAACTTTATAAGCTTACAACAGCTTTATATTAACTTTTAGGATTTATTTTATTGCATATTAACATTTATAAAATATTATGCTTTCCAACGGTGTATGATGAGTAATAATTTGTTGATGACATGGTTACTGGAAATTTATTTTTTCCGTTTAGTGAAAAGTTAAATTGCCATCTATTTTACTTAAAAACGTTCAGGGAAGAATGCCCTAAACGGTGGAAACCGTATAAGAATCTGTCTTCTGGTTTAGAGAAGTTTGGCGAAAACTTATATATCGGAATTGAAGCCCTGTTATTAAAAATTATTATTTTTTAAATGACGAAACTTTTTGAGTTGTTTTTTTCTGATATAAAATATTGAAGGTACTTTAGATTGTTTATTTATTTAACGTCACTTTATGCTACTATGGCTAATCGGACGATGCTACAGTGGGAGTCCTAAATTTTGCCTATCCAGGTTTTATTAGGATAGGAATCTTTAACGAGTACCTGACATCGTACAGGCTCGAGACCACCTTTCTCAGAAGAACGGCATAATAAGGATTTTTTACTCCCATTAAAAAATCCTAGAACCACCTGCTGGTTTGAACCCGTGAACTTTGGCATAGGAGGCTGTAATGCTAACCACCCAGCTACAAGTGATCCCAGGTACTTTAATAATAATAAATTCTTTATTTATTCTGGGACAAGTCCCTTCAGAATAATGTTACAGACAAATTAAACTGGAACTTCGGTGTCTGATAGTAATAAAAACATAAATAAATAAAATAAACAAAAAACAACAGAAATAACAAAGAAAATGAATACTAGTAATAAATTAGCAGGTAGCTTCTAATAATAATAATTTAGAAAAACAAATAAAACAAACTAGACAAAAAATAAAATAAAATATTTACATATTCATATATACAGGGCTAATTAAAATAAATTTACAATGCTTATGAAAAGTGTAACATAAAATACATAAATGTTTGAATACGATGCATAATAAGATATAGTAAATAATTGTTTTTCTCTGCTCTATTTACTGATTTTTATTGAAATTTGCTAATTAATTGGGGTCATTTGAGAATTGGACAGACAAAAAGTGTTTGAACAAACGGGATTTGAAGGTCAAAAGATTATTGGAGTGACGGATATGAGAAGGAATAGAATTCCATAAGGACCAGGATCGGATAAGGAAAGATCTGTCGAAAGCTGCGGTTCGATGAGGCGTTATATATAGGTCCGAAGGTCGCGAACGAGTGTTGCAGGTGTGGACAGAGGATTTAAATGAAAATATATCTGAGATGTAAGATGGACGTTGAGATCGGAGAACTTGGTAAAGAAAGGATGCCAGGAGGTACTTAGAACGGTAGGAAGGATAAAGCCACTTTAACTCATCGTAGAATCGGGTTACAGAGGTGTCCCTGGATATCCCAAAGATGAAACGTATCAAGCAGTTAAATAATCTTTTTAGCTTAGCTTCAGGATCTCCAGAGACACCCGCATACGTGCGGTAGTCAAAGTGGGGGAATATTAATGAGCAAACCAAGAGCCTACGGGTTTCAAATGGGAGAAGGTGACGGTGGTAATTAAGGAGTTTCAGGATGGAAATTGTGCGTCGGGAGATTTCGGAAACATGCATTTTTCAGGAAAGAGATTGATCGACAGTTACTCCAAGGTTTTTTACGGTTTGGTGGAACTTTATAGGTTGATTATTTAAAAATAGTGTTGGGATTAGGGAAAGGGTTTTGAGGAGTGGATTGGAACCTATTACTATCACTTTAGTTTTCTCAGCATTTCACTTTAGCTTGTTGTCAGCTGCCCAACAACTAATTCTGTTTAAATCTTCTTGAAGCTTTCCTGTTGCTAGTAATAGGTCCGACGGAGGGACGGAGAGGTAAATTTGGAGGTCATCCGCATACATATGGTATTGGGAGTGATGGATACAGAAGGGAAGGTCGTTTACGTAGATAGCAAAGAGGGTAGGAGATAGTGATGATCCCTGGGGAACACCACATGACAATGGCAAAGGTCTGGATGGAGGTTGGCCTGGAACTACCACATACTGTGAGCAATCGGAGAGGAAAAACTTGAACCAGTGCAGATCACTATTGGATAAAGGAAGGTTTCGTAGTTTGGTGAGGAGGATTGTATGGTCTACTGTATCGAATGCCTTGGTAAAATCTAGCAAGACAAGAATAGTATGTTGTTGGTGTTTTGCAAATTGTAGGTCGTGAGTTATTTTTAGGAGAGCGGATTGCGTTGAGTGACCAGGTCGGAAGCCGGATTGGAGAGGATTAATAAGGGAACGTTCTTCCAGGAAATTCGATGATTGCCTTTGTACAATTTCGTTCTAGTGGTTTGGAAAGATTAGAAAGAATTGAAATAGGGCGAACGTCAGACGGTATGGTAGGATTTGGGATCTTATTAAGTGGTCTAACTAAAGCGGTTTTCCAAGAAGCAGGGAATATGAAATTTTGCAAGAAAAAATTGAAAATATGATACAAAACTGGTATAAGGACTGGAAGACAGGATTTTATTAGTTTTACTGGAATGTTGTCAGGTCCGTAATCGTTTGTGTGGGATTTAAGGATGGCTGTAAATAATTCGTCATAGGAAATATGGGTAAAGAAGAAACTTTCTGGATTAAAACTGTGGTGTTCAATATCGGTAGTGGATGATGGGTCAGGAGATAAGGATGCGAAATGCTTGTTGAGATCATTATGTGGGACAGGAATGGAATAGCAGTTAATGGATTCTGGAAGAGATAATTTTCGAAGGATTTTCCATTTGAGTCTCCTTTAGAGAAAGAAAACTTAAAATATCGGAACATAAGCCCTGTCAGACTATTTCAATCAGAATGGAACCTACATGACATTAAAGCCCATTGAATTTTACACCGATAAAGAGATTGTTTTTTTGTTTTGTAATTTATGTAATTTCCTCAGGGGTATGTTATCAGTTGATGTAGGAAGAATTAGTCATAATTTGTTTCTTCCTTTATCCTGTTATTCAAAATCTGTAATAAGATTTCCTCCGAGCTTGCTGAGTAGTAGGTGTTGTTAATAATTACAATTTGAAGTAAAGTCACGTTTTTCAACTTGTTCACAGCTGATTTATAAGGCCATTTCCATGCAGTAGAGTTTGTTGTATAAATTTTCAAAGATTCAAAGATCTTGAAAGGTCCCTCCATTGATCGAGAAAGTTACTCACTTTAAAAGGGATTAGATGCAATACTGCACTAAAAGAAAAAAAAAGCACGATGCATTTTTAGCACTCAACATACCAAAGAATTTAAAAGTTTAACATTTAAAAGTGATTAAAACATTTAACATTAAACATTTAAAATTAAAACATTTTTTAAAAGTGATGCAATTTAATACTAAGCTAGTGAGTCATGCCTTATTCGCTGGGGCGCAATTTGAATGTGGTATAGTTCATTTTTAAAAATGCACTGTTTGACCGATTTAGAACTTATAGCAGAATCCAAAAATCGCGAGATGATTTTATATATAGGTAGAGAAGAGAATGCGGGACTTAAGAGCAGGAATATTAAATACATACTTGATTGATAGATAATCTTACAATTAACTAAACGAATCAAATGGATAAAACTCCAAGAAATACAGTAAATTACGAATTAGATTTAAAAAAAGTAATAATAATGCATATATAATAAATAAATTAAATTTTTGATTTGAATTGATAAAAATATTATATTCTTAAGTTTTACCCTAGATAATATTTATTATGATATAAAAACATTCAAAAGTACAGGTGCGGAATAGTATTAAAGGTCAATTTTTTGTCGACTTTATACGTGTTAGTCCAAACATGTAAAAGTATTTAATTGTTCGAAATATGCCAGAATGAAATAACTGTAACCACGTAGTGACAATATTTATCATGATGACGATTGGGGAGTATAGATAAAAAGAAATTTGATGAAAATATTTCCGTAAAAATTGTAAGTATGATAAAAATTCAAATTTTTCAAAAAAAAAAACATAGACGTAGACATGTAGAGACACTACCTATTGGCATTACTCTTAGAGACTAAACTAGAAGGTCTTGGGGCCATCTTCTTTTCAGACGCCTGGGAGGGTTATCAGGAATCAAAGACGAAGCAAGGATTGAGACTAGATGGTTAGCGTGTGAATGAAGTTTGTCATGGAAGGAATGGTATCTAGCTTTGGCTAAGTCAGCAACATATGGAAGATTAAGGTCTTTATAGATGAGTTTATTCGTGACAAAGAAAGAACCATTGAGGATTTTCCGAAGGATTTTGGATTGTAAGGATTGGATACGAGAAGAGTTCAATGGTTTAGTAGAACCCCACAGCTCTACTCCGTATGTCCATATCGGTCTTTATGATGGTCATATAAAATCAGTCTTTTGTAGTTAAGCGGCAGGTTTGAACGTTTGTTCAGTAAGTGTTAAAGAAGTCAAAAACCTCGGGTAGTTTCTTGTCGTTTCAGTCTTGTATGAGGATTCTATGTGAGGCGTTTGTCTAGGTTTAGACCTAAGCACCGAATCTGTTCAACAAGAGTTAGTAAGATATTGTTAAAGAATATAGTGGGGCAGGAAGTCATTGGTTTACAACGAAGGGTAAAGGTTATTTGGTGGGATTTGTTAGAATTTATTTTTATTCTCCTATTCTGACACCATATTTCAAGGTCTCGGAGCTGGGAATAAAGAGTGTAAGAGGCAATAACTGGATTATTATTTACTGATAAAACGCAGCTGTTATCAGCATAGGTAGATAGGTAAGTGTTGGGATGGATTCTATAGACTGTGTAAAGAATGTGTCCTGGGATGCTGCCTTGAAGAACACCAGCAGACAGAGAAAAAGGGAATAATAGGAACTATGATGATTTATTTTAAAGGAACTATCAGTTAATTAATGAATAACAGGGGCAAACATTTAAACACGTAAATGGATAAAATAACGGACCAAAAAAAACACCAGCGCTGTTATACTTTTATAAAAAAACATAACAAAATTAAAAAAAAGAAACAACAATGGTTTCATAAGATTTTATTTGATTAATTGTTATTTTATTTTCTATTAAAAAGTTTAAATTAGTTTCCGTAAAATTCCCATTTAGTTTAAAGTGAAATGTCCGTTTTCTTGAAATAATGTTTAAAGTGGAAATAATTAATATCAATGTCAGTTTAAGGATTTATAACAACTTTCCATTTATTTTATAAAATTACGATTTGGTGCTTGATATTGTTACTAAAATCTTGTGTGTATGGGTGATTATAACATGCACGATACTATAGGTAGGCAACACAGAATCCTGTAACCTCCTTCATTTCAAACAATATATGTTCATAAAAGTTATGGGCTTACAACGACATTCTGTTGAACTTTACGACTTATTTTATTCCATATTAGTTTTTTTTAGATTTTGCGATTTCCAACATTATATTAACTACACTTCTATGTAACCACTCATAATTTAGAAGAGTTTTCGATGCCTTAATCACAGAAAATTTTATTTTGCTATACAAAGAAAAACTTTATTGTAATTTAGTTTACTTTTTGTAGTAATATTCATGAAAAAATTCCGAAAATGATGGTGAAAACCCTATCAAAATCCGCCTTGTGGTTTAGAAGGTCTTCCTGGAAACAATCGCGTTATCATTTTATGTATATTGAGAGATAAGCTAAAATTATATGTTCTTTGGTAAATACTTATTAACATAAAGTTCATATGAATTTTTCTCTCGTAGGTATAAAAAATGTTCACTTGATTTCGTTTTAATACACAGTTCATAACCGTTGCGTGAGTACTCTGATAACAATTGACATTTCCGGTTTTAACAACCGCAGGGAGACATAACTTCTGTGTTCAGAAAGAGTGAAATAATTTTTATTTTACACTAATTACAAACAATAAATAAAAACATTTAATTAAATTTTGATCCTCCGAGGCGTCTGAAAAGAAGATGGCCTCGAGACCTCCTTATGTAGAATAGTTACAGGAGTGCTACCGTTGGGTAGTTCATCTACAAGCCTGTTTCATGTTATTTTTCTTTTATCATATTTACTTGTTGTATTATGAATTACAGTTGTAAATTTCAATAAATAATTTTTAAAAAAATAAGTAAATTTTGTAACCTGACGGCTGACTGTTATATTTTTTCTTCTAAAATCTTTGAATTTCCTTCGGTATTATATACATTACATAAATATTACTACCCGTATGTTAAAAAAAAAAAAAAAACCTAAACAAGTATATTTGCTCTTATCTTCTTTAGTTGGTCATCAAACTCGTTTAATTGTACATGTAGTTGATTTTTATTTAAGATGATTTGGTTATTTTTTTTAAGTATAAAAAATTAAGGTACTTTAGAGAAATAAAATTTAAAAAATTTAGCATGGATATTTTTATATTATGATAATAGAAATATTTTAGAATATTTCAATCACAATGAAACCGGCAGCATATTAAAACCTATAAAATTATACTTCCACACAGTGAGTTTAATCAATATCGTTAGAGCCGTTTTTTGAGAAAAAATGTCCACGCATACATCTCAGGCATATAAGCTTATAAAATATGAAATTTCAGTTTTATACAGCTTATCGATTTTTTTTTTTTTTTTTATTTATTTATTTAAAGAAATTTACAACTGTATTAAATAAATACAACAAGTAAATAGGCTTTATATATGATCAGTACACATGATAGTCCTGAGAAGAAACTACCCATTGGTAGCACTCCAATGTCTTATGTTAGAAGGTCTCTTGGCCATCTTCTTTTAAGGCGCCTCGGTGGGTTGTCGGGAATAGATATGGAGGAGAGGTCACGGATAAGCGGGTTTGAGTGGGCAGGGAGTTTGGAATGAAAAGAGGTATATCTGTAACGGGCCAAGTCTTCAACTAATGGGATATTTAGGTCTTTATGGATGATTTTATTAGTAACAAAGTAAGGAGCATTGAGGATTTTACGAAGGATTTTGGACTGCAAGGATTGGATGCGAGAGGAATTCGATGGTTTAGTAGATCCCCATAGCTCAATGCCATAGGTCCAAATAGGCCTGATAATTGTGATATAAATGAGTTTTTTGTAGTAAGTAGGAAGTTTTGAACGTTTGTCAAGTAAGTGTTGTAGTAATCTGTATCTACGAGCAGTTTCCTGTCGTTTCAGTCTAGTATGAGGATTCCATGTTAGGCGTTTGTCGAGGTGGAGTCCTAAGTACCGAATCTGTTCAACAGGAGTAAGTAGGATATTGTTAAAGGATACGGTGGGGCAGGAAGTCATAGGCTTACGACGTAGAGTGAAGGTGATTTGATGGGATTTATAAGGATTTATTTTGATTCTCCAGTTTTGACACCATTCTTCAATGGCTGATGCTTATCGATTTAAAACTAGACTTACCACTGAAGGTTTTTTTTTCATTTTCCTATTTATGACCGCCGTGGATAAAATCAATTTATGAACATTTACATGAAAAAGGGTAAAATGTTTCCTTCAAATAATGTATTTTATTATTACCTACAATAATAAGTTAGTTTTATCCACTTTTCATTACTCTCCATCACCTTTTACAACTTTGTATTTCAATATTTTTTCTAAAATTTCTTGAGAAAAATGTTAAGGTACAAAATGCATGATATAAAGTGGCTCTTGACCGATGATATTAATAATTAATTGATGATATTGATAATAGATGATATAAATGATTGACCGATTTCGATGAAAAAGTTTCTGTAATATCAATAGTCGAATTGCTGTAACAGCGTATAGTCTTAGATATGAAATTTATGTTTCGTGCGCTTTGAGCTATACAGACCATATACTCGTACACCCACTGAGATCTTTATCCGGGACTTAGTGATCATTTGGACTAAGGGGAACCTACAACGTGTATTTCCGGTAAAATATATTACTTATAGATAAGTGAAAGTAAAACTTGGATAAAAATATGTTTATTGGGTATTATGAGATTGTTACAATACTGGGACACGGAGATACAAGATGTAAGAAATGAGAAGGAAGATATTCCAGCGATGCATCAAACATTAGAAGACGAGGATCCATTAATGCAGGAGATGGTAAGAGGCAGGATAACAGGGTGATCACTCTTGTCCGTGTCAGGGAGCAACATCCTCAACATCGGGCGGCAAGCCAACATCTTAGATCGGGCAAGGATTTAGAGGAGCAAGTTGGATTCTCGCACAACTTAACATAAACGACAGATCGCAGTACAATCTTTGCATTTATCAGAGAAATCCTTGCTAATGGATCCGACTAGTTCCGAGCATCATTTCCAACTTTAAATTATCAACGGAAGTTATAAAAAGACTATTAGGAATGCTGTAAACTGCGTGTTTTTTCTTTTTTAAAACCAATAACAAATCTGGTGTTCTTATAACGTAACATAGTTTTTTTTCGTTCTTTATTAATTCAATCAGGATAACAGTATTGTGTAAGAACTTTAAAAAAAAACCTGGGTCAATCAACTCGAAATCGTCCAGACCATGCCGCTAAAAACTGTTGATATCGTCTGTTGTTTGTTTATACTCAAAGGCGAAAAACTCCGAAGCCATCAACGCCTATAAATTCACTTTAATTAAATGAATTTGGAGGGGAGGATCCTATTTTAACTTAAATTAAATAATGATAAGAAAATTACTAATTATAATAGTGACTAATATAAGTTACAATTGAATAATTTTATAAAAAAAAAAAAAAAATACGATATAAAAGCTATAGTTGAGATAAGAGTTGGTGTGCTTTTAAAAAATTGATAACCTTTGCTATTGACACTTCGTTATTTTTTTAAATAGTGCTCAAGTTTGGAGTCAGACTTATTCTTTTGATAATGTCTGTATAATAAGTGCACTTTTCAAAGACGTGTTTAATCGAAAGGATGGAGCTGCAGTAGGTGCATATTGGCGGTGGCTGTTTGGTAATGAAGTACGAATGAGTGAGCGCATTGTAGCCAATTCTTAGACGAGTCAAGACTACCTCCCCCAGTTACTACAACGGCAGGATGTTGAGCACGGCTTTACTGTTCCCTTGATCTGTTTAAGTTTGCTAGTTGGGCTTTTGTACCTATCTATCGCTTTCGTATCTATCCCATACTTCCATTTTTTAGGGGTGGACTTAGTTCGATGGTGATACCTGGACCTGGGAGCGTTAGTGCTTCTCTCGCGGCCCGATTCGCAAGCTCGTTGTCGACAATGCCTATGTTAGTCCAGTAAAATAAGGATATTTGTGGGAATTAATTTGGACAAAGATGGAAATCGTTTTAATATCTCTTAATGGTCCTAAATAAAAGTAATCTGAGTTTGCACCATCACAGGTGGTAAGCTTAATTTTTTGGAGTTGAAAAACCTCGAATTTTTCAGTTTTTCTTCAATAACTCGTAAATGGTGCTTCCTTCGGAAAAAATATCTTTATTTTCAAAATGAAAGAACGCTAAGTTTTCTTTCTAAAAGATATCTTAATCAATGAATTTGGTTTAGTAATATTGGAGCAATCGTTCCTCAAAAAGTAGGCAAATTTTTCAATTTTTGTTGAAAAACCCAATTTGGTCACTATGAGGCAACTGTAACATGGAAAAAAAACTATGAAAATCGAAAAAAATAATAGAATGAAAGTTGTACAGCATCAAATTCAAAGTCTAATAGTCTCTTTAAATTTCAGATTCGGTTGGTACGAACCTTCGAAAAATATTTTTTTATGGGTTTTCCACTACACGCGTCCAAAGGCTTTTGAGAAATGTGTTTTGGATACGACCGATTTAAAAGCTTCCGCACTGACTGCTGCCGTATTTTTACTGGGAATAACGATATTTGCAACATAAACCATATCATGCCTAGCCAAATGGCAGCTTGTCTCTACATGAGTTAGTTATACCCCTGTTAATAGCAAGTCTAAGAATTCAATAGAATATTCATGTTACGCCTGAAAGTACTTTCTTGAAACGTTTCAATCAACATATTCTCTATTTTGATTTATATTACGCATAACATAGTTAAAATGGATGAAAGTGTAGGTTGGATAAATAGAAATAGTATTTTGCACCATATTTTATTATGGCAAGAAATAATTGTAATAAGTGTCTTTCCAACTAATAACAAAGGGGTGAAGCTCTGGAAAATTCCTAACTTTTGTCCACCTGTATTGGTGATTTTGCCCACTGTGCGCCCTCCGCGGCATTTCTCCAAAACCACAGGACCAATTTTTTTTAAAATTAATCACAAAAATACTAAGTCATGCAACGATGATGATAACACCTAGTCGTTGATATCAACTGGTTATTTTAAAAATTGCAGCCGATTAATAGTGATTTAATTCAGTAACTCAGTGATTTTTGAAGATAGAGAAAATATTTATTAGTGCTTTTTAACCAAAAAGCTGCAAATAATTATAAAAAAGAGAAAACACAATAGAAAAAAAATTGAAATTTTACCCATAAATAAGCCCAAAACTCAGTTATTTTTGGAGATAAATGTTTTAAGGGTTTTAGAATCCTAAATTAATTAACTTAGTATTATGTCATTATTTAATTAATTAAATAATTAAATTTTCAACAAAATGAAAAAATAATCATTGAAATATTGCGTTTTGATATTAATAGTCGTGATATACCCTTTTTATTTGGATTATTTATTGCTTTTCATTTTAGCTAAATGCCTATTAACAGCTATATGAACAGTTATACCTTAATATAATTATTTGGAAATAATAAATCATTGTGTAATAATTTGCATCATTTTTAATTTAAAAATAATAATAAAAATGCATGCATATTTCTAAAACCCATCCATTTTGAAGCAGGTACCCGTAGAATGGGTTGGTAAAGTGCAAATCAGCCTCCCTTCTTGCCCTAGTTGGTAGGGCAGTAAATAGGGCTGGTCCCTCGCTGGAAGTTCGAGCTAAAACCTACCTCTCCTTAATTACGGCTGGGCCACCGGTTAAATCTTTGCAAAAAGGCAATAATAATACTATAATTATTATTTATATTACTTGGAATGACTATAATAAAAATCAATAATAAAAAATCTTTGTAATTTTTACTATAAAAAGTATAAGAGAAAACATTTTGGACACGAAAACAAAAGCCCTATCTAAGGATAATAAAAAAAACTCTGGAGCGCAGCACAGGACTTTCACTTGTTAATCTTAACACTCCGTTGTTAAGATGAATTTAAGAACTATTAAGATAAGTTAGATTGGAAAAAAGTAAATAATAAAACAAAAACAAAAAAGAGTTTTGATGAAAATTTGATGGATATTGGAAAACAATAAAATAAATAAAGTTCTAAAATAAAAGTTACTTTAATTAACTGAAAGAACGATTTAGCACAATTAAAATGATGACAAATAAGAAATACAAAAATAAACTTTTGCTTGATAATTAAATAAAATTAAAAAGAATGTTTTATAAGTCCAAACACACAAGATCTTTGACTATATTACCACAAAA
Organism: Piezodorus guildinii; assembly: GCA_023052935.1. Taxonomy (NCBI): domain Eukaryota; kingdom Metazoa; phylum Arthropoda; class Insecta; order Hemiptera; family Pentatomidae; genus Piezodorus; species Piezodorus guildinii. Next base: position 74,867,479 of record CM041298.1, on the reverse strand, counting down.
CAATAAGGTAAATACGATAAAAAATGCAGGTAATTGGTTGGTTACCTCAGTGTTGCAGGTAAAAAATTAATATTAATAATTAAATTACTTTCCACCTGGCAACACTGAGGAACCTGAACAATCGTCGTGTAACCTCCGCGTTTTGATTGACAGTGCAACCGTATCAAAAACATATGTTTTACATCAATTAATCTTACAATAGAAATTATTATTATTTAATATAAAAATTATATAGAAAAATTACTTATTATCTGGGAGTAACCTTCGATCAAAGTCTATCCTTCAAAAATCATATTTCCGAAATCTCTCGACGTACCCTTTCAACCTTAAAGCGACTGTATTTCCTCCGTCACCTATTCCCGCTTGAAACCCGAATACTCCTCGTTACCTCCCTAATATTCCCACACTTCGACTTTTGCTGTACGGTATATGGTGGTGTGTCTGGGGATCTCGAGGTAAAAATAAAACGCTTAATCAATTCCTTTGTTCGCTTCATCTTCGGGGTCCCTAGATACACCTCTGTATCCCAATTTTATGGCGAGTTGAAGTGGCTTAACCTTTCCAATCGTCGCAAGTATTTCCTTGCGTCATTCCTCTACCAAATTATCCAATCCCGCCGTCCATCATATATTATTTTTGACCTCCTACAGTTCAAATCCTCTGTCCATTCCCGTTCTACACGCTCCAGGTCTTCGGATTTATACAGTACGGCCCACAGAACTGCACATTTCGACGGATCCTTTCTCATGCGATCCTCCATCCTATGGAATTCTATCCCTTCTTCCATCCGTCACTCCAATTCTCTTTCTACCTTCAAATCCCGCATATTTGATCTCTTATTACACATCCAGGCTCAATAGAATTCTAAATAAGCTTTTTATTATTTTTTTTTTGTTTTCATCTAATTCAAATATGTATATTTTATACCATTAATTATTAACTTGTTCATATTTAATTAATTTACTCTAAGACTCTAAAGCCTTTTTTTGTACATTTTGTATATTTTATTCTAAAGGTACATGTCCCAGAATAATAAAGAATTTATTTATTATTATTGTTATTTTCTCCTTTCAATCAATCTTTATCACCTTATAGAACTTTGTGTTTACGATAACATTTTTTTCAAAAATATTTAGCGTTGCAGAGTATTCTCCGCCTGTATTAATGTTCGTATGTTAAGGAGGAGAGAATGATTTTCAGAATTCAATATTTTTTTCTTAATTACAACTAAAAATGAGATAAGATTAATTATGCCGAATTAAAAAAATCTGGTGCGGGCAACACACGACTTTCACTTACCTCGATTTTTAAAATTAATGAAAGAATTTTCAAATACAGTTAGAGATAAAAATACGTGAAATTATTAAGGAATTAATCAAATTGAATTTTATATATATAGAAACATGTGTTTTATTAAAAAATCTATTATATTATTATCTAAAATAATCAGTTAGTTTTATCTTCTTCTCATCACTCTCTATTAACTTCTAAAAGCTTGTGTATGAGATGATATTTTTTCTAAAACCTTTAGCTTTCCAACGGTATATCATACATATATATTACTGCTCTTATGTTCAAAAACGAAAAATTTCATTAAAAATATATTTTTTCTGTTTTCTCCTTTAGTTGGGTATCGAATTTATTCAATTTATATATTTACCTGTTTTTCATCAATACTTTCATATATAGTAAGGAAAGTATTGCGATCGTGAAAATTTTCCAATTCCAGTTTTCAACAGAAATACACGTTTTAGGGTCCCCTGAGTCCAAATAACCAAGTCCCGCAAAAAGGTCTGTGTGTCTGTGTGTGTGTGTGTGTGTGTGTGTGTGTGTGTGTGTGTGTGTGTGTGGTAACTCCCGGGCGGAAACGGTAAGTCCTATGAAACTGAAATTTCATATTTAAGACAACTATACGCCCGAGACGTGACAAAACTTTTTTCATCAAAATGAGCCTACCTGAAGAGGCACTTTATACCATGCATTTTTCACCTTTTTTCGATTTTCTCAAAAACGGTTCCGACGATTTTGATTAAACTCGCTATATCGATGTAAAATTGAATGGGCTTTAATATCATGTAGGTTTTATTTAGATAAAAATGGTCTGACAGGGCTTAAATGCCGATATTTTAAATTTTCTTCCCCTAAAGTACCTTTAATTTTGTATATTCAATAATAATAACTAGATTATCTTGTAAACGCTGATGAAAAACTGGTAAATATATAAATTGAATAAATTCGATCCCAACTAAAGGAGAAAACAGAAAAAATATTTTTTCGTTTTTGAACATAAGAGCAGTAATATATATGTATGATATACCGTTGGAAAGCTAAAGATTTTAGAAAAAATATCATCTCATACACAAGCTTTTAAAAGTTATTGGAGAGTGATGAAAAGAAGATAAAACTTACTGATTATTTAAGATAATAATATAATTGATTTTTTAATAAAACACATGTTCCTATATAAATTCAATTTGATTAATTCCTTAATAATTTCACGTATTTTTATCTCTAGCTGTATTTGAAAATTCTTTCATTGATTTTAAAAATGGAGGTAAGTGAAAGTCGTGTGTTGCCCGCACCAGATTTTTTAGATCTGGGGACCTTAAAAAATATATGTGTATCGTTGAGATCCTACATTTTAAGCTTTTCTCGATCATAATACTTTTTCTTACTATATATTCTATAAACAGGTAAGTGAAAGTAAAAGAAAGAAAAAAAAAAGGAAAATTCCTAATGGAACCTTTTTAATTTATGAAGTTAATAATAATTCAATCAGGTTGCGTTTAAGGTATTATCTTGTCACAAATTTAATCTCAAATGGTCTTTTGATGTTTCCTCTGTCTGTAAAGGTCATGGAATGTTTCAATTTTAACTTCTTTTTTATTTCTATCTACTGCCTAGCTTTTATTATTATTGTTTTACATCATCACACATCATTGATTTATTACTACTATATGAACCCGAGGTGAATAAAAAAAAACTTAGTTAATTCAATTTGATAATATATTTAATGCCAGTTAATAATAAACTAGAATAAAGAAAATTGAGTATGTATGGTCGTTGTCGTAATTATCATAAGTAGAAATAACCAGGTCGTGTGAAAAATATATTTATTTTGCCGACGTTTCAGCTCAAACATGTGAGCCATCATCAGGGCTGCAAACATTTGTTTTTCGGTATTTTAATAATAATAGTAATAATGAATTCTTTATTTATTCTGGGACTAGTCCCTTAAGAATAATATTACAAGAAAATTAAAATAAACACTTTAGAATCTTAGAGTATCAAAAAAAAAACAATACAAATTACAACAAAAAAAATTAATTAAAAAACAACTTCAAATAAAAATATTGAAAATTAAACAATATAATAAACAAAATAACCGATAAACAAAATTTTAGTAAAAAAGAAATTTACATTGATTTATTAAATAATATAAAATGTTATTAGTTAAATAATATAATAATAATATAACATGTGCGAAATGCAATAACAAATGAAATAGAATAAAAGTGGGTAAGAATATTATTCATAAGCGTGGATGTGGCAATTGTGATATTTGTAAAAGGTTCGAGGATTAAGGAGTAGAATAGAGCTAATTACAAAAATTTTAATAATTTATAAGTCGTTGATATCTGTCAAAAAATGAAGCTATGGATATTCAAATTGAAAACGTAGACTGAGGTTTTCAAAAAAGTAAAATAAAATGAAAGGAGCTAAAACATATAGGATACAATTATTATAATACTGAATTATGAATGTAAATAGTGAAGAATAAGAAAAAAAAAATTTAATTTTCCAATAAAACATAATTTCATTAATACCTTTTAAAAAACTAAAAAAAAAAGATAATAAAATAATGAATCTTCTTTAAGGAAATAAAATAAATGTTTGAAAATAAGTCTGTAACTTCAAAACAAACCTCAGTCAAAGATATCTAAATCGGCCTGTTTATTCATAATCACCGCTGGACATCCATTGGCCTTACGGCACCTGACCCGAACACCACTGAACCACACGTATTTTTTTTTTAAATTTACGGTTATATATGTATATATTCTTTTTACTTTATTCGTATATTCATATTTTTCATTTTTCGTTGCCATCATTTTAACATTTGTTAGTTTTCATTGTCGTACTATGATGGCTGTAATTAAATAAATAATCCAACTGTTACTATGATGGCTCTCATCTTAGACCCGAAACGATGGCAAAATTAAAATATTTTTTACACGACTGACTCCTGATTATTTCTATATATAAAAAAAAAAAATCTCAATGATTTTATAAAAATATGTATTTTATTATTATATGTTCTGTTTATAGGATTATTTGCTATTTATCTTAGGTATTAAAAACTAATTTTTATGAAAATGTATTAATTTACCAAAATATTTATAAATTGAAGACTATTTTTACTCAACTTCAACATTTCCACTTGTTTAAAATTTACAATAAAAATTGTGTCTTTCTGCCATTCTTAATAAAATTCTAAGAAATATATACACTGTGCGATATGATACGATTTTCAAGCGTGCAGGAAAAGAAGTAGCAATGCTTGTAGTCATGAAATAGATGACACTTTTTATAATAAATTTCTAGTCTAGAGCAATGGTCACGTAAACGTTGAGGTATTCGAATTCTACAAGCAGTTCCTTGTCGAGACCAGTGTGAGAATTCCATGTTAGAATTCTATCGCTTGTCGAGATAAATTCCTACCTAGCAGAACAGTTCGGTAGCAATAAACTGATGTAAATTATTATCTTATCTACGTTAATCTGGCCTTATCTTTGCAGGTGTGTTATATATATATATATATATATATATATATATATATATATATATATATATATGTATGTATGTATGTATCTTTGTATATATGTATGTAACAAAACATCAGATGGCCTAAGTCCTGTTAATACTTATTAAGTATTAAGTTTATTAATGACCTGTTACATTTAGGACCAATTGGTCCTATTTCACAATGAACTGGAATTGTATATACATTTATAGATTACATTGAGTCAGGTCATTAACATTAGTAAATAATATTCATAATTTTGTAATAATAATACTATTTGATGTTTACAAAAACATATGCTCATTAGAATGAAATAAAACATCAACAGTGAGATCAAAAATGAACATAAAAGAAAATTTAACTCTTGATTACTCTTTCCAAAACTTCTAATTCTCTTTTTTAAACTGTATACATAAAATATCTTAATAAAAACAAATTTAAAAGACAATATTTACAAATATTAATGAACCATTCTAATAATAATATTATAATAATAATAGGCTTACCGAACCTGAAAGTTCGATGCCGATACCACCATATTCCTTCCGCCTACACAGACTCGTCCATTGTTCACCGTTCAAGCCCAAGCCCCCGAGATCTGCCTAAACGCAATCCTTCCATCGACGCTTCGGCCTACCTTTCGGATGCCTCCTAGTCGGTTCAGCGAATTTCAACTTTATGGGAATCCGTTGCCTCACCGAGCCAGACAACTTTACTTCCCATTTGAGTCTCCGCGATGCTATCAACTTAATTATATTCACAGGATACAAGTTCCGCAATTCCGCGTTGTGCAACCTCCTAAACTCCCTACTGGCCTCATCTCTCTTCGGACCAAATATTTTACTCAGTACCCTATTTTCGAAAACCTTAAGCCGTTGTTCATTCTTTAAAGTAAGCGGCCACGTTTCACATCCGTAAAGAACCGTCGGAAGAATAATAGTTTTATAAAGTCTAACCTTTAGGTTTTTAGACAGAAGCCGCGAGCTAAGTAATTTAGCAACTGAATAATAACACGCATTTCCCGCCTTTAACCGTGACTTTATTTCTTCCTGGATTTCATTTTTTCTAGTTATCATTGAACCTTAATACTTGAATTTCTCTCCATGTTCAAAAGTATGCCCTGATATATCAATATCACCAATATCGCCAACGTTTCTTCTACTAATCATATATTTCGTATTATCGGTATTTAATTCGTGTCCTATTTCTTTATCGGCTTTTATTAACGCAATTGTATTTAGTTGTATATTTTCCTTGTTTTCTCCTAGCAGTCCAACTCATCGGCGTACCCCAAAACCGGAATCTTATCACCCATATTCAAACCTTTCTCGGTACACGTCACCTTTTCTATGACATATAAACTTTTTAAACATAAAAACATTCCTCATTTATTTTTTCTCCTAATGTTTAAAGTGTCTGATTTAAATTATTTTTTGTATTTAACTAATTTAACTAAATAATTAATTAACTTTGACCTTTTTTCATCTCATGATCTTTTCATCAAGTTTTTTAAAATTAATTTTAATTATTGCGCTTACCAGATTATTTTTTATTGAGTTAGAATTAATAATCAAATTTCTATTGTTCGTATATGATTTTATCAGATTTAACATAGTTTGTTACTGTAACGAGTAATAATTCCTATGTTATCTATTTAAAAAAAATTATTTCATTTTTTTGTAAATCATTATTGAATACATTTATCAACAATAAAGTTTTATCATCACTAAAAATCTGTTTTTCCTTTTTTTTACAGGTAGCGATTGAATTAAGAGAGGATGTCGTTGCTGAGCGTTACAGGTAAGGTGCTGAATATGTATGGGCTTGATTGTATTTCTTCAACTTTTACATGTTTCCCTTCTACTTCTGAATTTCACTTTTTATCCCTTTAATTTTACTTGTTTGTAAGGAACATAACATATTTATGACATACATTTTACCAGTGATGCTAAAAGCTGTATTATATTGTTCTAAGGTATGTCTTGAAGTATTCTTACTGTAATTACGAAGTACTTACTTTTATATTGTCAGTAAAAAATGAAAAATACATTAGATGCTGTACGCTCTTAGTTATTATCAATTAATATAAAGAGAGAGAGAGAGAGAGAGAGAGAGAAAGAAAAAAAATTTTCGGAATCAGCACGATTGCTGTTAATAACAAAGAATTTTTTAGTTCCATTAAAAAATCCTACCGGCCAGTTTTGAACCTGCCAACTTGGGCATAGAAGGCTGTTATGCTAAGCACTCCACCACAGTGGCCCCTAATTCTATATATAGTAGTAATATGTATATGTATATATATATATATATATATATATATATATATATATATTATATATATATTTTTTTTTTTCTATTTAATATTTATTTTTTTTTTTTTTTAAACCTGTTCCTCTACAACCCATAGAGGTTCTTTAGTTCAGTATTTATAGACATTTATTTTGTTTCACGTTCAAAGTAGTTACGGGTAGGTTACGCTCAGTGACATTCAGCCGCCAGATTTTTCCTCAAATTTTGGATACCCATATTGCAGGGTCTAGGTGTACACCAGGAGGGTCTCTCCTTGGCTGAGATAAATTAATAGATAATTCTGCCGCACTCTATCTCTCTATCCACTACACCACGCCACTCATTATGATATATAATAATAAATAAATAAATTGGTAAAATAGGTTTTTTATATTTTATTTTTATAAACATATTATATTACCTAAACTAGTGACCGTAACAGCATTAAAATAATCAAGATATTTATAACTTAAATCAGGTAATTTAACATAGATTTAAACATTAATTAATCGTTAATATCTTAAATTTAGTTGGAACTTGATATAAATGGTAGAATTAAATATAAGAAAACATATAAACGATTATTTTCTTGCCCTGAATCTGTCAGACCTAAAGGAAAATTTAAAGGTAAATAATTATTACAATTTAAGTATCTAGAATCACATTTTAAAATTATGTTGTTTTTCGTAAAGAAATGGATGGGTTTGGTCGAGAGAAGTAGGGAAATCCATTTATCACTTCTTTTTTTTCCCGAGGACTAGAAAAACGGATTAAAAAGCTCTATTTTTCCCCAATGATGCTTTTTCTCATCGGTCTCATAACAGCCATCTTTCATATGACAATTTTATAATTTATTTTCCGTCTTTTGAGTCAGCTATTGTAGGGATATGTAGCGACGGCTTGTAATCTATATGCTAACTTTTTGGTTAAAACAATTGATACATTTATATATATATTTTTATTTTTGTTTCTTTTATTGGAAACCCAAAGAAGGATATTTAATTACATAATATTGACATGTTCAATGCCTATAGATAAGACACACTACAAGAAGTACATATTTTATTCACATAAATTATGAACTTTGGAATTTTTTCATTGTCAATATTTTAAACAATTAATATTTAAAAAAAATTTAAATAGTCCTACACACACTTACAATGAAAAATGTATTGAAGATTGATGTTTTATGCTTCGGAATAAGTTATGAGTATTTAGAGACTTCATTATTTGTATTGTGAATATCATGTAAAAAGATCATATCGGAGTAAACATAGCTGGGGGTTTTGCTCTTTAATATATTGCAAGTAGTTGTTAATAGATTAAATATTCTTATTGACCTAATCTTTATCCAGTTTAACTGTTTGTAGAAGGGTGTAATATGTTGATCTATTGTGATTTGCGTTATGTAACGGAAAAATACATTCTGGTCTCTTTGAAATCTATTTAATAATATTTCTGTGATATCTGTATAAGTCATACTTGCATAATTTATGTAAGGTATAATTATAATGCTTATAAGGATTTTCCTTATTGGCATAGAAGGCTGAAAATTTAGTTTTCTTAGTCGGAACAGCACTTGATAAATACTACTATGAAAATGCCTAATTTTTTTATTTATGTTCTGTACATCAATTCCGTATTAACTATTGATACTTAATTTTTTTTTGTTCATATTTATTTTTTGTGGCCGCATTCATGATTCTATTATTATTATCTTGGATTTTATACTTAATCCGTGACCATTTCATCTGCAAGTCATCCACATATAGCTATATATTTACAATGTTCAAAGTTTTTTCCTATTGAGTTAAAAAGTAAAGTAAATAATAACTCGGATGAATTTGAACCGAGGTGTACCACAGAAAAAAAAATCGCAAACAAATAAAATAAATTGGGTAAAAGAATAATGGTGATTATTAAAATAATTGATACTATTGGACCCGCCCCTGGTTCAGACGGGTTGAATGCGACGTCATTTATGTTAAAAAAATCTCTGTCTGGCAGATTTAGAGTTTATCGCTTTAAGAGTTTTAGTAGACCGAAACGAAAAGTGAAATTGGCAAGAAATTTTTTTTTTTTTTTTTTTTTTTTTTTTTTTTTCTTACCCTCTGGTTTTATTTTCAAACAAAATACAAATACAAATATAATATGTATAGCTGTCAGATTTGTCCTTCTGTTACCCGGAGGTATTCTAAAGATTGGCAAGAAAATGTGTTTATTTTAGAACGTCTATTCATTGTTATATTTAATCATCGAGAGAAATGAAAAACATATATCAAAATTAGTTAAGTTAATATGTGATTTATTTAAATGGAGTACAAGTAACGGAAAATTTAATTTTCCATATAAAGAAAATTTTATTGCTATATTTGTATTAAAAAAACTACGTAATTAACAACGGTTTCAGTTTATTCGGGTTATTTCTATTTTTATTTGAATTACATTTTGAAAGTTAAACTAAGTTTCCATAGGAATCCCGAATTTCACAGTGAAAGATTTGTTTTCATGAAATATTACTAAATTCAAAATAACTAATAACAATGCTAGTTTATAGATTTATAACAACTTACAATTTATGTTACCAACTTATTTACAATTCGGTACAAACTTCTAAAATCTTGCTTACGAATTAGAAGAATTAACTTGCAAGATCCTGTACGACGGTGGCAATATTTAACTATTATAACTTCTATCTTTACCAATAAATAATGTTCAAAAGTTTATGGGTTTTTAAGAATTATATTTTAACTTGCACGATTTGTTTTATTTCAAATTACCTTTTCTAAAATCTTGCGCTTTTTAATGGTATATCATACTTACATTTCAGGAATAGTTTTTTGATTACTTGGTTACAGAAAACTTATTTTTCCCATTTAAAGAAAAACCTAAATTGCAATGAATTTTACTTTTAAACCTTCGGGAAACAACGCCTTAAATGATAGAAAAAAACGTACTAAAAACCGTCCAGTGGTTTAACAGTTCGCGGACACCATGAATCGTGGTATCATGCTATATATCTAGAGATTTTATCGAAGTATATTATTTAAATAAAAATAAGTAAAATATGATTTAAATTTTGTCATATATCTTTGTTCTGTTCCCGTCATGATTCCTGGGTTTTAATGTAACACACTGTATGAGTTTTGCTTGAATTCATTTAATTAATTAAAATAATTAATACATAAGTTTCGATATCTCTCTTTCTAATAATCTATAAAAAATATTATTTCTCAATATTTAATTAAAAATGTTGAATCTTAAGTTATCCAGGTCACAAATAAAGTTAAACCATAGTATTTTATGCTGGTATAAAGATTTTTTTAAATTATATATAATCCCTTCATTGCATAGATGTTGACCTAGAAACAGTACGAATTTTTATATGTATTGAGTCTAAGACACTTCAGAAGTTGTAGAAGTACTGATTTTTTTTCCTTCTATGTTTTACTGCTTTCTAGGCATAACAAATATTATATATTTTCCAACCGATTTTTATCATAAATTTATGGCTGAATAAAACCATCTATAAGTTTTAGAACTAAATAAATACTTTAAGATTTTAATAATTTAGGAACTATTTTATATTATTATTTTTATCAAATATTAAAACATTTTTAGCGTAAGCATATAATAACCGAGGAGATTTTATGAGTAAATAATACACGAACTTTATGAAGTGGTACTGTGACATGGTTAACGGTTAAGGTCCAGGTTCTTAGAAAATAAAATTATTAACGATCTTCTACTTTATTTTCCTTTGTGGCATACAAGCATACGGCAAAACATATTCTTCGTAACACCAACGCTGGGTATATTTTAAATATATATATGACGGAAGAAAATTAAATAAAAATATCCTTATACTGCTCCCTGCTAACTCGGTACTTCCATACATGGATACGTTACGAGACTTTCTACCGGAATGGCCTAAGATCGCGGAATTCCGGTACCTCCACGGTACTTCCTAGGCGGCGACACTGTACTTTCCATATGTAGGCTCAAGTTTAAAACACCGGGCGGACGAAACCGAGCGGGAAAATTAAAACTTGTTACACACTCCCCTCCAGCGGGTAAGTCCGTCAGGTGGTTTGGAATAACTTAAGCTTCGATGGATGCCATAAACCTACGAACTTTCCATTCTGATCCCTTAACTTACACGACCCGCCACCCGTAACTGAGACAACTGTATAAGGGCCTTCATACTTGGGGTTAAGTTTAGCTGCGAGTTTATCTGCTGCTGAAGATAACTGAAAAGTCATTTTTAAAACCTGATCTCCCGGATGGAAACGATCTTTCCGGCGTCTCAAATTATAACGACTACTCTGATTTATGCTTGCTTTAAGAGAATTTTCCTCAGCGACATGATGAACTTCAGGCAATTTGGCCACTTTTGCCGCCCAACGAGTCTGTTCTTCTTCGCGAGCTGCTAGAATATCTCCCTCGAGAACTTGGTGTAAAGGCCTTAGCTCTCTACCGAAATTTAAGAAAGCAGGGCTGAACTTGGTCGAGTCCTGAACTGCGGAATTCAATGCAAATTGGATCTCTCCTAACTTCTCGTCCCAGCGTTGGTGTTTTTTCCCAAGATACGTGACGATAAGTTGCTTTATATTACGGTTAGACCGTTCTGTGGGATTTGCCTGTGAGTGATAAAGAGGAGTAGTCTCCCTCTTGATTCCGAACTCCTTAGCTACTTCATCAACAAGATTACTCACAAAGTTCTTTGCATTGTCGGAAATTAATTTCCTAGGTGCACCATACCTATATAATATTCGGGACTTTAATTTCGACACTATAACCGAAGAGGTAGCTTTCCTAATGGGACACAATTCCACCCATCGGCTAAATAAATCGACGAAAACTAGGAGATAAACGTTGCCTTTAGTGCTTCTAGGATAGGGACCCATAATGTCGACAGAAACGATTTCCCACGGCTGCTTGTTATAGCGAGGGTACATCAATCCACGAGGTGGTGTATTTCTGGGTTTTACCTTTTGACACAACTCACACTGTCTCACATATTGGCTTATATCCGAATAAAGACCCGGCCAATAATATAGTCTGCTAACCCGCCAGAACGTCTTATCAATCCCTAAGTGGCCAGACTGAGGAAGATCATGATTATCATATATTATAGATCTCCGCAGGTGTCTTGGAACAACCACTTTCCACTCCTCACTGGGGTCCTCCAACTCTCCTTTCAAAGAGTTCTTCCGATGATACAGTAACTGCCCGTCCTTTATCAACCAGCCAGGGTGAAATTCTGGGAACTTTTGGACTCTGTAAAATTTCTGATCGTACCATTCATCAGACGATATAGGGGTTCCCGAAGACGAAATATCATTGGAAGAGGAGCCATGATCGATACCTGTAGATAAAACAGTTATTGCGGCAATTCTGGATAATGCATCGGCCACTGTATTCAGTTTGCCCTTACGGTATTCCACTTTGTAATTATACGGTTGTAACCGAAGAGCCCATCTAGCCAAACGACCCGAAGGGTTCTTCAAATTTAGAAGCCACTTAAGACTGGCATGGTCCGTTATAACGGTAAAGGAATATCCCTCCAAGTAATGCCGATTCTTTTCGATACCAAACAGGACTGCCAGGCATTCCTTTTCGGTGACGGTATAATTTCTTTCAGCTGGACTGAGGGTACGTGAGCAAAAAGCGATAACCCTTTCTTCGCCATCTTGTATCTGTGTTAAGACAGCTCCAAGACCTGTATCACTGGCATCGGTCTGTAGTTGAAAAGGCTGCTCGAAATCGGGCCTTGCTAATATTGGTGCTTCAGTCAGTGCTGACTTGAGAGCATTGAAAGAGGCTTCTTGCTCTCCTGACCATATCCATTTAGCTTTGCGTTTGAGCAAGGATGAAAGGGGAGAGACAACCGCGGAAAAATCTTTTATAAAACGGCGATACCACCCTGCCATTCCAAGGAACCTTCTAAGTTGCCCAACATTGGTGGGTGGAGGGATCGAAGTAATGGAACTTACTTTGTCTGGATCAACGCTCAGGCCTTCACTATTAACTAAATACCCTAAGTATCTAACTTCTTTACAACCAAATTTGCATTTATCGGGATTAATACGCAACCCTGAAGCTTTAAGTCGACGAAATACTTTCTGAAGCATGTCTAAATGCAATTTAAAGGTTGGCGTGCAAACCAAAATATCGTCTAGGAAAACTACAACGTACGGGTATAGTTCGGGTCCAAATATGGCATCGGCTAACCTCTGAAAGGTAGCAGGTGAATTGGTTAGCCCAAAAGGCATAACTTTAAACCTAAATAACCCTCTGCCCGGAACTGTAAACGCTGTAATCTCTTTACTAGATTCGTCAGCTAGTGGTACTTGCAGAAATGCCTGCTTAAGGTCAAATTTGGACAGATATCTCGCTTGTCTAAGTCCGTCTAAAAGAGAAGTCATATTTGGCATGGGATATGAATCTTTACAAGTAACTTCGTTTACCTTGCGAAAATCGATACAGAACCGGTAACCCGATCCCTTGCGAACCATGACTACCGGAGATGACCATGGAGATTGGCAAGGCTCAACTAAGCCTTCTTCTAACATCCGATCAAGTTCCTGGTACATTGCCTCAAGAACTTTAGGCGAGTAGTGGTAGGAGCGTTGCTTAATAGGTTGAGCACCCATAACATCTATCTTATGTCTTATACGGGTTGTTAATCCCGGAGAATCTTGGAGAGTTAGCAAACCTTCACTAACTATCTTATCCAGATCTAACTTTTCTGAGGAACTGAGTGAATTAATACCACAAATTGATGTTTCCCTTCCCTCTATTGGAACATCCTGACGGAACGAAAACTTATGGCTAGGATCGTCTTGAAACCACCAGGTTGCTTCACGAAAATTCATGCACATATTAGAATTAACTATAAAATCTAATCCAAACAAAAACATAAATGGAAGTGATGTTAAAGCATACAGTATTATGTTGTACGACCTACCTCCAACTGTAATTGGAATAGAGAATATTTTATCCACAATACTGGTACTTCCATTAGCGACACAAATATTAAACTCGGGAATTTCCTCAACGACATAACCCAGTTGAAGGAGAATTTTGATCCCTTCTGGTCCAACGAATGAGGTGGTTGAACCAGGGTCAAATAGGGCCAAGTAATTCAACTCTCTTCGGCACTGTTTTCCTATTTGGAAAACCATGTAAAGCTGTTTAGGGAACGATACGGGATAAAGAGGTACGGTAAAATTTTCTAAAGAATTCGAGGCGACATTTGAGGAAACGAGATCAGATTTAGCGGTACAAAAAGGTATACGATACGGAACGGTATTTAGTGGGTCAGCTAAAACTGTAGGAATAGGAATGACCCTCACTTCCGATTCCCTTGCCCATTTCCCGGAGTACATTTAGGGCAGGCGTGAATGGAAACTCCTGGGTTACCACAACGATAGCAGAACAACTTACGAGGTAGCGAACATCTGGAATATACATGTGGTCCACCACAATTCCAGCAATTTAATTTCTTAGCTGTTAGAGCTGGCTGTAAGTCTTTTGAGATGTTTTTATTGTCAACGATTGATTCAGAACTATTTCTGGATCGTACTTTGGTCGATGGGGATAACCTTCCCATACAACCAACTGACTCGGTTTTCATTCGTTCGAATTCGGGTTACAATTTGATTTGTCGGCAGAAGCGTCAGAATCTGTTGGCACCGAGGAACCCGAAGGTAAAATACTATATATTCCCGAGGATTCTTTCTTATACTGCCTATTTGTAGTGGGATTCGTAAATCGGGATTTCTCTTTTCCATTCGGTTTTTCCGCTCGGCCTTCTTGAGCCATCATCTCGGAGATTCTAGATCGTTCCGTGACGAAATTTATTAAGTCCCTATAAGAGGGAATCTCAGTCGACTTTATCCGCTCTTCGAACGATCTTCTGGTCCCTGGGTCTAAATTGGTGAGGGCTAAATGAAGTTTAATGAAGTCCCCCATATCTTCGATGCCTAAAGCCGATAGGGCGGAAAAATTATTTTCATGTTCGGATAAAAATCTTTGCAAATTATTTGCGGACGAATTGTTTAGAGGGGTGAAATCCAACACTCTTTTAATGTAAAATCGGGCTAGCCGTCTTTTATTTTGATAACGAGCAACTACCGCATCATAGGCTAGGGAATAATTACTTTCCTCTAATGCGAACCCCGAGATAAGGGACAAAGCTTCCCCGCGTAAACTACTTCTTAGATAATGGAATTTTCTTATGGTCGATAAAGATTTCTCTCTATGAACCATAGAATCAAAAAGAGAATAGAACTCATTCCAGTCTTCCAATTTCCCCGAGAATGTCGGTAAATCAATTCTTGGTAGCTCCTGAGGAACAGAGTAAGTAGGGGTAGAAAAAACATCAGGTTTCTTTTCCGTGGGAGTACACGTTTTAATTAATTTATAATAATTCGCTTTAGTGGTGTCGACTAAATCGAAAAATGAATTTTGTACAGCTGAGGTTTCGACCTTGTCCTTAGTACCCGTCACGGTTGAGTTGTATTCACGGATTTTGGACTGGATCTTTTCAAAACGCGACTCGTAATTGACCAGCCTATCATAAACTGGTTTAAAATCAACTACTGTATCAACACTCAAGGAGTTTGATTTAGTAAAAATGTTCTGAACTGCAGCAAATATATCCTCCCGTTCCGATATCAAGACGTCGGGATTACCCATTATGGCAAAGCAAACAAAACGTAAAAAAATTTAAAAACAGAAATAAACTAGCACTCTGGAAACCGATAATAGAACCAGGAGAAAATTTTCCTTTAAGATAAAATAAAATAAATTCCTACTTTAAGGCAATTAAAATAAAAACCTGTAAAAAGATTAAACAAAATATAATTTAAATTAAATTAAACTCGGTAAGCGTCCTTTACAAATTCAAGGTACAAGTTGAATAACAGGAAAACAAAGTCTTAAAACTTATATGAACCTATCAAAACAAAAGTTTAAGAAATAAATTAATGAGACAAATAACAATTATTCTCAAACTCTAATTAATCTAAATTTTGATTAATAAGATACCTTATAAAAAACAAAAAATTATTTTGTACAAAAAATTATTTTCTCTGTTATCTAAAGTTA
The DNA here is from genome assembly GCA_023052935.1 of Piezodorus guildinii. NCBI lineage: Eukaryota > Metazoa > Arthropoda > Insecta > Hemiptera > Pentatomidae > Piezodorus > Piezodorus guildinii. The sequence continues at coordinate 74,851,272 of CM041298.1, read as the reverse complement.
TTTACAAAAAAAATAAAATATTGTTATTATAATAATAATTCTTATCAACCACAAAATTCATAATTATTAAATCTTAATTAAATACAAGTAAATAAAATCCTAATTTGAAACCTTTTAGTTTGAGATTTTAATTAAAATAAAACAGTCTAAATTTACTAAAACAGTTTAATAAACGTTACTTTTAAATAAAAAATTTTAATCAATATAGAAATATTTTGTATTAAATAACACAAGAAACTTTTACGGAAGATATATTACCATAAAAAATTAAATGTTTTCCTTCCTAATTAGAACTATATAGAAATATTTTGTCGATACCATAAAGTTTTACGGAATATATTACAATTTTTAAAATAAAAATAAAAATAAAATGTTTTCTTCTTAATTAGAACAATATAGAAATATTTTGTCGATACAATAAAGTTTTACGGAATATATTACAATTTTTAAAATAAAAAAAATAAAATGTTTTCCTTCGATACGATAATCATAAAAGTCTTAACTTTGTTGATGCAATTGACTATACCTAATACCATGCTTGCGAATTACTGCAATGCAAATAGTGTCACTTAATTCTTCCAATGTATTATTCATTTCCTTTTAACCAAAAAAAATAACCATTAAAGTCAGCACTTAACTTAAAAAATTGTCCTTGTCCCTGTTCGGGCGCCATAGATTTGTGACATGGTTAACGGTTAAGGTCCAGGTTCTTAGAAAATAAAATTATTAACGATCTTCTACTTTATTTTCCTTTGTGGCATACAAGCATACGGCAAAACATATTCTTCGTAACACCAACGCTGGGTATATTTTAAATATATATATGACGGAAGAAAATTAAATAAAAATATCCTTATACTGCTCCCTGCTAACTCGGTACTTCCATACATGGATACGTTACGAGACTTTCTACCGGAATGGCCTAAGATCGCGGGATTCCGGTACCTCCACGGTACTTCCTAGGCGGCGACACTGTACTTTCCATATGTAGGCTCAAGTTTAAAACACCGGGCGGACGAAACCGAGCGGGAAAATTAAAACTTGTTACAGTACGATTAAACAAATATTTGTAAATTTCTTCAGTTTTACCAATTTTTTTTTTAAACAATGATTTTTGATTTAATTATTATATTTAATTGATTCACGAATAATATATTTATTTAGTGCCAGTAATTATATATTATCTTACATATCTTAGTGTTTCTGTCAGAGGATTCATGTTGTTGGTTTGTGTTGCCTGCGGCAGCGCTTTACTTATCAACCGTCATACACAGATACAGTATATCATTAAAATTTAACTGAATACATTGTTACTGACTCAAGATCAAACACAAAAGTGTTTGATTAATTTAAAGTTTTGGGATTCGTACAATAATATTGCTAGAATTTTTTTATTGAAATACTTTGTCCTAGGTACTGAGGCCCTTTTTTACAGACAAAATAATAATTTTTACACTCATATATGTGCAAAAAAAAAATAAATAAGAGAGTTTTAAACAATACATATATAGCACCTTTTTAATTAAAAAAAAACATAAAACAGTCAATATTTGAAATTATACAAAAAGAAAAAAAAAATGATGTATTATATTTAAAATAGGAATATAAAGAGACAAGAGCAGAGGATTTAATACTAAATTTTATGGATAACGTAATATTTTGAAGAATCAAATGTGTAAAATAATAAAACAAAAAAAAATGCCCTCTTACTCCAGTGGTTATGCTGTTTATAAATTAATACATTTTTTTTTTAAACAAACAGCACACAATTTTATTGAGTTGGACATTAACAATAGTGATCAAATATAATATTCATTGAGTATTTGCAAATATAAAATAAAATAACGAAAAAAAATCTGGTGCGCTCAATACACCACTTTCACTAACCTCTACTTAATCAATTTAAGAATTTTTAAATTTAGAGATGAGAATAAATTCTCAAAGAATTAATTACATTGAGTTTCAATAGAAATATATGTTTTATTAAAATTCGAAAATTTCCACGATCGCAATACTTTCCCTTACTATATATTTCATATATAGTAAAACAGATATAACAACAATTTCCATTTTATTCGTTGTTTTGTTTTTTTAAAAAGGAACTATTTAAAATACACTTAAAACGTTAAATTTAGTTTCCACGTATTGCGGGTATTGTATTCAGTGCCATGTACCGACATCTGGAGTTGTCGAATGGGAGCTAATTCGATTGGGTTCCGATGTATGTTAAGGAATGCCTTTACATTCAGATTCATTCCAAATAATTAAAGTGACTTTAAAACCTTAAATGTTATTATTCACTACTTCAACACTTACTAGACAAACGGTCAAACCTGCTTCTTAACTGCAAAAGGCTTATCTGCATGACTATCATAAGACCAATCTGGACTTACAGAGTAGAGCTATAAGATAAGATAATCCTTTATTTACATATATTTACAATGGGGTTGATACATAAAGTTTATTTTTATTTTAAACCCTTTTAATAGTTGATATAATTAAAAAAAGAAAAGATGTTTGATCAAATATCATATAAAACGTATTAAGAAATGATTAAATAAAATTACAAAAAACTATAAGAAATAAATAAAAAAAATATTTTCTACTGATGGGTAGGCCTCTTCTGAAGGAGGATTAGTCTTGATCGGTGACCAGCCGTACCTTCTGGGTAATGAGTTCGCTTGTTTTTTAATTTCTTTGCACTTTTATACCCAATATTTTCAGTCTTCTGTTTTTCTGTGCCAAGATATTCTTTCTTGTTTTTTAATTTTGTCTGACCATCTCTTGAGTTGCCTTGGGGGCTTTTAAACCATCGAATTCCTCTCGTACCCAATCCTTACAATCCAAAATCCTTCGTAAAATCCACAATGCACCTTATTTTTTCACGAATAAACTCATCCATAAAAACCTTTATGTTCCGTATGTTACTGACTTAGACCGAACCAGGTATCAATCATTCGATGAAAAACTTCATTCCCACTCTAATCCACTGCTTTTGCATCCTTTCTTCCTTTTCAATTCCTGATAATCCTCCGATGCGTCTGAAAAGAAGATGGTCCCAAGACCTTCTAGTTTAGAATATTTTTAGTGTACTGTCACTGGGTAGTGTCTCTACATGTATGTCATGTCACTTTACCATTTTTCTATCACACTTACTTGATGTATTTTAATACTGTTGTAAATATCAATAGATATTTTAAATAAAAAAATATTATTGATTCAATTAGTTAAGGATTGTCTGTATATCTGTTTTGGATAAGGTCTTTCGATGAGGTATCATCAGATGGAATGAATTAAATTACTCCATGTCTTAAGAGCTATACACGAAAATGGATCTTATAAGAATTCGAGGAAGGGTGAGTATTAGTTGAAGGAGCTTCCATTAAATACATTAATATCCGATCGACTACAAAAGAGCCCCAAAGCCTGTAAAGCAGGCTGGGTAATATATCCGATGCGATGGCATTCAAAATGTGCCAAGTTTTAAAGGCGGCTTTAGGGGGCCAGCCTTGCAGAAATAATCCTACCCACCCCCACCGTACCCCCTAAACTCCTCCCCCCACCGCCTAAACTCCCCCCCCCCCCTTAGATCAATCAGGTATGGTAACACGAGGGGGGTTAGGCTAGCGTAGATTAAATGTCCATATCTCTTATCCCATATTGGATCTAGCAGCTAATAAATTATCTCTGTCATCGGATACTAAAATAGGAAGCTATTATTCCATTGTAAACCCCATTTTATCAATTATCTGTTATGTTTTTACTATTACATAAGTAGTAATATTTGGAATAAAATATAAAATGTACATATACGTAAATAGACTTTTATGTAACATTATTGTTTGTTCTAATGCTGAATTTTAAATGGGTAACGTGAAAAGGGGGGAATAGGTGCGAAAGGGAACAAAACTTCAATATTATTCCCAAGTTACGTGAAAGCCACTTACTTTACCGTATAGGAATTAATGTTGTTGTTATTGGTTGGCCACTTTGTAAATAATACGATTTGGTTCTGTTGGTAGTACTTTTGAATTATTAGTTCAACCTGTGAAAAATTGTATTGGTTTCTACGAATTTTTTTTTTCCACAAAGTTTACCTGTAAGTATGAAAATGTTTTTTATATAGCTTATTTAGTATCTGTTAATTGTTTTTCAAATTTTCTTCTTGCATTAAATTTCTTGTTCAATATAGTATTTGCAACAGTTTCTTAGCAACAGATTTTTTTATGTTATGGCATTCAGATTTTTTGGAGTAAAGGGTAAATGGGAACGCAGCTATAGTGGAATCAAGCAAACTTAGGTTTGTCTCAACACAAGAGGACGCTTATTTTAGCCCTAGTGAAGTTATATTAAAGTTGGAAGAGCGAATTGGATCTTCTGAATTTGCCAGATTCTTGGGGTTCGTTTCATTTATCAATGATCTAAGCGCATATACCATTTACTGACATTTCTTCTTCTTCCTACAGAAGCGTGATGCTTTTCATTTTTTTAAGAATTTAAGATACCTAATTTCTAGAGTGACCTAATATCTTTTTTTGAAAAATTTCAAATAGAAAAACTAATTTAATAAACATTTTTAACTGTTCTCATTCACCCCACATGTTGTAAATAGAAATAAAGTAGCATTTTAAACGTCGTTCCTATTCTCCCTTACTGTAGGGTGAATGGGAACAGTGAAATTTTTATTTTTTGTTCAGAAACTACAATTTAAAAACACAAACCTAGTAAATATGTAATAGGGAGGATGTGCAGCTAAGATTTTGTGTGATTTTCAATAAATCGAGATAAAAATAAATTCTTTATACTGCTCAAGGTACCATAGTGTTCCTATTCACACCATTCTACGGTATATAATTTCTGTATTAATAAATGTTATTTATTTTAATATATTTTAGTGGGTCCTGACGATAGGAAAATCCCGGATACGTAGATCCCAAATAATTACTGGTGTAAAATCAACTTTTTGGGAAGAATTAAGAATTAATTATTTATCATTTTATTATTATAGTAAAATAATTAATTCCTGACAGGGAAAAACATTAGGTCCCTAAATCAATCTGCAATCGGATTGATAATTAATTGAAATATACAAAGATGACATAAAATAAGGGTTAAAAACGTCACTTTCTCCATTCAAACCAATATACCTGCTAATTGTAGGTAACAGAGATAAATGTTAAATAACAAATAATATTTTCCATTATATTTCTGATAAATAAACGGGCGCAACATTTCTATCTGAGCAATACAAACAGATTGCGTGTTTGTAGACTTATTTCTTACATACTGTAATAATGCAATGTCTAGTTAAAAATGTCTTTAGTCATTTTGTTAATTTATATTCTACTGTAAGAAAATGATCCTTAGTTTTGTTTAATTAAACTCTTTATTGTCTTTTATAATTTGCTTTATTGTTCTTTCATCTTTTGTCTTTCATTATTTCAATTGCTTTGCTCTTGTCTCTATTAAATACTGAAACGATGTCCTGCTGAGTTATAATAGTAAATTAAATGGAGATTCAGAAAATGAAGATGGTGGCATTAAATAAAGAAACTGCAGATAAAAGTTTATGCCTCTTCTTCTCTTTTCAAGTGGCAATGATTCTCGAGTTATATCACCTTCATAAATTAAATCGTACTATGTATGCAATATTAGGGGATATTGAAATCGTAAAATTCAACGCCTTTACTAAACGAAAATATATTCAGATAATGAATAGGGGATTGATAAAATTTAAGTTGAATTCAGAATATTAGTTACAATTACATGTAATGAAAAAGTGCAGATAAACACGTTGTAATTAAATAACTGCATCGCGGTTGAGACGTTGATTTCCAAAAGGTACTAAAGGACATTTTTTACGACATTGATTTTTTTACATATGTGTATTCTCATCATTTAGTTTTATCTAAATATTCTATGTGATTTTATATAACGAACTCTCAAGTCCTTAAAAAACGCGATTTAGAAATGCGAAAATTTTCTTAAACTTCTAATTACACCTTTCTATTTGTTCCAAATCATTCTAAAAAAAATCATTTCATAGCTTTAACATGATGGTATTATTATAGCAAAAACATAATTCTATGTTTTAATGCAAAAAGACCGAAATTAGCTAGTTTAATAGTATAGTAATGAGAGATTTTGGAAATCAACGTCTCCGTTGAGAAAAAAATATTTTACACCATGTTTATAATATTATTAATTTCTAAAGCTTAAAATTGAAATGTAGTATAATGCTGGAACATTTTCGTGTATAGATTTTTTATGATTTTAGAATTGTTCAAATTCCTGTTAACAACTCATATGAATCGAGTAAGAATTAATATTATATTTGATTGGTGTTAGAAAAAATCTATTTATGTTTTCCATTCCTAAAAAAAATAATTAAAACAAACATGTTTGTATTATATATATTTATAGATTTGCGTTTAGTACATTTACAGATTCACAGAAAATATTTCTGCTATTTTTAAATGATATTATTTTAATAAAGTGAGGGTTATATTTAAATAAACTTAGAATTATATTTAAATAAAGTTAGAGCTCAAATAAGTATTTAGTATGACATAATATCTATACTAATATTATAAAGATAAAGAGTTTGTTTGTTTTTTTGAAAGCTTAATCTCAGAAACTACTGGTTCGAATTGAAAAATTCTTTTTGTGTTGGATATTTCATTTATCGAGGAAGGCTATAGGCTATACAACACCATACTGCGACCAATAGGAGTGAAGTATCAATGGAAAATTCGAAAAAAAACGGGGAAAATTAGTGGGGGAAAAACCACGCATCCCAATGATTCCATATGAATTACCTTTTAATTTTAAAATAATTCAATTTCCCGTTAATTTATCTTTTGCCGTAACAATTAATAAATCACAGGAGTAAACATTTAAACACGTAGGAATCGATTTACGCTAAAATCGGGTTGCGGAGAAAATCGGTTTTATTTGCCACAAGAAAATAAAACTAAAAATGTCATTACGCGTAAGTACTTTAAAATATATTTTTTTAAAAACTTCTTAATAGGATCATAATAATAAAAATTGACGCAGACGAAGTCGCTTTAGAATAGGTCATAGAAAAGGTGACGTGTACCGAGAAAGGTTTAAATCCGGGTGACAAAATTCCGGTTCTGGGATACGCAAGCCGAACAAGTGGTTGAAAGCTTTACAACCTTTTACAAAATAGTTATTTGAATAACACAAAAACTAAACATCTTCTATAAAATTATAAGCACTCATTTGAAACATCAAATTTCTAACAATCTGAATGTAAAATCGTCTTAAGCTGATATGTTTAGCAAAGGCACAAAGATTTTATAACAAAGAAATATAAGCATATTGCTGTCGTTATCTATTCGTTTTACGTCACTTTTATGCTACTATGGCTAATCGGATTATGACTAATTTTTGTCTATCCAAGTTTAGTTAGGGTAGAAAATGTTTAACGAGTTTATGACCTAGCAAAGGCTTGGGACCACCATTTTACGCCCCCTTTGAAGGGTTAAATAACAAGGGTTTTTAGCTCCCATAAAAAAACTTAAGGACACCAGGTTGGCCACTACATACAGGTGACCGACTCTTTCAAGCATATTGCGTTTTACAATATATATGTTTTGTGTGTAGGTTCCTATGAAAATATATTCGATAGTTATTTATTTTTTAAAAAATTATTTCAATTTTCTAAGAACTATTAATTTCAAGAACATAATAAAAAATAATTTCTGAATTCTAAAAAAACGCGAGTGATTCAGGTGTAAGATTTCACCGACGAATATTATTAATCACATTTGGTTGCACGGTTTGCGACGATTATTTTTACATATTAAGTGATTATGGTTATAACTACTTCAACTGGTTCGCTAATGTAAATTTGACAGCACGATGTCCAGATCGGGATTTAAATAATAACACAGAGTAGCTGATAATTGATTTTTATTATTGCAAATCTTACCATAAACGCACATAAATTAATACGAAATGCAATATTCGCGAGCAAAGCTGCAGGTCACAGCTAGTATAAGTATAAAATTGTTATGTACAACAATTATCTATGTTTATGCCATTTTGCAATACCTTCCACATTTTGTATAAAATATATATCTATAACTAGAGCTTTTCTACGGTATATTACATTGGGTTGTGAAATAAGTTCGCATCGTTTTTTATCTTTATTTTAATAAAAACTTCAGATTTTTGTACATCTTTATAATCAATTATATTCTGCGATAACCGGTGTCGAGATGTTTCAGAACATCTAGAATAGACGCGCTTCAATTACGGAATTTTGATGTACGTAGATCAGATTCGGCTGATCAATAGTTTCAAACACCTACACCTCTGCTATTTATTTGGTTGTAAAATAAGTTCTTAGCGTTTTTTAATAGTGATTTCAATAAAAACTTTAGATTATTTTAAATATTTTTAATCAATTGTATTCTGCGATACCCCTTGTAGTAGAGTGAGGGTGAGGGTTGCATGTAAACAATATTGGAATTTGGTCATCATCGACAGTTGATGGACGTCCCGAGCTCTTTGCGTCTTTCAAGTCAAAATTTCCGGTTCTGAACCCAGCAAATCACTTAGGGATGGTGCTTTCTCCTGAATCATCGCCATACACACTACAAATTTTTTTAACTGTCTGTGAAAATGATTTTTGCTCTTATATTTTAAGCAAGAAAAATACTTTTTAAAGATAAGAATCCTCGGTCGAAACTAATGCATAAAAGCAAATAAATATGATTATATTAACAGGGAGAGAATTAAATCGGAATATTGTGAAACGCTACGAGCTTATTTTACAAACCAATCATTACATAACATCTATATTACTATTTTTTGATCGGGAAAAATGGTTTAAAAAACTATTTTTGCTCTTTTCTTCTTCAGTTTGTTATCTAATTCGAAGGATATCTCATCGGAAAAAAAAAATATATTAAAACTTTGTGGTTTAAGCTCAGCCAGACTACTTCAGAGGATCAAACCTACATTTAATAACCCTATTAAATTTCACACCAATTTAGATGGTATACACACACACACACACACACACACACACACACAACACACACACACACACACACACACACACACACACAGACACACACACACACACATACACACACACACACACACACACACACACATTTATATGTATATTTTTTTTTTTTTTACTCTAGAAATACCTTTTGTACGATAAAATGTATTAAAGAAGATTATTTTTATTTCATTTTTTATTTACACAAAGATAGTTTGTTTTGCACTTTGGCTGTTTGTGCCTAGACTTGTAGGGTGGAATATATAGAGCCGTCGGCGGTGTTTTGAGGCGGGGCCTTCTGGTCCAAAGCTACACCCCGAATCTGCCCCCTGCATTCGTTTTATCTTTGATATATGGATCTGTTTTCTGCTTCAGCTAAGTCGCTAACTTATAACTTTAAAAAATAAATATTCTTGTTTTGTGACATACAAACAAATTTATTTCAGTGAAATATACAAATAAAATACATCTCAGGTCATAAAACTATATTTGACACTTGAAAGCTGATGAAAAGCTTTTCACCATTATTAGACTTGATATATATATATTTTTACTTTCACTTACTATATATATTGCGATCGTGAAAATTTTCGAATTCCAGTTTTCAACGGAAATACACGTTTTAGGGTCCCCTGGGTCCAAATGACAAAGTCCCGCAAAAAGGTGTTTGTGTGTGTGTCTCTGTGTGTGTGTGGTAACTCCCGGGCGGAAATGGTATGTCCTATGAAACTGAAATTTCATATTTAAGACAACTATACGCCCGAGACGTGACAAAACTTTTTTCATCAAAATGAGCCTACCAGAAGAGGCACTTTAAACCATGCATTTTGCACCTTTTTTCGATTTTCTCAAAAAAGGTTCCGACGATTTTGATTAAACTCGCTATATCGATGTAAAATTTATTGGGCTTTAATATCATGTAGGTTTTATTTGGATAAAAATGGTCTGACAGGGCTTAAATGCCGATATTTTAATTTTCTTCCCCTAAAGTACCTTTAATTTTGTAGATTCAATAATAATAACTAGATCATCTTGTTAACGCTGATGAAAAACAGGTAAATATATAAATTGAATAACTTCGATACCCAACTGAAGGAGAAAACAGAAAAAATATTTTTTTAATGCAATTTTTCGTTTTTGAACATAAGAGCAGTAATATACATGCATGATATACCGTTGGAAAGCTAGAGATTTTAGAAAAAATGTCATCTCATACACAAGCTTTTAAAAGTTAATAGAGAGTGATGAAATTAACATAAAACTATCTGATTATTTTAGATAATAATATAATAGATTTTTTAATGAAACACATGTTTCTATAGAAATTTAATTTGATTAATTCCTTAATAGTTTCTCGTATTTTTATCTCTAACTGTATTTGAAAATTCTTTTATTGATTTTAAAAATCGAGGTAAGTGAAAGTCGTGTGTTGTCCGCACCATATTTTTGTTTCGTGTATGACATTCTCTGGAGAAAATTGAAACGGTAATACTTTTTACTCTCACAGACCTCTATATGAAATATATAGTAAGAAGAGATATTGCGATCGAGTAAATTTTTGCATTCGGTAAATAATTCATTTTTTTTCGAAAATGGGTTTTTTGCAAACTCGCTATATTGGTGTAGAATTTAATGGGCTTTAATATGATTTAGGTTTCATTCTGATTAAAATCGTGTGATAGAGCTTAAATGCCAATATTTTGTATTCTCTTCCTCTAAAGTATCTTTAATTTTGTAGATTTGAAAAAAAAAGCAACCTATTTTTTTTTTAATAGTATAGTAATTTTTAAATAGTAATATAGGTGTGTAATAAGCCGTTGAAAAGTTAAAGATTTAAATTTTTTTTTTATCTTTTACGCAAATTAGTATAAGGTAATGTAGAGCGGATAAAACAAAGTAACAGTAATATGTATATATATAATATATATATATATATATATATATATATATATAAATAATTTATATTGTTAGATTATTTATTTTGAAGTTTAAAGAAATATAATAGAGTTGATATGATATATATTATTTTACAACTTCATAATGTATCAAAAATCATTAGTTTAATCTATATAATAATAAATAGCATATAATAAACTAAATAGTTGTATACATATTATTATACTTTAATTATTTATAATTAATATAATTTAATTAAATATTAAAGTCCATGATTGTGGCGGCTAAAGAAAAAAAAAGTATATATATATATTTATGGAAAATAAACACATATAAAATTATTACTTTATAGTAAAGGAGAAAACTTCGCATGCTACTGTTGGTCTAGATGCATTTAAGAAGCCCTGAGGGTATGAGGTAACTCAGCACATTTTACCCTACTTTTTCTTATCTTCCGTTTACTTAATTATATCGCTATACGGAATTTTTTTTTTTTTATTCGTGTCAATATTAATTTTGTTTATAGGTTTATAAATAAATTTGATTCTTAATTTTTTCAGTCATTTTTTTTTTTCATTCTTTAAACGTTTCGGGCTAGGCTAAGGTATCTAATTGTTTGCTAGATCGTATATATAGTCATTGAAATAAAAATATGTCTAAGGCTGTACTAGATATATCAGCTTCTGTTACATTAATTAAATATTTTGGCATTAAAAAAAAATATATGTATATATAAATATATATATATATATATATATATATATATATATATATATATATATATATATATATATATGTGTGTGTGTGGTGTGTGTGTGGGGGGGGTGTGTTGTGTCTGTTTATGTATATAAAACATTTATGGTTTGTTTGTTTATTTAACGTCACTTTATGCTACTGTGGCTAATCAGACGATGCTTTTTTTTTTTTTTTTTTTTTTTTTCAAGATTACTACTGGTAGCACTACTGGCTACCGACACCCGTATTGCCACGTGGCAAGGTAGGGAGAAATAAATAAATAAATAATCGGACGATGCTACTGTGGACATCCTAAATTCTGCCTATCCAGGTTTAATTAGGTTAGGGATCTTTAACGAGTACCTGACATTGCAGTCTCAGGACTACCTTTTTACGTCTTATCTGAAAAGAAGGCATAAACCAGAATTTTTTACTCTAGATTAATAGTCCAGGTCTGCCAGATTTGAACCCTCGACTTTGGGCGTAGAAAAGTGTTCTAAAAAAAAAAACAGGAAAAATAAGTAGGAAAAAAAATTTAAAAGAGTAAAAAAAAAAAAAAAATATATTGTATTTATAGTTAAATAAAATATTAAGAATATTCCTGTAGGAAAAAAATCGGTATGCTGTGTTATAGCAACCCAATTAAGTTGGGCAGCATCATTTTGTTTGTTTATTAATGAATAAAGTGTATCTCTCTCACTAAAACCTGAATGAAACGTTGGAAACAAATTTTTGGGTGAAGAAATTAATGATCAAATTTATTAATAAACCGACAAATAAAGTTTTGAGAATAAATAAGTTAATTTAGAATACAGTCATAAAAACACTTAATTAATTAGGAACTTATTTGTGCCTACGTTTCTACCTAAATTTTAGGCCATTTTCAGGTGAAAGACTACAACGTTTCGGACGATTACTTTATGAATAAAGAAAATCATTTAAAAAAATATACAAATAATAAACAATCCTCTTACTTATAAACTTTCCGTATTGGAATAAATAAACTTTGCATATTAAAATTAAAAAATACTTCTTTGTTCTAGGTTCTCATGAAATTGCCTTCGTGCAGCTTCATTTTACATTTTTAATCACGATGGTTAGTAATCACTATTTTCAATTCTTTTTTGTGCTTAGTTGGTTTCCTTATTTAATTGTTTAGATTTCCTCTTAATTTTTCGTTACTTTTGTATTATTTTCTGATTGTTTTGTTTGCTCTTGTTCTAACGCCTGATATTGATTCCACTTTGGGTCCTTCAGAACCCACTTTCTTCAAAGAAGTGGTTCGGTAACAAGAACAAAAAAGACGAGACAAAAATACCTGTCTCGGTTTACCCTTGTTTAATATACCTTCTTTCCTTGTATTATCTAGCGAAATCCTAATTATTTTTTTAATTAGAACATGTCATTAATTATCTCTTATACCCTTTTTAATCCATTAGATATTAGGCTGAGTAAAGTAGCCTTTCTGAGGCTGATTGCCTGTTATTTCATGGGATTATTTCAATCAAAGTATTGTTTAAGTATGAAATTCAAGTAATTCCGCGACGTTACTGGATGATGAACTCAGTAAACCAATATAATTATTATTAGTAAAAATTCTGGTTTGAAAAAAATCATTTACCTCTTTTGTTAAAATAAATTTAAGAACTTGTAAATAAATGTATTTAATTTAAAAAACGTTAAAGATTAGATTTACATTAAGATTTTTATTTTTCAACATTTTACAAATGGCTACATGCCTCAAACTTTATACATGTTGTGGTAATTGCACCAATTACATGTTACTTTTACGTGATATGTACAGTAGGGGTTAGTGGTAATTGTAGCCTATGTTACATTTAGAACAGTAGGAAAAATCTAAAAACAAAAACCTACACAAAAAAAAAAAAAAAAAAAAAAAAAAAAAAAACTTAAGTAACAACAAAATAATCAAAGTTAAAAAATTAAAAAAAATAAATTAAAAAATAAACCTAAGTGGAAACGAATCAATACAAAATAACAATATTTTGGTTATATGCTAATAAATAAAATAAAAAGTTAAAGAATATAATTGAGTTTCGATGTAAACGTGTATTATAAATTAAATAATCTAATAGAAATTACTATTTAAAATTATCACTTAAGTATATGGCCCTTTTCGTGTTTCTACGTTACCTCCCACAACTTTGTAATTATGATTTTATACTACGTTAAAAAAACAACTAATAAATAGTAACTCTAATAAGAAATAAGAAATAAAAATAATTCATTTAGTTGGGTATCGAATTCGTTCAACGAATATATTTATCTGCATTTTATCAATGCTAAAAATGTGATATAGTTATTTTTATATAATCTACTTAGTTTTGTACAGTATAGGTTCTTTAGTGGAAGAAAATTCTTAAAGGAAGAAAAAATTAAGCCAGAATTTAAGCCTTGTCCGACTATTTTAATCAGGATAAAACCTACATGATATTAAAGCCGTTTTAATTTTACATCAATCAAGTTTAATCCAAATCGTACAAAAGTGCAAAATGTATTCTAAAATCGGCTCCTCTAGTTAAGTAATTTTTATGAAAAGTTGCAGTAACATCTCAGGTATGAATAATTTTCTAAAATATTTTATGAAATTGTAGTGTTATAAAACTTCTTGTTTTTGAGCTAGGCTTACTAAAAACGCAGGACTTGTTCATTTAGACGCAGGAGGCCCTAAACGTATATTTTCACTATTGCCATACTTTAACTCAAAAAATATTATATGCTGAAAGTAAAAAGATTTCCAGAAATAAGTTAGTGTTACAGATGATTGATAATATACAGTTGAGAAACATATGATCTTAGATAAATTACTACTTGGCTATAGAGTGATAGAAAGAAACGAGAGTAAAGGAAACATTAATACAGACTCAATTAAAGCCAAAAAAAAATTTTTTGTAATTAATATTATTTAATTTAATTGAATTTTAAGATAAATGAAAATTGTGACACATGCCGCAACTTATTCAGATTGGAATATGTTCACTTGATTTTGCGATTTTAATATTTTATGGTATTCACTTTAAGATCTTTCAAAAATGTACACCCGATCTTTAGAGTTGTAGAAAATAATTGAGGGTCATGACAAATTTCTGATGCAGCAAAAACTCGACCTATATATTAACCTTCCTACAAATATTAACAAAATCTATTCCCCGTACTAAGAAACCTTTTTGTATGGGTTGAAGCAAATAGATGCAAAAGCAAATTCAGAATATTTTAAGCAAAATTATCGATAGATAAAAACAGAACCAAAAGCAATTTTACCGAGGGGCAAGGTAGATTAGATTACTTCAGTAGGTAATCTGATCCAGAAGATCTCGAGGTCATCTTCTTTTCTGACCTCTCGGAGCATTATCAGAAATTGAAGAGGAAGCAAGGATTGAATCTTTTGGATTAGCGTGGTAATGTAGTATGTCATGAAAGGAATGATACCTTGCTAGGGCCAAATCTGCAACCTATGGAACATTAAGGTCTTTATGGATGAGTAATTCGTGACGAAGTTAGGAGTGCTGAGGATTTTACGAAGAATTTTGGATAGTAACGATCTTTTCACTGCCTGCATAGTGCCATGTTCATAGAATATCTGAATTTTATTGTTAAAAAACTGATCCAAATGGTTTTTGATGTCCTCTTCCTGTTGGAATTTCTTTCCATTCTTGGAGTTCTGCAGAGATCGGAATAAGTCGAAGTCACTTGGAGCTAGGGAGGGTGTAAATAGGCTCTTGTAAATATTGGGCAAAAGGTCCTATCCAAGGTTCAATAATTTATTACGAGTGACCAATGAGGTGTGGGGCCTAGTGTTTGTGGAACACAACACCCTTTCGATTTGCAAGTTCTTGGTGTTAATTTTTATTTGATTGATCCAAGTTTTTTAATTGTAAGCAGCATAGAGTTAAATGAATAGTAAGTAGTTGTTTTTTCTGATGGCAATAGCTCATTGCAAATAACACTTGAATTATTAACTCATTGAAATCCCAACATATGGAAAACATTATCTTCTTTAGATGATATTCGGGTTTTGGCATGCTTCTAGGAGTCTCACTACTTGGTCCTCAAGATTTTCTACGGACTACACTATGGTAAAATATCCATTTTTCATGTCCGTAGTGAATTTCAAACTGAAATGTATGTTGACAAATTGACTTCGGTTAAACAGTAGGAACCATATGATTAATCCTGGAAATAGAAAATGTTTTCTACACTACATATAAATCTCTCGCACTGATTGGGGGGGTAGTATTTTGATCAACAATGTGCTATATTTCTAACTGGCTGCTTTTCTATGGCAGCGGTATATTCAAAACCGTGTTACTTAATATATTTATATATCTACCCTTTTCAAACAATTGGAGTTATTTTCCAAAGGTCTCTTGTTTACCGATCCCAGTAGGTGGCATGCAGGGAAATTCTCAAATTTTGCTCTCAGATCTCTGACGGCCTCCGTGGAGTCTTTCAACCTTCTGTTTCTCCAATACGACTCCCCCTCTTCTTGTCGATGGAACTCGACTGACCTCTTCTGCTTCTCGATTTTCCTTATCTTAACCTCTACCCCCTCTTCTTTTCAAAAATATTTTTTTGGAAATGGCCGATGTTGGTCATGATAAAGCGGAGCGAAGCTGACATGGGAAGTGCTGTTACAACTCTCATGAGCTAATAGGTACGGTCTAGGAAGTTTCTAGAGTAGGGCAGGTAGAGGCCAGACCGATGGGGAAACCTAGGGGGAGGGGGTAGGAAACGCCTTTTGAACTTTTGCGGGCAAAGGATTATTCATATTCACTTGATTGATATAGAAATTATTTAATAATAAACTTACTCTCCTCAGTATTCTCAATACATAACAAATGGTCTTAACATTGATTGCTCTTTTAAATTTCAAGTGGGCGACCAGACTGTTGAGCATCATTGATGTCAAAAGTGATATTTTGCAAAACATTTTTTACAGGTCTGTTTAAGCTATCGTCCCCATATGGTAAACACTGTAAATTTTTTTTATAAGCTTCTGCAGCACGCTTACTCTTTTAGTTGTTATATGATATAGTTGTTGAAATATTACAAACAGAATAAACATTAACAAAGAGGAAAACCGAAAGGACTTATTAGCTAACCTAAATAAGTTTTCCGTTTTCCCAATGTATTATGATTTCCGTCTGAACGTGGCCCTGAACAGTTGAATAGTTACGTTTTATTGAAACTTTCCGTGCTTTCAACGAAAGGGTATAGTATGCGTCAAGAATCGCTAATGATTTCAAAAGGCGTTTCACGTTTTTAATCAAAGTAGTTTATTAACGACCGTACCGAAACTTTTTTCGCATTCCGTGTGAGTCCCCCCCCCAAGTCATTTCCATATCTAGACCCTATCGAAAAGATAACCGTCCGAAATTAGACAGAGGCGTGATTCACGTCCAGACTTAATTAAAGCCTATATTGACTCAGCTAAATCTGCCAAGTCCTGGCCTTGTTTCTTTTAGGGAAGACCAGGGATGTTGGGGAATTTTGGGCGGGAGCAGCCACCCTATCTGGATTCCTTTTCCCGTTAATGGCGATCTGGAATAAGGGATGTAGGAGGAGGGAAGGTGCAGTTCTGCTTTATTCCCTTTTTATTAGCGTTCCTAACTCCTCCCCTCTTTAGACAGGAAAATCATTTCCCAGACGGTTCTTTGTTTAATGAACTTTATCCGTGATAAATTATCTTTTTAGATTGATATTTGCATACAATCTATTGATACAACCATTGATATTTAATCACTTTGTTACTTTCACTTATCTTTATATGAATTATATAGTAACGAAAGTATTACGTTTGTGAAAATTTTTAAATTTGACCTATGATGTTCTGAATCCATATTATAAATTATTAATATTAAAGCCAATAATACGAAGAGTATATTATTTTTATATAATTAAAAGTAGAAGTATTATCTTCTTAAAATATTTTTTATTACCCGTACAGGTAGTTTAGTGGACATTTATTTATAATTTATTTGATTTAGAGATCTGCCAGATAGAAGAAATCATTTATCCCATATGTACATTGTAAATAAAATAAAAATAAATAATTAATAAAGATTAAACAAGAAAGAAAGAAAAAAAATATATATACACAAAATTATATAAATATTTATTAAGAAAATAATAATAACAATCTTGATCACATTCATACCTATTCACAAACTGCTTCTGGGATCGTCGAATCAAACCTCGAGATACATCCACTAGTGGATGTCGAGGCACAATGCCAGAAGACCCCAGTGCCTCTCATTCAGCCTCGTCACTGGTCTTGAGAGTCAGTGGAGGCTGAGTGAGGGCGCTAGAGCCACATACACTCAGGGCATGAGTTGACTCCAATGACATATTTACAAGAGATCTCTGGGCCTCTGCCGCTTCAACCTGCGAGGAGGGTTATAGAGATGTTTGGGACTGGATAGTTAGTGTGCCAAGGGATTAGGAAGGTGATTAAGCTTCTGATGGAAGAGTGAAAATTGGGATTAGATCAAGGACAAATGGGATATTCTGGTCATGGTGTAAGGTTTTGTTGGTGACATAATATGGGGCATCTACTGTTGTTCTAAGGACTTTAGACTGAAAGGATTGGATATGTTTGAAATTCGAAACTTTTGCTGTTCCCACAGTTTAAGTCCGTAGGGCCACATGGGTTTAAGAATAGTCTTGTAAATTAATAGTTTGTTGTCCGTTGGGAGATGAGATTTTCTATTTAGTAGTCTACATAGCTAGCCATATCGTCGATTGAGTTCTTGAGTAGACATTTATTAAAGCCGTTTTAGTATTCCCTGAGTCCAAATGACCAATTCACACAAAAAGATCGGCCCAAGTAGATTTGCCATATTTAAAACAAATATATGTCAGTGATGTTTCAGCAACATTTTTACAAAAATTGACGAAATAGAAGTTTGACTTTATAATCAAGCATTTTTCACCTTTAAAATTTACTCG
This sequence comes from Piezodorus guildinii, assembly GCA_023052935.1. Taxonomy (NCBI): domain Eukaryota; kingdom Metazoa; phylum Arthropoda; class Insecta; order Hemiptera; family Pentatomidae; genus Piezodorus; species Piezodorus guildinii. The sequence continues at coordinate 74,832,629 of CM041298.1, read as the reverse complement.
AACATTGATTGCACGTTTTTAAGTAAATTCGGTATATTAAAGCATCCTTAAATAGGATTTAACTTGATGTTTGTTTTTACAGATTAAAATAGTGTTAGATGGGAAATATGCCAAATTTTCATAATTTATTTTTCTAAAATACCTTAAATTTTGTTGATTAGAATTAGTTAACCATTTCAGCTGGTTATGATTAAGACCGCATGTTTGAATACTTTATATAAAGTATGATAGATTATTTACCTTACTTTATATAAAGTATGATACATTATTTACCTTACCTCTTTCCCTCTGAGCTCTTGTCAGCATTTTTTTCTGCGTGTGTTTTATTTATAAATAAATAAATAAATAAATAAATATATATATATATATATATATATATATATATATGTATATATACCCACATACATAAATGAGATAAATAAGCTATATAAAAAATTTAAACATTTTTAGACTTAATTTATATATATATATATATATATATATATATATATATATATAACACAAAAAATATAGCTTACAATTTTTTACTTTTACTTACCTCTATATGAAATACTTATGTAGTAAGGGAAACTGTTGCGATTGTGAAGATTTTCGAATTCTAGTTTTCACCGGAAATAGATGTTTTACCGTACCCCTAAACCAAATGTCCCACAAAAAGGTCTCTTAGTTTTATTAGGATAGGGATCTTTAACGAGTACCTGACATCGCACAGGCTCGGGACCAACTTTTAACGCCCCCTCCGAAGGACGGCATTATTTACTCCCATTAAAAATCCTAGGACAACCTGCGGGTTTGACCAATGACCTTTGGTATAGGAGGCTGTTATGCTAGCCAGTGACCCCAGTTAATGCTTATACAACAGTAATTTTTTTTTGCTTAATGAAATGAAATTATTTCGTAGAACTCAATATAAATTTTTTACTTATAAAATTATCAATCAGTTCCTATATATGTATATAAGTACTCTGGTTTGACAAAAAGATTTATGTACAATATTTATAAAAAAACAACTGTAAATCTTGCCTGGTATAAGGACGGTGTTTTGTGAGACGCTTTCTGAATAAATGAGTACCCAAATTAATACCGAGGATAAAGAGCTGAGTGCCTCCTGAAATTACCTTAAGGGGAGTATCTGATACCACTACCATTATTTACCTTACCTCTTTCCCTCTAAGCTCTTGTCAGCATTTTTTTCTGCGTGTGTTTTATTTATAAATAAATAAATATATATATGTATATATACCCACATACATAAATGAGATAAATAAGCTATATAAAAAATTTAAAAATTTTTAGACTTAATTTATATATATATATATATATATATATATATATATATATATATATATATATATATATATATAAAACACAAAAAATATAGCTTACAATTTTTTACTTTTACTTACCTCTATATGAAATACTTATGTAGTAAGGGAAACTGTTGCGATTGTGAAGATTTTCGAATTCTATTTTCACCGGAAATAGATGTTTTACCGTACCCCTAAACCAAATGTCCCACAAAAAGGTCCCTGTGTACGTGTATGTTAAGTCTAGCACTAAAACGAAAAGTCGAATGAAACTGAAATTTATTATTTAAGATAAACTATATGCCCGAGATGATGCCTTAATCAAAATCGACAAATCAGAAGAGCCACTTCATACCATACATTTCTTTTCCAAGTCAGCTTTTTGCCATGATAAATTACATGATATGCTCCATAATAATAATACAATCCATCACTGCTCCTATCATTTATATGCCGACGACTTTTAGATCTACCTATCCTTCTCTCCTTCTGAGTTATTCGTAGCATTTGCCAATATTCAGGAAGACCTAGATAGAATTTGTGCCTGGGCAACCCTGAATAAACTAAGGCTTAATGCTGAGAAAACGCAGGCCACTGTTATAGGTTCCAATTCCCTCCTCAGATCGAGGAGATTCGAGTCTAATCCTAAATGGTCATCCGATCACCTTTAGTTCCTCTGCCAAAAACCTCGGTATCACCATTGATCAAACATTTTCTTGGAAACCCCATATTGCCCATATTTCCCGACGAACGATAAGCACTCTTACGTTTTTTTTATCGCTCCCGGCATCTTCTCCCTCTTCCCACCCGTAAGCTTCTCGTCTCCTCATTAATATTCCCCCACTTCGATTATTGCTGTGTGGTATATGGTGGCCTCCCGAAGGTGCTCGAAGATAGACTCAAGCGTATCATGAACATGTTCATAAGATTTATCTTCTGCAGCTCGAAGAGGTCTTCAGTGACCCACATATACAGCGAGTTGAAGTGACTCCTACCTGCTCTACGGAGGAAATATTTTCTCGGATCATATCTTTACCAAATCATAAACTCCCAACACTCTCTATACATTCACAGCATCCTTAAATTTAAATCCTCAGTCCACTCTATTGAAACTAGATCCCGCCATTCCGACCTTTAAATTCCTACCCATAGAAGTAAATCTTTCGATCACTTCTTTCATATCCGTTCTGCAACCCTCTGGAATTCCCTACCTACTCATATTCGCCATGCTTCTTCCTTTCTCTCATTCAAATCTCACCTTTTCCAACATCTTTTGGCATCCCAAATAGATAAGAACAAATGTGAATCTGCAACTAACTTATGTTAATTTCAATACACGTTATAATTATCTATTTTACCCAAATCCTAGAGCTGTGGGATAATTATTTGTTTTGTTTTGTATAATTTCCTCAACCCTATCAGTAGCCTTTGGGAGATATTTCTCTTTCTTTCATTTTTTTTTCTTTCTTGTGTGTTTATAATCCATACTTTTTTTCTGGGTAGTGTTTAATTTTTCTTTTTTGCACATTTGTAAATAAAAATTAATTTTATTGTTTTCTTGACCAGGCATAAATATGAACTGTTCATTTTTGTTATTCTTAAGGGACATAGTCCCAGAATAAGGTTTTTTTTAATGATTATTAAATGTTTAACACTATTTTTAGTTGTCATTTATTGATCTGAACTATGTTTATGAATATGTTTATTAACTTTTGTCCTCAATGGTTTTATTTCGTTTTTTAAGTACATGATGATTATAATATATATATATATATATTTTTTTTTTTTTCTTTACGATTTTCTCAAAAACGGTTCTAATAGATGTTAAATTAAATGGGATTTCCTATCATGTAGGCTTCATTCTGATTAAAATAGTCCGACAGGGCTTGAATTCCCAATTTTTTTTACCTTTTTTCTCTAAAGTACTTTTTATTTTCGGAAATTGACTATATAACTTTACTATGATTACGAAAAAAACGACCTATTATACAATTTGACCGACTTTAATGACCAAATAAAGGAGAAATATTTGATAGAGCAAACAAATTTGTTTAGGTAATTATGTTTCTAAACATAAGAATAGTAATATAGCTGAATAATCTAACGTAGGAAAGCTATAGATTTTCGAAAAATGGTATTTTATCATAGAAAGCTGTATGACATATTGCAAAAAGATTGAAAGAGGATAAACTTAAGTGATTATTGTACATATATTTTTTTTTGTATTTATTTATTTGGATATATTACATTTTGTCGCAATGGATAATAATAATATTGCTACATGATAAGATTCATACAATATTTATAATATAAACAAAAGAAAAGTCAAATTACATAAAATGAAACTAAAATTAATAAAGGTATATAATAACAAAATTTATAAATTAAATAAATACTAAGTTAACAAATAAATAAACAAAACATGAACACACTCATACGTATATACGATTTTTTTATATAATAATTTTTATTGTAATCTAAAACATTTATTTCAAACGAAACCGAATATAATTCTTTGATCTTTTTTTTTTAACTCTATCTTAATTTAATAATTATTGTATTAATTTTAACAACTGTGGTAAGGATAAGTCGTGTGTTGCTCGCACCAGATTTTTAAAAATTAATCTAATTACTTCTTTTTTTTTACGGAAAAAGATGAATATTAATTTTCATGCTTTTCGCTTCGCCTTCTGTTTATTTTGTTGAAGAATAAAATTCGGCATCGGCATCGAACCTTCGGGTTCGGTAAGCCTATTATTATAATGTAAGATGAAGTTGTAGTGGTGAAAGTAAGGGGCGTTGGCTATACAGGCCCGCAAGACTTATCTGCTGCACGTGATGGTCCATACAGCATCCATCCCTTAATATTAAGAGTTCCAGTTTCCGAAGATATATATTATACAATTATATGTTATATGATATATTACAGTCCTTAATATTCGTAAATTGATGTGATACATTTGAGGACGTAATTATTAACTATAGTTTTTATTTTTTTTTTTTTACAAGAAACATTTAATGAAATGATCTTTTTCAATTTATACATTATTAAAAGAGTCACTAGAATACTTAATTAGTAATACTTAAAGATAATAATATAAATACATTTTTATTATAAATATACATTAATAGCGATAACATAGCATTTTCTACAATAAAAATAATACAATTTTAAATAAACATTAATCGTGATAACATTGTATTTTCCGTAATAAAAATTAACTTAATTTTTAATCAACAATTAAAGTTAATGAATTATTTAAGAGTTTACCAATTACCAACCACAGCAATATAGTATTCATAAATATGTCTTAAACTTTGAATAAGTGATTAGGGTTTCTATTTATATTAGTAACAGTAAAAGATAAATATAAATAAATATAGTTAACTGTAAATATATATGGTGAAAATAAATAAACAATTGAGGCTATTCATTGATGATGAATGCTCTTAGTTTGAGAACGTTAATGATATAAAAATACAGCTGTTTAATTTTGATTGTTTCTTTTATAGTGAATATAGTATGGAATCGATTTTCTGATAAATTGGTTGTATATAGGATATAGTGGTTTCTAATTGAATTATAGTTATAATTGACTTATAATTTTATGTATAACTATGGAACAAATGGTCCTCTTACTTTCACATACCTATATATGATATATATTATGGGAAAGTATTGCGAACGTGAAAATTTTCGAATTCCAATTTTCAACGGAAATAGGTTTTAGGGTCTCCTGAGTCCAAATGACCAAGTCCCGCGAAAAGGTTTGTGTGTGTGTGGTAACTCACGCGCTTAAACGAAAAGTCCTTTGAAACTGAAATTTCATATTTATGACAACTATACGCCCGAGATGTTACAAAAACTTTTTCAACAAAGTCGGCTAAACCAGAAGAGCCACTTTATACCATGCATTTTGCACCTTTACACGATTTTCTCAAAACGGCTCTAACGATTTTGATTAAACTAGCTATATCGATGTAAAATTTAATGGCCTTATATAGGGTTAATATCATGTAGGTTTCATTCTTATTGATATAAACTGAAAGGGCTTAAATGCCGATATTTTAAATTGTCTTCCTCTAAAGTACTTTTAATTTTTTATATTATATTAAAATTACCATATTATCTTGTTATCATTGATAAAAACAGGTAAATATATAAGTTGAACGAATTAGATATCCAACTAAAAGAGAAAACTATAAAAATATTTGTTTAATGTAATATTTTGTTTTTAAACATAAGAACAGTAATATACATGTATAATACATCGTTGAGAAGCTAAAGATTATTTTATACAGAAGCTTGTAAAAGTAAATTAAGAGTCATAAAAAGCCGATAAAAACTAATTTAATAAAAACATGTTTTTTTTTATAGAAATTCAATTTAATTAATTCATTAATGGTTTCACTCATTTTTATCTCTAAATGTATTTAGAAATTCCTTAATTGATTTTAAGAACGCAGGGAAGTGAAAGTCGTGCGTTGCACGCACCAGATTTTTATTGTTAGATATAGTGAGCATTATTATAATATTATTTAAAAAAAAATCTGTTCTCAGATGTTGGATAAATGTAAAGAAAAGGATTTGAGACACACCTTAAAGAGGAGAGAGAAGCGGTTGTTCGATAAGGTCCCCTTCGATCTTACGTACCCAGCACCGCTTGCTCTTAAAATTACGCTCGTATCTTCCCAAATGGTGTTAATAATACTGTTTTCATGCTTATAATTAATGATAAATCAGCAATTATATTATTTCTAAACATCAAGGAGCGGCAAAAAAAAATATAATTTTTAATATATTACCTTGGTTGTTAAAGTAAATTTAAGAAATATATAAAAAGTTAAACTTAAAAAAAAATCTGGTGCGGGCAACACAGGTCTTTCACTTACCTCCATTTTTAAAATCAATGAAAGGATTTTCTAATACAGTTAGAGATTAAAATACGTGAAACCATTAAAGAATTAATTATATTGTATTTCTATGGAAACATGTGTTTTATTAAAAAATCTATTATATTATTATCTAAAATAATCATTTTTATCGGCTTTTCATCACTCTTTATTAATTTTTACAAGTTTGTGCATTAGATAATATTTATTCTAAAACCTTTAGCTTTCCAACAGTATATTATACGTGTATATTACTGTTGCTATGCTCAAAAAAAAAAAAAAATATTAAACAAATTTTTTTTAGTTTTCTCTTTTAGTTAGATATCGAATTCGTTCAACTTATATATTTATGTGTTTTTCATCAGTGGTAACAAGATAATATATTTATTTTTATAAAATTTACAAAATTAAAAGTACTTTGCAGAAAAAAAAAAAAAAGTAAAATATCGGCATTTAAGCCCTGTCAGACCATTTTAATCCAAATGAAACCTAAATGATATTAAAGCCCATTAAATTTTACATCGATATAGCGAGTTTGATCAAAATCGTCGGAGCCGTTTTTGAAAAAATCGAAAAAGGTGCAAAATGCATGGTATAAAGTGGCTCTTCTGGTAAGCTCATTTTGATGAAAAAGGTTTTGTATATTTGTCTTAAATATTAAATTTCAGTTTATAGAACCAAACGTTTCCGCCCAGGAGTTACCACACACTCACACACATACAGACCTTTTTGGGGGACTTGGTTATTTGGACTCAGGGGACCCTAAAATGTGTATTTCCGTTGAAAACTGGAATTCGAAAATTTTCACGATCGCAATACTTCCCCTTACAATATATAGTAAGTGAAAGTAAAATTACCGAATTATACTCAGTGTTTTTTATGAACATAGGTTTTAAATTAAATTATATAAAAATATAAAATAGCGTTCTTATCATCTTATTAGCATTTACAAATAACGACTTTTTATACAAGTTGAACGAATTTTATGACCAAATAAAAGATAAAAGAGCAAAAATGTTTTTTTTATGTTATTTTTTGAATATTAAGAACAGTAATATAAACGTAAAATATACCGTTTGAAAGGGAAAGATTTTAGAAAAAACATTATCTTATGCAGGAAGTTGTAAAATGTGATGTTAAGTAACAAACAGAGCATTAGCTTATTTCTGATTATTATACGTAACAATTTAATCCATACTAATAGTACTAGCCGAGAGTTGGTTTGTTTGAACGCGCTAATCTCAGAAACTAATGGTTCGCATTGAAAAATTATTTTTGTGTTGGATAGTCCATTTATCGAGGATGGCTTTAGGCTGTATAACATCACGCCAGGACAATAGGAGTGAAGAACCAGTGTGAAAAAAACGTGGAAAATTAACCTCGCATCCCAATTATTCCAAATATTTTACCTTTTAATTTTAAAATAATTCAATTTCCTGTAAACTTATCTTTTGCCGTAACAGTTAATAAATCACTGGGGCAAACATTCAAACACGTAGGGATCGATTTAAGACAATATCGGGTTGTGGAGAATATCGGGGCCTTCTTCGGCCACAAGAAAAGAAGTACATTAAAATATATTCTTTTAAAAACTTCTTAATAGCGATCATAATAAGAGTAATTGATGCTGACAAAGTCGCGGGCAACAGCTAGTAATGTTATATTATTCAATCTAAATCATATGTTTCCAACAAAACTGAATCCAATTTTTACTTTCACTTACCAATATATGGAATATATCGTAAGGGAAAGTATTGCGATCGTGAAAATTTTCGAATTCCAGTTTTCAACGGAAATACACGTTTTAGGGTCCCTTGAGTCCAAATAACCAAGTCCCGCTAAAAGGTCTGTATGTGTGTGTGTGTGTGTACACTCCCGAGTAAAAACGAAAAGTCCTATGAAACTGAAATTTCATATTTAAGACAACTAGACGCCCGAGATGTTACAGAAAGTTTTTCATCAAAATCAGCTGACCAGAAGGTCTATCTAAAACCCTGCATTTTGAGTTTTACGATTTCTAAAAACAGGCTTAAACGATTTTTATTAAACTCTATATATCTAAAATTTGATGGGGTTAAATATTATTTAGGTTTCATTCTCATTAAAATAGTCTGACAGGGTTTAAATGTCGGTTTTTTTATTTTCTTCCTTTATTGATCTTGTTACCATTGATAAAAAACAGGTAAATATATAAGTTCAACGAATTCGATTTCTAACTAACGGAGAAAACTGCAAAAAATATTTTTTAATGCAATTTTTCGTTATTGAATATAAGAACAGTAATATAGATGTGTAATATACCATTGGAATGCTACCGATTTTAGAAAAAAATACTATGTTATACACAAGTTTGTAAAAGTTAATAAAGAGTTAAGAAAAGCCGATACAACATACACATTGTTATTTCTGATAATAATATAATAGATTTTTTAATAAAACACATGTTTCTATAGAAATTCAATTTAATTAATTATTTATAAGTTGAACTCATTTTTATCTTTAACTTTATTAGAAAATTCGTTATTCGATTTTAACAAAACAACGACGGTAAGTGAAAGTCGTCTGTTGCCCGCACCAGGTTTTTTATTTATATTTACTTAAAACAGTTTTGATAAACTTCTTATGGTTTATAGAATAATTCTGAAATTGATTTTATCAGCGGAGGTAAGTGAAAGTCGTGTGTTGCCCGCATCAGATTTTTACATTTTACGTTAAATATTGAAATATGGATGAATGAAGCTGAAAGGTTTGAATAAGGTATTGTGAACTCTAGTTTTCATTGTGTATTAAATATTACATAAGAACTCCTTTAATATGAGAGCAGGCTATCAGAAAGAAGCTATCTTTATAGGGAGATAAGAAGGCATTGAGTATAAGTAGGGAACGCCGAGGTATATCTCTGAAGGCTCCGGGCAATTGTCTTATCAGCTATCTGGGTCCGTATTGTGCCGCTTTGTTGAGGGTCCGTTTTCATTATATTAGTCGCCAAATCCCCTCTTAGCCTATCCCTTGTGTTTCAGGCGCGTGTAATAACCCTCGTATCTTTAGGGTCAAAGATGATTATTATTCCTGCATTGTGTACAGGGGAAATTAAGTATAATAAACGGGTACGTAATAATTAATCAATAAAAATCTGTTGCGACACACACGACTTTTTATTTGAACTACTACTTGAAACTTTTGAATAAATTTAACACGTTAACGCCGGGGTGACCTACCGGTGGGTCATACTTGTTTGTTCCGTGGGGCGACGTGAATCACAGGGGAGTCGCTTGTTTTTAGAAAATAAGTTTATCATATTTTTTCTCAACATTAAATGTTGTAGGAATTAGCAAGCATGAGGGTTTATTTATTAAATATTTTATAACTTTCAACATGCTTCCTCAAATATTCTCATCGGTTAATTTCATTTGATTACTCTGCTGAAAGAATTTTATTTAGCTGTGCGTTTTTTCATTTCATACTTTTATCACCATAAATATGAATATAATATAAGAATTATTATATAAGAACCTTTTTTTAAGTATTTCCATAATTACTCCTTTAATTTATATGTGTATGCAAAAACTGTTATGAAAAAAATATCGCATTAAACACGTTGGAACTTGCAACAGCACCAGTGTCGCCCCGCCTCACGAAGCGTAGCAGCTAACACAATCAAAAACGTAGATATTCGCCCCTGCGTGAACGTGTTAAAATTTAAATGTCTGTTGCGGGCAACACACGACTTTTTCTTAACTCGATTTTAAAAATGAATTTAAGGAATGTTATATTAAGTTACAGTTTAAAGGATTATTTAGTTTCGTTGGACACTCGATCGAAGGATGAGTTGAGGCCCACATGTCAAGATGAAAAGACAGACTCTCAACCACCGACTGAAAGTACTATACTCTCTTTTATCAAAATCATCAAAAGTAAAAATTAGACAGAAACTGAATACATACACATACCTTCTTAAGCCATTATGGACTCAGAAAAAGAGACTCACATACAAAAACTGCAATCATTTCAAGCCAAAATTTTAAGACTCATAACGACAGCTCTTTGGTTCGTAAAAAAGAGAACCCTACATACGGACTTACAACAACGAACAGTAGACCAATATATACGAACATTCTATTCTCGTTTTAACTGTAAACTTAACGGACACGACAATAGACTGATTAACGATATGTCAATAGCTGAAATGCCAGTCAGAGGAAGGCTAAAAAAAAGCTGGATGATAGACCTCCCTCAACTAAATTAAAGCCTTGGAAGGGTTGCTGCTGGGCACTTTATTTCCCCATGCCTACCATGTCTGATCTCATATTTGTCTAACACATTTGCTGATTGTCAGGTAGCTAGTGACAGGTGTAAACAAAGATATGAGATGTAAAAAAAAATTTTTGTTGGAAAAATAAGTTTTAGGTTAAACAATATAACAACATACATTAATAATTACAATTTGGGCAATTATTTTGAAAGTGGCTTTAGTCCACTTATACTTAGATTAATATATTTATTATTAGTTCAAAGGCCGTGATGAAAGTAATTAGTATTTAAAAGTTAATTTTAGTTATTAGACGTAAGTTGAATAATCGGTATGTTTAAATAATCCATTCAAACGAAATTTAATTTAAACAAAAAATATCTTAACTTAAGTATAAATGGATTTAGGCCACTTTCAAAATAAACGCCTCAGTTATCACTTAATGTCCTTTATGCTCTTAACGTCTGTCTGCATTGTGTTTACATCTTTTTATATAAGATAATATTTTTATATAAAATCTTTATCTTTCCAATGGTATGTTATACATATTTATTACAATTCTTATTCTTATAAGAGGTTCTTTGTTTAAGATATTTAGCTTTGATCCGATGGCCTGATGAATAATTTTTGTTGTATTTTTTATGGCTTTGTAGATACTCCTTACTAAATAGCTTCTGTAAAATGTGTAACGTTGATTAAAAAAAACATTAGGTAATGTAGATAGGATCACTTCCTTGCAGAGATGTTAAGAACTAATTACATGAACTCAACCTACCGATTTATATATCCTATATCTTACGGAGTATTCTTTTGAGAAGTCTGTACTTTGAAACTCATTACCCATCTCTCTTCGAATTGCCTTTAATCTTCCTTCGTAATAAAATAAGATTTCCAGCTTTCCAACGGTATATTATATATTACAACTGTATTACTATTATTATGTTACGAAAAAAACACATATTAATTCTTTTCTCCTTTAGTTAGTTATCAAATTCATTCAACTTGTATATTTACCCGTTTTTTACCCATGCTAATAAAATTATATGGTTAGTTTTTAGAATCTACAAAATTAAACGTACATTAGGAGCAGCAGGATGGTCGTCAGCATGGTCCAGTGAATAGAGCACCAGGCCGATGTTATTATCCCAGGTTCGAATCCCAGCTGAAGCAATATTATTTAATCTGTTATTTCAGTTGTGTAACGATCTTGCGGTATCGGGACCCACCTGGGGCACAAGCAGCCTCCACAAAGTGGGTACCCAAAATTGGAAAAAAAAAACCTATCATGCAGCAACAACAAACTTATTGTCATTCACATTCATTGATTGTCAACCGCATAACAGGTGTGAATAAAAAATATTAACATGAAAAAAAATAACGGTTACCATATGATGGTTATCGGTTAAGTGTTTTTAGAACTATAAATAATACGTCTGGACGTAATGCGATTATTTATGCATGCGGCCCGACCTGACTGGACATCCACACTTGACCTACTCCTGACCAGGGACCTTCACACAGTTACTGAGTGCCTAGCGCTCCCATACGGACCGTCGGACCACCGGCCTGTGCTATATGCCTTTGAGGGAACTCCAGCAACACCACCCGCGAGCAAGTTCCTCTTCCACAAGGCCGACTGGAAAGGATATAGGGCTAGTGTGGATGATACCCTACCAAAGATACAGTACTTAAGAACTGTTAAAGAGGTGCAGAAGGCGATCTCGGATATCACCACCATCGTCCATGTATCAGCCAATCTTACCATACCAAGGTTTAGTCCTCAGCCAAACGCCTTCAGGAAACCACCGAGTCACATTCTTGCTCTCATTGCACAAAGGAACAACCTGAGGAATATTTTCCACCGAACTTGTGACTACGGCTTGAAACCGGCCATCAATGCGATGACCCGGCAGATAGCCAGCCTCATGCGTGAATGGAAGACTTTCCTATGGCACGAGCAACTCCGTAGGACTCATGATGATCATCGTCAGTTCTGGAGACTTGTGAGGTCACACGTCACTAAGAGGAAGAGTGTACACCTTACATCAGGTGGCACCCTATTATCCCCTGAGGAACAGGCTGAACTCTTGGCCGATTCTTATAAGGCGAGGGAAGATGATCGGCTGTTAAATGCTCCCACACTTCCTGCGGGAAGACCAACGTCCCCTAATGAAAAGAGGATATTCTCCACCTTCGGACAGCTTGAGTCGGTACTACGACGCACCAAGGGTAACAAGGCTTCGGGACTGGATGATATTCCGTATGTACTATTGAAGATGCTACCTCGGAGGGGTAAAGCCTTCTTATTAAACATTTTTAACTCCTGTATGCGGATCTCATACTTCCCCGATGACTGGAAGCAAGCGATCATAGTGCCGCTACTTAAGCCTGGGAAGAATGGAGACTCACCAGAGCATTATCGGCCTATCAGTCTCCTTTCGCATATGAGCAAGGTGTTCGAGAGGCTGATCCATCACCATCTGCTAGAGCACTGCAGTGAGAAGTCCATCATTCCACCAGAACAGACCGGGTTCTCACGAGGCGTAGCCTGCGATCATCATTTAGTGAAACTTCAAAGGCACACCATAGAGCGTATGACGAAGAACAATGAAGCCACGGCGTTCATCTCGCTGGACTGCACACAGGCGTTTGATTGTGTATCCCACGAGTTACTGCTTCGCCAGTTGGAAGACTATCGTTTTCCAGCTTCATTATGCCGATTGATCAGAAGCTACTTAAGCGGTAGATCCTTCGTCGTAAGGGTAGGCGATAAATTGTCAACTTCAAAGGACACCATTTGTGGTGTTCCTCAAGGTTCTGTATTGGGACCACTATTGTTTGTGATCTTTACAGCAAAAGTGATCTCAATGAAGCACCCAATGGCACTGGTAGCAGCCTACGCCGATGACATTGGCATCTATGCTTCTAGTATGAGACCGAAAAGGGCTCTCACCCTGGCACAAGGAGCATCGACCACTATTGTAGATGAGCTGAAGGAGATTGGCATTAGGGTGAACCCGAAGAAGACAGATGCTATTGTCATGTCGTTCCAGAAGGGGAAGAGCGCTTTGCCCACTGATTTTAAAGTGAACGGAGAAACACTGCCAGTCTCTAATTCAATCCTCTACCTGGGCCTCACTCTAGATAGACACCTCACCTTATCTAGTCACGTCCGGGAACGACTCAAACTGGCCAGGAGAAAGAGCTATAGACTTAATCATCTACCCACGTCACCTCAGCTCTCACTGAGGCTGAAACTACAGATCTACAAGGCTATAATACGTCCGACTATGCTCTATGGTGCGCCCTTGATGCGGCATCTGTTTAAGTCCACTCTCAAACAATTACAGACGTTCCAGAACTCCATCCTTCGGCGGATTGTCAGAGGTACCAACTTACAGAGGGCCAGAAACCATATCCTTCATCAGGAGTTAGTATTGCCAACAGTGCCTGAATATATCAGCCGGAGGCACATTAAATTTTTTGATGGGCTGAAGGCCGGTGCTAATCCATTATTTTCTGATATCACCCCACCACCCAAGCCTGGGAGGTGGCAAGGATCACTACCTCTCGTTGACGTTGTCGCCGAGGGAAGGAGTTCGGACTATGTCTGAACTCAATTTATTCCCAAAACCCTGAAGAATGGTCCCTCCCATTTTGCAATGGATAAATAAAGGCTTAGAAGAAGCCCTTGAAAGATTACTAGTGCATCCAGCGCATATAGCAATCCTCTTTAGAATACCTCCGGGTAACAGAAGGACAAATCTGACAGCTATACATATTATATTTGTATTTTGTTCGAAAATAAAACCAGAGGGTAAGAAAAAAAAAAAAAAAAAATGATTTATATAAGTAGTTTATCCGTCAAATATTCATTGTATACTATGCGTGTTTTTTGTTGTATTTTATATTATTATATATTATTTACTGATAAATTCATACACAATCGAGTTGTGAGGCCGAAGGAAGGCGGAGAGTATTAGGTTAGCGCACTCACACCCTCTTGCCTTCGGATTAAATTAGGCTTCGTCAAATTTAGGGCAACACCAGCCTTCAGTCTCCTCCAGGCGATATTCTCCGGCTATAATCTTAAATATACTTTATTTTACATAAAATATAACAACTGGCAGAAATGTGTTTTACTTAAAAACTATTCGTTTATATTTTCAATAATGAATGTTTTTAATCCATAAAAAAAAAAAAAAAAAAAAAAAAAAAAGAAATACCCATTTTTCTTTAAAATTTGAGGTCTTTCTTTTCAATAGACGTAGAACTTGATACAGATCTGTACAGAGTTTTAGGATCAGGACATCGTGAATTCAAAATAAATAACTGAAATCTCTCTTGCATATAACTCATTTATTTTAAAAGATAGAGAATAAATTCTATATGTTATTAGAATTCGTACACCTTAATTAATTATAAAATACAACTGAGGGTAAAATAAAAATTTGAATTCTACCTATAATATAATATATATGTTCTGTTATTTTTGAAGATAGAGAAAAATATGTCTAGTATTTTAGAATCGGTAAATCCTGATAAAAACAAAATTAAAAAATAATAATAAAAGAAAAATTTAGTCTGTAAGGCCAAGCCACGACTTATAAGGGCACGTTCATACTACAGGCGTTTCCGGTACTGTAATGGTATTGGGTTCCTAGAATTATATAGAACCCACTCCATCTCCAAAAACGCATGCAGTATAGACGCCCCTAGGGGATTTAATTCCTTAATATAAGTATGTATTAATTGAAAATAGAGGGAAATTTTGTGTTCTGGAATCAATAATTTTTATTTGAATTATTTCATTTATTTATTTTTTTTTTATCTTCATATTTGTTATTCGCACCTGTCAAACGCAATAATTGTCTATAAGCAAACGTGCTATAGAAACTAAGCAGCGGTCATGATGGGCATGGAGAAGGTAAGTCCTCAGCAGCACCCCTTCCTAGGCTTTAATTTAAGAGAGAAGGTCTCTCATCCAGCTTCTTTTTAGCCTTCTTATAACAGGCATTTCAGTTGATTACATATCCTTTATTAGCCTATTGTCCGTGTAATTTGCTATGAAAACGAGAATATAGAGTTCTTATATGTTCGCCGATTGCTGCTAGATGTAAGTTCGCATGTAGAGTTTTGATATTTACGTACCAAGGAGCTGTTGTGAGTCTTAAAATTTTTGAATGAAAAAAATGCAGTTTTTGTAAGTGAGTCTTTTTTGCTGAACCATATATCTGTGAAACCTAAATCCATATGTGTTTAATTAAGTATGTATATGTATTCGGTATTTGTTTAATTTCTAATTTTGATAATGTTGTTAAATTATAATAATTCTATTTCACTTTACATCACACAATGGAAACTATCTCCGAAAATTTCGATCCCATATTTCACTTATAAGCATTCTATCCGTTGCCTGGTTTAGTAGTTCGCAGCAAAATCAAATCGCCACATCATTTTATATATGGAAAGATTAGCAATGATTACAATAAATTGAACCTATTCTTCCTTCGGTTGAGTAAAGCTAAAAGAGCCCTACAGCACCCCTTCCTAGGCTTTAATTCAGGAGAGAAGGTCTCTCATCTAGCTTCTTTTCAGCCTTCAGTTAGTGACATGTCGTTTATTAGTATATTGTCTTGCCCATGTAATTTGCTATGAAAACGCGAATATAGAGTTCGTACATGTTCTTCAACTGTTGGTTAAGGAGCTGCCGTTATGAGTATTAAAATTTTTGATTGAAAGGATTGCAGTTTTTGTATATGAGTCTTTTTTGCTGAACCGTAAATCTGTGAGGTGTAAGCCCATATGGGTTTAAGCAACTATGTATATGTATTCAATTTTTGTCTAAATTCGATGATTTAGATAAAAGAGAGTATAGTACTTTCAGTCGCTAGTTGAGAGTTTTTCTTTCCATCTTGACATGTGGGCCTCAATTCATCCTTCGGTCTAGTGTTACCACTAAGTAAAATACAGAGTTAGTCAGAGGACTTTGGTTTTCGTCGATTAAAATTGGTGGGCAAGTACTTTGTCGAAGTGTGAACGTGATATGTTATGACTTGGCATGATTTAAACGGATTTTCCAGAGAGAGTATCAATTTTGTAAGAGCATTAAATGATTTTGTATCAGGAATGCCATCAAAGGATCGTCATGTGATGTAAATTACTTCATTAAAAAACAAAAAAAAAAACAAATAAGAAATAGTTAATAAGTCTTATAATTAATGCTTTTGGTTTATTATATTCAATAATGAACCTTCATAATCGGAAAAAAAAATTACCCTCCCACAAAATTTGAGGGCTTGTGTTTCAAGATACGTAGAACCTGAAAAAAACAAAAAAAAATCGGTTGAGAAATAGCAGAGATATGGCGTTTTGAAATAAGGAAAGGTGATAGGCTATTTTCCTTCGATTAATTTATTTAATAGGAAAATTAGTTAATTGCCTGTAAAAAGCTGTATAAACTGATATTATTTGGAAATAATAAACCATTGTGTAATAATTTGCAGTGTTATTAATTTTTAGTTAGTGCTCTCTTCATTGTTAATTGGAAAAATAGTATAATGCTCTTCAACAAAGGAAATCTGATTCTTTCAAATTTAATTTTCATTAACTAATAAAAAGACGACAATGTTTAGTTGATACTCATTGAGAGATAATAATGGAATGGGTAAAAGTAAAGGAACATCTCTAGGCAGGATTAGTTTTAAATCTTGCTTTAGTTTCTCAGTTTTTATAGGATGCACTATTTTTTTATCCTCTCGTTCCGTCGGAAAATAAAACGGCTTTCAGAAATAAGTTTAGGGTTATATAAATAGGGTTATTTTTTAAGTAAGTAGTTGACTTTTTTAGTATTCATTTCTTTGGTAATAAAATTAAAAATTGATATTTGATAGTTTCTTCATTAATTATTTGATTTTACGAAAACATTTTTTTTTTTTTTAACTTAGAAAGGAAGTGTGATAAAGTTTGATGTAATATGTATGTAAAAAAAATTATACAATGTAATCTTACAAAAAATCACAAGAATAAGACTATAAATAGAAATAGATATTGTAATAATAGTAAAAAATATTAATACTGCAGCATTAGCAAAGCATAATATACAACTTAACTATTAATTTGACCTTAAAAGACCTAAAATACTAGGATTAGAAAAAAATAATCATAATAGAAAATGTATTGAGTCCATACTTTAATAATACAGTAAATTTCATAACTGATTCTAAAGAAGTTACCAGTATCATGATGCGATTAAAAAAAAATTAAAAATATAGAAGATTTTGGGGGAGGAGAGGTTATTATTATTTAAAAATAAAGAAATTAGATATATTATTAAATTAGTCAAGCACTGGTCCAGACAGAAAAAAGATTTCGGGCCTTTTAATTTATTTTTCGGCTACAAATGAAGAAATAGAATAAAATATAAATTGGCACATAGATAATTTTTTCGAATGCAGGTATTAATTTTTGAATTTTTGTAGATTTAATTTGGTTATTTAACAATATAGATTTGTATACCCATTTTGAATAACTTTTTAAATTAACAACAAACTTTTAATTATTTATATTACACATTCATTAACAGGTGTGAATAGAAATTTATTTATTTTATTATATATTTAATTAATTTTTATTATAATTAAGAATAGTTTGAATGAATAATTGTATTATTAGGTTCCTTTAATTAAAATGATCCATTTCATTCAACTTATTTTATTTTTATTGTCCCTACGTTTCGGCTCTTTGCCATTCTCAAGGGATCTACAAAAAACATTTATTTTAAAATTAAAAGATACACAACATTATTTTTTTACATTCTTATAAATCAATTTACATACCTCTTTATACTCCTTTATGCATTCTATACAATTATAATATATATTTTGTCATAATTCAGTAAAATAAAATTAAAACTATTACAGGCTGACCAGCCCTGTCCTGGTTGTTATCATCTACTGGATTAAAAAATGTATTCCCTCACTCTTAACTATTGATATCAAAACTAATATACACACATATATTGTTTTATTACCTCCTCCTCAGTCAAGTCTACATTTATTTTCACAGCCAAAAACTTTTCCTTTTAAAATTCTTTAATAAATTATTACTATACATAAACATATACATACACACACTCACACACACACACACACACACACACACACTCACACACACATACACATACAACATATACATATAATAAATAATATATAATACATATACATATATATATATATATATATATACATAAACACACAAACAAATATATTAATATCCAATTAAAAATAAGATAATTTACCTAACCATAAAATTCCAAATATTATTCTATTATATTGTTATTTAAACTTTATTCAAGAAATTTAATTTATTCAAATTATATTACTCATTAATTTTGCTCAAAATCTCAGCATAATGGTCATTTAAATTCTTTGTGTCTGTTTTGTAATTTATACTGTAGTTAATGTGTTCTGATATATATATTGCCTCTAAAATTTTTCTTCTAAAATTATTGCTTTCTTTATGTACTACCATAGTATTTTCAAAGTCAAATTGATGTTTTTTATTTATCACATGTTTTACTAAAGCAGTCTTATTACTATCTTTTTCTTTATTTTTAACATCATTTTGGTGTTGATACATCCTATCCTTCAAGAACTGCTTTGTTTCACCAATGTATACTGCAGGACAATTCACACATGGTATTTTATATACCATTCCAGATTGAGAGTTTTTTTCTATTTTATCTTTTAGCTCACTATAATAATTTTTTATTTTGTTTCTTGGTTTGAAGGCAAAAGTATATTCTTCCATATCATATAATTTGAAGGATTTTTTAATTTCTTCAGAAAGTCCCTTTATATAATTGCAGCTTTGGAATTTTTGGGTTGTCTTTAATTTGTTTATATTTTCACCATTGCTATTATTTTTATTTTTAGTTCTAATATTCAATTCCCATATGGTTTTTACTATTTTTTTGGGGTAACAATTTTCTGAAAAAATTTGAAAAACCTTTTCTTTGACCTTATTTAATTTTCATTATCTGTAATTGTGATAACTTTTTTGCAAAAATTGTTTACTATATTGTACTTCATATGATACGGATGACATGAAAAATAATTAAGAATTGTGTTACTACAAGTTTCTTTTTTGGCCCATTCTGTGCTGATTATTTCTTTTTTCTAATCAACATCATATCCAGAAATCTTAATTTGCCTTCTTTTTCTATTTCCATTGTAAACTTCAATCTTTCATGGTAATTATTAAGAGCTTTTTGGATAATCCCCTACTACATTCTTTTTTATTATGCAAAATATGTCATCAACATACTTTACTAATAGCTTTACTTTTATACCTGAATTTTTTAAAGCATTATTAATTAACTCATTCAATACCATACCTGACAAATATATTACCAATGGGTGGGGTTTTATCAGTATATTTGTCAGGTATGGTATTGAATGAGTTAATTAATAATGCTTTAAAAAATTCAGGTATAAAAGTAAAGCTATTAGTAAAGTATGTTGATGACATATTTTGCATACTACAAATATGTTGCATACTGACATATACCTTGAGGAACACCAGCAGACTGACTAAAAATGGACGAAAATGAATTATTATGATTGATTTTGAAGGATCTGCCAGTGAAGTAGGACTGGATAATAAGGAAGTATGTAGGGAGAAGGAATTGGCGGAGCTTGTGAAGCAATCCCGGGTGCTAGACTCGGTCGAAGGCCTGTTCCACGTCAAGGAAGGCTCCCGTACAATACAAGCCACGCTCCAATGTAGACGAGACAACGTCCACCACACGAAGACATTGCTGGATAGTGGAGTGGGACGTCCTGAATCCAAACTGATGATCAGGAATTATGGAATTAGTATCAAGGATGGGGTACAGGCGTTTTAGGATAAGTTTTTCCAATATTTTACCCATGATTGGTAGAAGTGAGATGGGACGGTAAGAAGATGGATTTTCAGGCGGTTTCTTAGGCTTGGGTATCATTTTGACGATGGATAATTTCCAGGAGGCAGGAAAGTAGGTGGAACGAAGTACGGAATTATATATGTAAGTGAGATAGAGGATAGCTTTTCGAGGAAGTGCTTTTAAAATATGGGACGTTATAAGATCATGCCCAGGAGCTTTGCGGGATGGTAAACTCTGAATAATGTTAGATATTTCTGACGGATGGAACGCTTTAGGAGGAAGGGCCATTTGGAGTGGGATATCTAGTTCATCTTCTATAAACTTAATGTGACCAGGATTATGGACATCTGGATGTGGATTAAAGGTTCGAAAAAGGTGCTCACCGAATATCTGGGCCTTCTCTTCATCAGATCTTGTCCAGAGATGGGATTCTGTTAGGAGTGGATGATTACAGTTTTTGAACTTCAGTAGCTTTTTTGTCGTCATCCATAATGATCTGTCTGTAATAGTAAGTTTTTCGGTGAAGTTGAGTAAGTTTTGAATTTTTGTTTTTCTGATTTCTGTTTTCAGTCTGTTAGTCAGTTTATTATAATAAGTTTTGTCTGATGGATATCTAGTCCTATGCCACTTCGATCTTGCCCTGCGTTTTTCCTTTAATAAGATTCGAATGTGCTGTGGCAGGATAGTCTCCTGTGAGTTGGTAGTATTAATGGTCAAAGTGTTGTCAAGTATGCTACTGCTAATTGAGTCAGTAAGTTGTTCAACGGCTTTATCAATATCATGTGTAGTCTTAAGTGGGATTTTTAAGTCCAGTTTGGTTTCCAAGTCACTTCTGAATCCGTCCCAGTCTACTCGTCCTGTAATCAGAGTGGGAATGGTGGGTTTAGGAACAAGGCTCGAGTGCAAGGAAAGCAGAACTGGGCTATGATCAGGTGAAAGGTCATTTAGGGTTTTGATTGTGGATTGGGAGGAAGATATCTGAGAGGAAACAAATATATCAAGGATATCTGGACGTTTTTTGAGGGATGTTGGTCAATATGTTGGGCTCATAGGAGTAAGGATGGTATAACAATTGGAGTTAGAGACGCGAGAAAGGACATTACCACGGGAGTTGGATGTTCGGCAACCCCATCGTTGGTGTTTAGCGTTATAGTCACCTCCAGCAATGAAGCGCGGTCCTAAGGATCGGAAGAGGGTTTCAAGTTGGTTAAAGGAAAGAGAGTTACCAGGAGGACAGTATACAGCTGAGAGTGTAAGATGGAAAGGACGAGTTGAAATGATTACCGATGTTGATTGTATGGAATCAGTTGGAGAAGAAGGAATAAGAGAATGTGGTAAGGATGCATGATCCAGCATGGGAAGTGTTGTCGGGATGGTCAGATCTATAAGTGATGTAGTCACGTATGTAAAACTTTGATCGTTGTGTGAAGTGAGTTTCAGTAAGTAGTGCTATGTCTATGTGGTTGTCATGTAGAAATAAGTCCAGTTCGTCACGATGGTTATGCAGGCCATTAGCATTCCACAAGATAACCGCTAGGGGCTTTACACTCATCGTTCGAGATTAAATGGAACTTGCGAAAGGACTCTGGTGAGAAGGGTGATCAGCGGTTGGATGGTAGCTCTGAGATCAGAGAGAAAGGACTCAAGGATGGAGTATATATTGGAAGGATCTTGATTAGGAAACTGATGTGGATAAGATACCTGGGGTGGATAGTTTATTGGTTCTGGATTATTGGCTGGGAGCTGAACTCGCCGTCGGGTATGAAGCTGTTCAGTCCACTGAGATAACAGAGGTTGGGGCTGTGGCTGATTTGGTGGATTACAAGGACGTTCAGGAATTTTGGTAGGATGCTCAGGAGGGAGTTTCACCCGTAAGGGTAGATTTTGGGAAGGAGTCTGTTGACGGGAAGCTTGTGGTTTAGGAAGGAAGACGGGAGGTTTGAATTGGGAGGTCGGAGGCGCCTGACTGGTAGTTTGTTGCTTTCGTACAGCGGTGACTTCTGAGAGAGATTCCTGGCTTCTTCAGTGGGAACTCTGGATGGAGGTGTGGCAGGCTGCTGTGGAGCGATCATATTAGCAGTTTTTGGAATTTCAGGAAAATCACACAAATTATCCAACTCTGGTACCTGAGGACGTATCTTCTGATCCATTCTTTTTACAGTTGAATTTTGTGATCTCTGGCGAAGAAGGCTTTTGTAAACGACACAACCCCTATAACTAGCCGGGTGGCCTTCTCCGCAAAGAACACACTTTGCTGGCTCAGTCTGAGATTTCGGGCAAGTGGCAGAGGCATGAGGTCCGGCACACTTAACACACCTAGCCTGGTGGAAACAGTATGATTTAGTGTGTCCAAAGGTTTGGCATTTGGTGCACTGAACAATAGTAGTTTTTTGTCTAGGCTCTTCGAAACGGACGGATGAGTACACCAGCCTTCTCACCTGAAATATTTCCGGATTATTACTGGCTGGTTCGAGGTCCACAAAAAATAATGGCAATGGGTATTTTCCTGTGGGGTGTGTCACTGAAGAGATGTTCCGTGCGTGATGCCCAATTTCTTCCAGACCTCGTTTAATTGCGTCAGTGGGAGTGGATGAGTGGAGCCCGCGTAAAACCACTCGATAAGATTTTTCTTGTCTCAACTGATAACAATGGAAATCATAATTTTTTGAACTCAAATAACTTACCAGTTTTTTGTAATTGTCTTTTGTGGTGGTATTAATTTTGATATCGCTTAGTCGAGAATAACACTGAAAGTTCGGTTGTCCGATGAGAGCGGCGATTTCATCACCAAACGATATAAAATCAATAATATTGGAAACATAGATAGGAGGTGGCTCGGGATCAGAAAATCCTTGAGGCTGGTTTGAAATGTTGGCTGAATCGGAATGGTTCGTAATAGAAGACGTTGCGTTTGAAAGTGGTGTAGCGTTTGAAACGGAAGGCGCCGGAGATTCAATTTGGTAGGCTGCAGTGGTGCTACGAGTTTTTGGCGGAGAAGGAATTGATTTTGGCGGTTGTTTGGACTTGGCCGATTTATTTTTTGTTTTGTTTGGCGAATTACCGCCGGACCCAGTGTTGTTCCTATGGCGTTTCTGGCGTCGCGTTAAATATTGGGAGTCGGATTCGCTAATCTCAGAGAATGGCGTTTCTTCCCCTGATTCATCATAAGATAGAGTCTTATCTAAATCCATGATGAATATAATAGAAAAAATAAATATAAAGTCCCCTTATATTGCGAGATAAATAAAAAAAAAAAGTTATATAGACTTATTTAAATTACTAATAATAGAAAATTAACGTAAATATCTTAAAACTAAACTATTTACAATATATACATATACATAGAAAACGTAAAACAAAACGAACATTTCTGATTGAGTAAAATAAAAATAAAGTCCTGGAAAAAGAGAAAAATCACACAAAACATAAAAAGATAAAATATAAAAAAATATTAAGATACAGTCTAACAGGAAGAAAATAAAAGTTTATATGACGAATGTCTAGGTTACGAAGTCGGAAATGTCAGTATTGCCGACAGAGACCTTGTAAACAAAGATGAGGATTAGTAAGTCCTAGCCTAGGCCTTATCTCCAGCCTAGGACGGCCACCAGTCTATTATTGTCTATCGAACTAATTGCCACTCACCTCGTGATATGTGTTCGTTAATGTGTTTATCAGTGCAACCACTCACGATTTACAAAGTTTGAAGCATTTTCAAGCAGTGTCACATTGATAAGAAGGAAACTAACATAGAGCAATACGCAAGTAGAACTGTGCCAGTCGCCATTTTAGAAAACACCGAATAGAAATTTGAAGATAAAATTATATATATATATATATATATATATATATATATATATATATATACATATATATATATACATATATATATATATATATATATATATATACACATATATATATATATATATATATATACATATTACAATAAACAGTTTTTATGAATTTGTAGTGATTTTTTGAAAATGTTTATATGATCCCGAAGAGGGTTGATATACTGGGAAACGTTGATCACTGATTTTAATTTTAATAAAAATGTTTTTTTTTTTTTGGAAGGATATAAACAAACACATTTCTTTTCTACCTTAATTATAACCAATTTTGCGAGCAATAGAAATAAAATAATAATTTTGTTTCTGTTTATGACTAGTTTTTTTTATTAATATATAACCCATTAATAATTATCTACGGACGACAGCCAGTCAATTTGCTAGGGACTGTCTCTTTAGGAGTTCTGCTAAATATATTAGAAACCATTCTTGAGTTAAAAATTAAATTAATTCATGAAATAAAAAGGCTATAGAGCCCTACTTACTACCTGAGAATTTCTTTCTTCTTTATCCTTATTAACACCTCAAGAAACCTTCAAATTAATCATAATCTACTGATGATCGAATGCTTGGAGTTTAAAATTTTTATAACATTCATTGCTATTTTTATTTTAATGTAAAAATATTAATAACAAATTGAAAGCGAAGTCTATGCCTTGTCCAAAGACCTATAATTTAAACTTTAAAATAAGTGGCAAGTTTTAATAAGAAAGGGCCCATTATTTTTAAAAAATGTTTGGGGGACAGTTTTCTCTCTCCTTTAGTTTATAATAAAATTCTATTAAATATTTTGCATTTGTTTATTATGTATATTTAAATGTTTATTTTATATTACTACTTACGAGAAGATATATTATTTTCAAATATATAAAACCAGATGTAGATATTATTGAGGAAAACTTGAGATTCCAGAGCACTGCGTATACATTCCCGCAACAATGATCTGCTTCACATGATGGTTTAACCAGCATCTGGGGTTAACCATTATTATGTAAGGTGTTGCCAATGTCATATAAAGTATTTATTTTTGTTTTTTTATTGATGTGATTGTCACTTCATTCTACCCTGGCTGATTGGACGTTGAAAATATGGGACTCCTAATTTTTTTTTTTGTATCCACTTTTAATCATGATAAGGATCTTTTAATAAGTACCTGACATTACACCGGGTTGGGGCAACCAATTTACGTCTATACCGGATTTTTACTCCCTTTAAAAACTCCTAGGGCCACATGCAGGTTTTGAACCCGCGATCTTGGGTATAAAAAGCTATTACGCTTGCCAATTCACCAAGGGTGATATATTTTTTTAATTATATTTTTATTTTATTTATTATTTCACTACATGTTCATGCATAAAAGGTATATAAAATTATATTATAAATATATTTTATTTTTGTGTAAAATCTGTGAAATTTTTAAAGTTATACTTCATTAATAAGTATTCCGTTGAAAACTCAAATAAAAAAATAGCAATACTCAATACTACCTTACAATTTATTTTATATATAAGTATGTAATAGTAAAATATGTACAAAGAGATGTCACCACGACCTTTAATTTTTTTCTTCTTTCTTTTGTTATTAAAATGTAGTTATTTATTGTTTTTGGCCAGATATAATAATTTTTTATTTTCTTCATTAATGTTATTCTTAAGGGACATTGTCCCAGAATAAAGTTTCTTGTTTTACTTAAATACTTCCTTTTTTTTTTTTTTTTAGTAGATACAAATTTATTAAAAAAAATAAACGTTTTAGTTCATTCTTTATGTTCTTGATATGTTTTATTATAAAAAAATCTAATGCGAGCAACACGCGACTTTCACATAACTCGATTGTTAAAATCAATCGAAGAAGTTTTAAATAAAGTTTAAGCTCAAAAAAGCTTAGTAAAAATTTTTGAGTTTCGATGAAAACATTTATTTTAGTATAAAACATTGCTTGAGAAAATCCTAAAAATATGAATAATGCATAGTATAAGGTGGTTTCTACTGGTTCGCCAATTTTGTTGAGAACAGGCCAGTTTCTTGGTTTGGTTTTTGCTTTATTTATTGGCACAAAACATCTTGGTCATCAACACTCACTATAAGATACACTTAGATATATAATACCTAACTCACTATAAGATACACGTTTTTTAAAAACAAACAAATATGGTTTTAGTTGAAATATTAAATAATAATATTAATTAAAATAAATAATGAACCAATATAACAAATGATAATAATACACTAAATAATAATACAATGAAACTAATAATAATAATACAAAATGAACGAATACAAATAATAGTACATAATAGACAATAATGATATACATAATAAGTAATACATCCATAATACATGAATACATACATACAGATAATACATAATTTACAAATAATACACTCATAAATAGTGCCGGATACGCTCATTTTAGAAAATTAATTTAGACAAATATTTTTTTTTTTCAATATTAAATAATAATATTGATTAAAACAGATAATAAGAATAAGAATAATCTATAATAAAAAATAAATATGATAGTGTTAGTAAAAAATAAACATATATCAAGTTATATTAGTAGACGATATTCATTCAAGGAAAAAAAATAAATAATAATAAAAATAAATAAAGATAAATAGAAATAAATAAACATAAAGTAAGTCCTAATCCCAGGCCAGTTTCGTTGGATGTGCTAGATTAAACAATATATCAGTAAACAATTATTATGTTAAGCAATCACCTATGTTTCTGCTCTATTCTTCACCTTACATTACTTTACATAACTATTTATATAAGATATAATTTTTTTTATTAAATCTCTAGCTTTACATATACATTTTACACATCTATATTACTATTATTATGCTTGAAAAAAAAATTGCTACAAATATTTTTGCTCTTTTTTCCTTTCGTTTGTTTCGAATTCGTTCAACTTGTATACTAAGACATTTTTTAGATCAATCCTAATAAGATGGTATGTTTAAAAGGTAACTAAATAAAAGATACTTTACAGAAAGAAAATTTAAAATGTCTGCAAGTAAGCAATGCCAGACAATTTCAATAAGAATGAAACCCATATGATATTAAAGTTCTTTAAATTTTACATCAATATAGGGGGTTAAATTAAAATTGTTGATTCCGTTTTTCAGAAAATCGTAGAAATGTGTAAAATGCATCGTATAAAGTGGCTTTTCTGGTAAGCTAATTCCGATGAAAAAGTTCCATAAACATCTCGGGCGTATAGTTATCTTAAATATAAAATTTCAGTTTCGTGCAATTTTCTTTGTTTTTGTGCTAGACTTACAAACTCCCCTTTTATAAGGGAGCCCGTGGCTGAGTGGCTAGCGCTCTAGTCTCTCATGCTAAAGGTTGTGAGTCCGAATCCCAGTCCTTGTTCAAGCATTGAATTAAAGGGGATTCGTTCATAGCCTCTCCCCCGGGTATGTGAGACCCGTCAGTCTATTGGTAGCCACTCACAAAAATAGGCGTAGGGAGTGATGACCCTACCCTATAAACTTGAATGTATTCTCCCAGCAGAATACACCACGCAGCCAAGGGCCTACACGTCCTGTCGCGCTAGCAAAATATAAAATACCTTTTATAAATAGGTAGGTGAATGTAAAAAACATAAAATAAAAAATTAATAATTTTAAGATGGACTGCTCACTTATTGTTTTATTTAATTTTTTGTTCTATTCAATATTGTGGTCTATTATTATGTCAAGAAGGTCATAAATGTTGTTATTTTGTTTGTTATATTTGTGTTGTTTAGATCGCATAGTGGCCTATTTATATAATTTATTTTTTTCGAATTCAGCTTTTTTAATACTTCAATATCAGAGATATTATTACCCCAACGTATAACTAATTCCACTAGTTATAAGATAACTAGTATAGATAATGGCAGGTATAATATGTCTAAGAACTGGGTAGGAAATGTTGGAGAGATTAAATGGCTCGTTTAAAGTTGGGCAGCTGATGAAAACCGGTATCTCCAAAGGAAACTTTCTTTAATTAGTTTCCAATATCCAAGTTTACAGATCGCACGGCCAGCTTCTATTAGTGTCCTGTCCAAGTTCTGTAGCAAGTCGCTCCTCTTCCTGGCATTTATATCATCACTGGTATTCGCAAGGATCACGCATTCTCCTAAGGTATGAACTTTCTTCATAAATCGTGACAAAATGGGATATAAAAAAAAATCCTGCGTATATTAAAGTAATATCTAAAATGATGTTCTTTTAAAAATGTACTTTAGTTTTTTTAGAGATCTGTGCTTTGACTAAAATAAGAAAATTTAAGTAAAAAATATCCTTTTTCCCTTTTTTAACTAATCCTGATAATTAAAAATATTAGGTATAAGGATGTATATTTCAATTGTGTGAACTTTCGAAACCACGAGTTTTCAACCAAAATATACACTTAGCTTTTCTACAAGTCTGTTTCATGTCCGTTGTCAGTTACATATTTATTGATAATATATAATGCAATTGTCAATTTCAATAAATAAAAAATAAAAAGAAAGAAGTTTGTTTTCGTGAATATTTCGAATATAGAAAATCGTGAATATAGTTTAGTTAAAACTTTTGGTTAGCGTTAACTGTGTTTTTGATGTATTGTTCTTCTGTTGAAAGCCGCCGAATATCATTTTTTGTCTATCAATGGAATTTCAATTAAGTTTTTTTTTTTTTTTTCTTTCTTTTCAATGGATTAATGTTTCTGATACTAATATTTTGGAATCAAAGTGACCAAGATCAAAGAAGTCTGAACTATTTGTGATATAACATAGTGGAAATGATAAAAAAAAAACACTGCAAATTATTACAGGATGGTTTATTTTTTCCAAATAACTATAACACACCATCGAACACCATTGCCAATTTCAAGGAGACACATCTCTGATATTTTTAAACGGATTTTTATGATTCTTTTTTTAAATGGTTTATTCATTGGTATGTATTTATTTATTTTTTGGCATTTATTTTATTTACTACGTCTCAGAGTTACCCTGA
This sequence comes from Piezodorus guildinii, assembly GCA_023052935.1. Lineage (NCBI taxonomy): Eukaryota > Metazoa > Arthropoda > Insecta > Hemiptera > Pentatomidae > Piezodorus > Piezodorus guildinii. The sequence continues at coordinate 74,803,414 of CM041298.1, read as the reverse complement.
CGAAGGCCCACAATGTACGCCGAAACGTCGACCCACAATTAAAAAAGTACTCCTTTTTAATGTGTGTTTCTTTCTGATGACCGCACCCCCAACAACCCTCATCTATTATTTTATTTATGGAGATTTATTTTCAAAAATAATTGAATTAAGGGCGTATATATAGGATAAATTTCATTGGGTTTTTTCTCTTTTACAATTAATAGCGGAGTACTGATTCTAAAACTATAGGATTTATTCTCTATTTTTGAAAACAAAGGTGTTACAAGCGTATATATAGGCAAGATTATTTTTTTTCATTTGTGGCGGTGTCCTAAAACTTTATACAATTTTTTCTTTATCTTGAAAAATAACTGAGCTATTGGCTTATTTATGGATAAAATTTTAATATTTTTTCTTTTCTTATTTTACTTTTTTATAGTTATTCGAATAACTTCAAAAATAACTGAGTTATTGAATTAAATCATATTTTATCGGCCGCCATTTTAAAACTAGTCGGCGGATATCAATTTATAAGTGTTAGGATCATCGTTGGATGAGCTAGTATTGTTGTGCCGAGTTTTAAAAAAAATCGGTCCAGCAGTTTTCCGCAGATGTTGGAAAAACGAATTTTCATTTATTCATTATTCAGATTCTACATATTTTGAGACGCAAGCCATGGGATTTTAAGGAGAGTGATTTTTTTTTTGTCGATAACAAATGTTCATTATTGAAAATAATAAACCAAAAGTTATAATTATTAAAATTGCTTTTTTCAAGGCGTTCAAAATTAAAATTTTTTTTAGTGCTTATTTAAATTTATAACTGTATTATATAATAAAACCTGTAAATATGGTACTAGACAAAGTACATGATTCAGATCAGAAAAGGGAAATACTTCAATAGTTTAAAATAGTCGATGATATGAAAAAAAGAAAAAATATGGTCTGATCAGTCATTAATAGACCTCAAAACGGTCAGAGGCAAATCTGTGAGAAGTATACTGTACTTCAACGGGTTGATTATTTGAGTGCAGTGGATTTGTACTTGTATTTGCTGTTGAGTATTTGTCCATCTCTAATTCAAACTTCTAGAGATTATCATTAGCACTACTCCAGTTAACATTCTAAACCAGAAGGTCTTGTGCCTTTTTTTCAGGCAATTGATATATGATTCTGAGACAAATATTTGGAAGTAACCGAGATTGCTGACAGTTTAGAAATGCCGAAATGGCAGGTAAACTTGGAGGGATGAACGGAGGAACAAAAAGCTGGCAGGACCAAGCCCCCTCTATATTTATGATATGTTCAAGAGCTCCTTCAGAGTTGAAAAGTATCAGCTCTAGAGGAGCGGAATTATTCAGCAGATCTAATGATGATGGACCAGTGATGAGGGATTTACCGGGAGAGCATCAATCTTCTCCGGCTTCCTCCAACCTCTGCTCATCAGGATTCGGAGCGAAGGGGTTCCCGTTCCGGCCAACGGCTTCTTTATAGGATCATAATCCCGTTTCACGGCCACTTCCCGCGGCTCAAGAGGCTGTCTTTGAATAAATAATTCTCGGTGAGGAAGGCGTCGTAGGCCTGTTCTAACTCATAACAAAGGATGTCATATAAAGTAAATACTGAGAGATACTTAGGATAAACTTAATGTTTTAGCTTTACTCAACCGAAGGAAGAATAGGTTCAATTTATTGTAATCATTGCTAATCTTTCCATATATGAAATGATGTGGCGATTTGATTTTGGTGCGAACTGCTAAACCAGGCAACGGATAGAATGCTTATAAGTGAAATATGGGATCGAAATTTTCGGAGATAGTTTCCATTGTGTGATGTAAAGTGAAATAGAATTATTATAATTTAACAACATTATCAAAATTAGAAATTAAACAAATACCGAATACATATACATACTTAATTAAACACATATGGATTTAGGTCTCACAGATATATGGTTCAGCAAAAAAGACTCACTTACAAAAACTGCATTTTTTTCATTCAAAAATTTTAAGACTCACAACAGCTCCTTGGTACGTAAATAACAAAACTCTACATGCGAACTTACATCTAGCAGCAATTGGCGAACATATAAGAACTCTATATTCTCGTTTTCATAGCAAATTACACGGACAATAGGCTAATAAAGGATATGTAATAAACTGAAATGCCTGTTATAAGAAGGCTAAAAAGAAGATGGATGAGAGACCTTATTCTTAAATTAAAGCCTAGGAAGGGGTGCTGCTGGGACTTACCTTCTCCATGCCCATCATGACCGCTGCTTAGTTTCTAAGCACGTTTGCTTATTGTCAATTATTGTGTTTGACAGGTGCGAATAATAAATATGAAAATGAAAAAAAAAAAAAAATAATAACATACTAAAATTGTTTGAAAAAAAAAGAAGCTTTTATTTACCTACACACTGAATAAAATATTTATTAAACAAAGGTATAGCGATCGTAACAATTTTTAAAAACGGAAAAAACATGTTTTAGGGTCTCCTGAGTCTCGATAATCAAGTCCTACAAAATGGTGTGTGTGTGTGTGTGTGTGTGTGTGTGTGTGTCTGTGTGTGTGTGTGTGTGTGTTTGTGTGTGTGTGTGTGTGTGTCTGTGTGGGTACGATGTGGTAAGTATATCTCAGAAACGAAGTCCTATATAACTGAAATTTTAAATTTAAGGCGAATTTATGTCTAAGATGTCTTTTCTTACAATAATAGACAGACCAGAATTGTCACATTAAACCTTGTGTTTTGCACTTTTCACGATTTCCTGAAAATTTCTCCAACAACTTTGATTAAACGCACTACATTGATGCAAAGTTAATCGAACTTTAAATTTATGTAGGTTGGATCCAATTTTAAACAGTCTGACAGGACTGAAACATTTTTTTTTTCTTGCTATGAAGTATGTTAAATGTTAGATATTTTTTTCTCGCATATAAGACTTATAATATAGAAATATAATACACTAAAACCTAAAGATTAAAAAAAGAATTTTCTAATATACAAAGTATAAAATTAATAAAGTGTGATGATAATCATATAAAATCAAGTCATTGTTGTTTATTATAATTTATAATAGTTAGAAACGATCAGGATTCAGTCGTGAGAACACTAGTTTAATGTTTTTAGACCTTTCAGCTCTTACATGTGTTTCATCAACAGGGCATCAGTGGGCCATGTCAAGTATAAACTGAATAATATTGTTCACACGATTGACTCCTTTTTATTTCTAACTACGATAATTTTAACAGTCGACCATACATCCCTAACCTTAAGAATATATTTAATATATAAAAATCTGGTGTCACGGTGTTTGTCGTCTCGATCGATTTTTATGAAATGTGATATATATTTATTTGGTAAGAATGAGAATAGGTCCCAAAGTTTATTTTATACCTCTAGGTGATTCGGGTGTCTCTATCCAGAATTGTTTTTTGTTCTTATGATGAAAATTTTTATTTTTTATTTAATAGGAATTAAAAAAATAAATGTATTTTTAAAATTTTTGTTTATAATAATTTACAACTGTATTAAAGAACACAGTGAGTAAATATGCAAAAAGAAAAAAAAAGTCATGAAAATGTCTTGAGAAAGAAATACCCAGTGGTAGCACTTCACTAACTATTTTAAAACAGTAGGTCCCGAGGCCACCTTCTTTTCAGTCGCCTGGGAGGTAGGGAAATTATAATGAAAAGAGGAGTATCTATCACGGGATATGTCTGCAACAAATGGGATGTTTAGGTCATTCCATATGCTCCATAGCAGTTGCCTTGTACAAAAATAAGGGGCATTCAGGATTTTGCGAAGGATTTTGGATTGTAAGGATTGTATTCAGGAAAAATATAAATGTAACCCCAAATATTCACCCTCCTTCTCCCTTAATCGCATTTTTAATTAAAATTTTATAACAAAAATCTGGATTGGGCAATACACGAGTTTCACTTACCTCGGCTGCTAAAATCAATTTAAGAACTATTAAAAAGTTGAATACATTTTAAAGTTAATTTATATAAAAAGTTTATTCAGTAACTATATAAAATTGTTATGTATGATAATCAGTAATGTGTTTTAGTCCTATTCATCACATTGCAATACCTTTTACAAAGTGGTATTGAAAAAATCTGGTGCGGGTAACGCACGGCTTTACCTTATCACGGCTGTTAAAACCAGTCTATTAACTATTGAAAAACTTAAAGCTTAAAGTAAATTTTATTTAAAAGTTTATTCAGTTTTGTAGGAAATATATGCTTTCAATTAAAACGGTACATAAGCACAATAAATTCGTTATTTTTTAATTTAACAACGGAAATAATTTATATGGCAAAACAACGTTAGCCTACGTTTGGTCAGTTAGTGTTGTTATATAATTTAATCCAAAATAAGTTTTCCCCTAATTACACGATTTAATTATTTATACATCTTTTAACTCTATCAGTATTCAAAAGTTCTTAAATTTGACTTTGAAACACTATCAGATAACATGTAGCAAATAAACACCAAATGTTTTTAAACAGTAAAGGGATTGTTATAATTAAAATTACGGACCAATGTTATCCGTGGAATGTCAGTTTTGAAAAGATGATCTCATCAGGAAAACCTGGCAATAGAACAATGTTTGCATTAAAACTTGAGTAGGCGGGAGGAGGGGCTAGGAGTTGGTTTGGAAGCAATTATTATCTGTCATGGGCAGAACGGTCTTTGCACTAGTATATATCAACTGTCCACCGCCTTCTATCTGTTGCATACCATCTTCTTCTGCTTTGAGTTCGTCAGCCATTAGTAAGGCAGGGACGATTTTAAAATCAGGAAGTAGAAGTTTTATACCTTAAGCAAAAACAAAACAAAAACAAAAACTGAAGCTAGAATCACACCAGTTTTAATTACTATTTGAAAATTCGTTCACATTTAATGCTTCTACTAACTAAAATCGTGCTTCTTAGGAAAGAGAGATGTGTCCTATCAGGTCAAGAAGAGTGTGTATAAAAAACACATTCATACTGACCTATTTAAGCGAATATTATACTATTACCTTAAAACTCCGTAGCCAACTTAAAGCAACGGAAATGCGATTCCTGATGGGAATATAGGAGAAAACAAAGAGAAATGGGATAAGAAACAACACAATATGGCGTTATATTGGGGTAAAGCCTGTTACCGAAAATACTATTGAAGAAAATGGACAACACTGGTTTAGCTATGCGAAAATAATGCAGGGAGATTATCATTATGCCGCTATACGACCCATGCTTGGAGTCTTGGCCTGCTCCAGCATTGGTCGCCAGTCATTTCTGTTTTGTGCTGCAGCCTCTAGTTACGTATGCCAAATATCGATAATGCATCGGTAGAAACACAACCTTCCCTTCGGAGTCTTGGGTATCCAAGCTTCCGTTCTTAAAACAGTTTCTCTGATAGGACTTTAGATGGGATTTCCTCTGGATTCATCCTAGCGACGTTGCATCACAATCGAGAGAATTTAATCACATCGACTACGTCAGTTCATGTGTCCTTGTAAGGGTTCAGGTTTCAGAGCCACATGTTAAAACAGGTCGAATCAAAGCCTTGTTTGTTCTTACCTTTGTAGATTTTAACAGGTTACTTTTGAAGTGCGAAGGAACACCGATTTGCAGCGACAATAAGTCTGTGTATTTCTTCTTCAATGTCATTCCAAGAGTTCATTTGGAAGCCCAAGTCGAGAAATCTTGTACCACTTCAATCCTGCGTGAACCCTACTATATGAAGGCTTCCCGGATGTCATGATTTCGATTTACACACATATATTTAGTTTTATTCGAATTTAGTTTTATCGAAGCCCCATACGTGCTGTTGTACTTCCAGTCCTTCATAAGGCTCCCTGACTGCTACTAGCGTACTTCTCGTAATGTCCGGATCGTCCGCATATCCAAGCTTCTGGACAAGCAGGGAGATAGGATAGCCAAAATAGGATAGGATACGATTAAGGAGGAGAAATTTTTTTCAGTTTTCATCTAGTCAAAAGAGGATTTAGTGTTTATAACCTAGAGGATCTTATACTTGGGCCTAGGATCCAGATCTTGGATATAAGAATGAAGAATGCTGCCTATAGATGACTGTGCGAGATTTCGAAAGAATTTAAAGGTAAGTATTGGGTCGATTGCAACTCTTTTTTTTCATGGTGTCTTCTATTTTCGGGATGATTCAGAGATCTGGATGGCGTTGGTCAGCGAGGTACATTTAGGAGAGGAGTGATGAAATGACAGTAGATTTAATGATCAACATTTAATCATTCCATCGAAAGAAGAGGGTATGTATATCCATCTTCGTCACTGATCACTATTATCTTTCGGAAAAGTTAAAAAAGTAGTTAACACTAAAAATCACTTAATATTTATTTTCCTCATTTATTTTCCCCCACTTTGACTATTGCTGTATGGTATATGGTGGCCTCTCGGCTGTGCTCGAGGACAGGCTAAAGCGAATTATGAACATATTTTTAAGATTTGTCATTGGTACACCGAAGAGGTCTCATGTGACCCATTTATACAATGAGTTGAAGTGGCTCCTTCCTTCCATCCGAAGACAATATTTCCTAGGATCATATCTTTACCAAATAATAAACTCCCAGCTACCTCCATATATCTACAGACTTCTGCAATTTAAATCGTCAGTCCACTCTCTCCAAACAAGATCGCGCCATTCCGATCTTTATATTCCTACCCATCGAACAACAACTTTTGATCATTCCTTTATTGTCCGCTCCACTACTCTCTGGAATTCCTTACCTACTCATACCCGCCATGCTTCTTCCCTAACATCATTCAAGTCCCAGCTATTCCAGTACCTACTGTCATCCCACAGACGCTCAATAAGATATTTCAAATAAAAAAGAAAATCTGTTATTTATTGTTTATATTTTTATAAGGATCAATAATGAATCAAGTTCAATGTTTAGTTTTGTTTAATGCACCAGAAGTTATTATTTATTTATTTTACTCTTTGTTTTATTATATCCTTTCTTTTCTTTATGTATCATTGTGAATAAGGAATAATTATATTCCTTTGGTCTTGTAGCCAGACACATTATATATATCTTAATTGTACATATGAATTGTTCTTAAGGGACTTTGTCCCAGAATAAATATAGTTTTAGAAGAGTAACCTAATCTGTGTTTGGGGTCCAACATGATATTGAAGGAGAGCGTGAGAACCTAGATTTAGAGCGAAAATCGCTAGGCATTGCTATTATTATTTTTAAAAATGATGTAAATTATTACAAAATCGTTTATTATTTCCCAATAACTTTATTGGGGTATAACTGTTTATATAGCAGTTTATAATTGCTAATTTTTCGATTTTTCTCTATCTTCAATAATAACCAGGTTTTGCTGGAATTACATCAATTATAATGTGTGACTTGAACTAAGATCAACTACTTTTTTTTTTTTTTTTTTTGTTTATCGCTTCTTCTGAATCTAAAACTCTGTACATATTTTTCTCTATCCTCAAAAATAGCTGTGTTATGGGTCCATGTGAGTAAAATTTCAATTTTTTTCTTTTTTTTTTTCTCTTTTTTATAATCATTTGATTTTTTTGGTTAAAAAACCTACTACATTATTTTACTTATCTATCTTTAAAAATAACTGAGTTATTGAATTAAATCACTTTTAATCCGCCGCCATTTCCAAAGTAATCACCTGATATCAAAGTATAAGATAGGATCATCGTTCAAAGCGCTGCTTATTTTTGTATCGAATTTCAAAATATTTGGTCCAGTAGTTTCGGAGAAAAGCCGCGGGAGGCGGACGGTGGATTTTTTGTTTACTCGTTATTAGGGTTCAACTCATCTTGAAATGTAAGCCGTCAAATTTTGATGTGGTGTAATTTTTTATGTCAATCACAAAGGTTCATTTTTGAAAATAATAAACAACAAGGGGCAAGTACGGACCACTTGCCTTACAAATCACCAAAAAATGCGCTAGACACCGTTTGCGAGTGGGAAAAAAATTTATTTTAGACGTTAGTGAATCTATTAAGATCAGATCCATCTACGCACCTGAAAACATAGTATACTGTGTTGATCGATAGAGCACTATAAAGGTCAATAAAATAGGATTTATCAGAATCGGACAGTACTATCGCGAAATTGCAATTTCCTGAAATAATTATATTATAAATACAGGGCTAAAGGTGAGAGGGAATGATTAAAATTGAACGTGAGGGGATTGATACACTGTGATAAATAGGGGAGAAAAAAAGTGAGAGGGAATTTCAATGAATAATCTGAATATTTCAAACGTGGAGAGTCATAGTAGGAGGGGTTTGTGAAGGATTTCACCTCTCATGGGGTAGGAATTTCAACTGCCATGGGCAACAAGTCTATCTACTTTTGCAACACTTTGATCAGTCTGATCATGAAGATTTAGCGAATTTTTAAAGATAGATTCATACGAAGAGGAATTTAAACCAGGTTTCAGAAACCTGTATTAAATATGTTTATGACATTTTAAACATGCTAGAACATTTTATAATTATAATATATTTTTATTTATTCATTTAACTTCACTTTATGCTACTGTGCCTAATTGGACGATATCTTTAAGCCATCGCACTGGCTCGAGACCACCTTTTTACGTCCCCTCCGAAGGGCAACATAACTAAGAATTTTTTACTCCCTGCAGGTTTGAACCCGCTACCTTGCATATAGGAGCCTGTTATGCTAGCCTCTAGGTGACCCCATAATTGTATTTAACAAGCAATACATTTATAATTATTAAGGATTAGTGTTGTGACATTTTTAATTGTTTTTTTTAATTTCAATCAATTAAATGAACTGTTGAAAGTATTAAATTGTTTTTTCGGTTTTATTTTGTTATCCCAAAATTATTAATATTTTACTAATCGCTTTTTATTTTTTATTTTCAGGTATGTTTTTAGCTGCAGTTTTTTGTAAGTACATTTTACTTATATTTTACATATTTTAGGAATATTTATATTTATTAAGAATTAATTAGAAAAAGTGCTGTTTAAATACATTTATTACAAATGACTCGTAAGCCATTAAAAAAAAAAGTTTAAAATAATAATGTATTTTTGTATTATTTGTATGCATTTAAGCGACTGACTAGATTTCGGTTACCTCCCTTCTGCCAAAAAAATAAATAAATTACATAATAAAAAATTAAAAATTAAAAAGAAAAAAAAATCAGTGAAATCAGCAAATCTCAAGGCCATCTCCTCAAAAAGCATCGATGTGTTACTGATTAGAGTTCGATTTAAGAATTTGGCTCGATACGTCCATATAACTCAGTTTTATATTGTATAAAGACAAATATCTGCAGTTTTAGGATTAGGGCACCGTGAAAAAAAAATGAATATACACACACCACACACACACACACACACACACACACACACACACACACACACACACACACACAACACACACACACACACACACACACACACACACACACACATGTATAAATATATAAAATATGGAATTATTTTAGAAGAAAGAAAAAAATTATTGTTTAGAGTTTTAAAATTAGTACACTGCGATCACTTAAAAATCAGAAAAAAATTACAGAAAGAAATAATTGTTAATCATAAAAATTCATTCAATTAATCTGTATACGCTGAGCTATCTGTGGAAGAACGGTACTTTTAAGTGACAACTCAAATTTTAAGTGTGGTTCGATTTAAAAAAAAATTAGTGGATTGTATAGATTTAGAAAAATAAAACAATGAAAGGTAACGACGAATTACTATACATTTATTAAACTAAAATACATATATTCAAGATAAGAAACAAAATTAACCTAATAAATTGATATAAGAAAAGATAAGATACAAATGTCACCTAATTATATAGTTAAACAGCTGTAAGAAAATATAGGAAACATAATAAAACTAATTAAAAAAAATAAAGAAAATATGAGAAACAAACTTAACTTAATTAAATACCTAAAGATGTAAAAAATATAGAAATCAAAATTAAACAGTTTTAAGAAAGATAATTAAGAAATTAATTGTTCCAATAATGGATATAGATAGGCTATATTCATGTAAAGATGTCCAGTTAAGTGTTGAAAAAAACGACCGCAGGCGGCTTGAAGCCCTCTTGAGTGTTAAAGAAAATGACCGCAAGGGCGGCTCTTCCAAGTTCTAAGGGGAACGATGAGAAGATAAAGAAATACGTTTGCAAACGTTCAAAATTTGGTGAGAGGAGACTGGGGTCTATATACGGCACAGCTTCACCGTTCAGACGCTACCTTAGTACTCGACTCGCCACGGGGCAGTCTTATAACAATCGAAGAACGATCGTCTTCTGTCTTTCTCTTCTACTGTTTTTCACTTTCATTTAAAAACTTTAATTATATTTAAAATATTTATTTTTAAAAACAAATCTGACATAAAAATAAATGCAAAAAAAAAATTATCTTATGATAAATATCATATAAATTATGAAGTTATCATTTTTCGGTTGAAAAGCTATAAAAACCTTATCAGGCCGTAACATGTGGCTGAACATAATCTGTTTCTGAATGTGGAATACTTTAGACATCAACTGATACCCGGTACCGGTTACATTTGCTAAACTAAAACTTTGTTAGAATTCAGTGACCGAATTAGAGTAGAAACGATATAGGCCATCCACGGAGGTATCAGTAAACTGACAGAGAGGAGAGAAATAACGTACTTAGTTATCCCTGAACAGTTAATATATTTTTGTTTATTGGATTGTGTTTTCAATGTCTTGAAATATTACCTATGTGAATAGAATAGGCATAGAATAGAAATTTTCTTTTGTTCTGGGACTGGGTTCCTTAAGAATAACAGGTATGGATGAATATACAAAAAAAAAAAAAAAAAAAAAATAATAAATTTAAGAATATAATAGTGTTGAACTAAATTAAAAATAAATTCATTGCTAACAGAGTTTCATTATAGAAGACGAAATCAACTTTCTTCTGTTACTTAGTCCCCTAAGAATAACATTATCTTTGACTTAATATCTATCTATATCTAGCCAAGAATTAATGAAAAATAAACCAATTTAACACAAATAAAGTAATATACTACAACATGCTATAAGATACTTTCGACTATAATCTCTTGGAAGACAAGGAAACTGAACCATAATTAAATGTTGTCATACTATAAATATCACTATCTATGACAGGTTATTGTTCCTTTTTTCCTCTCCAGATTTTTATTTATTTCCATCCCAAATATTTTCTTCTGTATATCACTTTCCACGCTGTGAAGAGTTATGTTAATTCGGATGGTGGGACAGGACCGGCGCGCCGCCTAACCTAGCGATAAAGATATCAGTCCCAGAACTCGAGAAGAATTAAGCTCACTCCCTCGTGAACACGGCTAGGCTCTGCCGCTTCGCAATTTGAATTAAGAATGGGTTTATATTTCCATTGCAAAACCATTAGTGCTATCTACCACACAGCTGTAAATTAAATGGAGCCATTTTTTTGTCTTTTGTATAATTTATTGATTCTGCTAATGTTCCTCAGATTTATATGTTTTTTGTTCAGTATTTTTACTCACATAAAAAAAAAAAAATAAAAAAAAACCTGTACCACTACAACCCATGAAGGATCTTGGGCTCAGACATATAGAGATTCGTACTATTTCTTGGCCAACGGCAATGCAATGAGAGGATTAGACCATGATAACGCTCAGCCGCCTGGTTTTTCCCCCATTGTTTTTTGGGTACCAAATTTATAGAGACTGGGTCTGTCTCCATACCCTAGAGTCGCCCCCGACTGAATTAACAGAATACATAATATTCTGCCACAGCCGGAATTCGAACCCAGAACCCGGAGAACAGTAGACTAGTGCTCTATCCACTTAAACACTCCGCTCCTCATTTTTATTCACACTTTTCATAAATAGACAACCAGTGAATTTTCTTGCTTAACATTAGATATTCTCCAGCGTTACACCACAGCATACTCCTCATCCGTTTTTTTTTTTCAGCCTTCTACGTTTGATGTCAGGCATATTATTAGTGGCTGTGAATCCAGCAAGTTTTTTTTTTTTTTAAATGATTGAATTATAAAATAGAATGAGTTTTGCTAATAGAAAAAGTTCTCACGCTAACTGAATGTAGAAAATAGGTTAGCTAACAAAGGACTAAAAAATAATCTACCTCCTAAAAGAACTACCAGGAACCTTTTAAATAATATTCAGTAGAATGTTTACATTCTATGATGGAAAGTGTGTCGATTTGAAGCACTTACACTTATCCTACTGAGGCTAATCGGATATTGCCACAGTGGGAGTCCTAAATCGTATCTATCCAGGTTTGACACGTTTGCCAGGCGTGATTTGGCTGTTCCGTGGAGCGGGATGACCCACCGGTGGATCACGCTTAACTATCCCGTGGGGTGACGTGCATCGCAGGTGAGTCACTAGTTTTTAGAAAATAAGTTTATTTTATTTTTTCTTAACATTATATGTTGTTAAATATTTTATAACTTTTAACATCTCCTCTCAAGAGACTTTAATCGGTTAATTTCACTCGATTACTCTTTTTTAAGAATTTTATTTTAGCAGTGCGTGATTTCTTTTCATATTTTTATTTCACATATTATGATATAAGAATATAATGTATAATAACAATATAATAAGAATCATTTTTAATAATATAAGAACCTTTTTTTATGTATTTTCATAATTACTCCTTCCAAGTCATATGTGTATGTCAAAACTGTCACAATCTCGTATTTAGTGCGTTGGAAGTCTGGAACTGTTGTGATCTCGAATTTAACACGTCGGAATTCGGAACAGTGTCGCCCCGTCCCACGGATCGTAAGCAGCTAACACAGTCCCGCCTCACGCGGAAAAACGTAGATATTCGCGCCGGCGTGAACGTGTTAAGTTGGATAGGAATCTTCAAGAGTACCTGACATTGCACCCATTCGGGACCATCTTTTTTGGCGCATACCGAAGGATGATGTTACTAAGAACATTTTATTCACATTAAAATATCCTAGGGTCATCTGCTAATTTTGAACGCGGAATCTTGGGCATAGAAGGCTGTCATGCTAGCCAATACACCATAAGAGACACCTATTTAGTCCTCATCATTCAATATACCTCGTAAGATCCTAATAACACCCTTCTCAAACAACATTATATCGTTACTATATAAAATGGTATCCTCAACATATTGCTTACAAACTTTAAGCTATAACATTTTTTTAAAATGTTATTTATTGGCTTATAATACAGTACAGATTATAATATAATATAAGCATGGAGTCTGACCCAATCAGTGCTATTTAAAAGTAAGCTTTTATACAACAGGTACTGCATTAAAAAAAAAATCTCCACTATGAAAGAAGAATGTATGAGAAATACATAATTATAACTACGATTGTACTGGTCAACATCAGGTTAATTAAAATAAGTTCAACTATGGCTTGACTAACAAAATAAACTTACAAAAATTAGAAATATTACAATAACCAAAATTTATATATGATAAAAAATTGATATCTCGATAGTTAGACGGATTCGTCGTCATTAATGTATAAAATAACCTTCTTAATGTATGATATACATCTTACACCAGTATTGACACAATATATTAACATATAAAAGAGCATTCTATATAGGTATCATTATATTATAATGTAACTCTTAAAATATTGGAGTTATTCATAACAATTCAATATCAGCAGGTATTTACAATTTTAATATTATATATTTACCAAAAAAGGAAGTAGGAATTAGTGATAAAAAAAAATCATTATTTCAGTGAATCATCACCTGTGTTTGAGAGAATGAAATCTTTGGAATCTTCCCATTATATTATTAAAGTAATTTTTCTCTCTTTAATCCTCCTTAGGTTTCAATAATTAATGTTATTCAAGCTTCCTGTAATCTAATGCGAAAACCGCAGAAGTGTGGCTGATTAAGTAATTTAGGTTTTACGCTAAACCCCCGTGTTTATTTATGAGTCTAGACCTAGAATGTCTGGTTGCAACTTTGCCAAAACCCGGTCGCCCAGCATTGATCTCGGTATTTATGAAGGTTCAACGACTTTAAACAATTGAGCTTTATTTATTGTTTTTAAATTTTTGTTTGTATTATGTTCTACTAGCGTTATGTTCTAATATTATGTTCTAAAGCGCCAGGAATTGATGGGATCCCAGCAGAAGCAATCAAAGCTGGAGGGGAGGCACTCGATAGAGAAATATACGAATTGATTTTAATGATATGGACGAAGGAGGAAATGCCCTGTGAGTGGAAGGTGGCTGTTATGTTGCCTATTCATAAAAAAGGAGACAAACTGGATTGCGGGAATTATAGAGGTATTGCATTACTTGGTGTAGTATACAAGGTGCTGTCAACTTTGATAATGAAGCGGGTTGTCAAGAGAGCGGAAGAGGTGTTGGGCGATTACCAGTGTGGATTCCGTCCTGAAAGATCTACAATAGACAACATATTTTGCATGAGGATGATGTTAGAAAAATGCTGGGAATGGAATGTTGAACAACATCATCTGTTCATTGATTACAAGCAAGCATACGACAGCATAAATAGAAGCGTAATGTATGAAAAGCTAAAACACCTAGGATATCCTTTAAAGCTTATCAGGCTTATCAAGATGATCCTGCAGAATAGTCAAGAAGTTGTCAAAATTCAAGGTGAAATATCAAACTCTTTTGAAATTCAGAAAGGTGTTAAGAAGGGCGATCATCTTTCTCCAGTCCTATTCACTTTGTTATAGGAAGTGGTCATGAGGTCAATAAGGACAAGGCCTGGAGGATGTATTTATCACAGACTGACGCAACATCTAGCGTTTGCAGATGATCTTGTAATAACCGGGAGAACAACTAGTGCCTTACTTGGAGCTTTCGAGGAGGGCGAAGTGGCTGCGAGGAGAACAGGACTGATCATAAATACGGAAAAAAACTAAGTATATGAGGACCAGCAGGGAAGAAGGAGGAAACAGGTATATCGAGGGGGCTGGATATAGGTTCGAGAGAGTACCACAGTTTAAGTATCTAGGCACTGTTATCACAGAGAATAATAAGATTAGAGACGAAATTAAAGCAAGGATAACAGCTGGCAATAGATGCTATTGGTCTCTTCTGAAAATATTTCAGAACAGGAATATATCCAGAGAACTGAAGATAAGACTATATTGTACTGTCCTTCAGCCAGTGGTCATGTACGGAAGCGAGTCCTGGACATTAACACGTAATGATGAAAGACTACTAAACATGTGGGAAAGGAAAATTCTCAGAAAAATCTTTGGTCCTACAAAAGAAGGAGATCGTTGGCGAATGAGGAAATTAGAACTCTGCATCAAACACCTGAAATAGTTGCCAAGATCAAGAGTGCCAGAATAAGATGGCTGGGGCATGTACAGAGAATGGAAAGTAGGAGGCTGCCTAAAATGATGATGGAGGGACACCCTGGTGGAAGGAGGAGCAGGGGCAGACCTAGACTTCGTTGGCTGCAGGACGTAGAGGAGGACCTTCGGTCGTTGGGTGTCAGCGGATGGAGAAGGGCAGCCGAAGACAGGTCAGAATGGAGGAGGATCGTTGAGGAGGCCAAGGTCCTACAAGGACCATAGCGCCGATAGATAGATAGATAGATATATTATGTTCTACTAACATTTAGATCATTATAAAACACGATTGTGTGATATACGCATATCTATTTGTTATATACCGCGATAATGTTTTATGTCAGCTTTTTAGAGGTATTTTAGACGTTTTTTCTCATTCTACTGATAGAAAACAAATAAATTTCATAAACACGATTTTACTCAAATTAAGAAAGCTGCAAATTTTGCAACCGATCGCGCCACCTTATCTGTTTAGCAGGATAAAAAGAACATATGATGCGTCGCTTAAGATCTCTTATTTAGTATTCTAACAAATAAATATAGGAAATAGTTCCTATTAGTAGCAGTTGAAACGTTTAATTCCAAAAGTTACTAAAGAATATTTTTTACTAAATTGATATTCTAACATATTTGTATTCTCATCATTCAATTTTATCTAAATCTTCTATTTGGTTTTATTAATTAACACTCAAGTCCTTTTAAAACGCGTTTTAGAAATCCAATTATTTTCCAAAGGTATTATTTGCACACTTAGTTTCGAATCTAATGATGCTAAATCAATCCATTTCATAACTTTACAATAGTCTTCTTTTTTTTTTTAAACATATTTATTGATATTTGCAACTGTATTAAATAAAAATACATCTAGTAAATGTGATGGTAGTATACAAAACTGTCATGAAAAACATGTAGAGACACTACCCAGTGGCAGCACTTTAAACATATTCTTAACTAGAAGGTCTCTGGGTCATTTCCTTTTCAGGCGCCTCGGAGGATTATCCGGAATTGAAGAGGAAGAAAGGATTAAAACTAGTGGGTTAGAGTGAGAATGGAGTTTGTCATGAAAGGATTGATACTTGGTCCGGGCCAAATCAGTAACATAGGAAACATTAAGGTCTTTATGGATAAGTTTATTCGGGACAAAGTAAGGAGCGTTGAGGATTTTACGAAGAATTTCGGATTGTGAGGGTTGGATTTGGGAAGAATTTTATGGTTTAGTAGAGCCCCAAAGCTCTACTCCGTAAGTCCAGATTGGTCTTATAATAGTCATGTAGATGAGCCCTTTGTAGTTCAGAGGAAGGTTTGATCGTTTGTCTAGTAAGTGTTGAAGTAGCCTAAAGCGGCGAGACTTTACAATAGTGTTATTAATTTTTTTTTTTTTTATTGAGATATATTACAATTTGTTACAAAATGAACAATAATAATATTGATAAGAGACCACATTCATACTATATATACAGAAAATAATAATAATGGTCAAATTACATAAAATAGAACATAAATAAATTCATATATATACAATAAAATAATAATAATAAATAAAAAACAAAACAAATCGAAACAAAAACCTATTACGTGTTATTAATATAGTAAAAAAATAATTTTAGATTTTAATAAAAAATAAGATGGTTTAATAATATAGTAATGAGAGATTTTTGCGCTTCCAGTAAAATTTCCTAGAATGGATGAAGTACCTTTTGGAAATCAACGTCTCTGATATCTAGCACATCAGTTAGTTACAATAAATTTTTTTGCCTCATGAAGCTGCATGTAGAACTTACAAATAAACATATTTTTTAACATTTTAAAAACTAACTTAAAATGGTCATTGAAGTGCTATCAATAGGTAGCTCTACCATAAACCAATATGTCATGTAATGAATGTGTCCATACCTCAAGTTTCATTGTTATATTTATAAAATGCAGTTGAAACTTAAATAAATAAAAAAATTCAAGCATACGAGTCCTTCATATTTTCAATATTGAGGAAGTAAAATTATTATTTATTAAATTATTAAAAATTATATTTATCGATAAATTTGGTTATTTATTGTGGTCAAATATACATAAAATCTTATTCATTAAATATCGGATTAATCAATAAATTATGGGAAAAAATATTATTCAGATTGTTCCTCTTGCCGTGAACTAAGTAAGAGAAACAATTTAAATAATATTTTTCCTATCATTTATTGACATGAAGCCCATACATGCATAGGTGGCGCTACATCCGAAAGCTTCCGCTAGTCCCTACGATTAGCTGCAACAGCTTTCCAGTTTCGAACTCCCAGTAGAGCCCGTGTATCCACTGTCACTGAAACCTCCCTTCTTATATTTGGCCGTACATCCTTTCTTTGCCCATGCATCTTTCCAGACAGCATATTCTATGATATTGCTGAATCATCCATACGTGCAACGTGCACGGCCCATCGAAGTCGCCCTATCTTAATAAACCTGGCCAGATCAATATCCTTATAAAGACCAGCAAGTTCGGCATTTCTCCTTCTTCTCCAAATTTCACCCTCTCTAACAGGCCCAAAAATCCGAACAGAAGAACAGACAACGTATGTTAAATAGAAGGCTAAAACTTTTATACTTACTTTTTTAAAGACGTTTTAAATTAAACAGTAATTGAACACTTACACATACTTACTAAAACCCATTTGGGCTTCTCCGTCTCAGATATACGGAAACAGCAAAAAAGACAGAACTAATAAAATTCAAATCTTCCAATCAAAACCTTTCCGTACTATAACAAATTATCTATGGTACGTCAGCGACAATACTTTACACACAGACCTTCACATGTAAACAGTCAACGAACAGATCTGAACCCTCTACAAGTGTTTTCATGACAACTTACACGGACATTCTAACACAACAATACAGAACGTGGCCAATACCGACATGCCTCGCATCCCTCGAAGGCTGAAAAGAAGTTGGATAAGAAACCTTCGGTCATTAATAGCAATAAAGCCAGGAGGAGATGCCGCTGGATATTACTCCATTACCATTTCCCTTACCTCGCCACAAGTTCAAAACTTACACTCCATCACATTTACTGGTTTTCCCATGAAGTTGACAAGTGTGAAAAAAAATTGGGTAAAAAAAAAATGTTTCTCTAATAAAAATAAAAAGTAAGTTGTTATTAAAAGTGGGAGATCGTGGGAAGGTCTATATACTAGACATTCTATCTTCTTGAAATAAAAAAAGAAAAAAAAAAAAAAAAAGACACACTAAGGACAATGAAACGAGTGAGATATCATTTTTCACGCTGTTCAATGTCCCACTTTCGCGGTGGATGTTTCTGCTGCCAAGAGGAGCGTCATTTCTCCCTCCGGGCAAACTTCCAGTATCTTCTAAAAATGAAAACGAAAACTTTTTAACCGCTAGAAATTGTGGTAGAAGAGAGGGGAGGGTTTCAAATACTAAGACATTTTTAGAAAAAAAAAGAAACCATTGTTTCTAGAGTCCACAATTTTATTTTTGGATACGACCATTGTTCCTAAGATTTAATGATTCAAGGATGGATCCTCAGAGCAAACAGAAACAATATGTTTATTTTTTGGAGGGTTTAAATAGAAATTTCTGTATGTAGGAGCAAGTAGGTTAAATATTTTTCGGGTGGGAGGGGCAAGTGTGTTTAAAATATAGATTATTTTGTCTAAATGCAGTCTATATACACAACAATTCGAAAATTAAATTCGTGCTTAGAATTAAAAACATTCTCTAACTACACTTTTTATCCTAATACTTCATTTTATTTTTTAACCTTATGTTTTTATTTGAACTTATAATTTTAGATGGTTCTCATTGTTGCTATATCCGCTGTTTTCTATCGGGTTGTTTCACATGAAATGTCCGTTTTTATAGTTTCTGAAATACATAAAGGATTTTGCAGGTCTCTGTAGTTTTCTTCCGAATGTTTTCATATTTAACGTAAACAGTTACTAATCCTCTACCTTTTTATTATAAACATTAGCTTCCCAATCAATTACCCACTTTTTAGTATACCTCCAAATATGAACATGGAAACACGCAATTTTCGAGTAATATTTTTGTACGAGTTTAAACTTGGCCATTCAGCATCTGAGGCCGCTAGAAATATTTGGGGAAGGGAGTGTTAATGAACGGACCATTCGCCGTTGGTTTGCTAAGTTTTCAGATGGGATACCGATGGTTAGAGAATGGTGGTCCATGGCTGGGATAATTCATTATTCCTTTTTACCTAGAGGTGAAACCATTACCTCTACAACGTACAGCAATGAAATTGAAAAGATGCACACAAAATTATTAAAAAAGCAATCTGGATTGGTAAATCGGAAGTGTCCTATAATCTTATACGACTACGCTAGACCCCATGTTTCAAAACATACCGTGCAAAATTGAAAGAACTGGGCTACGAAGTTCTTCGGCACCCACCATATTCTCCCGACTTGTCTCCAACAGATTACCACCTGTTCACGAATTTAGACAACTTCGTCAAAGGAAAACTGTTTGAAAATGATGATCAAGTGAAAAGTGCGTTTTCAGATTTTGTTTCACCTCAAAGCTCGGAGTTTTTCAGTACGGGGATAAAAAAGTTGGTGTCACGTTGGGAAAAATGTATAGAAAAAGAAGGTAAATACTTCGAATAAAATTATCTTGTTTTCTTATCGTATTTTTAATAGAAATCCCTTACCTTGAAAACGGACATTTCATGTGACACTACCCAATAATATGTTCATTGTCGTTCTTGCAGTATACGAAATTCTCGGAAACATATTGACTTTTTATTTTCACTTTTCCATATATTTCATCTCTAACTGTATTTGTAAATTTTAAAATTTATTGACTAGGTTTTTTTTTTAAACTTTTTATTATAAATAATATTTAATAATAATTTCTAGACATAATTCTTCCTACTTCTATAAATTTCTTAAAAATATCATATATAAAAACTGTTTTGATCTGACTTAACCATTTATAATTAGATTTTTAAAATTAATATTACGTGTTATTATCCAGCTTTATTAAAAATAATCACACCCTTATTCAAGTAACTATCATGAGAATACTTTCACTTTCCACTCTCTATTATTATTATGTCCATTACGTACTAATTATTTAGTCAACATCGAAAAGTACAAATATATATTTTTTAATTAGAAATTTTATTAATAAAAATATAATTGTTTACAAAATACTACAAGAAATGTGTTGAAAAATTAAAAACTTTCAACATCAGTTGAACGATCTTGATATAATATAATTCAGACTGTATAAACCTACTGGGTAAAGAATAATATATTTTATATTATGAACATTGTTTTGTTTTTTAAAGGCACAACAGAACATTTTCAATGAAACTGATATTTTGACATATTTTCTGACTTATTGAATATAAACTAATGGTATCAATGTATATTTAAATTGGGTTTGAACAGAAAGGTTGAATGCAGTCTTCGTCAGCCCACTGCGGAATTTTGAGCAATGAAGAAGCGGATAGAGCTGCCAACCTAGCTAGGCAAGGAGAAATGCCGAAGATAACGACGCTGAAAGAATTCACTAGGGAAGACTGCATAAATCATCTAGAGTCAATTATCTTTCAGAACTGGGAGAGAGAACTGAGTGTAAACTAAATTGTTTGAAATCCAACAGCATTGCAAAAACTCGACCACCAGTTCAAGAAAATCTATCAGAGAAGAAATGGTATTATGCCTACTTTGGATATGACACCGTTAATTCACCCATGACTATGTACGGACAAAAGTAGCATTTTGGCTCGCAATGTTTTCGTCTACCATGGAATTACGTGAAATTTTCACAGAAGGTATGGAATGGCCCAAGGATCATTTTCTATATCATGCCGGGGTTAAACGCTAAAACCTTGGGGGAAGGTGCTACTTCATCTCGGTGTTTGAAATTTTTTACTACATCTTAATTGTAGGTATCGATGGGTAAAGTAATTCTAAGAAGAATATTTCTTCGTGAAACTAATATTTTTTGACTTATTCGTTGTAACAATTTTTATTCAAAATATTTCCGAAACTACAGGAGATACGAAAACAATCATGGAGCATTAAATTGTAGCTTTTTTTAATACTTAAATTTCCCTGTGTATAGGGTTTCTGTACAGTTAATATTTGGCGAGATGTAGCCGGTTGAAACCTCTATTTACAAGTGAACACCACCTTATTCGATCCCTTTGAATTCATCCAATTGGGATCACTTTAGGATCTTAAGGAATTCGATTCACACTATCTTACAGCTCTTAAAAGCCCAGCAAAATCGTTTTTGAAAAACCTTTCTATCACTAAAAATGAAGGAGCTATGTTTAAAAACCAATACATTTTTTTTTTCTCGAAACATTCGAATAGCACGGTCCGGAACGTAATAATCTACATAACCGCTAGAGTGTGAATTTTACGACTTTAAAAAAAAAAAAAATTTATGGTTGTAGGATTTATTCATACTTATCATTTTGGAGTTCCTAACACATAAACGCCGCACTTATTCCATTAAATCAATACTATTCAGTGTTATATCGAAGAGT
This sequence comes from Piezodorus guildinii, assembly GCA_023052935.1. Lineage (NCBI taxonomy): Eukaryota > Metazoa > Arthropoda > Insecta > Hemiptera > Pentatomidae > Piezodorus > Piezodorus guildinii. The sequence goes on along the minus strand of CM041298.1, from coordinate 74,781,543 downwards.
TTCATTTATGTGCTCATTATTTTTAAATTTAAATAATTTAATGCACTTAAAGCGTTTGTTTGTTTTTAAAATTTCTTTAAGAATTAATATATTTTTTTAATTAAGTGTTAGTTAAAAAAATTTTCAAACTTCTAAAAAATGTTATGATATTACATTTTCATAATAGTGGCTTTCGATTTTAATATTGATTAATTTAACTTTCATTTTATTATATTTTCAGAGTTCATCTTAAAAATATATGGTTTCTATTATGGAGAAAACTGTTAGCTGTCACTATTCAGATGGCAATTTATCTGCTATTTGTACTTCTGCAGGTACTGAAAAACTTGTGAATTCACTGCGAAGAGCAAAAATAAAAAAAATGAAAGAGATATCACTTGAGAGGGGTGATATCACTTTTAATTTCACAACTGGACATTTCGAATGAAGTTTTTGTTCATAATTCCTGCAAAAGCCGTTATACACATCCACATAATGTTCAAGCTTATAAACATTAAAAAGAAAAAAAAAATCTTTTCGTCCTCCGAAACGGAAGTTAAGAAAATCTTCGTCAAAGGATTGTACTGAAGCAGAGAATCTCAATATCAGTAAAACTTACGATTGGGAGGAAAATTTTGTATCTGCGGAGAACAAGCTAGCATAGAATTTGAGAAGATAAAACGTCAAGCGTTTAGAAAGGTCATTAAAAGTTAAAAGTTGAAACATTATGAAATCGTATTCTAAAGCATAAATAATATTTAGCTAATCCAAACTGAATTTTACCCATATTAAGGTTGAAAATGTTATTTTATAATTTTTTGCAACTGAGGGTAGTTTTCACCCTTAAAAAAGAGAACGGCAGGATGTAAAAAGTGAACTAGAGGGTGAAATGAGCCTGATTCTAAATTTTTACCCGAATTGATACTGTACGAAAAAATTGCGAGGTTTTTTCATTTATTGAGCTCTATTTCCTGTAATATATCACCTCAGAGGTCTGGAGGCTCCCACTTCTGAACGTTGTAAGAAGACATTACAAACAGTTAAACAAGTACTACTGGAGTGTCCCGTATTTGAACCAACTTGGTAAAAATTAAATTTATCGGGGACTTCAGCAGAAATTTGATAAGATGTAGAAAATACAACAGTTACATTGTTCAATTACTTCAAAGAAACAAACTATTAAACTAGAGTTAAATTTTTATTTCATGCCGAAAACCCTCCGAAGTAAAGGCACAAGAAAGAAAAGAAAAAATATTGGATGTATTATTATAATGTAGATTTTTTTTTAATCGTCGAAATGATAGGTCCTGAATTAATGCCGATTTTATCAATTTTCTCCTTTACATTAGGTAAAAATAATGTTCTATTTTTAAATATTGATTTTCAATTTCTAATAATAAAAGAACAATCAGCGAATGTGCCATAGAAATGGATAATACTGACATGTGAGGCATGGGGAACGGCCAGTAATAGCAGCACAATTTCTCTGACGTGACTGACTGTTAAATAGGCATTTATCGACTGTAGTTTATATGCTTGTCGGTTTAGGCCATATCTCTGATGAGTTTTTATGCCCGTATATATTATCATGAAATCCATGATTAAGAGTCCTTATATATACATATATATATATATATATATATATATATATATATATATATATATATATATATATATATATTTTTTTTTTTTTTTTTAAGTTAAGATTGTTATTTTACAATATTTTACAAATGGGCACATGCCTCAAAATTTATAAATGTTGTGGTAATTGCACCAATTACATGTTACTTTTACGTGATATGTAGGGGATTATCTGTAGCATGGTAGTTAGCATAACAACCTCCTAATGGGAGTAAAAAATCCTTTGTTATGTCATCCTTCGGATGGGACGTTAAAAGGTGGTCCTGTGCGATGTCAGATACTCGTTAAAGATCCCTATTCTAATTAAACCTGGATAGGCAAAATTTAGGACTCCCACTCTAGCATCGTCTGATTAGCCACAGTAGCATAAAGGGACTTTAAATAAATAAACAAACAACGTGATATTTACGGGGGTTAATGCTCATTTTACCCAAAGTTAGGTTTAGAACAGTGGGAAAAATCTAAAACAAAAACAAAAAAAAAAAGTAAAAATAAAGCAATTAAAGTAAGAAATAAAACAATTAAAGTAAAAACAAAACAATAAAAAAAATAATTTTTTTTTCAGTGGCGCGACAGGCTGAGTTTTCAATATTTTGATTATATTACTAATATATCAAACTAATAATTTTTCTTTTTTTACATTTCAAAATTAATACAGTAGTGTCTTTTGTACTTTTATGTATGTTCTTGTCGTAATCACGTATTTTTTGAACGATTAGGTTGTCAGTAGTAGGATTAAGAGAAAAAAAAATAGTGCCAGCAAGTGAGTACGTATAGTTTTTACCGACGGCAGTTGTAAATCTGATAACATGTTTGTGATACGCGTGTAACGAGCATGATTATTTACGATTCTCATGCATGTGTTCTGTCCTCCCCACCCCCTACCCCCCTCAAAAAAAAAAAAAAAAATTAAAATAGGTACCAACCAAGGATGATTTGTTAGGTGTTGTAATATTTTGGACTATAAAGATAGGAGCTTTTGTAAGTGAGTAGCCTTGAAGAAATTTTTGCTATGTGGATTAAAATGTTTTATGTGTATAATTTTTATTTGCAATAAAGAATAAAGAAACACAAGGATACCACGAAATTCAAAAAATAAGTAAATAAATTATCAAAGAAAAAGAAACAAGATATAATCATATCATCATATTATGTTAACATTGTACTTATTATTACAATGATTAAAAAAAAAAAATAATTTTAAAGAAATTGTTATATGCTGTGTGCTAACCAACAATTTGCAGTTAAGCAGCATTAACTGATTAACGACATGTCAATAGCTGAAATGCCAGTCAGAAGAAGGCTAAAGAGAGGCTGGATGAGGGACCTCCTCGGATAAAATAAAGCCATGGAAGGGGTGCTGCTGGGCATTTTCCTTCTTCATGCCTACCATGCCTGGATCTCAATTTATACAGCACATTTGCTGATTGTCAGATACATACTGACAGGCGTGAATAGAGATATAAAGAGAAAAAAAAAAAAAAAAAAAAAAAGCAGCAAATAAATAAAGTGTTTTTTTCTTTTTAATGTAATAATTAAAATTTATAATGCAATGATACAAGAGAACAGCTAAAAACAGCAAATAACCGTCTTAAGTGAATTTCCCCTAAAGACATTGGCCTTAATATTCTATCTTGGAAAGCCAGTGATGTACTCGTATATGGGGGCCTCGTGAATATGGATGGTATGCCTAAGTCCGAATGGGTTTCAGTAAGTAGCTTTAAACGCTAAGTTTCCTCCTGAATACTAACTTTGTAAGTTCAAGTATTGTTGATTATTATTGCCTTAGCCTTTGTGGTGTGCCGGCAACGAACCCTTGGTTTGAATACATCTTAGTAATCATGTTTTTTTTTTAATATTTATTTATTGAAATTTACAACTGTAATTCACATTACAACAAGTAAACATGCTAAAAGAAAAATCACATGAGACAGACTTGTAGAGGAACAACCAAACGGTAGCACTCCTGTAACTATTTTAAACTAGAAGGTCTCGAGGCCATCTTCTTTTCAGACGCTTTGGAGGATTATCAAGAATCGAAAAGCCAGCAAGGGTTGAAACTGGTGGGTTGGGGTGGGAATGGAGTTTGTCATAGAAGGATTAATATCTGGTTCGGGCCAAATCAGCAACATGTGGAACATTTAGGTCTTTATGGATCATTTTATTTTTGAAGCTCAACCAAAGCTCAACTCCGTAAGTCCATATTGGCCTTATGATGGTCATGTTGATGAGCCTTTTGCAGTTAGAATAGAATAGACAAAAACTTTTATTCTGGGACTTAAAAGTCCCCCAAGAATAACTTAAAATTCACAAATAAAAATAGCACATCTGGCCAGAAAACTTTAGATAGATTTAATTATTTACACATGTAAAAGAGGCAAAGAAAGAAATTTAAATTAATGTAAGATCGCCATGGTGACCGTGTAGTGAAAAGCATGTGCTCTCATTCTCTCTATTATAAATGTGATTTATTCATGTTTATAAACTGTATTTAAGAGTGACTACTAGCTCAAACGGACAAGTTATTAGTCTAGTTTAAAAAGTTATAGTAAGTTTAAGGATATATAAGTGAGTAACAACTAACAAAGTGGAAAAAATGTGAAGTGTGCAAGGTTAGTTTTTTTTAACCATTAATTTATCTAATTTAATAAGTTTAAAACTTTAAAAACATTGTGTGTCTGTGAAATATTGTTTCAAAACATTGTTTTTCGTGCGATCTGGTAAGTAAATAGAAGCAAAGAGAGCAATGGCGTCTGAAAATGTAACCAATATGGACCTACAAGAGGCAGGCTCTTCAACTATGCCAGAAGAAAATAACGAGTGGGAGGTGATTACAGGACGAAAAAGACCATCATCGTCAGCAGATCCTAGGCTATACATAAAGAAATCAAATACAATAGAAACCAGCAACAGATTTGACCCTCTTTTAAATATGACTGCAGGAGAATCCGAGAAACAATCAAACTCAATAGAAAATAACAAACTTAAGCCACCACCTATATTCCTAAAAGGAATACAGAATATCGAAGCATTGATTGCGTTTTTAAAAAAAGAAATAGGTTCTAGTTACTTTAGTATCAAATCAACAGCCAGAAATTTAATTGTATACCCAGCTACCCCAGACTCCTACAGAACAGCTGTTCGCTGCTTAAAAAAGGTAAATGCCGACTACCATACGTATCAACTGTCGGAAGACAAAAACGCAAGAGTAGTTATTAAAGGACTTCACCCATCTACACCAACATCAATAATAAGGGAAGAACTGAAAGCTAAGGGCTATGAAGCTGTAAACATTACGAATGCTATCTCAGCCAGAACCAAACTGCCACTACAAATGTTCTTTGTCGACATTTCTAAAAATACATTCAATGAAAAAATATTTGAATTAAACTACATTTATTATACAAGGATAAAAGTAGAAGAAATTCGAAAAAAGAGGGAAATACCTCAGTGCTTCAGATGCCAGGGATTTGCCCACACAAAATCGTACTGTAATCACCAACCACGCTGCGTACGATGCGGAGAGGCCCATGAAAGCGCTGCATGCGTCAAAACTAGGGAGACGCCGGCCAAATGCGCTAACTGCGGAGGGGCACACCCCGCCAATTACAGAGGATGCCAGGCCCTCAAGAACCTGCGAACTCAGAGGACCCAGAGTTACCGCCCTACACCGGTGGCTGTCCAACCTCCTCCGGATCTAGGACATTTTCCAGCCCTGCCGAACGTTCTTCAACATCAGCCTCTGGAACCTGTCGGTGTAAACCCCAGAATGGAACGCCCAAACTGCCCTCGGTCCAACGTGGAAGCTCAGCCTCAGCCGCATCTAAGATCAGGTATGAGGGAAGACAGTAGACAGTTGGTACCACCAGCTGGCTCTGAGCCTTATTTACAATCCAACATACTAAATAATTTAAATGCGCTCATTCAGCCCCTTTACAGCCTAATTAGCCAAATAACGCACTTAACACAAGCATTAGCAGTAACTTATGGACATTAGTTCTTTAACTGTTGGCTCCCTGTCAATCCTCCTTTGGAATACTAACGGACTACTTCGACATAAGACTGAACTGGAAATTTATCTTCATCAAAAACGTATCGACATTGTACTTTTGACAGAAACTCATCTCACATCACGCAACAAACTTTCTATACCTAATTATCATTTATACAGAACAGACCATCCCGACAATACTGCACACGGAGGGACAGCTATATTAATAAAATCGACCCTAAAACATTACCCTATACACGTAGACTCAACGGCTCAGATACAAATAACAGGAATACAGTTACAGACTAAATACAAAAACATAACACTAGCTTCTATTTACTGCCCTCCTAAATACATCATTACCGACCAAATGTTTATTGAACTATTTAACTCCTTTGGTAGAACATTCCTGGCAGGAGGTGACTTCAATGCAAAACACAAAGCTTGGGGTTCTCGTTTGTGTACACCAAGGGGCAGAAAACTCAAATCTGCTATTGACCACTTATCATTGAACGTATTTTCACCTGACAAACCGACTTACTTACCAAATTCTTGTCACAAAAAACCTGACGTACTTGACATATTTGTAGCCAAAGATTTAACGACTCTACCGATTACAGTTACAACTGAAACGGACCTTGGCTCAGATCATTTACCGGTGAACCTGATGTTGGGGGTGGAGAAATTCTTTGCGGAAAGAAGACAGTTGCTTACCTACGGAATCGTGGATTGGGATCTATTCAATAAGCATATTAATGCCCAGCTCACTGTCCCTAAAGCACTAAAAACTGAAAAAGACTTAGAAGATGCAGTTGAACTCTTCACTTCAACCGTTCAAGAAGCTGCATGGTCCTCACAACAAAAAAAAAGAAGGCCAGGAATAACTTCGCCATCCTACCCTCAATATATCAGGGACCTAATCCGAGCCAAGAGACGATCACGGAAACAATGGCAAACTAACAGACTTCCTTCAGACAGACGAATCTTCAACAAACTTAACAATGAACTTAAAACAGAAATACGAAAATTCAAACAAACTAACTTTGACAAATATCTGGAAAACCTGACAACCGACGACAACAGTCTTTGGCGACATACCAAACGAATTCTGAAACATCGAGAAGTTTCTGCCCCATTGAGAAACGATGATGGTTCTTGGGCCGTGTCGGATAAAGACAAATCTGAAATCTTCGTTGACTATCTTTCAAGTGTTTTTCAACCTCACACAGACTTAACCGACATACAACACGAAAGTTATGTACAGAAATTCTTGGACTCTCCTCTTCCCATGTCTCTTCCACCAAAATCCTTTACTCCTTCCGAGGTATCTAGACAGATTATGAAAATGCCGAAAAGAAAGACTCCTGGTTACGACCTTATCACTGCTGAGATGCTTCAAAAAATCCCCAGAAAAGCTTTAGTATTTCTTACTACATTATACAATGCTATACTCAGGACGACCAAATTCCCCATTCAATGGAAATATTCTACGATTTCAATGATACACAAACCTAACAAAGACAAATACAGACCTGATTCCTACAGACCAATTAGCCTTCTTCCAGTATGCTCAAAAATATTTGAAAAATTATTGTACGGACGCATTATTAACATACTGACTGACCACAACATATTACCAGACCATCAATTCGGATTTCGCTCTTTTCACTCCACAACACAACAGCTACACAGAGTAACGGACTTTATTTCCACTGCACTTGAACTAAAACAATACGCTTCTGGGGCATTTTTGGATGTTACTCAAGCTTTTGATAGGGTGTGGCACCAGGGTCTTCTTTTTAAACTAAAACCCATACTTCCAAGCACTTATTATCTAGTTTTACAATCTTTTCTCTATGACCGCTACTTTTCTGTCCGACAGGGTTCCGAGACCTCATCAGTCAAGCCAGGAGTTCCCCAAGGTTCTATCCTGGCCCCACTTCTGTACTTAATATACACATATGACTTACCGACAAACGAAAACATCCTAACTGCGATTTATGCCGACGACACTGCAATTATTACTAAAAACACAGACCCTACACAGGCCAGTATGACTTTACAACATCACTTAGACAATGTGCAAAACTGGTGTAGGAAATGGAAATTAAAGATTAACCACGACAAATCACTACATGTTACATTTACACTTAGACATGGAACCTGCCCTCCAGTTTACATAGACAATCACCAGATACCACAATCAAACACAGTAACGTACTTAGGACTTATTTTTGACAAAAGGTTGACATGGGGCCCACACGTCAAGACTAAACGTAAAACTCTAAATTTTCGACTGTGACTATTGTATTCGATACTTCATAGACATTCTAAATTACCTATCAGACAGAAACTTAACGTATACACTTATTTATTAAAACCAATATGGACTTACGCTTGCCAAATATACGGACCTGCTAAAAAGACACACATACGAAAAATACAAACATTTCAATCGCAATTTTTAAGACTGGCAACGAACTCACCACTATATGTTTCAAACGATACCCTTCATAATGACTTACGTATTCCTACTACAACAAACCACATTCGATCGACTTACAAACGATTTCACGACAAACTAAATGAACACATAAACAAACTTGTGCAAAACATGGCTACAACCGACATACCATCTATAACTCGGCGTAGGCTGAAAAGGAGTTGGATGAGGGATCTCCTGACCTAAAAATATAGTTCTGCTTAATGTCAGGAGGATGCACCGCTGGGTGCTGTCTCCCTCATGCCTAACCACGCCATGTTTACTTAGATTTTAGCACATTTGCTGATTGTAATTTTTTTTACAGGTGTAAATAAAATATTAAGTGAAAAAAAAAAAAAAAAAAATTAATGTAAGTGAGTAGTGCCAATGGGCATTTACTCTTCATGTATTTCTGTTAGCTAATTTACTTGATTTATTAACTAATACAGTTGTAAATTTCAATAAATGATTAAAAAAAATGTATGTACATAAACACATCTATGTACAATAGAAAAGAAAATGCATAAAGTAAAGTAAATAAATACACTAAATGAAAAGTAAAAAACTACTAATTTTGAACATAAAAAAGAAAAAGAAGGTTTGAGTGTTTGTCTAGTAAGTGTTGATGTAATCGAAAGCGGCGAGCAGTTTCTTGTCTTTTCAGTCTTGTGTGCGGATCCCATGTGAGTCGTTTGTCAAGTAGGAATCCTAGGTAGCGGATCTGTTCAACAGGGACAAGTGGAATATTATGAAAGGATACTAATCATGTTTTAAAAATATAATTTTCAGTTTGTCTTAGTTAATATAGTTGCAAGTTTTAATAGATAAATATCGACACATATGCATATATGTGTGCAGACATAACTTATATCTTGTATTATTATACGCCACGAAACGTGCATGATTTCGTAATTAATTTTTTATTTTTACTAGTTAGTTGAAACAAATGTTCTAGATCGCATTTCTATAAAAGTTGTTCACGACTAGAGAACTTCTTATGCATTGTATTTAATAGTGAACACAATCCACTCAACTTATGCTAATACAACTAGTTATTTTTTATCGCTTAAATGCATAATGAAGTTTTCATGACACGCATCATTATTAAAGCTTTTGTAGTTGCAAAAAATCGAATGTTTTGCATAATGTACTTTTAACAATTTTATTTATAGCCCACTCCATTGCTCCTTTAATGCTTATGATTTTTTAAAGAAGTTATCATTTTAAATCTGGTTGATTCCGCGAAGAGGAAATGAGTTTCCGGAATAAAAATTTGCAGTTATTTTGGTTAATTATTTTTGATGAACCTTTTTTTAAACATTAACGAAGAATAAGCACCATTTCTACATTTGAAAGGAAATATAGTTATATGGATAATTTATTGGCTAAGGAATATTACACAGCAGGTGACCCATGTTATTTATAGTTTATTGGTGTTTTGCAATAATCATATTTATAGAATAAAGCATTTATTGTAGTAATCCACTAAATTAACTTAAAATCTTCAATGTGTCAAAAGGTTGGACGTTCAGAGAGCTCACGCTGTGCATCAGTGTTGAGAATGGTTAATGTTAGAAAATAAATAAACTAAAATTAACATGGGTTCACCTCTTGTGAAGTGGCTAGTAATACAGCATTCTATGACCAAAATCGTTAGTTCTAATTCAGCAGATTGGGCTTATGAATTTTTAGAGCGGGAGAAATATCCTTAGTTATGCTACGGAAGGAACGTAAAATGCTAATCACGAGCCAGTCTGATGTTTGTTACTCGTTAATGACCCTTATACAAATTAAACCTGAATAGGTAAAATTTAGGACTTCCACAGTTACTTAAAGTGTCGTTAAATGGATAAACAAAGTTTTGTAAAAAATATTAAAAAATAATAAAGCAAAAAAATATAAACAAATCTTTTTGTCTATGAACCTTAAATAGAGTACAAAACGTTAAGGATGAAAAAAAACAAAAACAAAAAAAACATATATATATATATATATATATATATATAATAGATTCATTGATATTTTTCATTCAATTGTTATGTATGTTTAAATATTTATTTTGTATTACTCCTATATACGTGTATGTTATACGTAGACGTATGTTAAATTATTTTAAAATAAACCTAACCAACATTAGATAAAATTTCTGGGCACCCTCTCTTCATCATGGTCCTATCAAGCCACATCACCTTCATTGAACTATCACATTCACAAGTTGTCAACTTCATGACAGGTGTGAATATAAAAATATGAAGATAAAAAAAAAAAAAAAAAATTGTAGAAAACCAATAATGAGAGTCAGAGGCACTGGGTATACGATCCCTCAACACTGCTCTGCTGTACGTGATGGTCCACCCAGCATCCAGGGATGTGTTTTATAGAAAGCAAGGTGTAGCCAATGTGATTAAAAGTTTTTTTTTTTGTCTGTTTGTTCATTTAATTGTCACTTTATTCTAGGAAGGTTAATAGAACGACAAGAGCATTAAACTTTGCTTATACATGTTTAATCAGAATAGGGATCTTAAATGAGTATCTAACATCGCATATGCTTGGCACCGACATATTACGTCTCCTCCGAAGGAGAGCATAACCAAATTTTAACCTCTTCAAAAAATCCTAGGGCCACCTGCTGGGTTTTAACCCCCGTCTTATTGGATAGAAGGCGGTTATTCTAGCCACTTCTCCGCAAGTGAACCCATATTATTATTTTTTTTTTTTTTTTATAGGAATGGTTGTTAAGAATTGAAGTAATCATATGTTTATTTCAGGAATTTTATTTTTTATGTAGATTTGATTTGTTTTATTCCGATCAATTGTGTGCAAGAGCGACATGCTTTTGTTTTATTTAGTTCGATCAGCTATTAATTGACCGCTTGGCATAGGCAGAGGTCATTATAGGATATAGACAATGTTAAGAGAGTCGCTCGCATTGTGGACTGTTTTTAGGTAGGTTGTCGCAAAATGTCTCATATTATTCGTACAGTCGGAAATCGCACGTCATCGTAGAAAATAGTCAGAGAATAGTTGGAAGGAGTAGGAGTCGCAAGCAACGAAAGAATGAGCTTTGCTACAGGAGAAGGAAGGAAGTCATCACAGAGAGAAGGAATCGCCGCTTGTACATATAAAACCATTATTTTGTTATCCCTTTAATTAATATAAGTTCGGTTTGAGTTTTCAATATTATTAATTTATTTATTTGCCCTCAACGGAGTCACACGGATGGACGGAAAATTCAGCGATCCATTATAAAGACCGGGTTGAGGATGCTGGCAAATGTCGCCCCTTATCCCAACAATGGTATATACAATTATATTACAAAGATAGTTAAATTTCTGTGTAAAACGAATGACGAATTAAAAAAAAAAGTAAAACGAATGACTGTTTAAATTATAATTCTTTTGGAGCTTTAAAGGTAAAATTTTGATTTTGAAGGAATAATATATTGCGGTTTAATGATATCAAATATTGCTCTGGCTTCAACTCGTAAGATAATTTTTATTTTATATTTAATTGCTGTAAGAGCTTGAATATTGTGATGTTATAACTAGGTTGTCGACCGACCAGATTTGACAAAAATGCTATTTATATTTACGTATTAATTCCTTAACTAATGTACTCGTTTATGCTTTTTCATATCAAGTTTTTTTATTTTATTTTAATATCAACCCAACTATTGTTCATATTATGCATACATTTTATCACCGTGGATATTTACTTTTTTTGGTAAGTAGGAAATTCCTTTTATAATGATAGAAAAACTAATATTACCCGTTTTCTTCTTCAATAGTTTGGTTAGGTTACTTTATTTTCGTGGGTAATCTCACAGCAAGGTCATTAAGTCTTAAAACCAAAGCTATGTTTTTGATTCGCTGCTTTTCTAAGGCAGCGGTAGTTTCAAAAACAGTATTAAGTAATATATTCAACGTATATATAGACTGTATTTACTGAAACCATTCTATTTATTATCCAAGAGTGCCGCGTTTACCAATCTCCTTCCATTGGTAGCATGCATTGGGAGATTAAATAACCAACAGATTTAAACAGATGACGTTATTATTAAAATAAGCTTATACATGCCCAATATATTTAGATGATACCTAAAACTGTGACTGAGAATACTGAAGAACATAAAACAGGAACCTTGCCAAACAATATTACAAAAAGAGAGGTACTTTAAATACTTAATTGGCTGGTAAAGATGGCATTCGTCTTAAGCGTCCCTTCTCAGTTTGATCCCTAAGCATCTGCTCGACTAATCTGAAGCTGCTCTCTGACCCCCGACTGATCTCTGTTCGTGGATGGAATACGACTGACCTCTCTGATTCTCAATCCTCACCCTCATCACCTCTACCTCCTCTTCTTTTCAAAAGCACTATTTTTTGGGAAAACTATTGGTCATGGCTGATATATGAAGTGCCCGAAGTCGGCGGTCCAGCTTTTGTATTATCTAATTTTAAGAAATATTTCCAATATCATAAAGACGGCTTTGTAAACCTTTATGATATTATTTTTATCCTTTGGCCACACCTAATGCTCTTGTCGGCTGCTAGCTGGGGTCTAGGGAGTTCCTGGGGTATCGCGGAAAGGGGCCAGTTCATTGGGAAACTCCAGAGGGCTGGCAGAAAACCTACGAATTTTTGTCGACAATGGCCTATTAATATTTACTGTCCTCAGTATCCTTAATTCATAACACCATAGTACATATACATACATAATTTATAGTAATATTGCCATGCACTTTGAATTGAGGGATAATTACCGAAAAAATAACTGAATACTTTAAATTTCATTCTTTTCCTATACAAATAATATCTAGCTTCTATAGCATAGACATACTAAGGTATGGAGGCAATTGCTACAGTATCCCCAGCCATAATATTTCAATATACTTTGGCAGAGGTAGAGAACCGACTTGCCAACGGCCATGCTAAACGACGCTCTGGGGGGTCGTCACTTCCCTAACGATCCCAGGGTCTTCGCTCTAATGGCATCTTCGATTCGGTTTCATTTTATTATACCCAATACCCACAATTTATTCCAATATAGCTCGATATTAAACATTAATCATACTATTATTATTGCTATATTGTTAAATCCTAATAGTTATTAATCGAATTATGAATTTTTCTTAAATTTTAAGTGTCCCTCTATACATATATAATATATGAAGAGGGGTATATATATTTCATATCTTGTCACACTTAGAAGATAAACAAATCTTTTCTATGAATGTAGGGATATCAGATAATGTTTTTAATTTTGTGATATTTTTTCTTTCATTAAAAAATTGAAATAATGATTAAGTTGTATAAATAACTAGCTGACCAGACAGACGATGCCCTGTCTTAACTATGACCAAGAGAAAAAGGGATTCATATTCTATTCTATAATTTTCTCTTTTTACTTTCATTTAACATATATGAAATATATAGTGAGGGAAAGTATTGCGATTATAAAAAATTTCCACGGAAATACACGTTTTAGTTTCCCCTGTGTCCAAATAGCCAAGTCCTGTAAAAAGGTCTGTCTGATTACGGTAAGCCTAGCGCAAAAACGAAAAGTTGCAGGATACTGAAATTTCATATTTTTAGACAACTATACGCCCGACATGTTACAGCAACTATTTCTTCAAAATCGGATGATCGAAGATCAACTTTATAGGGTTCATTTGGCACCTTATTACGATTTTCCCAAAACTATTTAGAATGAAACTCGCTATATCGATGTAAGGTTCAATGGCTTTTAATTAGCTTTCATTGTGTTTGAAATAATCTGACAGGGCTTAAATGCCGATAGTTTAGAAGAAGAATGAAGAGAAGATGGATGAAAGATCTCCTCTGCTAAATTCAAGCACGGGATAGGGTGCTACTGGGTACTTTTTTTCTCTTGCCTATCATTTCTGTTGCTTACTTTTATATAGATATTCATATTTCAGATAGCTTCTGACAGGGCAAATGAATATATGAAGAGGGGAAAACAATACTGTCAATATTTTAATTTCAAATAAAATTGTGATATCGGTAATCTATTAAAATACGATATTTTGCATTTTTATGAGACCCTTTTTAAAAAGGAGTATATAATTGAGGTTATTTTGTTTCCTCTTTGACAAAGGAAAACTCAATACTTTTGAAGTAAAGAGGATTGTATAAACCTGAAAGCTCGACAAAGTATTTGGCAGGTTGACAAGATGAAAGCTAACAAGGTGAAACTATTCTAAAGGTCAGAATAACTTGGTGAGGAGTAGTAACGGGTTTAAAGGAGGCAACCGAGGCAAACCCGTTCCACCCACACGGGATCAACCCACGACCACCCACTTCTCGCCCACATTTCCACGATCACTAATTAGGAAGCATTGTATCCAACCCGCGTTCGAATTGCTTTCCCATTCCCATTGCATTTAGGCGATAAATTAATCCAAGCAACGATCGAAAACGGGTTTTTGACGATTCTCTCATACATGGAAATGGTATTTATTCTTCCATTACATATAAATTGCTTTATAGTGAGTGGTTCTTACATCTGTTATTTTTTCTATGTAGGAAATATTTGATGTTCTTCTCTAGCAGTGTATAATATATGTATTAGTGTGACTGTTTTTTTTTTTCTCTGTTGCGTTCTAGTTATTTTTATTTTTTACTCTATTTGTCATTATATTTAAAATACTACATTAAATAATTCAATAGGGATCAGTTGTAGCAGGGTAGCTAGCATTACAGCCTTCTATGTCAATTTCATGGATACCCGGAGGTGGGCCTCTAGGATATTTTAATGAAGTAAAAATGCTTAGTTATGCATCGGGACGTAACAGGGTTCTGCCTGTGCAGTCAGTACTCGTTAATGATCGGTATCCTAATTGCACCTGGATAGGCAAAATTTAGACTCCCACTGTAGCATCGCACGATTAGCCTCAGTAGTATAAAGTGACGTTAAATAAGCAAACAACAATAATTTAATAAAAAATATGGCGTACTTCTTAATATACAGGGTTTTTTCATAATGTCTCGTCATACTGTGACACAGATAGTAAAACTCAACTGGAACCAGAAAGTTATCACACATAAATCCAATTCTAAACGATTTAGGAAGAAAATTAAATGTTAAATTTTTAGTTGCTTCCTTGGTTTTCATGAGAATAACTCAAATATATCTACATGATTTGCTACCACAATATGATTAGACATTTATAAGAATGAAGGAAAAAAATTCTATTTTGGTACGAGTAGTCCCCGAGAAGAACAAAAATGTACATTACAAATCTTATTGTCTGGTCTTTTAAGACTTTAGTATAACTATATAAAAGACGTATTTAGAAACAATGCATAGTTTCCACCAATAGCTTAAGGTATTACATATGTTGGAAAGTTGATAGATAAAGAGATGGAGAAATGGAATGTTTAAAAGTGGTTAAGGTTAGGCTTTACGAATGGATACAGACAAGGAATTTCAAAACAGGGTAGCACGAATGACAAACAATTTTTTGAAGGAGGCGGATCTGTGGGAAGGGTATATATATATATATATATTATATATATATATATATATATATATATATTATATATATATATATATATTGTGTGTGTGTGTGTGTGTGTGTGTTTATGGGTTGGGATCTAGTATTAATTGAATGGACAGGGAACAAGTCATAAGCACATAGAGAATATAAGGAGGTTTTTTTGTTTTGAAAAATCGGAAAAGAGAGACTCCTAGGAGGTACTGCCGACGGTTAGAGGGATAAAGCTAATTCAACTCGGTATACCTTCTAGAAACATGGGAATTCTACAGGTGAATTAAATGAAACAATTCATTAGTCTTTTAATTCTCATATCAAAATTCTTAGATAGCCGCCATACTAAAGGCAACCGTAGTCAAACTGGGAAAAAATGAGAGAAGAGACTAGTAGCATACGGGTTTTAGGTTAGATGGAATCACGAAATTTAGGAATTTTAAGATAGCGATCGTTTTGCCGGTGATTTGAGAGATATGATCACTCCAGGATATATTTTGATAAAAAATAAGTCCAAAGTTTTTTTATTGAGGTGTTAAAGTGGATAGGCAGTTTGTTAAGGTAAAGTAGATGATAATTCAGAAGAGAATTCATAAGGTCCTTGGGACCCATGAGGATGACCTTGGTTTTTCCAGCATTCAGTTTCAAATCAATGGTCGCAGCACATGCATTGATATTATCAATATCCTGTTTGTAGCTTTTGGATAGCCTCGAGTATTTCGAAAGGGAGAAAGGAAAAAATGAGACGTCCTGCATGTAGTTCTGAAATTAACGAATACCATATACTTGCTGAATCAATAGGTTCGTTCGGTTTTTGGCTACGTTTTGACATCTCTCTAAAACGGCGAATGATATAAAGCGTAGTAGTCGGACGGGGAAAGGTTCGTAGAATGTGTGTAATAAACTATCCCAGCTAATTTGTACTTTATGATTAATCCGGAATTTGGTCTGGCGTCAAACAACGGGTACCAAATAAAAGAAGAGAAAAATTCGCAAAAGTTTAAGACGTCAAACTCTTAAAACAACAAACCAAGTATCAACGTGACGTCATGCAAAAAATTAAATTTTAATATTTCTAAGAATATTTTGACTTTTTATATTATTACTGTTATTATTATCGTTGGGTTTTAAATTTCCCGGAGCTCAGAAAAACTTCTTTATTTAATTATATTTAAAATGGTGTAAAATGAACCTACCTTCATTGGCAAATCAGACAAGAATTAAAAGAAAAGGACAAAAAAATAATTAAATGTGTTAACCATCTGTCTCATATATGCCTATTCATATTGTAGGAGCCAATACTAGACCGCAAGAAAAACTAAAAAGTTTATAGCTTTTTGTAAATGTTGAGCTTTTTGCTGTTCAATAAAAACTACGAATAACTGAAAAAATGTCCATTCGTGGTTTTCATTGAATTATAAATTAAAGTTTTTTATTTATTTTTTATTTTTTTTGCACGAATTGGCCAACAAGGACCACGTGAATATCATCTTCCCTTTTCTCCAATATTCTTTCATCTTCCTGGACTGTTCCTCCCGTTCTTCCTTTGTCCATTTTCTCCCCTGTTTCTTTGGTTTTCCTGTAAGAACCCCAACTTCTTTTATTTTCTTCCCGAAAAGCTCTCTATCTAAGCAGTATATTTTCTTGATTTTTAACCACCCATATTCTTATAGCTTAGGACTTTGTCAAAAATCTGTTTGTTCAGCCTCTGATTGTTCATTCTTACCATATGGCCATAAAACCTCAATCTCCTAGCTCTGATGACTACTTCAAGGTTTTCCAAATTTCCTTCATTGGATTTTAGCCTGTAGCCCTCTTGTGTTATTTTGGGTCCATGAATCCTTCTAATATAATTAAAGTATTATTATATTACAATTAAATTATTTTTAAAGATTGCTATTCGGTTCTTTTGAATATCATTATTGAAAACAAAAAAAAAAAAAAAATTAATTAATTAATTTTAGGCCAATAGTGAGGTAGCGTAATTACATTATATTAAAAAAAAAGTACATACATGAAATTTACAAAAAGTAAGTTTATAATAATAAAAAAAGTTTTATTAGTAATTTTTGAAATATTATTGCAGTCTGATATTAAATAAGCAGGTTTTTAGGAGTGCTTAGATTCTACCGATGCGGAAAATCGTTAACGACCTTTCTGACCCTCTGAGCTTCTCTGAAAGCACAAAAGTCTGTGGCGTATACTACTTATAGAGTGCACAGGTCTACATATAATATATATATATATATATATATATATATATATATATATATATATATATCTGTACTGAGCGCTGGGTGACTATTACCTACTAAATATTAATATATTAATAACTGTTTCAACTTAGACATGCGCCTTGCATTAACTATGCTTACAAAAGTTTATATTTACAATGTATACTATAGAACAGTCTACTTCCATTGGATAAAGGAATCATTGTTATGACCGCAATGAGGATAACTCGCTATATGTTTTGTTAATTTCATTAATCAAGAATCATTATCCTGAAAATTCATGGTTTTAGATTGACTAAACAATAATTGATCACTGCTAACAAATTATAATAATTGTAAGTGAAAAAATTGATAGAACTCAAAACAGTTAAAAAAATAAGTGAAAATGAAATAAATTAGGTGCTAGCTGAAAATAATCTGTAAACATAAGACACTGAACAATGGCTATTCCTTTAATATCGTTGTAAAAACTGAATTTTCATATTTAACAATCGCTCATGCCTGAGATGCTACAGCAACTTTTTCAACAGACACAAAAAAACAGAAGACCCTCTTTAGACCATTTCATTTCGCACTTATTATATACTAAGCACGATTGTTTTAAATTCGGCTCTAACATTTTTCCTTCAAACTCAATGGAATTCCTTAACCTTTTTCAACTCTTTATTTATAGTCTCTTAAATTAATTATTACAACTGAGGTAAGTGTATTCGTATGTTGCGCCCACCAAATTTTTTGTTCTTTTTCTAAGAAGTCTTTTCAACTCAAGAAGAAAGTTCAATTTTACCAATAAACTAATGTTTCAGTACCAGTATGTTCAATAGAGAACTATGAAGGGAGAGCGTCATTGAACTTGGTGAGGAGATGGCGGGTTCGTAATCTGATATTCTGTTAAAGGGCGAGATTTTTAAGTATTTAACATTTTTTATGAATATTTTTTTGTTGACAGATATGTAAATTTAATAATTAAAAAAAAAAGTTATAAATAAACGGGTTCGACAAGAACTAGGAGCTGAAATTCGATAAGAAAGGTGCTGATTAAATGTGAAAAAAAGGGGACAAACAAGAAAATTCTAAAGAAAAGAAATATCAAAGAAAAGAGGGAAAAGGGTGAGATTTTAATGAATTCGAAGGAGGTTCTTCATTGGCCCTTTAGCTTTTCAATTTGAGCCTCCCAAGCAGAGGTATTTAAAACAATTTAACTCAATTTGTCCCTTTCTTTATGTCCTTTCTTAATTGGAAGCTAGGACAGTAGCAATTTGAAGTAATCCTCCCCACTTTAGCTAGCAAGGGTTCCCTAAATATGCAGATAGGCCGAAGGAGCAGGAGATTGGAACCGATTTTTCGATCGCCATCTTAAGCCTGATGCCTTGGTAGACATAGCTTCGGTAAAGTATTTTACTCTCTGAAACAGGCGGTGTAATTTTCAACGGGCTTTTACCGAGATTACAAATTTCACCTCAAGCTTTAATCGTGAAAAACAGAGAGCTATCTCATAAACAATTATGCTAGCAACATTGCGAAGAATTCATTTTATTGGGTTGTCAAAAAATAAAGTCAATAAATAAATTATGAGTTTTCTTTAAAATACCCCTGTATTATAACAAACTGTTTACTGGATTATAATCCATAAATAATAATTATCCATAAAATAAATAATCCATTAATAAATAATAATGGATTATAATTCATAAATAATTATTTATCTATATGAATGTCAACACTAATTATTCCACTTCCGAACGATAATGTTTGTTTCCCTCTGTATCATTGCAAATAATTCAGTCTTTACTAAAAAAGAGAAAATCCTAAATCCTCAAAAACCGATTTTTATGATTCGAAATAGAAATTAAACCATTAAAAGTTTGCGTTCGCAAAACGCGTTTTATTTGATATCTATGTTTTTGATGAGTATAGAATAATTTGGGGAAAATTACCTTATATCTAAGCGAAAAAAAAAAATCGAGCCAATAAAATATTTGTTTTATCCTTGTGAAAACCCTAATAATAGTTTTTAAAAATTCGTAATTTGACACGAACCAAGTATTAATCCTTCGATGACAAACTCCACTCCCACTCTAACCCACCAGTTTCAATCCTTGCTTCCCCTTCTATTCCTGACAATCCTCCAGGCGTATGAAAAGAAGATGGCCTCGATACCTTCTAATAGGCATTTTCTCTTTATGTCTTTTTCATGTATTTCTTGGTTAGCTAATTTACTTGATGTATTAACTATATCAGTTGTAAATTTCAATAAATGATAATAAAAATACAAAAATCTTAAAAATAGTGATTTAAATAAGTTTTCGTAAAAAACTGTGTTCAGATTTAGGTTTCTAACTCCTGAAAACAGTTTATTTAATTTTTTTAGTATAATTGAAACACAAACATTTGTTTTTTTTAAAAATCGTCAACGCAGGAGTTTGGAATATGGCACAAACTTACATCATGACGTAGTTTTAAGAAAAATTAAACTTGTCAATGCATGATATTGGTATAACTGTGTTTCAAGAGTTTAAACTCGACAGAAACGGGGAAGAGAAGTCAAGAAACATCAATAAAGTCTGGGAAGAGGGCAGCATTAGTAAGTGCACAGTTCTATGTTGGTTTGAACTATTTCAAGTAGATACTTTAAAAGACAAAATAGGTCGGGGAAGGACGCTTCATGACGATATTTAGCGGGCTTTGGTGACAAAAAACCCACAATAACTAATCGATAACTTTAAGGGAAACTTAACCTTAGCAAATTTAACCTCCTACCACCACCTTAAGACATTGGAAAGGTAAATAATATGGTGCGGGCAACACACGACTTTCACTTACCTCCGTTTTTAAAATCAATGAAAGAATTTCAAATACAGTTAGAGATAAAAATACGTAAAACTATTGAAGAATTAATTAAATTGAATTTCTATAGAAACATGTTTTTTATTAAAAAATGTATTATATTATTATCTAAAACAATCATTTCGTTTTATCGGCTTTTTATCACTCTCGATCATCTTTTAAAAGCTTGTGTATGAGATAATATTTTTTCTAAAATCTTTAGCTTTCCTACGGTATATCAAACATGTACAATATATTACTGTTATGTTCAAAAACGAAAAATTGCATTAAAAAATATATTTTTTCTGTTTTCTCCTTCAGTTGGGTTCGAATTCATTCAATTTATATATTTACCTGTTTTTCATCAGGGGTAACAAGGTAATATAGTTATTTTTATAGAATCAACAAAATTAAAATATCGGCATTTAATCCCTGTCAGACGATTTTAATCAGAATGAAACCTACATGATATTAAAGGCCGATAAATTTTACATCGATATAGCGAGTTTAATGAAAATCGACGGAACTGTTTACGAGAAAAACGAAAAAAGGTGCAAAATGCATGGTATAAAGTGGCTCTTCTGGTAAGCTCATTTTGCTGAAAAAGGTTTGTAACGTCTGGGGCGTATATTTGTCTTTAATATGAAATTTCAGTTTCATAGGACTTACCATTTCCGCCAGGGAGATACACACACCACACCACACACACACACACAGACCTTTTTGCGGGACTTGGTTTGGACTGATACCCTAAAAACGTGTATTTCTGTTGAAAACTGGAATTCGAAAATCTTCACGATCGCAATACTTTCCCTTACTATATATAGTAAGTGAAAGTAAAAAGCTTGAAAGATAGATTTCACAGACATTGAACTACGGTTTCATAAACAAACGTTATGAATTATTTTATACAATTCTTTGCCGAAACAAAAATAACCACTTTCTATCCAGAACTTGTCAGTATCAGTAATTAAAAGTGGATAATATACGATTCTGGACTAAAGTAGACGTTCTGGACCGTGGCTCGACAAAAAAAGCAGCATACATTTTTTTAAGTCCCTAGAAAAAGGTGATAGTTACTTTTTTATGGACTTCATCTGGTTTTGAACTATACAATTTCTTGAATCCATCCATTCCGAGTCGTATTGTTTACCAAATCAATGCAATGCATCAAAATAATTGACAATAATTCTAAATATAGGAAAATAAATTACGATAGAATGAAAAATTAGTCAGAACGTTGGCGAAAACGTATTTAAGACCATTTTCATTAAATAAAACAGTTGTACAATTATTATTTATTCTTTTTTAAACTAAAATCCTACCTTTTTTTTTGTCAACCAAGTTATGCAGCGTTTTTTTTTTTTTTTTTATATTTCTTTACTTCTTAAATGTTGATAAAGATGCGCCTCGTCTGCTTATGAATTCACTCTTTTATGTACATAAAAAAGCTACATTATCAAATATTTTTATCAATTCAGTATCCTGAATATTACAACTAGATTAGTTTTTCTGTAATAACTGGTTAGTTTTATTGTAAAGGCGATCAAATCTTACAAACTAAGAGAAGGGTATGCAGGACAGGGAAATGGAGGGATGCTCATGAGTAGAGACCGAATTTCCATGATTTTGCACGTTTTATTTGCTTGCGTGTATCAGCTTCAAATCCGACAAGTGTACCGTTCATATATTGTGAAATAATATATTGCAATTTTATTTAGCACAAAATTTCACGTTTTGTCTTTTTTGGGCTTAATTGTGCGTTATTTATTTTTGCTGCATTAAATTGCATTTTTTTTCTCTTTTGAGTTAAATTTGATTATTAAATTTTAATATCACAATTGTTCGAACCAAATTTTAGGTAATAAAAATACATAGAAGTACTAATAAACATATAAAATCTTATTTTATCCTCTTTCTCAGGTTAAATCTACAATCAAATTATTAGTTAAGAGATAAAATGAACGGAAATATTAGCAATACTGGCTACAGTAAGTAAACACATCCATCTAACAATGTGTTCCATTGTTTTCTTTTTTGTTTCACTTCACTTCTGAATCAGTTCCTACTGGTGCTAATTCAAAGAAGTCTATTGTTTGCGACCCTTAAGAATTCTCTCTGAGTATTTAGTTTAAAGTGCGATTTTAAATCTTAAAGATTTTCTTCAGAATATATAGTGGTTAAATATGATTGTTTAAATAACGCCGCAAAGGTAACATGTATCCTGTCGGCAAGATAAAACTGAATATATAATTACCCCGAGCTTAGGTCTGATTGGAAAAACTGTTTTGCTTGTGCTTTAAAATCAATGGGGTGTGACAGAAAATCCCAGACGCTTATTGTAAAACAGTTACAACAAATTCTGCCTTGTTATATATTTTTTTGTTTTTAACATATTTATTGATATTTACAACTGTATTAAATAAAAATACATCTAATAAATGTGATGTTAATATATAAAACTGTCATGAAATATATGTAGAGACACTACCCAGTGGCAGCACTCTAAAAATATTCTAAACTAGAAGATCTCGGGGCCATTTCCTTTTCAGACATCTCGGAGGATTATCCGGAATTGAAACTAGTGGGTTAGAGTGAGAATGGAGTTTGTCATGTAAGGGTTGATACCTGGTCCGGGCCAAATCAGCAACATAGGGAACATTAAGGTCTTTATGGATGAGTTCATTCGTGACAAAGTAAGGAGCATTGAGGATTTTACGAAGGATTTTGGATTGTAAGGATTGGATGCGGGAAGAATTTGATGGTTTAGTAGAGCCCCAAAGCTCTACTCCGTAAGTCCAGATTGGTCTTATAATAGTCATGTAGATGAGCCTTTTGTAGTTCAGAGGAAGGTTTGATCGTTTGTCTAGTAAGTGTTGAAGCAACCTAAAGCGGCGTTGTTATAATTTAGGGCGTAATTTGGCATAAGGTGGAATAATCAGGAGTCAGTCTTTTTTTAAATATTTTAATTTTCATCAGGGCATTACTGAGCTATGTCCAAGCATAAACTCTGTTACAAGCATAAAGCGAAACGTCGACAAAATTAAAATATTTAAATAAAAAACTGACTCCTGATTATTTCAACTATTATAAAAAATATTATTAATTATTTTGTTGTTAGTTATACACAAACATATATTAAAGAAGAAAAGAAATAGGGCTATGGAAAAACAGCGGTTAATTACTATTGGATGTTTGTTAAAAATAAATTATATATATTTAATTAATTATCCTGGTTATACAATATAGCTCTCTTTATTATTTACAAGCATTTCGGATCAATTATTTTAACTGTTATTATATGATTTATTATGTTTTATAAATTCACAACATAATTAGCTATTGAATGTTCGAATCAAGTAGATAATTGATTGATGATCAATTATTTAATTAAACTAGTCAACGAAGTAGATAATTTTGATTAGATAATCTAGTTATAAAAAAGTGTATATAAATCTTTTATTCACGTGATTCGTGTTTTTTCATTTATTGTTAACTATAGAGATGTAATTTATCATGAAAACAACTTTTAAGGTTAACTTCCTCTTCCATATAGATTTAGGTTAATATATTTTTGGACGTTTAAGGTTTATATATATATATATATATTATATATATATATATATATATATATATATATATATTATAATATATAATATATATATATATATAGTTATGGATAGGAGCCGGGTAGTTTTAGCCTTAATACCATCTTGGGATGTAAACAACATCCCAAACATATATAAGCAGGATTATTTCCACCAATAAAGCAGTATTGTTTCTGGAACTGTGAGTGTCGTTTCTTCTCAACCTTTCCCTTTTTTTTTATTTATTCGTCTTGACCAAGCATAACTTTATTATATATATATATATATATATATATATATATATATATATATATATATATAACCCTCAATTTTATGTTTGGGGGTTTCGCTGCACTATTTTGCACATTTCGAAATTTTTACTGCACGTTTCGATGTTTTTACTGCACGTTTTTCGGCTTTTTACTACCCGAAAATTCGGTCTCTACTTTTGAGCCAATAAACATTGCCTTGTTTCTAATTATTATTACTGTATTATGCATGCATTTTCTTTATTTAAGTTATTCTCAAAGGAAAAATATTTTTTTAACTGGCTACTGCCCTTAATAAAGGCTAAGTAATATACTGTGTATATATTTTTTAGTATGAAGCCGAGGGTGCATATGAAAATATTATGACAAGGGGACCCCATGTCTGACGGTGTCACGCACCCTTAGCGAGTGGTTGGTCTATGAAGCTCGGCATCACTGAGTTAGCATCTAGGTCGATATTACAGAAACTCTGAAAAAAAACAAAAAAAAAAAAAAACATGAAAACTACAAAAATACTAATTTATTGAATTTTTTAAAAATCATTTAAAAAATTTGTTCAGATTATTTTATTCTAATGGTTCTTTATCTTCCCTCTACCATCATATTGGGTTGTAAAACTAGTTCGTTGCTTTTTTCTAAAATACCATTTAATTCACTCAGTTCATAAAATCATGACTTGGTCAATGATACTCAAAAAAACTAGCTAAGGTGCTTTTATGTATTAGTTTCAAAATTCTTTATATTTTAAGTGGTATTTTAATTGCTCAAAATAAATGAGGAAAAACATCGTATTCGTCATTTGATGATTGTTTATTTACGTAAAGGAAAATCTGCTGCACAGACGGATAACACCATTTGCAGTGCGTATGGCGATGGCAGTGCGTATGGCGATGATGCCTTAGTAGAAGCACCATCCGTAAGTCGTTTGCTCGTCTCAGAACCGGAAATTTTGACTGGGAAGATGCAAAGACGACCCGTACACTTTGCATTTCTAACTGTTGATTGCTGATGACCAAATTCAATCGTTGGTCACAGACAACGCTCACTATATGACATGAGATATCGCAGAATTTTATTGGTTACAAATATTTACAAGGATCCGAAGTTTTTTTTTTTAAATGATCATTGCAAATCCCACCAAATAACCTTTAACCTTTCGTCGTAAACCTATGACACCCTGTCCTACAGTATTCTTTAATGATATTCCGCTTGTTCCAGTTGAACAGATCCGTTACCTAGGACTTCTACTTGACAAACGTCTGACATGGAATCCGCATACTAGACTGAAACGACAAGAAACTGCCCGTCGCTTTCGTTTACTTCAACACTTACTAGACAAACGCTCTTATCTTCCACTTAACTACAAAAGACTCATCTACATGACCTTCATAAGACCTATCTGGACTTACGGAGTTGAGCTTTGGGGCTCCACTAAACCATCTAATTCTTCCTGTCTTCAATTCTTACAATCCAAAATTCTTCGAAAAATCCTGAACGCTCCTTATTTTGTCACGAACAAGCTCATCCACAAAGACCTTAATGTTCCCTATGTTACTGATTTGGCCCGGAACAGGTATCAACCCTTTCATGACAAACTCCACTCCCACTCTAACCCACTAGTTTCAATCCTTGCTTCCTCTTCTACTCCTGACAATCCTCCGAGGCGCCTGAAAAGAAGATGGCCTCGAGACCTTCTAGTTTAGATTCATAGTGGAGTGATGCCAATGGGAATTTTCTCTTCATGTATATTATCTGACAGCTAATTTACTTGATGTACTAACTAATACAGTTGTAAATTTCAATAAATGAAAAAAATACGATAAAATCATCACTAAAAACGCTTAGAACTAACCCAATAAATATCAAAGGTAGGGGCGTTTGAACGTATTGATTAGCCAAATCTAATCAAATCTGATCTACGTACATCAAAATTCCATAATCAAAGCGCGTCTGTTCGAGATGTCAGAAAAATGTTTCTCTGTCGACTGCAAATGTTGATTGTTAAAAAAAAAGTAAATATTTTTTTTCATATCTCCTTTATTGTTCTTCCGAGTAACAAATAAACAATAAATATATTTTGGGAGGTACGGTGCATCTCTGCGCCATGAACTCAGATTAAAATAAACCACAAAAAGTAAATAAAATGTTTCTAATCTTCTTTATAAGCATATTATAAGTAAACAGAACGAGAGTATATAAAGGGTGTATGAAAAAGAAAATCTTAATATTTTTTATTATCTATATTTGCGAAGAAAGGCAGTTATAAAGTGCGGCGAGACATCCGTATTACTAATTTTTTTTTTTTTTTTTGAATTTTTAATTATGGCTACTATATTTTGTTTTAAGCTTATTAATTTCAATTGCACCCATTCTAAGATATCTTAGTTGAACATCAGAAATTTGTATGATGGTGTAATTTTACGATTGGTTAAACCTCAAATAAATGTTAATTAAAAGCTTTTCTTGGTTAATTGTTTTTTAAAATTTAATTGGAAATGAGAGAGAGTGCTAATTAGGTTTATATTTTTTTTTCTGTAGTTTTTATTTACATTAATTCTGTTACTCAGCCTGTGAACGATATGTGATAACACTGTTTAATTCTGTTATTCCACGCGAGCACTCACTGATATTAAGTTTTCATTTAATTTCGAAATTAAAGCTGTATGAAAAAACATTATATCAATTTATAGGACTAGGTTTTAACGTAGTATTTTTTATTTATTTATTGAGATATATTACAATTTGTTACAAAATAAACAATAGTAATTGTGATATGAGACCACATTCATACAATATACACATAAAATAATAATAATAGTCAAATTACATAAATAAAATAAATAAATTCATATATAATATATATATATATATATATATGATACAATATATATTCATATATATATATATATATACAATAAAATAATAATAAATAAAAAAACAAAACAAATCAAAACAACAACCTCTAATTGAGATAAATAACTAAACATCGTACAAACAAAACGTAGTATTATTAATCCATAGTATAGTATCCATAGTAGTATTACACAGGCATTTGGAATTGTTTCATACTCATGTGAATTATTAGTGTTAATATTATTTTCAACTTATTTTATGTTGATAATTTTTATTTTCACTTAGCTTATATGAAATATATAGTAAGGGAAAGTATTACGATGTTGAAAATATTCGAATTCCAGTTTTCATCGGAAATACACGTTTTAGGGTCTCTTGAGTCCAAATGACCAAGTCCCGAAAAAAGGTCTGCGCCCGCGCGTGTGCGTGTGGTAAGTCAAGCGCAAAAACGAAATATCGTACTGCTATGTTTTTGACCGGCTGCTTTTCTAAGGCAGCAGTAGCTTCAAAAACTAGCTTACTTACTATATTTAGTCAATATATAAACTATATTTAATGATACCATGGATCTCCTTTCCAAAGGTATCGTGTTTACCAATCCAATAGGTGGCATGCAGGGTAAGATTAAAGTAAACCAGATTCAATTAATACATTACTATAAATATTAATTTACACATATAAATTATATTAACACATTGCCTAGAACTCTGATTTAGAATACTGAGGGACATTTTACTACCTTTGCTATACAATATTACAAATAACGATATACCTTTGAAACACTTGACCGGCTGGCGAAGGTGAAACCAGTCTTAGGTCCCCTTTCTTGGCATCATCCTCCAGCTGCTCTCAGAACCCCGACGGCTACCTCCTCTTCTTGTAGATAGAACCCGACTCACTCTTCTTGAGGATAAAACTTGACTGACTCTTCGGTTCTTCTCTCTCATTCTCGTCACCTCGGGTGGGCCGAGATGGGAAGTGCCCCGGTTGGCGGTATAGCCTTTGTGCTATTATTCTTATCTTTTCACCAATCTTAATATTCTTATTGGCCGCCGCTGGGGGGAAACTACCATAGGTTTCTGGTACCGCTGGGGGGCCCATACCGATGGGAAATCTAGGGGGCTAGGTAAACACCTTTTGATGTTTTGCCGACAGAGGTTCGTTATCATAAATTGTTTAATATTAAAATTATTTAATTATGAACTCCCCTCAGTATCCTCAATACATTACATTTCCCCCAGTCTGCGAGGAAAGAAAAATTAAAAACCGTAAGGTTTTGTATTTATTTTTTATTATTATATCATCAAAACATAAACTTACAATAAACACCAAGAACTAATAACTACTACTATACAATAACATTCTCTTACAGAAGCTATAACAAATAACCAACACACTACAATACAATTTACATATTTGTAACCGTTACTTTAACAGATATAATTGTATGTTATAATTATAAAATTAGAGTATCGTTTAATGCTAGTTTATATTAAAACACTTTGCAAGGACAACATATCAAAATGGTATTTAACTATATAAATTAACATGTATAGTTATCTACAAGATTTTTAACAAAATACAAATTATTTTAATTTATATGAATATTGGCTTTGTTAAGCTTACTTTTCGGTATTATTTTTATTCGTTATCAAAGCTACAAAATTAATATTTACAAAAACAATTTTCATTATGTATTCTAATTTTTTATTATCTACAAAATACATATTTACAAACACAACTTTTTATATTTGAGAATTTGATTAATAGCTTAGTTGATTACTTAGATCAACAACTGTTGTAGTATATTTCATCATTTAACTATGAAGTATTTTATAATTTATAAACATATTCTACTTATTCACAATAAACTATTTACAGTTACAATATATGTATAATTCCTGAAATATCTTTCATGATAAAATATAAGTTCATCCACTTCTACATCTTTTGTGGCAATCTGTCCAGATATCTAATTTGTAAAAATACAAGAAATAATGTCTATGTAATACTTTTCTATTGTGTGGCAAGCTATGAAAATCAACAATGAATTTACTTCAAGGTTCTTTACTTCCCTTTTACTTTGAAATTAAACTAATATTTTAACTAAAAGCACTCAGTATTATCATTCAGATAATTAAGAGAGTTCCTATTTTTCTTAACACTTAACGAAATAAAAATTTATTGACCATAGTCAACATGTTTGGCCAATTGTCATGATTGTAAAACCACAAATTGGATACAAGGATGGGATGAATCTCAGGTTATAATTAATTTTATGCATCTAAAAATGTATTACTCAATGACTTACTAAAATACAAATATTTAATTAATACTACAATAACCTAACACATGCAATTGATTTGATCAACTACTAAGCACAATTTTACATATAACTAATAATTGAGTCCCATTAAGTTAGTATGATTTTAAATATTAACTGTGGATCATTAAAGAATAAAACCTCAGCACTCTGAGTATACAAAAAAGATTCCTCTATCTTTCTAAAATTTAAAAAATGCTTATCCCTCCTGCGGGATATAAGGAGGCACTGTCGCTACTCCAAATTAAGGGTTCTTCCCTTTCATCAAACCTATTAAAAGGTAATTATCTCATTTTAGAGACGGTAAGAAGGACCCATGTCTACTCCAATTTAAAGATGAATTATTATAAAAAATCCATACTTCGATTTAACAAATAAATAATAAAAATAAAATATAGATCCAACGCTTAATGTAATTTATGGGATGCTCATATGTGCTAAATTATTCCTAAAGGCTAATAAATAAAAATAAAAATATTTTAATGAGAAAACCAGGCTAAGATCGGTTACTACTAATAAAAATTAATATAAATAATCTCTTTAATTTTAATTATCAATCTTTGCAATTTTAGATATTACTATCTTAACAAAAGTTAACCAATAATTATTCCTGAGATCCATTTGACATTTAAAAGTTATTATCAAGGTCTGAAACTAACTTATAAACTAGTACTAAAATTCTATTCATAAATGCTGATAATAAGTTAAACAAAAACCTAACTCTTATATTTAAACAAATCCTATTATCTACCTATTAAACCTAATACTAATATTTACATAATATGTACAATTTATTTACAACTTCCAGTCCGGTTCGAACTGAACATCGTTCAAGCTTCCCGGTTATAGCTCGTCTGGCGGAGGGAACGCTAAAAACCCCTTTTTAATCCCTGGAAAAGAGTAAAGACTGCCGTGCACTACCATAATATGGTATGCGTTCTCTTCTAACATGGTCCAGGACCATATAACCCCCATAAAATACATATACTATCAATTTAATGATAAACTGTTGGCTTTGCACATCTCTGTAATAATGAACTTTACCTATTATCATTAATGAACAATTATAGACGACGGGAAAAATCCTTTGAAAATTATTTAAAGTGGCTAACCTACAAGTTACCGGCTGGGGCCTAATTTGGGAACTTATGAAACTGAGTAGATTCCTGAAAGATGCATATTTTTCTTCATTAGGCTTCCTATATTGGACCTCATCTTCTTTCATGTTGATACTTTCTTCTACATCTAAATCGCAGATTATTCGGGACCTGTCTTGGGTTTCTTCATTGTTCAAAAAATTGACGGTTGACGTCATTGATAAGGTAGGATTTTCACTCTCTCTGACTTCAGGCTTCGTTTCTATTTCTACCTCTTCACTTATTCTAATACGAGGTTGATTTAGTGTCTTGAGCACTTCACTAGGTTCGGTGTTATTATTAATTTCTTCTTTATCTTCCGTGGAGGCCGTCTTCTGAATTTGGGGTTTCAGAAATTTAGGGCAGGCTGTGGCTGCAATTGAGCGTAACTCATCTAGCATTGTCTTGGCAGTTTCATTATATTCATTTTAGCTATTTTCCTTTGTTCATCTATGTTTTCTTTAATCTGGTTTCGAATTTGTTGGAGCATTTTTAATATTAGGCGCTGTTCCTCGTTTGGCATTCTATTAAACTCTTCCTGTGTTTTTTTAAGGATCTGTGACTCAACTTTATCCAAAAATGAGACTATTTTAGCATATGCTAGACCAGTTTCTTCTTCTGGTCGCTTAGGCTATGGTAGCATATCTACTCTTGACGCCATAATTAACAATCGTGTGCGTAAGAAATAACCCCTTTTAATAAAATATTCGAAAAATCTTGATGTGGGTTTAAACGCTAGCACGACAAGTATAATACACGAAGAAAATAATAAAAAATATCCTCAAGAAAGAACAAAATACAAAAAATAATACCCAATTGTAAAGATCCATGAACCGTAGGAGTATGATTAATATATAAGCATAACAAAAATCATTACTAAGAAGGAAAGTTATGTTTCTGTTAAGCAAATATAAACAGATGATACTTTTAACGTATATGATGCCATATTATATGATTAAAATAATCTAATAACCCTGATGCCACGTAAAAGAAAAAAAAAACATGTTACTTGTTAATTTAATTATTGATATAAAGTATAGTGGATTGGTAAGTACGTCCCCACAATAGGATGCCATTTAAATGCTATGTTTTTAACCGGCTGCTTTTCTAAGGCAGCGGTAGCTTCCAAAACTAGCTTACTTACTATATTTAGTCAATATATAAACTATATTTAATGATACCATGGATCTCCTTTCCAAAGGTATCGTGTTTACCAATCCAATAGGTGGCATGCAGGGTAAGATTAAAGTAAACCAGATTCAATTAATACATTACTATAATTATTAATTTACACATATAAATTATATTAACACATTGCCTAGAACTCTGATTGAGAATACTGAGGGAAATTTTACTACCTTTGCCATACAATATTACAAATAACGATATACCTTTGAAACACTTAACCGGCTGGCGAAGGTGAAATCAGTCTTAGGTCCACTTTCTTGGCATCATCCTCCAGCTGCTCTCAGAACCCCGACGGCTACCTCCTCTTCTTGTAGATAGAACTTGACTCCCTCTTCGGTTCTTTTCTCTCATACTCGTCACCTCGGGTGGGCCGAGATGGGAAGTGCCCCGGTTGGCGGTATAGCCTTTGTGCTATTATTCTTATCTTTTCACCAATCTTAATATTCTTGTTGGCCGCCGCTGGGGGAAAACTACCAGAGGTTTCTGGTACCGCTGGGGGGCCCATACCGATGGGAAATCTAGGGGGCTAGGTAAACACCTTTTGATGTTTTGCCGACAAAGGTTCGTTATCATAAATTGTTTAATATTAAAATTAATTAATTATGAACTACTCTCAGTATCCTCAATACATTACAGTACAGAACTGAAATTTCATATTTAAGACGACTATACGTCCGATATTTTACAGAAACTTTTTTATCAAAATTAGCTAACCAGAAGAGCCACTTTACACTATGCATTTTGCATTTTTCTACGATTTTATCAAAAACGGTTACAACGATTTTGATAAAACTATATATATCAATTTAAAATTTGGTGGACTTTTTTATTAAAACTGTATGAAAAAACATTATATCAATTTATAGGACTAGGTTTTAACGTAGTAATTTTTTTTTTTTATTTATTGGGATATATTACAAATTTGTCAAAAAATAAACAATAGTAATAGTGATATAAGACCACATTCATACAATATATACAGTAAATAATAATAATAGTCAAATTACATGAAATAGAAAATAAATAAATTCATGTATATATACTTTTTTTGTTGATAATAATAACAGTTATATAGACGTATGATAAATATAATGTTGGAAAGAGAAAGATTTTAGAAAAAATAGTATCTAATACACTAAGTTTTAAAAGGTAATATAAAGTGACGAATGGAGAATGATTTTATTACTGATTAACAATTAAATATAGTTATATTATGTAATCTATTTCTATTTCTAAATCATATTTCTCCAATTAAAATGAACATACGTTTTATAAGAATAAACTTGAAGTATTTTCAAATTTAAGTATATTTAATAGTTTTTAAATTGATTTAAACAGTCGAGGTAAGTGAAAGTCGTGTGTTGCCTGCACCAGATTTTTCCTTAAAACATTGTTCACTCGACTAAAGAGGATTGGAAAGTGGTCGATAACGATTAACAATCAAGAGAAACCTTAGTCTTAGTGATCAATTGAAAAATATTAGGTTTATTCTGATATAAATGTTGACTAGCATAAAACTGTTGCAACTGTAAGTTCTATGGACAAAATATGTTTTGGAACAGAAATCTTTACTGTACATTTTCCAGTAGGTTCCCGGTGTTGAAATACATGTATAGGAATGAATCTATTCTGTTAGTAAATTTAGTAAAAATTACAGTTCTATTTCATTGACAGATCTTTCATTGAATAGGAATAGTTTGTATTCGTCTCTTTTTTAACGAGTGTTCCTCACTGCATTCAGCCAATCCCTTACACAGTTTATACAACTAATATCCCAACACATCCTAAAACCTTCCTATCTGCGATATTATTAGTCAATATCGATCCAATTATTACTTTTAGAACTTGAAGTATGATTTTAGAGTTGGAGGTTAAAAATAATTTCAAACATATCCCACCAAATAAACTTCACCCTTCGTTGTAAACCTATGACTTTATGTACTACTCTATACTTCAATAATATTCCGCTTGTCTCGATTGATCAAAACCGTTAATAGAAATCCATCTTGATAAATATCACACTTGAAACCATCATACAAAAAACAACTCGACGTTTTTGGCTACTTAAACACTTATTGTACAAACGTTTTAATTTTTCACTTATACTGAAGCGAATCATGAACACCTCTTTAAGATTTGTCTTCAATGCGTCTAGAAGATCACATGTTACCCACTTATACAGCGAGTTTAAGTGTCTTTCCCCTCACCCGCAGAAAATATTTCCTAGGATCATACCTTTACCAAACCATTAACTTGAATAATCCACCCTATATCCATAGTCTCCTTCAATTTAAATCCTCAGTCCACTTTCTTGAAACAAGATCACGCCATTCTGACCTTTATGTTCCTACCCAAAAAACTCAAACTTTTGACCGTTCCTTTATTATCCGCTCTACTTTCCTCTGGAATTCTCTACCTATCCACATCCACAATGCTGCTTCTCTATCCTCATTCAAATCCCAACTTTTCCTCCTGTCGTCCCAAACAGACGCTTAATAATTATGATATAGCAATTCCAAGTATTGAGTTTTGAATGAAGAAAATAAGTAAAAAGCCTACTGTTTAAATGTATACACTTTGTCAATTCATTTATTTTTCATTTTGTTCAACACCATTGTTTTCGGAAGATTTCATTTTTTATTTATTTTTGTTGTATAATATTTCTCATTTAAAGTAATAACTATGTTAATTTTGTCTGTTGGCCAGACATATTATATGTTTTCATATTGAAGTGGGATTGAACAGTTTGAGAGGCAATAGTAGGATCATTATTGACTGATAATACACAAGTGTCATCAGCATAGGTAGAAAGGGAGGTAATAGGATGGGTTGGGATATCAGCTGTATAGACTGTGTAAAGAAGGGGTCCTAGGATACTGCCTTGAGGAACGCTAGCAGACTGAGTAAATAGGGATGATCAGGAACTATTGTGGTTTATTTTTAAGGATCTTCCAGATAGGTAGGACTGGATGATGAGGTAGTATGTAGGAGGGAGGAATTTACGGAGTTTGTAAAGCAGTCCTGGGTGTCAGACTCGGTCAAAGGCTTGTACTACGTAGAGAAAGGCTCCCGTGCAGTACAATCCGCGCTCTAGTGCTGATGGGACAACATCCACCACACGATGACATTGTTGGATGGTGAAATGGGAGACGATCTTCTTAAAAGAATTTTATTAAAAATCAGGCGCGGGCAACACACGACTTTTACTTACCAAATTTTCCAACGGTATATTAAACATTTATGCTGCTTTTCTTATGGTCAAAAACCAAAATTAGATTTTAAAATATATTGTTTCCCTTTTTTCCTTTAGTTTGCTATGGAATTCGTTCAACTTTCATATTTAGCCGCTGTTTATCAATGCTATTAAGAGTATATGGGTTATTATTCTGAATCTAAAAAATTAAAGGTACTTTAGAGGAACAACATTTAAAATATCGGAATTTAAGCCCTGTCAAACTATTTAAATTAGAATGAAACCTAAATTGTATTAAAGTCCGTTATATTTTACATCGATATAGCGAGTTTAATCAAAATCGTTATAGCCGTTTTTGAGAAAATCGTAATAAGGTGAACAATGCATAGTATAAAATAGCACTTTGGGTTAGCCGATTTTAGTGAAAGAGTTGGTGTGATATCTCGGGAGTATAGTTGTCTTAGATGTAAATTTCAGTCTCGTACGACTTTCCGTTTTAGTGCTAGACACACACACACACATAGGCCTTTCTCCGGGAATTGGTTATTTAGACTCGAGAGACACTAAAACGTGTATTTCTTGGAATGGAATACGTGGAAAACTGGAATAAATTTTTACGATCGCAATACTTTTCGTTACTATATATTTCATATATAGGTAAGTGAAAGTAAAAATGTTGTTTGTATTATTCTTTGAGATTATATAACATCACGCCGCAGGAAAAATTAGTAAAACGACAAAAATGTTAAAATTATAATGGTTTTCTGAAATAGCCGATATTAGAAACCGGCATAGGATTATATCTCTAATCTCAGTTTAGCCGCCGCAAAGTGTAGGCGTCTTTATGTACGATGGATTGGGTCTGATTGGAGGGATTGTGGATTTAGTGGTGATGGGAACTAAGGGTTTAATTACCAATTTCCAGAATAGCTAGAGGTCCCTGGTGCAGCTCGGTCTACCGAGGGGTCAACCGACCGAGTGATGCTCCTGCCCTCATCAGCCGCTACCAAAGGTGGGATTGGATTGCAATTATCTCTAATAGCGGTTAGTGGTTGTTAGCGAAATTGGAAATATTGTTTTAGTTTTAATGGATAATCATTATCTGACCGTGAAATGAATAAGATATGGTTCGGATGGCGGTAAAAAATAAAATAGAATTATAATATCCAACTTTTTAAGTTTAAATTTTTCAATTATGAAGAGTTTATTATATTATATAATTTATTAGAACTATATCTTCTTTAAATTTATTTATTATTACATAAATAAATTAATATATATATTTCTTGACATTTGACATTTCTTGGTTCGAATCCCTGTTGTGACGGAATATTATTTATTGTGATATTTCAACCGGTGGTCGATCCTGGGGTATGGAGACCCTCATGGGGCAGACCCAACCTCTATAAAGTCGGTATCCCAAAATGTTGTCTTAAACATTATTTTAAATATTGTTTTATCTAGATATACGCATAATTAAGATAAATTAGTGACTTTTAATTTGCGTTAAATCTTAATTATCAGTTTCATTAAAAAAAAAAAAAAGTTTTGAACACTCGTATGCTGTTTAGTTATAGAAGGCGGATGTCTCAAGCTCTTTTTGGAGAGAAGTTGGTTTAGCAATCTGATAAGTTTGGTATCGAGTTAGGAACAGATGGGACAAGTTTTTATTAGTCTGAGGGTACTGCAAACAAAAAACTCGATAATTTTTTTTCTTTACCAATTTAACGAAATATGTTGAAAAGGTTAAAAAATGATATTTTTCTAAAATACAAGTAAATATATTGATCAAAAGTCAAATGCTTAAACATTCATGCATTATTCTATAACAATAAATTTGAACTTACATGTTTCAATACTAGTAGAATGTAATTACCATCCTAAAGGTTTATAAGTAAAATACATCACAATTTAGCTTTTCTTTAGGAGGGAAAACTAAATTTTCTGTAATGAAGTCATTAAAAAAACTATTCCTGAAATATGAGTATTAATATATAATAGTATTAATAGAGTATTAATATATAAGCCATATAATACACCTTTGGAAAGCGCAAGATTTCAGAAAAGTAAATATCTAATGAAATTAATCGTACGAGCTAATATGAAGTTGTTGTAAGCCATAAACTTATAAAGATATCTTATTTGTGATGAAAGAGGGTTTGGTGGCTCAGTATTGCCACGGTACTGTATCGTACAAATTATATATAGTACATTTCAATTCACGTATTTTCTCTTTTCTTGTCTGTAATTTTGTCCTGATAGTTCTTCTCACGAATCACCTAAAAACATTATAAGATAAAAGCCTCTAGATTCTTACGTCATACATGTTGAATAGAGAGGATTAGCACGAGCGAAACGAAACTTCAAGATATGCATGAATGCAGCGAATTTTATCATTTCTCTGTTGAACTATTTATAAGTTGGCTGAACGGGTCGATAAACACGCGACAACCTGATGTCTCAGGCAAAGCCAGAATTTATTAATAATTTGTTTATTCTTTTTAATTATATGTATGTTAATTAATTATCTTTGCCTGTAATTACAGGTGAGTTAAATCGTGTATGTTATTTATTGCTTGGTGAAATAAACCATAATGACATTTGATATTCATATAAATTCATTCATATCTAGATAAATACAGAAAGTTGCCGAAAGAACATTTTCTGGTTTTTCAAAAGTAATCCAAAGATAGGATCATTTATAAAAATTTAGATTTTTAGTTTTACTTTATTTTTAGCGATTTTAGTTTACTAAATAATTATAAAAGTAATTAGGATTTAAATAATCTAGTACAAAATAATTTATTGTCATTGTTTATTAATTTAATGTCACTTCATGCTGCTGTGAAAATCGGACAATGCTACTCTGGGATTCCTCGATTTTCGTTATCCAGGTTGAGTTAGCATAAGGATCTGTAACATGTACCTGACATAGAACAGGCTGAGTTCCACCATTTTACGCCACCTCCGAAAGATGAAAACTAAGAATTTTTTATCCTTTTCTAAAATCCTGGGATCATCAGGGCCCGATTCAAACCTATAACCTTGAGCACAAAAAATAAGTTATGATATGTATAGGAGCGGCTTACTCTTGCACTAGGCACTAGGATTAGTCTACTGTTCCTTTGGTCTCGGGTTCGAATCTCGACCCGCATTGTTCGATTAGTCACAGTAGCGTATACCTAATCCTTCATACTACCATGATGTTATTTTTATTTACTTATTTTTTTTTCACCGATGTGATAAAATAGTAGTTGAATTTGGTACGTTATCAAGTTTCCAACTTAGGGCTATGTAAATAGTATCATCTGTTTTTAAACAAAGGAGTTGATGATGTTAAATTGATAGTTAAATAAATTATAATAAAACCAATCAAAGCTGTAATAGTTTTTTTATTATGAACAGTTTGAGCAACACGGAACCTCACCGAATCCAGCTGGATTAAAATTATTTTAATAGCGATTGCACATAATAAAAGGAACTTCTTAGGCCCTCCTGATTATCGGAAAAATTCTTTTAAGCAAATTTATTAATAAATTATAAAAAATAGTGCATTTACCAACACCCTAGTTGGTAGGGTAGTAAATAGGGCTGGTCCCTCGCTGGAAGTTGGAGCTAAACCTACCTCTCCTTAATTACGGCTGGGCCACCGGTTAAATCTTAACAAAAGGCAATAATAATACTATAATTATTATTTATATTACTTGGAATGACTAATAAAAATCAATAATAAATAATAATACAAAATTTGTTTAAAACACTTTAAATTAAAAAACAACAACGTGCATTTCCTTATACATTTGCGTGCAGCCTTAACCGGTCATTAGTCTGAGTCACTGAATTTTCTGTCGATTTTTACATTTCCATAAACGGTAAATAAAATAAATAGTAATTGTGACAGCATAAATAAATCTTTTAATAAATAAATAATCGACGATTCCTTCTCTTTGTATCGACTTTCTTCACTCTCTATGTGCGATGCGTTTTCTTCCTTCCTTGCCTCTCAAATTTCAATCTTATAAACCTTATTTAATATACTATAACTAGTTATTTAAACTGACTTGAACCAAACCACACCCGCGAAGACGCTACATATGCACACTACCCAGCGGTCACTTAACAGCTGATCTACTCTGAATAAATCAAAAGCCTGTCGGGCCTGCACTTACTGAATCCAAAATAATCCACACAAATATATAATATGAAATTCCATATTTGTACTATAATATAAGGGAAAAAATAAAAAAATATACAATTTAAATTCTTAACAGACATATTTATAATATTAAAGAGCATAATAATAAAAATTATCATCAATAACAATAACTTAACTTGATCGGTTGTTAGTTAATATTTTTCCCTAAAAAATTTAACTTTTGTTGTATTTATAGCTCCAATGGTATATTAAACATCTATATTACTTTTGGAAAACAAAAAATCCGATCTGGAAAAATATCCGCCATATAGTCCAGATCACCATCAGATTATTACTTGTTTCGGCAAATGGCCCATTTAATTTAATAAAGAAAAAATTGGTAACTTTGCGGAAGTTGAAATTGAGATCCAAGAGTTCTTTGACAGCCGTCCCCAAGAACGGTATCAGGGTTTCCTAGCAGAAGGCTAATGACGGTAGATAGCAATTGATTATTCAAATATTTGGGTGTAAAACGGTTCTTTTTTTTTTTTATTATTTTTTTTAAGACTTATTTTTTTACTAACAACTAGAAATGTTGTTTGTTTTTTTAAATTTATTTCTTTATTATTATTTTTTTTTTTTTTGGGCTGGCGCCGTGTTGGCCCTTGGCCACGTGTAATCTTCTTGGAGAATACAGTCACGTTTCTCGATGAAATTTTAAAGGGTAGGGTCATCACTCCCAACGCCTATTTATGTGAGTGGTCACCAGTTGGCTGACGGGTCTCATATACGTGGGGGAGAGCCTGTGAGTGTATCTTCATTTAATTATATGCTTGAATAAGTTCCGCCGACACTGGGATTCGAACTCATAACCTTTCGCGTTGGAGAATATCTTTTCAGCCATTGAGCCACAGGCTCGCGAACAGTAGAAATCAGTAATAGTACATAATCAACAAAATTTAAGGTACTTTAAAGGAGATTTTTTTTCGATTTGACACTACTTCCTGTCACTATTAAAAATATAAAATAGGAAAAAAATACATATTAAAAAAAAAATGAGTTGTACTTTAGAGAATAGGATTTTTAAAATATAACTACAATTGTTATACTATTTTAAGTAGGGTAAAACCTACATGATATTGAAACTTCTTCAATCATATATTGAATTATCATGTTTAATCAAATTCGTTAGTGACATTTCAGGTTATTAAACTATGTTGGAAGAGTTCATCCAGTTTTCTAGATGTATTTTGAATATCTCATTTCATTCATATACCATTTAGTGAAACTTGTGGCTTTTCGCGAAATACTCAGGTTCATAAATTTTAACGAAGGAAATACATTTTCGCAATATTTTTTTCCGCTAATAAATGTAGGGAAAAATTCTTATCTCGTTTGCAATCATGATTGATCTACACATTACTGTTTATTATATCCGAAATAAATATTATTTTGGTTTTTGAAAAGTCTAAACGGAATGGTGTTTTGAGATACAGCTTAAGACACCTTAAGCGGTGGAATGACTGATCTGTAGTCTATTGCATCACTGAGTAGCCCTATTGATTCCTCTATCGTGTAAGCACGCTGGTTGGGGTTTAGTGGATGTAATTTTAGCGTGTTTACTCTAATGGCCGGACACCTTCGCATTATTACTGACATCAAGCTAAGGGGCTCTAAACGTGCTAGTTTCAGATTTGTATCTTTTGGTTCTTTAGATTTGGAGATAATGTATTTCCGTATTATATTATAATAAAAATAACAAAACCGTTTCGCTTGCGAATTTTACATTTACATGTGGTCTGGTGTAGAAGAACTGGTCAATTGTTATTCGGTGCCTGGGTTCGAACCAATGAGGCAAAATTATTTATTCTGTTATTTCATCAGTGGAGCGGTCCTGGGGTATGGGGACCCTCCTGGGGCAGGAGAGAAGTATGAAGAAGGCCCCCGAATTTCCGAAGACTCTACTTACTCTGAAGACACAATAGCATGCTGGGTGCACAGCCATTTATAGCAGGTGGGTTGTATCTTGGTACTTCCTACAGCTGCTAATACCATATTGCCTTTAAAGCAGGAAAGTTTTTGAATAAAAATGAAAATAAATGACAGTAAGCAACGAAAGTCTGGATCTCAGAATAAGGTTCTGGTGCTTTTAAATTGGATTAAAGCTAATGTCTCGATAAATATTGATGCCTTTCCACCCTTAAGGTTGGTCAAGGAATCCTGAAAGGGATGGGGAATATCTATAATAGGTACCGGGCCTATGTAAGTTTTAAACAATTGAAATCTGAGAGGGGGCAAGCGAAATGTTCATCTCGTGCTATTATTAATAGGAACAAATAACTTTTATAAATTATAATAATTGCCAGTTAATCAGCAGTCTGAAACGTGGATTTATACTCCACGTGAGATGGAGCTCCCATAGTTATTAAACTTAAGCTAGAAACCTTACTGAAGAACCCTTGTTACAAAGCTTTTGTATATAGACTGAAAAGATCAGTCGGCTCTGATCTCGGAGTACAGTACCTGTTCCTAGAAGGCCACTGGAAAACGAAAGAGATGTTGCGGATCAGGGAAACTCTGAATAGAAAGATTAAAGTGAGCCATCTTCAATTTACCTGCTTCCAAACGATGACGTTCTACTAATATTGTTCGTCTGATACGGCACCACTCTCGCTAAGCCTGAGGGTGATGACATAGAAATAAATAAATACCGCGGAGAAAGTCTTCGAAAAATGGTAATAAAGGAAGTAATAAAAATTTTAAGAAAAAAATAATCAAGCTCTCCTCAAATTAAAACTTAAAACTCCCGAAAAATTGATAAATAAAAATTTATAATTAATAATATATATATATAATATAAATATATATATATAATATATAAAATATATATATATATTATTAATATTTATATTATATAATTTTTTTTTCTGAGTTACTAAAAATTAAAACAAGATGATACTGTCATGATGCACATGTAAGGATTGGCGGCAGCCCAAATACAAAAAAAAAATATGAAGAGAAACTGCCCATTGGCACCACTCTAGCAGTGAGTTTAAACTAGAAGGTCTCGGGGCCATCTTCTTTTCAGACGCCACGGAGTATTATCAGGAATTGTAGAGGGAGCTTGGTTTGAAACTAGTGGGATAGAATGGGAATGGAGTTTGTCATGAAAGGAGTGGTACCTAGTTCGAGCCAAGTCAGCTACATATGGAACATTAAGGTCTTTAGGAATGACTTTATTCGTGGCAAAATAAGGAGCATTGAGGATATTTTATTGTAAAAGTTTGGAGTCGGAAAGAATTTGATGGTTTAGTAAAGCCAGAAATCTCTACTCCATAAGTCTATATTTGTCTTATTATAGTCATGTAGATGAGCCTTTTGTACTTAAGTAGAAGGTTTAAGCGTTTGTCCTGTAAATGTTAAAGTAGTCGAAAAGGTCGGGCAGTTTTTTGTCGTTTCAGTCTTGTATGAGGGTTCCAAGTAAGACGTTTGTCCAGATGCAGCCCTATATCGGACCGGTTCAACCGAGACAAGAGGAGTGTTGTTGAAGGATACTGTTGGGCAGGATGTCATAGGTTTACGGCGAAGAGTGCAGGATACTATGAATTATAATTGAATTTGTAAATAGGTATGGTATGTACATATTCCTTATATTATTTTTTATCTAACCAACTTTTAAAAATTATTATTTAATAATAATAGTTATTATTATTTATTAATAATAATAATTATAATTTAATATAAATATATGTAATTATTATCATAATTACTTATATCGATTCTCATTCTTTATTACTAATTTTTGTTTGTAAAGAATAAAGTAATAAGTAATTTATTTTATAAGAATAAGTAATTTATTTTTTTTTCGCTGTAAAGAATAAAGAATTTATTATGTTATTACTGGTATATCATAAATTTACGATTACTGCACCCATTTGCCAACTAGGAAATCAAAGTGACCGTTTCATTACACATTGTTAAATTTTAAGGAGTGGAATTATATCTTACCTACTGTGATAGTTATTAACCGAGTGGCTTGGGGGTAAGTAATGGGGAAATGAGGAATCGGGGGCGGTGCAGTACGCGATAAACAAAAGAAAGCTACTTAGGATTCCGAGCGGGGGCCCCCCCGCCTGGAAAATTTATGAGACTGTCGCCGGTCTGAATACATATCTCGGTTGACGTTTGCCATAAAGGATATTTACATCTAAAGATGTTTGCCTTTAAGCTGTCTCCTCCTGTCGATTGCCTATCTCGGGATTTCTTAGTTCCGATTATATCCTCTGTCACATAGATGGCTTTTTTTATTTGGAGATTTTATTTCACTATCTGTTGCAATTATTATGATTTGCCGTATTCACAAGTGTGACTTAATACAACGTAACCTATATGTGTGTCGATAAACATATTTTAAAATATGTGGTGCGTGCAACACATGACTTTCACTTACTTCCGTTGTTAAGATCAATAAACGAACTTTTAAATAAAGCTGGGGGTGAAAAAATGTTGAAGAATTATATTAAGTTTCAATGGAAACATATGTTTCAGGTTATATAATTTAACGTTATAAATTATTGTATACAACAATATCATAGTTCCATCCACTTTTACCACTCTCTGTCACCTAATACAACTTCGAGAGAGATGCACTTACTGTACAATATGATATGATTGCTAACAAACAAAATGATAATGCTCAACTTGATGGGTTGCTATACACATCTAATTTTTTTTCTATAGACTATTTTACATTGTAATACAACTTATTATACTACATTTTTTTTTCCTTTTTTAACAATTTTTCTTTATCATTTTGTCGTTTTCCTTTTTCCCTTTTCCTATTTTCTTTCAGGTTTATCCACAGATACATACATCTATACATATACACCCACATTAAATAAAAAAAAATAAAGAAAATAAATTATAAAAAATGGGTAAATGAAAAGCTAGATGAATTCAATAACCAGCTGAAGGAGAAATGAGCAAACATTTTTATTTAGGTAATTTTTTTTGTCTACGGAATAATGGTGATATAGATGTTTAATATGCCGTTGGACAGCTAATAATTTTAATATTGTGGTATTGTTTTATTACATTGTGGTATGATTTTT
The DNA here is from genome assembly GCA_023052935.1 of Piezodorus guildinii. Classification (NCBI taxonomy): domain Eukaryota; kingdom Metazoa; phylum Arthropoda; class Insecta; order Hemiptera; family Pentatomidae; genus Piezodorus; species Piezodorus guildinii. The sequence continues at coordinate 74,737,088 of CM041298.1, read as the reverse complement.
AATATGTTGTTGTTTTATGATGTATATATAAAACATATAAAACAATTCCACAATATTACGATTATTAGCTGTCTAACGGTATATAATATACTCGTATCTACATCACTTTTATACTCTACACAAAAAAAAAATTACCTTAATAAAAAAGTCATCTAGCTTTTCATTTACCCATTTTTCATCCAATTGCAATTAAATGAAATAGTTTTTTTTACAAATAACAAAAATAAAAAGTACCTTAGAGGAAATAAATTGTAAATATCGGGATTTGATTCATGTCAGACTATATCAATCAGAATACAAGCTATATGATATTAAATTTTACATCGATATGGCGAGTAAAAAGGTGCAAATGCATGGTATAAGCACTTTTTTTGTTGAAAAAATGTTGTAACATCTCAGACAATTGTCTTGTAAAATATATAATTTAAGTTTTATACAGTTATCGTTTTAAAGCCTTACTTACCATATACACACGGAACTTGGAATGCTGGTCTTCCTTGAACAGCAAAAATCTTAAAATTTCATTTTTCTCACTAACCGTTGACAAACGGACTATGGGTCATATAAGCTCCATTGTTTTTATTATCGGTACCTACAATATAACTAGACATTTATGAGGCACGAATATTTTTTATTTTATTTTATTTTTTTTTTTAAATGCTCGCTTCCTCGCATCCTTGATTGACCTTGAATTTTGTTTTGTTTTTTTCTTGCACCATTCCAAAGCTAGTAAATGAAGAGGTTTTGCTGAAACTCGGAAAATGTAAAACCTAACGATATAAAAGTAAATGCCCAATGAAATGAATACTCTTCGAATAAAATGAAAAATTTAATTTTCTGCATGCCCTTTTGCGAGACTGAGGCTTGACTTCTTAACCTTCTTTTCTCAGAGAATCAGGCTATGGGTCAAATGAACGTTTTGTTCCACTTAAGATCTATATACTAGGATCTGCTCTTAGAATATGACGAGACATTTCTGAGACACCCTGTATACATACATACATATATATATATATATTTGGAAATGATTTCCTACAATGTTTTGATGATTTTTAAGGATTATTTTTAATAGTTAACAATTTTCATGTCATACTAAGGAAAAATATTATTAATTAGTTTATAAACTGCAGCAAGTCAATGAAAATTAAACTTAACGGAGACTGTTGCGGAAATTTTAGAAGATAAAGAAGGATCAGCAGTGAAACTGTTCAAAGTCCTCAAAGACAAAAAAAATATTATAATAAAGTTTAATTTTCAAAACATGCTAATGACTCTCTTGGGTAGAGACAAATAAAATAAAAATGTATTTTTATGTCAAAGAAGTTTTACAAAAACTAAGATTTCTTAAATCATCAATACCTGGTTAGCAATTGGATTTACTATGACTAAAGATGCTATTATAACCATATTTTTCTCGATCCAAAAAATTTACGAAATACAGTATTAAAAAAAAACTCAAGGCTTTGTTTTTCCTGTAATATAAGCAGCTTCGTTATCTAAATGTCGTGTAGGACTTAACTAATCAGGAAGTGATGGATAACCCTGTTTTTGGGGAACACTCACGGAGTCATTGATTCGTCAATGAGAGTCATGTGACTTACATAATTATTTATTTTTAGATTTGCGTCGTAAATCATGATGTCTACTCTTACTTAAATATATGGTTTGTAGAGTGTAGCTTCAGGATCATTTGTGTAAGAATTTTAGTACCTGACATGCCACGTCTGAAACTCAAGGCTAGAATACTTAGAGGATTTATAGATAATGTTGAATTTTGGTTTTGGAAAATTAATAGCTTAATTCAGCCCGAATATCTACCTTGATTATTAGTTTTTCTTAAGAATATAATAATAAAAGAAAAATACCATAAAACGTGTGTTTTCTCATATATAAATTAATTTATTCGGATTTATTTGTCTTAATAGACAATAATAATATTGGTATACGATTACATTCATAAAATGAAGAAAATTATATATATTAATAAAAGGAAAGTCATATTATATAAAATAAAATAAAAATAAATAAAAGTATATAATAACCAAATTTATAAATTAAATAAATACAAGGCTAACAAATAAATGAACAAAGGATGAACACACTCATACTTTTATACAATATTTACAATCTGCTGGGACACCCCAGACTTGGCTTGTCCCCCCAATTGTGGAAGAACAGGCAGAATCCGAGAGATCTAAGCGCCTCACTACTGAGAGCCATCGGAAGCTGAGTTAGGACGCCATAATCTAAAACACACTGCACATGAGAGAAGAATCTGACCAGTGTCTGAACTCCAGAAAATGTATTGTACATATACAGCATTGATAAAAACGGTAAATATATATTTTGAACGAGTCTGATATCTAACTAAAGAGAAAAGAGCTAAAATATTTTCAATGTGATTTCTGCTTTTTTTAAACATAAGAGGCGCCCTCACTCAGCTTCCGCTGGCTCTGACCAGTGATGCGGCTGAGAGGGAGGCGCTGGGATCCCCGGATTCTGCTTGTCTTCCACAAGTGGTGGGAGGGGGGGTAGGAGGCGGACTCCGTCCGTGGTTCCCCAGCGAATTGTATATAAGTATGAGTGTGTTCATGTTTTGTTTATTTATATGTTAACCTAGTATTTATTTAATTTATAAATTTTGTTATTATATACCTTTAGTAATTTTAGTTTCATTTTATGTAATTTGACTTTTCTTTTGTTTATATTGTATGAATGTTCTCATGTAGCAATATTATTATTGTCCATTATGAAAAAAGAACTTTATTTAGAAGTTCTTAAATTGATTTTAACAACGGAAGTAAGTGAAGGTAGTGTGATGAGCTCGCCAGATTTTCATGTAAGTTATCAATTAGCTTCTTCTTGTAGTGTTCTAGAAAATTCTGTGTAAGCCGCTTGTCAATATGGAGCCCTAGGTAGTGAATCTCTTTGACGGGGATAAGTGGAACAATATTGAAGGAGACTGGATCTCGGAGTATTGGGGGTAAGCGAGAAAGGCTAGCCTAAAGAACATTTTATTTTTCATAAGATAAAAGAAAAGATAACTTATTAAGTTTAGTTGCAAGTCTTGTGAAAATACTGTTATATATTTTGGTATCACTTTAAATATTGTAATGCTCATTATTATTTAAAACAATTTTGAAATGAAATGAAATGAAAAGAAATTTTATTCTGGGACAGCTAGTCCCCTAAGAATAATATAAATGTACAATATAAGATTTTACTTCTGGCTATGTACAATTTATCAGATTATATACAGCAGTTTATGGATTACATATTATGATATATATGGATCTGCATATATATAGATATATACAAGCACACACACACACACATATACACAAATATATACAAGCACAAAGTCATATTAGAACCGTAAATAAATCCAAATAATAAAATATATTAAAACAAAACCAAAAAAATAAAATAAAGAAAATTGAGATAAAAATAAAGAGGCCAGATAGCTAAGTTTATAAAGACACGGCAGATTGATGTTCGAGGAGATGGATAAATAGGTGATGTTTGAAGGAAGTTAAGGACTGGCATGTACGAATCGACATGGGCAAGGAATTCCAAAATGAGGATGCACGTATGACGAAAGATCTCTTAAAGGAAGCAGTTCTGTGGGATGGAATGAGCAGGTTCAAGGGTTGGGATCTTGTGTTGATGGAGTGGACAGAGGAGAGTGGGGTAAACAAATTGTAAATATAGAGGGGTTTTTTGGTTCTGAAGGATTGGTAGAGGTAAGTTCCTAGGAAGTATTGCCGTCGGAATTTAGGGTAAAGCCACTTCAACTCGGCATACCAGGCTGAGACATGAGAGCGCCGAGGGATTCCGAAGATGAATCTAATAAAACAGTTCATCAATCTCTTCAGTCTCATCTCAAGCATCTCGGACAGTCCGCCAAACACCAGGCAGCCATAATCGAAGTGGGGGAAGATGAGAGAGGAAACTAGGAGCTGGCGGGTTTTAAGGGGTATTAAATCACGTAATTTGAGGAACTGTTTAAGAATGGCTATGGATTTTCTAGAAATTTGCGAAATGTGATTATTCCAGGATAGGTTTTGGTCGAGGAATAAGCCAAGGTTTCTAACGGACGTTTGGAAGATGATAGGTCTATGATTAAGGTAGAGTAAGGGGTGGCAGGAGAGGGAGTTGAGCAGATGTTTGGAACCGATGAGGATAGCTTTCGTTTTATCAACGTTAAGTTTTAGTCCATTCTTGATGGCCCATAAATTGATACTGTCAATGTCTTCTTGTAATTTTTGGACCATCTCAGGCATTTCGGAAGGATGGAAGGAGAGGTAAATTTGGAGATCATCGGCATATAGGTGGTATTTAGAGTGAAGTATGGCATTGGGTAGGTCATTAACATAGATAGAGAATAGGATTGGAGAGAGAGCAGATCCCTGAGGAACTCCATGTGTTAGCAGAATAGGTGAGGAAGGAGGTTTATTTGGGATTATCACAGTTTGAGTTCGAGCGGATAGAAAGGAAAGAAACCAGTTTATGGCACTATCGGATATTGATAGGTTTCGGAGTTTGGAGAGAAGGATTTTATGGTTTACCATATCAAAGGCTTTTGAGAAGTCAAAGAGGACCAGGATTGATATTTTTTGTTTGTCTATGGAGGATTGAAGGTCTTGGGTAATTTTTAGGAGAGCTGATTGAGTGGAATAATGGGATCTAAAGCCAGACTGGAAGGGAACAAGTAGAGATTTTTGTTCAAGGAAGTTATAGAATTGGGAGTGGACTATTCTTTCAAGTGGCTTTGAGAGGTTGGATAGGATCGATATAGGTCTGAAGTCCGATGCTGAGGAAGGGATAGGAACTTTATTCAAGGGACGGACTATAACTTTCTTCCAGGCAGTAGGAAAAATGGAACGTTGAAGGGAGAAGTTGTAGATATGCAAGAGAGCAGGAAAGATGGCTGGGAGGCACAATTTTATAATTTTGACAGGAATTTGATCAGGACCGTAATCATTTGTTTTGGATTTAAGGATAGAGTAAAGTAGGTCATCGGGTGAAATATTCTGGAAATAGAAATTTTCTGAATCAAAGGCGCGTTGGGAGAAGCAGAAATGGGTCGGGGAAGGAATAAGAAGAGGGTTGGCAAAATGCTGGTTCAATTCGTCAGGAGTTACGGGATAGATAGAATTGGATTTTGAATTTATCACGGATAGTTTTTTCAGGATTTTCCATTTGGATTTGGAATCAGGAGCTTTTGAAAGGGAATCATGGAAAAACTTTGCTTTTGCACGGCGTATGGAAGATTGGGTGAGATTTCGAAGGGACTTAAAAGTGGAGTAATCATTGGAAATTCTGGTGCGTCTAAATCTTCTTCTGGCAGCATCTCTTTGTCTCATTAACTCTCTTATCTCTTGATTAATCCACGGTGCTGGGAGGCGCTTGAATGTGGATGTCTTGAGGGGAGCATGGTGGTCAAGGAAAGTAGAGAGATTAGAGGATAGGCACTCCACCATATCATCAATGGATGAAACGGAATAGATAGGTTCTAAGGATCGGGATAGTGAATCAAGATATGGATTTATCTTTTCTGTTGTTAAAGAGTCCAGATCGCGCCAAGTAGCTTTTTCAGGAATTATTTGTGGAATTGGAATATTATAGGAGATATTGATGAGATCATGGTGCGAGAGAAAAGGCAGAGGGAACTGAGATGAGGAGGCTAATTTATGGGAGGAGTCAATGATGAAGAGATCAAGCCATGTGCTGGAGAAATGAGTGTGATGGGTGGGTTGAAAAGGGACTATAAAAAGATCTAAGGAGTGAAGGAGGTTTGTCAGGTATGTTTTGTCTGGTGAATCGGAGAGAAGATTGGTATTGAAATCACCGGTTATTATAATATGGTTGTACATTGGAATATAGGTAAACAGGGAGGATTCAAGGGTGGAATCATATCGGATCTGAGGAGGACGATATATGATGACGAATAGGAGAGTGAAGGTGTCTTGAGAAATTTCCAGGAATAAGTATTCGATATGAGGAGTATCGGGAGAAGGGGATTCTAGGAGGGTTTTGACTCTCAAACTATCATGAACGAAAACACAGACGCCTCCGCCTGTTCTGTCCTTCCGATCATGACGAATGAGGGTATAGTTGGGAATGGATACAGAGGAAGTAGGGATAAAAGGTTTCAACCAGGTTCCAGAAACGGCAATAATATGGTAGAAATTGCTAAGGAAATAGTCGAGAAACTCGTCAAAGTGCGCCGGAAGGGATTGGGAGTTAACGTGACAGGATAATAGGATATTAGACATTTATGGGAAGAAGGGTTGTACTATTTAATTTTCGGGAAGCAAAGGTACAATAATAAAAATTTATTTCGAAATATTCAAGAATTGTGAATAGAATAATAAGAATGAATTTAGAAATAAATAAAATATTTACTAACAGAGAAATTAAAAAATAAAATTGTCTTGTTAATAAAAAAAAGGCCTCTGAAAAAATAGAATTTTTCTTAATATGAAAAAAAAAAAACAGCTTATTTTTAAGGATAAAAAAGAAAAAAATATTATTTTTAGAAAGAAAGAAAACAAAATTTATTGCATTTATGGGAACGGTAAGTTCATTTCATTGAAAAATGTCCAAGTCCTCTGCTTTATTAATGATGATAGCTAGCTGACCATCATCTCGTCTACAACGCACACGTCCTCCGGAAAACCACACGTATTTTATCCTGGCAGCGGCCTTCTTCTGCCTCGCCAACCAGTATAGGTGCCGATTCGAAGCAGACATCTCCTCCGCGATATATATCCGGTCGTCGTTGTCCCAGCCAAGGTGCCTAGTGGTGAATTCCCTTTTGACTTTTCGAAGGCGAATCACCTCGTCCCGAACTGTCTGGCGAACAAAGCGCGCGACAATCGACGGTGGTCGGGGATCTTCTCCTCTCGTCCTTTTCCTCTCCACCTTATCCAGGTCCTCGGGCGAGATTCGTACGCCTAGAGCGGCTCCGATAGAGCAAACGACTCCCTCGGGGGACTCCCCAGATTTTACGGGGATCCCTCTGATTTCTATGGAGTGGGAGAGCTGAGCTTGCTCCGCCTGGTTTAATCGAACCTCCATGGTTTTTATTTGATTTTTCAAACAATTATTTTCATTTAATAATTTTTCTATCAGTTCGTCCTGTTTTTTTGTTCTTTCTTCCATCATTTTTAGTCTTTCGTTATTTTCGAAGGTAATGTCAGTCTGTTTATTCATATTATCTTTTATTTCTTTAATATCCCCATTTAATTTACTCAGTTCGCCCAATATGGCGGAAATATTTTCCTCCATATTTTTGCTAGCTGTGACAGTGCATGTTTTTGTCACCTGGGTCTTTCCTGACAACTCGCAGGTACCGCATATCCATTTCTTTTTTGCTTGCGCGAGCTCTGCCTCCAGAATATTTGTACATTTGATGTGGCAAATAATTTTACATGCAAAGCACGCGAGCGTAGTCTTGTCCTCTCGGGATATATTTATTTTGCATATGGGACACACTGCCATAATGAGTGGGGTGGTAGCACTGTCAGTGAGTAGTAGTGGGAGAAAATATGGTGGGGATGGCTGCGACTGTACAACTTTAATACTCACGCCCAAGTAAACAACAGGCGAGTTAATACTCCGTGACTATTAACTATTTAGTCCTCCTTAAAATATTCTTTAAAGAATATAAATCAATTTATTTAATCGCCAAAGTGGTTTTTATGCACTTCAATATTTAAAGAAAATAATACTCACAGATGCAATACTACTAAGTATTATAGATAGTAAGAGCACAAGCACAGAGTAGGTATTAAAAGATGTTGACTCACCAGAGGCTCAAGCCAGACTTGTTTAAAGAAAAAATAAACAAAACATCCGATAAGAAGACAGCTGAAAACTGAGATAAATTTAGTCCAAACAAGGCGAGATATAAAAGTTTAATCGAGTCAATTTAAACATTACTCCATTAACTGAGATATCAGTTAGTTCGTCCCGTTATCTTATCTTATTTTCTACTCAGATTTCCCACATTTTTTATTTTTTTATTTATCGTTTAAAATGCATTTTAAAACAGGCGAGAAAAAAACAACCTTATTTGCCTTCTTTCTAGATCGGAAGACTTCCACTTACCTCCGTTGTTGAAATCAATTTAAGAAGTTTTAAATTAAGTTAGAGATGTTAGAATATTAAAGAATTACATACATAGTTTCATTGAAAACATATGTCTTTGATTCAAAAATATACAATTATTATGTGGAATAATCACTTAACTGTATGCCCTATTTTTACTTTCACTTACTATATATAGTAAGGGAAAGTATTGCGATCGCGAAAATTTTCGAATTCCAGTTTTCAACGGAAATACACATATTAGGGTCCCCGGAGTCGAAATAACCAAGTCCCGCAAAAAGGTCTGTGTGTGTGTGTGTGTGTATGTGTGTGGCAACTCCTGGGTGGAAACGGTAAGTCCTATGAAACTGAAATTTCATATTTAAGAGAAATGGACGCCCGAGACGTTACAAAACTTTTTTCATCAAAATGAGCTTACCAGAAGAGGCACTTTACATCATGCATTTTGCACCTTTTTTCGATTTTCTCGAAAACGGTTACGACGATTTTGATTAAACTCGCTATATCGATGTAAATTTCAATGGGCTTTTATATCATGTAGGTTTTATTCTGATTAAAATGGTCTGGTAGGGCTTAAATGCCGATATTTTAAATTGTCTTTCCCTAAAGTACCTTTAATTTTGTTGATTCTATAAAAACAACTATATTATCTTGTTATTACTGATGAAAAAAAGGTAAATATATAAACTGAATGAATTCGATTACCAACTAAAGGAGAAAACTGAAAAAAAAATATTTTTTATGCAATTTTTTGTTTTTGAACATAAGAATAGTAATATACATATGTGATATACCGTTGGAAAGCTAAAGATTTTAGAAAAAATATTATCTTATACTCAAGCTTTTAAAAGTTAGTAGAGAGTGTTGAAAAGCCGATAGAAGTAAGTGATTATTTTAGATAATAATATATTTTTTAATAAAACACATGTTTCTATATAAATTCAATTGAATTAATTCTCGTTGATGGTTTCACTCATTTTTATCTCTACCTGTATTTGAAAATTCTTTAATTGATTCCAAAAACGAAGGTAAGTGAAAGCCGTGTGTTGCCCGCACCAGATTTTGAACTTCTTATTACTTTCCACTACTTTGTATATGAGATAACATTTTTTATAAGATTTTTATCTTTCTAATGGTGTGTAATACATATTAATGTCAGTTCTGTTTCTTGTATTTTTTATGCCTTTGCAGATAATTCTTAGAGGATAGCTTCTGTAAAATGTATACTGTTAATTAGAAAAACCTGAACGTAATCTGGATCGAATCACTTTCTTCCACAGATGTAAAGAACTAAATACAAGATCTCAACCTGCCGATTTATATAAACTTTCATTAAGAGTATATACCATTGCTTTGAAAAGTCATTTATCATCCGTGCTACTATAACTTGGAATTCATCACCTTCGTAAAGTATCATCCCTAATCACATTGAAACATCACTCATTTCTTTACCTTTTCATAGATAAATCATCCTCACAGATGTAATTATGCATTGACTTAATTATGCGCAATTAAATACATTAAGTTTTATTTTTAAATACATCTAAGTATGTTTCTATTTATTTTAATTTTATATATTTCATAGTTATTATCTGACTAGGTAATTATGCCAATATTTTTATATATTCAATATTTTTATCATTTTCCACAAGTATCTATATATATTTTTTCAAAACTATTTTATCTGGAAGGTTTGTTTGTTATAATCGTTACAGTTTTTTTTTTCTTTTCATTTTTAATTTTTTTATATTGTGGTTAGAAGACTTCGTTTCTTATTTTTGTAGTATATTATTTTTATTTATGTTTAATTAATTTATTATTTATTAATTCTTGGCCAGTTTAAGATCCTTAATTATTTCTAAGGTTATGTCATTCTTAAAAGACCAAGTAACAAAACAATGTAAAAATTAATTTTTCTTCTTTTTAGTATATATTTAAACTCATTTATTTTTCACATTGTTTAACACAAATGTTTTCTGAGGAATGTTTATTATTTTAATTATTATTTATTTTATGTATGTATTTATTCATAATTGTAAATATTTGTTAATTTTGTTCACTTTGTCTGTTGGTCAGACAAGTTGTATATTATAAACTGTGCAAACATGTTATTCTCAAGCAACCCAGTCTCGGAATAAAAATCACCTTCTATTCCATTCTATTCTATTTATCATAATGCGGCTAGACTGACTGTATCTTTTCTGCTCAGTTTTTTTATTCTTAGGGGATGAAATGCCTTTAGAATAAAAAATATTTTCAAACATTCTTAGGTGATTATTCTTCTTGTAGTTGCACACTAGCAGCATATAGCTATCATTCGCTGTCCTAACCAGCCCTTACCATTGAGCTCTATCTTGGGCCATGGTAATACTTATCACCAGCTTTTGGAGAGTCTATGCTTAACATACAGCTATCTGTTCTTAGGTCTTTCAAGCGAACTCCATCTGAATCGTACAAGTACAGTCTTTTGGCTGCTCTTATTTCATCTCTCCTCCGAATATGACCCAGCTATTTACAAAGTTGGACTAATAAGGACAAATATGTAAGCTGCTAAATCCTAATAAAATCAGTATACTTTCTTGTTATTTCTTATTCTCCATCTTTCTAGTCCGAAGATCCGTCTAAGGACTTTCCTATCAATTCGGTCATTTTTTTTCAGCAGCATTATTGTTAAGTGTTTAGCTCTAATATCCATACATTATTACCAGTCTAACAAGTGTCTTGTAGAGCCTAATTTTAGTGGTCCTGCTCAACAATCTACTTCTAAATGTCTTAATTAGTCAAAAAATAATGTATTTCCTAAAACTAATTTTGATCTTGAAGAGCTTTTTTTTTCTTCTTCATCCTACCCAGCCCTTCCTGGTATACGGGGTTCGTACTAGCCTACCACGCCTAAGGTTGTAAGTTCTAATGCCAGCACCGGGAGGAGTTTTAAGTATGTAATTAAATAGGATTCACTCTCAACCCCTTCCAGGTTTGTGATACACATCAGCCGAATGGTGGCCACTCACAAAAATAGGCGTGCATAGAAGTGATGTCCCTAACCTATCAAGTATCATCGAGAACCGCGATGTCAAATTTTCGGAAAACATCCCGCGCGGCCAAGGTTCTTCAAAGGCCTGTCGCGCCAACCGCAAATGAATCTCGCTCTTATCTCCTCATAATCTTGGGTAACGATTGTTAATAATTGCCATAGCAAAGGTATGGCAATTATTCATAGAAAATATAGAACATAAGAGAGTTATAAGTGAAACCTTCAAAATAAATAAAAATGTAAGTAAATGAGAATAGATATAATAGAAGAGTGACCTTGTGTGTTTGAAAGAGGTTTACGACCCGGTAATAATTTGTTGAGAGCTGAGGGGAGAGCAAAGAGAAGGGGCCCCACTTAGGGGCTGTTACCTCCACACGATAGCGCTATTTCTCCACCCCCCCTCCTCTTACCCCTCTTATAATGGTCCGCTTTCTTTTCTCTTATTGCCCAGTAGATTATACTGCTTTGTATCGGAAAGTTATTAGCCTCTATTAGAGCCATGTTAACTCATGAGCAATAGATCAAAAGGTTTAACGCTGAATTATTTAAGTTCAATCCGAAAACCCTCCAGACTTTTCATATGCTGCTTAAAATGCAATTCCACAAAACGTACAGTGGACAAAACGATCTATATAGGGGGACAAAACTCTACAACCCAATCGTAGAGGTCTTAAACTGTTATTTAATATATTTTTGTCATTCGACATTATTTTTTATTTTACGTCATCCGCCAACAGGACAAGGTGATAAATTATAAACAATAATAATAATTTAAATTCAAACTAATATGTAATGTACTACGTACCAACTTAATTTATATAAACAGACAAATAAAATACTAACAACAATAATAACATTAAAAAAATAATGTAATTAATTATGTAAAGGAAAAAGAGACAGAAACAGAACAGTAGAAACAATTCATCAATTCGTTCCACATGATTATGTTTTTATTGTACTGTTTGATCATATGATAAAAACACAATATTTATGACCTCAACTGAGTTATCTCCGGGTCTAAGAAAGCTATTATTAATTGCTTGGAGCCTATTCTTGTGGAATTTAATCACCTACAACTTTCATTTCAGAGATTTAGCCGAAAAATTGATTCCCGACACATATTTACAAACACATACATACAAACACCTGAAACATATTTTCGACTCTAGCTCTTTAACTGCGAATTTGGAAAATATGAAATATATTTCTAAGAGAAAGTATGTGGTAAGTTTAGCGCTAAAACGAAAAGTTTTTGACATTTTAAAAGAATTTGACTTGGAAATGCTATAGTACCTTTTGGAAATGAACGTCTTAATTTTGATTAATCTGGCTTAAAAAAGTTAAATTTTATTGGCTTTAATATCATTTAGTTTTCATTCTGATCGAAATAGTCTAACAGGGCTTCAATGCCGATATTTTAAATTTTCCATTAATTTTGTATGTTTTTATGAAAATATGTTGAACGAATTCGATATAGAAGAAGAGAGCAAAAATATTTTTTTATTGCAATTTTTGTGTTTTTGAACATAAAAACAGTAATATAGATATATGATATACCGTTGGAATGGTACAAAGTTAAGAAAAAGTATTATCTTACATACGAAAATGTAATGTTAACGGAGAGTTATGAGAAGCCGATAAAACTGACTGATTGTCGTAATTAATAATATATATTATTAAATAGATTATTTAAGAAAACACATGTTTCCATTAAAACTCAATATAAATAATTATTTAACAATTTATTTTTATTTCTAAATTATAAATTATAAAAATTGATTTTATCGACGGATGTAAGTGAAAGTCATATGTTACTCCTAATAGATATTTTTTATTAACACCCAACACTCTTACTTTTATAAAAATTTCATTAACTTAAAAGTTTACAATGCTGGTATAAACTTATTGATAAATAATCGATATGAACTTAATAAAATAATTAGTTACGAGTAATAATTAATTTTTGTTTGATTAATTATCCAAGGATCTATCTATAAGTATCTCCTTGATGTAGGTATGAGCCTATTAAATCATTATAATAGGCTCAGTATAATCATTATAATTATTGGGTTGATGCAAAATTAATGCAGGTTTTTAGTAGGTATTGTAAATACGCCATATCTTTACTTTAACCATATATATTTAATCAAAATAATTTCCATCTGAATCAATGCACTTTTGCCAACGTTCAACAAGCTTTCTTATTCCACCAGAAAAAAAATCCGAATCCCTGGACTCAATGAAATCACGAAAAGAATTTTCAATGTCGTCCTGGTTTTGAAAATTTTTCTCCCTCAAAAAGTTGTCCAAATGCCTGAAAAAGTGGAAGTCTGTAGGAGAGAGGTCAGGTGAATAAGGCGGATGTTGGAGAACTTCGTAGCCCAACTCGTGCAGTCGTCGAAGCGTTGGTTGTGCAACGTGTGGTCTGGCGTTATCGTGGAGCAGGATCGGCCCCTTCCGATTCATCAATGCTGGGCAAAGACGTTGCAATTTTGGGGTTCCGAGTTCCGCCGCCATTTCTCGTGTGGTTTTGGTTGGGTCTTCTTCCACTTTTGACCTCAGCTGGTCGTTGTCCAGAGCAAGATGACGGCCCCGACCTTCCTTGTCTTCGAGGTCGAAATCTCCTCTGCGAAACTTCTGGAACCAACGCTGCACCGTGCACTCATTAATAGCCCCCTGACCCCACACTTCATTAATATTACGAGCCGTTTGCGCAGCGCTGCGCCCTAATTTAAATTCGTAAAAATAAATTTGACGAAAATCGCACTTTGACATTTTCGATTCAAGACCTTTGAACACACTGAACAAAACGATTTTACTAAGCAAATTCATGGTGAAAGAGAGGGTATTAGATAAGGTTTTTTTTGGTATAATAATGATCAATGTTAGGATTAGCTTTGTTTACACAATTGGAATTAAGATATTGCAATAGAGGAAACCTGCATTAATTTCGCATCAACCCAATACATATAGTGTTACGAAAAATATAGTAACTCGTTGTAAAGGCAATTTTTTTTGGTTAAAAAAAAACAAAGCAAATAAAAAAAAAAAGAGTGACAATTTGTCCCGAAATCCCCAAGGCGTTTTGCTCCCCAACTTCTCCCTCCTCGACTGCTGTGTCTACACAAACCTGAATGGTTAATGAAGACCGTGTGGGACTCCGAAAACTAGATGTGGGGGCAGAATAAACAGAGCCACCGGAGAGCTACGTGTGGTGATAGTCCAAGGCAAACACTTGGGCCTTCTGTTATGGCAACAAACCATTGTCGGTGTCTGTATAACTCTACGAAAAAAAGTTTCGATGCTTATAAGAAATCCGAAAAATTGAAGGAAAATACCAAAGATATCACACTTTCAATATGATACTCAATAGATAGATAGTACGCACATCTTCATTTTATTTTACTTACTTTATTGATTGAAATAAATCCTGTTTGTTGGATTTTTTTACTTTTACTTACCTATATATAAAATATATAGTAAGGGAAAGTATTGCGATCTTGAAAATTTTCCAATTCCACTTTTCGACGGAAATACACGTTTTAGGATCTCCTGAGTCCAAATAACCAAGTCCCGAAAAAAGGTCTGTGTGTCCGTGTGTGTGTGGTAAGTCTAGAGAAAAAGGATAAGTCGTACGAAACTGAAATTTCATGTTTAACACGTTCACGCCGGGGCGAATATCTGCAAAGTTTTTCCGCGTAGGGCGGAACTGTGTTAGCTGCTTACCTTTGTGGGGCGGGGCGACACTGTTGCTAGTTCCAACGTGTTTAATAAGAGATCACAACAGTTCCAGGCTTCCAACAGGCTAAATCCGAGATAGTAACAGTTTTGACATACACATATAACTTGAAGGGGTAATTATGGAAATATTAAAAAAAAAAAATTCTTATATTATGATTTATAATTAAAATGATTCTTATATTAGTATTGTATATTATACTCTTAAATCATATTATGGGAATAAAAATATGTAATATATAATTAAAAATCACGCACAGATAAATTAAATTCTTAAAGAAGAATAATTAAGTGAAACTAACCGATATGAGGGCTTTGGGGAAGTGGGGGGAAGAGAGGTGTTGAAAGTTATAAATATTTAATAAATCAACGCTTATGCTTGTTAATTTCTACAACATATAATGTTACTTATTTTCTAAAAACAAGTGACTTGCTTGTGATGCACGTCGCCCCTCAGGATAGTTAAGCGTGACCCACCGGTGGGTCATCCCGGGGTGAACGTGTTAAGACAACTGTACGTCCAAGACGAATTTTTCATCAAAATTGGCTAACCAAAAGAGCCAATTTATACCATGTATTTTGCACCTGTTTTCGATTTTCTCAAAAACGGCTCTAACGATTTTGATTAAACTCGTTATATCGATGTAAAATTTAATAGACTTTATTATCATGTAGGTTTCATTCTGATTAAAATAGTCTGACATGTTTTCTTTCTCTGAAGTACCTTTGATTTTGTAGATGTAAAAAAATTAGGCACATCATCTTATTAGCATTCATATATAACGGCTATATATAGAAGTTGAGCGAATTTGATAAACAACTGAAGGAGAAAAGTGCAAATTTATTTTTTTTTGTAATTTGTTTTTGATAATAAGACAGTAATATGGACGTATAATATATCGTTAGAAAGAGAAATGTTTTAGGAAAAATATTATTTGATACACAAAGTTGTAAAAGGTAATATAAAGTAACGAATGAGGAATACACCTATTACTGATTAACATTTTAATATAGTTATATTATTTAATACGTATCATATGTTTCCAACGAAAATGAATACACGTTTTAATAAAATCAACTTAAAATATTATTCAAATTAAATTTTATAGTTTTTAAATTGATATGCGAGGTAACACTCGAGATAAGTAAAAGATCTTGTTGAACGCACACATGTTTTTTGGAAAAAGGTATTTTACACGTTTTCATAGATATTTTATTTTATTTTTTAAAAAACATCTAAAAAAATGTTGTGCAGGCAACGGAGAATATCTTCTTTAATTTATAACATGGGATAAAGCATGGAAAGGAAGCCGTGTTTCCATCCCATAACGATCAATGGAACAAACAAAAGTAGTAGAAATAAAAGATAAAAACAAAGTATTTTACTCCTGAGCACGTAGTTAATCTTCAAATTGATGTTTACAATATATAGACAGTCTTTAGAAAATATAACCTATATTTTTTAACTGACTTGGCCTCCTCTTATAATTTTCCAGCTGTTTTGCTCCTCCAAACGGAACTCCTGCGTACACTCCTGATTAGTATTATCAAATCATTTTATTTTTATTTTATAGACTTGCCCCACAATATTAGAGGCCCCATTCAGATAATTAATTTTTGAAATTATTGAACCTTAAAACGTATTTCGCGTAAGTAGTAAAGTGATGGAGAATGATTAAGGAAACTAGAAGTTTATGGGAGGATTGTGGGTCGGTGAGATAATTTCAAGATACTTATCGATCAAAGGAAAATTTGGACGATTTGTGGTTTCAAGGACAGTTTTGCTCGATGATGAAACCTAGGCTTTTGTTTGTTTGTTTATTTATTTAACGTCACTTTATGCTACTATGGCTAATCGGACGATGCTACAGTGGGAGTCCTAAATTTTGCCTATCCAGGTTTTATTAGGATAGGGATCTTTAACGAGTACCTGACATCGCACAGGCTCGGGACCACCTTTTAACGTCCCCTCCGAAGATCGGGGTAACTAAGGATTTTTTACTCCCATTAAAAAATCCTAGGACCACCTGCGGGATTGAACCCGTGACCTTTAGCATGGGAGGCTGTTACGCTAGCCACCCAGCTACAAGTGATCCCCATACCTAGGCTTTTGACTAAGGAGGGTTATGATAGGTCTCAGAAGGATATTGAAAATATAACAATAACCTACCTTTAGTATGTTTGTATTTATTATCTAATCTCAGACAGAAAGGATTATTCCACATTTATAAATGAAAATGTCATTTTACTCACTATTTTGGTCATAGTATTATCTCGAAAATGACTGGTTGTAAAGCTGAAATTTTTTCCTAGAGTTTCCTCTTACCATCTAGATGTACGGTTAGGCTTGTTTTGAAAAAATTGTGCTCTAAGTGGTCAAAAAACAAAACGAACATATTCCTAAAATATTTTACAAATTGGTTTTAGACTAAACAAAACAAAAACAATATGCAATTTAAAAAAAAATATATATTTTATAATTATATTTTAATAATTTTATTCGATTCACATTGAAATGTTAAAGGAGTAAATGATTGGACTGATAGCTGTTATGACTGTTATATATGTTATAGTAACTGATTTATAGTAACTGTTATATGATAGTAACTGTTATATATGTTATAGTAACTGTTATATATGTTTATAGTAACTGTTATATATGTTATAGTAACTGTTATATATGTTATAGTAACTGTTATATATGTTTATAGTAACTGTTATAACGCATACTTATGTTCGTATTTCAGCACAAAACGAAATTTCAGTTAGCAAAGCCGCGGGATACAGCTAGTATGATTATAGATATGGCGCGATTTTAGAAGAAAACAAATCAGCTATCTTAAGGACATTTTTTTCTTGACGAGGACAAGTAGAAGAAACTGGATATACTGGAGTCCACTAGGAGACCGATACCCTCTATCTCTTGACAGCCAGAACGCTGTCATCTCCGGCTTACGTGGGCTACAGTCGCTCACCAGTTGTCAATATCTGCGGAACACTTTGAGTGGTACAAAGTTGGCTAATATCTGTTACAGAATGGACAACTCGTAATTATTTTTTCTATTATTTAATAAACAAGATTTTTTAATAAGATTAATAAGTTTTTTTTTCGAATCTACAAAATCAAAGGTACTTTAGAGAAAAATTCGGGATTTTAAACTCTTCAATGCTATTATAATCAGAATGAAAGCCACATGATGATAAAGCCCACTTAATTTTACATCAAATTGTTGAGTTTAATCAAAATAGGTTGAGCCGTTTTTGAGAAAATCGTAAAAAGGTGACAAATTCATTTGTAAAAAGTTTATCTTCTGCGTAGCCTATTTTTATGAAAAAGTAGCTGTGACATCTAATGCCCCAGGCAGCATTTTGAACAGTTTGTGTCAGGAGCTGCACTGCATCATCCAAGTCTTCCGGTGTACGTACTTTATGTTGAGGGATAACGAGTTTTCAAACTAAGCATATCATCTTGCTAGCATTAGTAAATAACGGCTTAATATGCAAGTCGTTCCATTATATTTTCAACTAAGGGAGAAAAGTTCAAACATATTTTTTTACTCATATTTTGGTGTTTTTATAAAGGTTAGTAATATAAATGTATAATGTACCCGCTGGAAATATAAAGATTAAAAAAAAAAATAATACACGAAATTGTAAAAGTTAATGGTGAGTGACAAAAAGTAGTTAGAATTAACTGATTGTTGTAGATAAAATATTAAATAAAACACATATTTCATCGAAACTTTATCTAAGTTTATTTAAAAATCTTAAATTAATTTTAAAAACGAAGGTAGGTGAAAATCGTGTTTACGCGCACCAGATTTTATTAAATATGATTTTTATCTACATTGTAATGAAAATTAAGTCCACAATTTTCCATGTTATATTTAAGCATAAAAGAGGAATACAACTGTACATGAGAATGTTTTTGCGTCTTTTGTTTCTCTTTTTTTTGATCTTGTGAACAAGAGAGAATCCTAGAAGTTGTATTTATCTGGCTACAGGGCTATTCTTTCGAATCAGCTTCAGTAGTAGATGGGTCTTGTAATTTAATTACTATTGGAACCAATCTTGGAGTATCCTATGCCCTATTCTCCACCTCGCAATATATGTTTAAGGTTTTTATTACCTTGAGAGGAAATATCATTTATCTGTTCATGGCATTGAATTGAAAGTATAGTCAATATCTTTAAAACGCCTCATAAAACAAACAATAAACTTTCACTTAACTGTATATATTAAGGGAAAGTATTGCGATCGTGAAAACTTTCGAATTCCAGTTTTCGACGAAAAGACTAGTTCTACAGTCGTACGTAACCAAAATTTTATATTTATCATAAGTATATAAATGGGGTGTTACAGCAACTTTTCCATCGAAATTCACCGATCAGAAGCGCCACTTTATACCATGCATTTTGCACTTGTTTACAATTTTCTCCAAGACGGCTGTTGCGATTTTGATTAAACTCACTATACCGATGTAAAATGTAATTTAATATTTAGTGTCATGTATGTTGTATGTTGATTGAAATAGTCAGTAGGGCTTAGATGCCAATATTTTAAAATTTCTACTTCTAAGTACATTTAATTTTTTCGGTTCAAAAAACAGAGTAGAGCTTTGGGGCTCTACTAAACCATCAAATTCTTCCCGTATCCAATCTCCACAATTCAAAATTCTCAATGCTCCTTACTTTGTAATTCTTAAACTAATCCATTTTTCATAATTCGTGATAATCCTCCGAAGCGTCTGAGAAGAAGATGGCCTTGATACCTTATTAATAATAATATTTTTAGAGTGCTGCCACTGGGTAGCTTCTCTACATGTCTTGTTTATACCTATTTTTTTTAGCCTGTTTACTAAATGTATTTTACAATAAAATTGTAAATATCAATAAATAATTTAAAAAAAAAGGTTCGAAAAAGTTAACCATTTCATGTGATAAACATTGTTAAAAACGGATATATGATAGGAGTAAACTTAGTTTTCTGTAAATATTTTATGAACGTGTTCTGATAAAATTATTACTATTGTTGATATTGTAGCAAATTATTACATAACTCAGGAAAATGTTAATCTGATTAAAATAAGTTGTATTATTGTACTTGCATCAGATCACAACACATCAATTCCATGCAGAAGTTATTTTAAAACTGCAGCGCAACTATTGAGTAACGATACTATTTTGATCTTCACTCAAACCTGTTTTGTCTGGAAGTTCCAGAGAGGATACAATATTGAAAATCATATTTTAAAATCCTTAACTGGAAGGGAATTAATGTTGTTTTTGGAATGGTGTGTTTTGGTTTTGCCCTGGTACAGTCCTCATCAGTAAATAAACAGATAAATCCGTGGTGTACAAGGATTCCTTTTGAGAGGATTTCAATTTGTCATTTGTCCACTCTCCAACATCCAATGCTACTTACGTTTTATTAGTTTTTACCATACGATCAGTTTTTGCTTGTTTTCTTTTGTTTTTCTATTACAAAAGCGTATTTTTCTAAAAATATTTTCTATATTCTTTAAAATTATAAGCTATTTTATAAATATCTGATAAGTATCAAATCTTAAATAACTGTGTTTTATGATAAAAAATATTTTATCTAGTATCTTGTAGGTAATTAATAAATGAATGCACTACTAGATATTAATTAGCCTTGTGAGACAGCCAGTAATCAATATTTTATAGTCAAATTATTTTATTATAAAAAGAATTTCACAATTGGTGCATTCGTCGTAAACCTGTGACATTCTGACCTACAGTATCCTGCCTGTTCCAGTCGAACAGATCCGATATCTAGGACTCCATCTAGACAAACAACTTACTTGCAACTTACATTGGACTGAAACGAAAAGAAACTGCCTGACGTTTTCGACTACTTCAACACACACTGGACAAACGCTATAACCTTCCACTTAACTACAAGAGACTTAATCACATGACTATTATAAGGCCGGTGTGGAATTACGAAGTAGAGCTACTAGTAGAGCTTCTCAACTATCAAATTCTTCCCGCCTCTAATCCTTACAAATAAAAATCCTTTGAAAAATCCTCAATGCACCTTACTTTGTCACGAATAAGCTCATCTTTATAGACCTTAATAAGTGCCCTATGTTGCCGACTTGGCTCTAACCAGGTACCATTTCTTTCATGACAAATTCCATTCTCAATCGAATCCACTAGTTTCAAATCTTGCTACCTCTACAATCCCTGATAATCCTCCGAGAGATCTGAAAAAATAAATGGGCTAGAGACCTCCTAGTTTAGCATAGTTTATAGAGAGCTGCCAAAGGGTAGTATCTCTACATGTGAATCATGACAGTATAATCTTGTATCACATTTACTTGATGTATTCCATTTAGGAATTGCAATCCGGTGTCATTTTCAATCCACCGGATCGATGCCCAGAAAATCAGGTTGATTGATCAGACTTTTCGGTCCAAAATGAACTTTTAGTATGTTATTCGAGTATGATTGTTGTCATAATAGGAAGTTTATAAAATAAAAGTTATGTTAGGATTATATATTGAGCAAAAAATTAAAATTTAGTAGTTTAAATAACTAGTAAAACAGTCGATAATTGATGATTATTTGTTGAAAATAAAGCATTTTTTTTTTCTACCTCCCTTTTTCCAAAACCGAAATTGATATTTGATAATATATACTAAAGTAATTAGTACTTACATGCTATTTGAAAAACGAATATTCTCAGTAGAATAATTTAAAGAGTTATACTTATAATTCAAGCTCATTATTGTGATAATTATGCCATTAATTAGACAGATTAATCAAAATATGATGGTGTCAATCATAAATATGAGACTTGTTTGTTATTGTTATCATTCTCAAAAAAATTTAAACTTATTGCTGTCACAATTCCTATCTGAGTTAGTTACGCAGGGATAATTATATAAGATTTTATAATGTTACTTAATAAATTAATTGAGCTATCTGAGAAAGTGAAGTATGGGAAGACGTGAGCTGTAACGTAGCTTAGTCTTTCTAGATTTCAATAGATTTGTAAGCAATGGTTTCATATAATTCAGTACCTTAACGCTTGAGTGAGTCAGTACTTGAGTAAGCAATTTCTCTAAAAAAAATTGTTCCTCTACAGCCAACTTATTGGATGCTATAGCTCGCGTACATCCAAGATAATAATATCTGTTTACTTCCATTTAGGTGAAGCACCGAAAAAATAAAAACACACGTATTGTATCGCGAAAGGCGAACGTATGATACTTAACTGAACGGATGGCGTGACACCAACAAACATTTAGAATATAATAGAATAGAATAGAAAAATTAACTTTATTCTGGGAGATACATTTACACCAAGTGTACAGCATTTAAAGTACTTTTTTTATTAAACAGCACTACATTTGGCCAAAAATGGTTATAATCGGATCCGGTTAACGTGAGTTAATGCCGGATCCACCGGATTACAGGATCCTGTTTTCCGGATTGCAATCCCTAATTTCATTATCTAGTTGTAAATATCAATCAAGGAAAGAGAATGGTTGGCAGACCCAGAACTACGTATATGCAGTACCTGGAGGGACTCGGAAGAAAGAGAGGCAAATCAGTTACCCAAATGAAAAATATGGCCATTCAAAGGGATGAGTGGAAGCGATGGACTGAGGCTGGTGCTCCACGCTGAAAGGCACTAAGGAGCTTGGGAAAGAAGAAGTTGTAAATATCAATAAATATATATATTTAAAATAAAAACAATTCGTGCAAACCTCAAATCCCAACATATTACTTTCACCCATAGAATATGAAATCTGTCCTCCAGTACATCTTGACAATTCCATAGACACAAAAAAATATCTCGGCTTGATATTCAAACAGAAGTATGACATGGAGCCCACTCATCAAGAAATGGCAGATAACGCTAAACAAAAGACTTTTATACTCACTGCTTTCATAACGTTAAAAATTAGAACTAAATCGAACACATACATAATAAGCCCATTTGGACAACTTACACACATTAATAAAAAATATGACCACTGCAAAGAGACCTCTCAACTAAGGTTAAAAAGAAGTTAGATGAAGGAAATCCTAGGAAGGGGTCCCGCCGAGCGTCCTCTCTCCATCATACCTATAACGCCACATCAACCTTATTGTCATTCATGTTCAACCGTATGACAGGTGTGAATAGAAAAATACTAAGATAAAAATATATTTCGATTTCTGTTGAAATCTCAATTATTTTACCAAGCTTAAAACGTGCTGCCTTTTCGAATTTAAGTTATAACGAAAATACACAGATTAAAGTTCTTTGTGTTTTATTGATAATGTCCCACAAAATGGTCTGTGTAAGAAGCTTAGGTTTCATTATAATTAGCTAGGCTTCATAATTGGATCAGAGCAGTTGGAAAGGAGGGTTTTAAATTTGCCCAAGGAGAAAGCATGGCGGATCGTAAGAAGGAGAAAATTACTTTGCAAGCAATAATAGAATGTTGAAATGAGGCAGATTTGTAAAAAGAAGCATCATTCAAAGAAATGCAATAGCGGAAAGTGCATGAATAGGAAATTTGAATTAGATTTTAGTAATAAGATGGAGAGAATTTTCCTATATAGATATTTTAGTTTTATTTATTCCATGGCTTTGAATCATCAGATCCATCTAATATTTATTTACAAATATATAGAACAATTTATAAAACTTGTCATTGTCAAAATGAAATTTAAAAAAAAAAAAAAAACTCCTGTCCGTTGTAAAATTTTATGGATACCAAACTTGTTGGTGTATATAGAATTAAATCATCAAAAAAAACAAAACAAAAAATCATTTAATACCGAATATATATCGTTTTTACCAATTCGTGACTGGGCTATAGGCCTTGAACAAAAATATAATGTGTACGTCTTTCTTAAACTCGTTAATTAATTGATTCATGTACAGACAGATATGTTAACTGTAAACACAGACAGCTATATATTGTAATAACATAATATAATAAACTGCTTTGTCATAATTGGAAGAATTTTTTTTTAATCTACTTTTGTAGAACTACTGAAATTATTGTCATGTAATTTAACCCATTTAATACTAGAAATGATTGCATGAAAATTACACTGAATATTAGTAAGTTAAATTTTAGCGATACGTAATGCGTTTCCTCTTGTATGGTCTAGACAGTTGACAATTATACTGTCCTGGTCAGTTCAGAGAAATTATGCACAGAAATAGCTAGCATTGACCCTTCGCTAAATGTCACTGTGACATAGGCCCTAGGAGCTACCCTGCAACACACTTAGTGTTTTAGTCCAACTGAACACAATGCACGATTTACATTTATAAATAAGCTAATTGATACTCGCTACTACTACACGTAAACATAGATCGAATAAGAAAATAAAAAATCAGATCCGCTTAACACACCATTTTCAATTACCTCGGTTGTTAAATTCAATTAAAGTGCTTTAAAATAAAGTTTAAAGTATAAAATTTAGTTTTGTTGGAAACAAATGTTTCAGATTAAATAATATAATAGCTGTTGCTCGCGACTTCGTCTGCGTCAATTTCTGTTATTATGATCGCTATTAAGGCGTTTTTAAAAGAATATATTAGGCTGTCCGGAAAGTTCGTAGAGAAATTTGGACAACAATTAAAATTGATGAACAGCTTAAAATTTATTTATTTAATCTACAAAATAGTTATCACCATTAGCGATCACCCTTTCCCAACGGCTTGAAAGGTCCATTATCCTTTTTTTTTCAAAAATCACTATTCTTATTCCTGAAGAACAATAAAAGGTCCGTTTTGACATCATCTTCTGAAGAGTAGGATTTCCCTTGTAGAAAATATTCGAGGGAACCGAAAAGATGGAAATTTATTTATAGTTTGGTTTTGTGGAAGGAGCTCAAAATATATGGATCCCTTTGGTGTTGCGAGCGGCGTCGTTCCCGGCAACCCCCAAGATTTTTCGGCTGGTGTTGATGTCGAGAATCCACTTTTCGTCACCAGTAACAACTCGTTTCAAAAATGGATCCTCCACATTTTTTTTCAGCAGTAAATCACAACATGAAATCCTTTCAATAAGCTCATGGGGAACCCAAACGTCGTAACGACAGACGTACCCGGCCTTTAGATGATCGTCATAATATTCTCGATGTCAAGAGTTGAACTCTGGCCAGCCCGGGGTTGGTCTTCCAAATTTAAATCTCCTCATCTAAACCGCGAAAACCACTTTTGAACCATGCTACCAGCAATTGAATCGCTACCATACACGGCACGAATCTTTCTTGCAGTTTGGGATGTTTTTTTCCCTTTTTAAAAAAATAAGAGCATAATATGCCGAAAATGAACCGAACCGTCACCCATGTTGGTTTGCAATAAACTACAATACTGATCCTCAATATAGACGAATTCAGTACGTAAACATAGTTAATTCTATGAGGATGGATAACATCGATTCTTGTTTGAATGTTTGCCCATGTGATTTATTAATTGTTATGGCAAACGTTAACTTAACGAGACATAGAATTATTTTAAAATTTAAAGGTAAATCATTTGGAATCGTTGGGATGCGAGGTCAATTTTCCTCGCTTTTTTTCAGATTTTCCACTGATTCTTCGGTCCTATTGGTTGCAGCGTGATGTTATATAACCTTCCTCGATAAATGGACTATCTAACCCAAAAAGAATTTTTCAATTTGAACCAGTAGTTTCTGAGATTAGCGCGTTCAAACAAACAAACTCTTCAACTTTATAATTTTATTATAGATTAGTATAAATTGGTTACGTTGATATTAATAAAACGTGTAGTCATTTTCATTGGAAACATATGATTTAGATTAAATAATAAAACTACATTAAATTATTAGTCAGTAATAAGGTTATTCACTATTCGTCACTTTACATTACCTTCTATAACTTTGCATATAAGATAAAAAATTTCTATGCTAATACATAAGCTATATTAGGGTACTCACTACGTTTGCTATAGCATGCTATTTGTGTTATTTTGCTAAACCCGTCGAGTTTCTACAGTTATTTCCTGTATAAAATTGATGGGTTTAGCACAATAGCACAAATAACATACTATAGCAAACTTAGTGAGTACCCCTAATAACAATCTTATGTTCAGGAAAAAAAAGTAGATATTTGTTCTTTTCTCCTTTAGTTAGTTGTCAAATTAGTTCAGCTTTTTTATCCGATTTTCTTAACTTAACATTACCTTATACAACGCTGTAATAAGATGAGATTTCTTAAGTATATTATACTTCTATGTTACTATTCTTATGTCCGGGGAAAAAGATTTCCTAAATAAATCTTTTTATTCTTTTCTTCGTTCGTTTAACTTGAAATTTTTTTAGTTTTTTATCACCGCTAAATTTTTGGAACTACAACACTTTAGGTGCTTTTTTTATGTATACTGGAGGGATTAAGTTCATTATTAAATGATTGTTATATAAATCAAGTAAATGTTAATAAACCTTTTTCGGTAGAAGTTAAAAAGGCGTTTACCTACCCCCTTGAAATTCCCCAGGGGCAGCCCGCGAAGAACTTCTTAGACCCCAGCTACTAGGCTGGACTAGGCACTTCCCATATGATCCCCGCCTTCCTTTGTCCGATATGAGATCGGCAATTTCCAAAATATGGTACTTTTGAAAATAAGAGGTGAGAGGAGTGACGAGGGTGTTCCATTTTAAGAAGGGGCAGTTGACGTCCAGCAAGAGAAGAGTCAAGTTCAATCCACGAGAAGAGAAGAATCAGAGATCGAGGAGAGCAGCCGGAGGAAGAAGCCTAGAAGGCCCCTCCCTAAAACTGATTCCACCTTCGCTAACTAACTAAGTGGTTATTATTTCTTTGTAATGTTGTATGGCAAGGTTAACTGTCCCTCAGTATTCTTACGCATGTAAATAGATTGTATATGTTTAAGTTAATTTAAATAATAATGTCATTTATTAAAAGCTGTCTAATTTAATCTTACCATGTATACCCTACTCAACGGTCAACTGATTATATCCACTACAGATATTATATATTATGCTTAACATATTGTTCAAGAGAATGTGTTGAGAGTTGAGCAAGGTTAAGCTGCTTTCGACGTTAAATTCAAGATGACCCATGGATCAATCAATTACTTGGACACAAATAGCCGAACTGGCGGTGCAGCAAGACGGTGTAATTTGAGGTCAGATCTCTAGTTGAATAGCGATTTTATCTCTCTTTCTCTCTCGTATTTGGCACAATTATAAGTGTAAAAATTATTATTTTTTCGAGAAAAAATGACCTTAGACAGAAGTCAATAAAAAACTAACCTAATCTCTAAAAAAACAGTTATTTTTGTATAAAACACTATTCTTATGACTAATATAAAATTTTTAAGATATATGCTTTGTATATCTGTAGTAATAAGCACATATACATGTAAAATTTCATTATTTTGTCTCTCTCTCTCTCTACCTACAAGAGGCGAAAAACAAGGCCCTCTCCCTGGATGTCCGAGAATATCAAGTTACTGATGGCAAGGAGAGACTTCTTCTTCTGGATGATGACACGAGGCGGTTCTGTTGAAGATTCATTGCAATACAGGCGCTACAAAAATAAGGTAAAAACTGCTGTTAGAGACGCCAAGAGAAGGATTTTAGCTAGAGATCTCAGTGATTGTGCCCCTGGCAAAATGAGGAAACAGTTGAGGGACCACAGAATCGTCAAGGAAAAGAGAAGTGAAGCAGACGTCCATTGTGATCTTGATGAACTCAATCAGTTCTTCTCTTCCCATCCATTCTCTTCCCATACATGATAAAAAACAACATTCTACCTACTAACGAAGAAGTTGATGACCTCATCTTTAAAAAGATCTGCGAAGAAGGTGTAGCTTGGAGTATCAGTACGGTCAGGTCCGGTGTGACGGGAGATGATGGTATCTCGAAGGTAATGATCGGATTAATCGAGAATAACAATGTGCTTATCAACATACTAAATGCATCTCTTCAGCAATATAGGTTCCCAGATGCGTGGAAACGTGCAATTATTAGACCTATTCCCAAGAAAACAAAGCCTAGTGAACTATCGGATTATCGACCGATCGCTGTATTGCCGGTTTTGTCGAAGGTTCTTGAGAGATTGGTTGAGAGGGACCTAAGAAAATTCTTAGAAGACAACCACCTACTGTCTCAACATCAATCGGGCTTTAGACAGGGCCGTAGCACATGTACGGCGCTCCACACTATTCTGAAGGATATAAGGAAAGCTACGGACGATCAAATGGTAACAATATTTGTCTCGTTAGACTTTACAAGGGCATTTGATTCGGTCGACCATGTTACGCTGTTACGGAAATTCGGAAGCTTTGGTGTTGGGGAGCCGGTCTTGCAATGGCTCAAGTCGTATCTTAGCGAGCGGCCACAACAAGTAAGGACTCTAAGTGACGCGTCGGGATGGTAAGAGTGCAGTGCAGGTGTACCACAGGGTTCAGTTTTGGGACCATTATTGTTCCTATGTTACATCAACGACTTAGCAAATACACTCAGAAACTGCAGAGTACATATGTTTGCAGATGACGTATTTATTTGGGCTTCTGCGTTTCCTGAAGACGTAGTCTCGACCTTGCAGCGATTGAACAATGATTTAGAAGTTCGGCTCTGGGCAACTAAAAACAGGCTTTACCTCAACAGCAAGAAATCAAGCTGGATGCTGATCGGCAGCCCTAAACTAGTGGTGAAAGCTGAAAAGGGTGCATTGCTGCCTCCACTGACGATACTTGACCAAATTATTTCGCGTTGTGTCAAGATGAGGGTCTTAGGTGTAATTATCAACAGTACCTTGTCTTGGCGAGACCACGCAAGTCAAGAAGTGAGCTGAGTCCATGGTGTGATGCATTCCCTCTCACGATGGAAACGTTTGTTGCCAGCTGAGGTAAAAAGAAGGATAGTATCAGCTCTTATATGCCCTCTAGTATGGTATTGCGATTCGGTTGACATTACTGACTCGGAGGACGGCAGGACCCAGAGGGCCCTTAACACTGCAATCCGATTTAGCCAAATGGCACGAGCATATAACTCCATTGATGAAATAATTAGGCTGGCTGCGTGTCAAAGAATATCGCCGAATCAACCTAATGTGCTAGCACGTAAAATACTAGATACAGGGATTCCGGAGGCACTAGGAAGTGAATTTGTGGAGGTGCGGAGCGAGAGAATGCAGGGTCTATTCCAATTACCTGCTTGCAGAACCGAGACCTTTAGAAATGCTTTCCATGCTGCTGCCGCGAGAGTGCTGCCGGTGGAGATCAGGTTCGCATCCTCCTTCCGCAGGGCATGCATTCGACTATTTCTAGACGGAGACTCGACGAGAGCGCCTTGAAGCCTTATGCTCTCTGTAAACCAGTTGCCATTTCCAATCCCTTTCCTGTTATTCCTTCTACTTTATTATTCCTATTCATTATCCTTTATTATTAGCATCATTCCTTTTTTTTTTTTTTTTTTTTTTTTTTTTTTTTTTTTATCTTCCTATATTTTATTTCATATTTTTCTAAACTTTCGAAAAGAAAATATGTAAAAAATTTTCTGTTAATTATAAACATAAACATTGTAAAAATTATTAGATAAGTAATTCAATTATATTTTGAATGGCACATTTGTAAGTAAAAAGTTTATAATTTTGTCTGTAAGAAAGGGCCTCTGGCCCTAAGACAATAAAAATCAATCAATCAATCAATCAATCTCTCTCTCTCTCTCTTCTCTCTATATATATATAATATATATATATATATATATATATATACACAATGATATCGCGACTGTTTTTCCTAACGTTTAGGGCAATGTTTCTTAAAGGTATATAAGTAAAATACATTGCATTTTCCTTCCTTTTATTTTTACTTGTTCTGTAAGCTCCGTTTTATTATTTAAATTCACATGAGCATTAGTAACTTCCATAATATATTTTACTGTTTTCAATTGTAATTACATTTTTTTCAACGTTTTGGGATGGTTTATGTTATTCCAAAATTTCATCCATTTTTTGCTTCTAGGACGCGAAGAATTGTTGATCGAATGTTTAATGTTAGTTTCCATATTTCAATTTAGTTCCTTCTTCTTTCTTATACGGGGTAGTTGGTTGGTGGCATGAGAAATCCGTGCGTTTCCTACCAACCGCATAATGGAGTTAGGGATAGTGAATAAAAACAATTAAGAGTTCAAGTCTCGGTACCGGTTGGCTTTTATTCTGTTATTAATCCATTCCAAATTTTTTTTTTTTTTTATTTTTTTTTTTTTATTCGTATATATTACAATTTGTCATAATAGACAATAATAATAGTGCTACAGGATCTCATTCATACAATATTTACAATATAAACAAAAGGAAAGTCAAATTACATAAAATAAAATCAAAATAAATAAATGAAGTTAACAAAAAAATAAACAAAACATGTCACATTCATACCTATGTACAATATTTACAATCAGCTCGGGAACCCCGGACGGGGCTTGTCCCCCCACTTGTGGAAGGACAAGCAGAGCCCAAAGGATCCCAGCGCCTCCCTCTCAGCCGCATCACTGGTGAGAGCCAGCGGAAGCTAAGTGAGGGCGCCACAGCCACAATCACACCGCACATGAGAGGAGAATCTGACCAGTGTCAGAACTCCAGAATAGATGTTTACAATATGTCTCGGGGCCACTGCCGTTTCAACCTTCTAGGAGGGTTGTATGGATGAGTGGAGCTGAATAGGGATTGTGCTAGAGAATTAGGATGATGAATGAGGTTCTGGTGGAATTTGGAAAATTTAGATGGAATCAGGTCTGAAATAAATGAAACATTAAGGTCGTGGTGCAAGGTATAGTTGGATACATAATAAGGAGCATTTACTATTATTCGCAGGACTTTGGATTGAAAGGATTGAATGCGTTTGATGTTAGAACGTTTAGCTGTCCCCCACAGTTCAAGTCCGTAGGTCCAGATTGGCTTCAGTATTGTCTTGTAAAGTAATAATTTGTTGTCAACTGTAAGCTTAGATTTTCTGTTTAGTAGTCTGTATAACTGTCCGAATCGTCTGTTGAGTTCTTTTCGTTTAAGTCTTGTATGTGGGTTCCACGTCAATCTTTTGTCTAGTAGTAAGCCAAGATACCGGACTGTGTCTGAGGAAGAAAGCGGTATAGAATTGAAATGAACCATTGGACAGGATTTGCGTCGAAGGGTGAAGGTGACGTGGGTGCATTTACTTTCACTAACCTTAATACGCCAAGCATTACACCAGTCCTCGATAAGACAAAGGTGTCTTTGCAGGATTAAGGATGCTATTTCAGGATCGGAATTGGATGATAGGATGGCGGTGTCATCTGCAAATGTTGCCAGAAAGGTGTCAGGATGATTAGGAATATCAGCAGTGTAAACGATGTAGAGGACGGGTCCCAAGACGCTGCCTTGAGGAACACCGGCCTCAATGGGATAAAAGTTAGAAAATTCTACACCACAGCGAACTCGGAAGGAGCGGTTTGAGAGATAGGATCGTAGAATGAGGTATAGAGACTGGGGTAAATGCGTTTTAAGCTTGAAGAGTAATCCGGTGTGCCATACCCGGTCAAAAGCTTGCGCTATGTCCAGAAACGCACCAGAACAATACTCTTTGCATTCAAGGGCTGAGGAAATATGGTCTACAACTCGGAGTCATTGTTGAACAGTGGAATGATGAGCACGGAAACCAAACTGATGGGAAGGAAGATTTTGTGATTCTAATATAGGCAGGATTCGTTTTAGAAGGAGTTTTTCAAAGACTTTTGAGAGGATGTGGAGTAGACTAATAGGTCTGTAGGATGAAGTGTTGCTGGAAGGTTTACCTGGTTTTAGGAAGAGAATGATTGTGGAATGTTTCCACAAGAGAGGAAAATAGGTGTTGCGTAGGATGCAGTTGTAGATATAGGTAAGGGATATAATAGCTTTCTGCGGAAGTTGACGGAGGATCTGGGGGGTAAGGAGATCATGTCCAGGAGATTTACGGAGGGTCAGTTTCTGGAGAAGATATTTAACCTCAGAGGGATTAATAGCTTTAGGAGGTAGGGAAAGAGGTATTGGTGACAAAAGGAAGTCTTGTACTGCTACGGTATGATTGCTTTGGGATTCCGGGTGAGGAGTGAATACTTTGGAGAGGTGTGTGGCGAATTCCTCGGCTTTATCTTCATCAGACGCAGCCCAGGAGTCATTACCACGCCGGAGAGGATGGGAAACATGATGGGATTTTAAAATCTTCTTCGTGACATTCCACAGGGAATTGTCACTAGCTGATAGAGAGGAGAGGTAGGAATTAAAGGACTGGGAACGGAAGGTCGCCAACTCCTGCTTCAATTGTCTACAATAGAAGTTATAGGAGCGGCGATCTGTTGGGTGTCGGGTGCGCTGCCATAATGATCTGGCACGGCGTTTTGCATGGATTAGGTCTGTAAGGTGTTGAGGCAAATGGTTTTGGTGAGGAGTTATATTGGAGTGCTTAGGAGAGGAGGCAGTCCAGACAGCTTGCTGAATGGCGGTGGTGAAGGAGTAGACGGAATCGTCAAGGTCTTCTGGGGTTTTGAGGGTCGCTCTGAGGTTAATATTATCGGTCAGGATTTGGCGAAATAGGTTCCAGTTGACAGGGCCTCGGATAAATGACGGTGGGATAGGTTTTGGAATTGGAGTGAGAATACTTTTAGGATCAGTGGACTATGGTCTGAGGATAGTTCATCAAGTCGAGTTACAGATAAGTTGAGGGAGCCTAATCCGCTGTGAATGAAGAAGTCAAGGATGTCAGGATTACGGTTGGGATCGGTTGGCCAGTAGGTAGGGGAATCAGGAGGTAGGAGATTGAAATGACGGGAGTTGAGTGAAGACTGCAAATTTCGTCCACGAGAATTCGTGGTTCTCGAACCCCACTGTTGATGCTTGGCATTTAAGTCTGCACCCAGAATGAAATGATTTCCTAAGGAATTTAGAAAGGATACAAATTCGGTGTTGGAAATGGAATGTTTGGGAGGGCAATATGCTGATGTAAGGGTTACCGGAAAGGAAAATGTTTTGATAACTATGGATGTGGTTTGTAGGAAATCATAGGTAGGAAGTGGGAGTAAGTGATGAGAGAGGGACTGGTGCACAATGACAGCAGTACCGGCATGGGCTTTGCCGTCTGGGTGGTCCGTACGGTATGTTACGTATTGAGGTATTTTGAAGAACTGTTTAGTGGTTAGTCTAGTTTCAGTAATAAGTGCTACGTCAACGTTTTTGTCTTGCAATAAAGCTGTAAGTTCGTCAGTATGATTTCTAACACCATTCGCATTCCATAGTAGAATGGATAAGGAGTTAGGTGAAGTCATTTAAGGATTTTTTAAGGAAGGGATTAAGTTTGATACAAGATTAGTAAGTAGTGATATTAGCGGCATAACGAGGGATTTGATTTCAGTGATGAAGGATGTCATCAAACTTGTAAGGTCTAAGACATTTGATGGAGGAGGAATATGAGAAATTTGATGCGGATGAGGTTTATGAGGGTTGGGTAAATTTGGAATAGCTGGTTGTGGAACGGGTTGAGGATTTTGAAGTGTGCGTTGTTCCGGCAGGGCCTCGGCCTCGTTGTTCTGGTTCCCACCTCCAAGTAGATGGGCAAATGTTACATTGGAAGCAATTGTTTTTGAAGGTTGTCTTCTGCTTCTGATCGGTTCAGCTGTTTCATCCAGATTCTGAGGTTTTTGGTATCTGCTTTTGAGGTTCTTGTAGATTTGACATCCCTTGTAGCTAGCCGGGTGGTCCTTGAGGCACAGAGCACAAACAGCGGGTGTTGATCTTGGTCTTGTACATTCTTCTGACTTATGTTGTTCACCGCATTTCACACAGCGTGGTTTATGGTGACAATAACTTCTGGTATGACCATATGCCTGACAATTGTGGCACTGAACTATTTCTTTCTTAGTGTAAGGTTTTTCAACTCTTACACTAGTATAGTATAATCTATTGAGGTCATAAATTTTTTCAACTCCTGCTGATGGTTCCAAGTCCACAAAGAATAGAGGCAGTGGAATTTTATCTTTTAGGACGTTGGTGACTTGTCGCACTTTATAGCCTATCTCCGTCAGTTCTTCTTGGATAGCTGCTGCTGGTGTCGAAGGGTGTAGGTTTCTAATTACAACCCTTAAAGCTCTCTCCTAGCGTAACTGATATGTATGAAAATCAGCTTTGGTCTCACTCAGATATTTTACTATTTTTCTGTAGGTTTCGGCGGTAGTCGGGGATATTTTAGTATCACTGGTTCTACTTATACAATAATAACTGTTAGGATCGGTTAATTTGTTTAAATGCGCACACAGTAGTTGAAAGTTTTTAATATTTTTAACAAATATTGGTGGAGGTTGTGGTTCTTTTGGTATAGAGAAGATTCCATTGTTTCTTTTTCAATTTGAAGGATCTGAAATGGGTTCGGTGAAAAAAACGGCGATTCTTCAGTTAATTCTTGTGATGATGTGCTAGGCTGTGGTTCAGATCCTAAAGAGGTAGCTGAAGCAGTCGCTGGTGGAATCATTTTTTTATTATTATCACGGCGAGGTCTCTGTTTTGTGGGAGACGAGTTTGAACCTGCAGATCTAGATCTTTTACTTGTAACTTTCGAGGACATCACTTGATGAAAATATCGCATTGATTAAAAAAAATAAATAGGAATAAATATATAATGGAATAAGAATAAGAAGGAAAAAAAATAAAATAAAAGAAAGATAAGGAAAAGAAAAGCAAGCCCGAGCTTGCCGAGCTAGCGGCAATCAGCTGATCAGTGACCCTCCTTTCACTTTTTCGTGATTGTACAAAGTAAATTATAACTTTGCTTACCGAAATTTCTCCAATATTCACTGCTGTAGTATTCCTGATGTCTAGTGAAGTTTTCCAGACTGAACTCAAGCGAATTCCTACTGAAAAAAGCAAAAATATGAGAGACGAAGTAACGTATGACTGTTATTATCGAGCGCATCAGCTGATCCTCTCCATCCATCCAAAATTAGAGGAAGAAAATTTAAAATATCGACATTTAAGCCCTATTAAACTATTTCAATCAAAATGTAACATACAAAACATTAAAGCCCATTAAATTTTACATCGATATAGCGAGTTTAATCAAAATTATTAGAGCCGTTTTTGAGAAAACGGTAAAAAAATCCAGAATGTATGTTATAAAGTGGCTCTTCTGGTTAGCTGTTTTTGATAAAAACGGTGCTGTAACTTCTCTGGCGTTAGATATTTTTGCGGGACTTTGTCATTTTGACTCAGGAGATCCTAAAACGTGTATTTCCAATGGAAACTGAAATTCGAAAAATTCAATTTGGCAATACTTTTTCTTACTAAATATGTATTTCATATATAGATAAGTGAAAGTAATAAATAAATAGAATAAGAAAGATAAGCTATTTCCTCTTTGCGTATTTATATTCAGTTTAATTAAAAAAAAAAAAATCTAACTTGAACCTAGGATAATCTCGAGATGGAAGGATTATGGAGATGGTATCGAGGATTTTCCGTTGCCTCACCATTGAGGAAGGATGTCAGAAGATATATAAATAGGGCACTAGAAGGGCTGTGGTGGCGTTGGGCTAGCTGCGATGGGCTGGCCTCCCGCCAAAATCCGCTCTTAGCATCGATCTGCCTCTATAATTCTTCAAAGGCGGGGCCCCGCACGTCCCTTGTCCATTTCTATCCCTCCTCACTACTCCTATTTCTATTATACTTCGTCTAAGAATTAGCGTATATATTTATTTATTATTTTAAGTAACGTTCTATGTTTACTTCTATGATATTGCATGACCTATAAGGGAGTAGAGCAGAAATAGGTATGATTAGTATAACTCATTTTTTTTAAATCTCATTCTCATTGGTATATCTCAATACGAGTATTTTTGAGTTTTATACATTGAAAAAAGTTTATTTTAATAGTTTCTTTCTATTATGGTTTATTATTTTTAATAATGAACCTTTTTAATCGACAAAAATAAAAGTTACCTCCTTCTCAAAATTTGAGGCCTTACGTTTGAAGATACGTATAACGAATTTAAAAAAATAAAGAATCCGATTCACCGCCGTCCGCCGTCCAGGTCATTTTTCCTAAACTACTGTTGTTGTTGTTTTTTTTTACTATTTTTTTAACAATTCGTCAAGTGAAAAAGGAAAGAAAAAAATTGAAAATTCACGTACAAATATGCGCATAACTCAGTTTCTTTTTTAAGATATAGAAAAATTGTACTGAGTTTAGAACAAAAAAAATTGGATCTTGACTATATTTACGTAAAGTTATTATAAAGGATATTAACTCAGTTTATTATACTAAAAGATACAGAAAAGTACCTACAGAGGTTTATAATAAGTACACTACGATGTTGGTTTTATTTGATAAAGAGTTTAATTTATTTAATTTTTTTTTTTAATTTGACACAAAAATGCTAACGCAGCCGACGATGATCCCAACTCCTAGACGTTGGTATTTGCCGATTGCTTTTAAAATGATTTAATTCAACAATTCAGTTATTTTTGAAGATAGAGAAAAAATTATTAAAATTAAAAGAAAAGGAAAATATTCAAATTTTACGTACAAATAACTCACTTTTTTTTTTTTTTTAATTTGTATAAAAATTGTACTCAGTTTAGGATTAGGACACCGCGACGAACAAAAAAAAAAAAAAATGGAATCTTACTTTATGTACGGTTATAACTCAGTTTATTTTACATAGTTACAGATACAAAAACGTACATATTGAGATTTTTATAATAAGTACACTGCGATGTTGGTTCTGTTTGATGGAGAGTTAAATTTCATACATATATAAAAATAAATTAATCATTAAAATTGGTTTATAGCAATGATATAGTGTTTTGAAATTAGCAACGGTGGTAGACCACTGCAGGTCTTTAATCATAACTTTTAATATGAATATGTACATTTCATTAATACATTAGTCGGAACACATATTAAGTTATTGATTTTAAATTAAATATTTCATAAATATGAAAAACTTTAGGCGTGAATATCTCTTTAGAAAACCTTTTAAAATCATATCTTCACAGGATAACTTTCTCTAGTTTTGACATCATTCAATTATGTTTTCACTTAAAACAGTTAGTCCTAACTGGCTGTAGTAAAAACAATATTATATATTACATATTTATTATAATAGGGTGTAAATTACACGCTAAAATATTATTACCAAATCAAAATAAGGGTCGATTGGATTCTAAATTAAACATGGCCTAGAAATATGAAACGTGTGATGGATATAATGGCTTTTTTTCCACCCTAGGAAGAGCTAATGAATAGAATTGACGCTAATGCAGAAAAATGACGAATAAATGTTGAGGTGAGCCCAGAAAAAAGAGGATAAACGGAAGGTTAGGGAACTTGGTAAAGAAAGGGGCCCTGGAAACTGCCCAAAAAAGCAATGGCCTGGAAAAGTGAAGGTAGACAAAGCCGTGGCCGCTGGAGATAAAGCCCTGGAGAATGGTGGGCGGTCTGCTGGATCCAGGATCTAGGATATTTTATAGTTTATATTAGTTCTCTGGCCTTCCTATATTGTTATCCTTTTCGGAAATTGTCATCTCATGGGTAAATCCCCAACCATTCTGTCTTAAATAAGTTGTAATAATTGTATACTTTTAATTTCCATAGAACGATTTATTACTTCCACTTAATTATACATGAATTTTGAAACTTTTCACGATTTTCTCTAAAACGGCTATTAATATTTTAAAGATATTATGTGATATAAAATTAATAGACTTTAATGTCATGAATGCTTTTATTTTTTAAAATAGTCTGACAGGGATTAAGACTGAATTTTAATTTTTTTTCTTTTAAATACCTTTATTCTGTAGATTAAAAATAATTCACCTGAATATAGTTGTAAATGTAAATAAAATATATTAAAAAAGAAGAAAAAAAAGCAAATAATAAATCAAATAAAGAAACCTTTATATAT
This sequence comes from Piezodorus guildinii, assembly GCA_023052935.1. Taxonomy (NCBI): domain Eukaryota; kingdom Metazoa; phylum Arthropoda; class Insecta; order Hemiptera; family Pentatomidae; genus Piezodorus; species Piezodorus guildinii. The sequence goes on along the minus strand of CM041298.1, from coordinate 74,699,274 downwards.
ACACACAATATATATATATATATATATATATATATATATATATATATATATATATATATATATATATATATAATATAAAATAATATTTCCCTATTATTTATTACTTTACTAAACAATTTTGTATTGTTATATTATTTAATCTTAATTATATGTTTCCAAAGAAACATAATATTGTATTTTTTCCTTTTTTCAACTTAAAGTTTATATATTTCTTAAATTTATTTTAATAAATAAGTGAGAGTCGTGTGTTCCCCTTACCAGATTTTTTTTTGTAACATTAGAATAGTATAATAGATGCATAATATACGGTTGTTAAGGTAAAGAATTCAGAAAAAATATTTTTTTATATCCAACTTTGTATAAGGTAATGGTGAGTGATGAAAATCTTATAAATCTGATAGATAATAATATAGATAGATTATAATATAATACCTATGTCTGCCTGTCCCACTATACCCTTTAGAAATATTCTACTTACCTCAGTTGGACAGATCCGGTACCTATGACTTCATCTAAACATACGTATTACATTAAATCATTAGACTAGATTGACACGACAAGAAACAGCTCGTAGACACTGTTAACTACACCATTTACTTGACAAACGTTCAAAACCTCCCACACATTACAAAAAGTTAATTTATAATACCATCGTTAGGCCTATTTGGTCATATTATATTTAGTTATGGGAATCCACCAACTCATCCAATTCTTCTCGCATTCAATCCTTGCAAACCAAAATTCTCCAAAAGATCCTAAATGCCCCTCACTTTGTCACCAATAAAATAAACCATTAAGACCTAAATATCCCATTAGTAGCAGATCTAGCCAGATTAAGATACACCTCCTTTAATTCTAAATTACTCGTCTACTCCATCTCACTCATCCGCAACATCTCATCACCACCTATTCCTGATAATCCCCCGAGGCGACTGAAAAGACGATAGCCTCGCGAACTACTACATTAAATAAACACTAAAGTGCTACCAGTGGGTTGTTACTTCACATGCCTGTACCAAGGCCATATGAATATTTAACACATTTATTTTATTGTATAATACAGTTGTAAATTTCTTTAAAATAAAATAAAAGTAAAAAAAAAAAAAAAAAAAAAACCTGTACCACTACAACCCATGAAGGGTCTTGGGCTCAGTACATATAGAGATTCGTACTGTTTCTAGGCCAACGGCAGTGCAATGAAATGATTAGGCCTTAATCACGCTCAGCCGCCAGGTTTTCCCCAATTAATTTGGGTACCCGCTTTATAGAGGCTGGGTCTGCCCCAGGAGGGTCTCCATACCCTAGGGTCACCCCCCGACTGAATTAACAGAATAAATAATATTTCTGCCATAGCCGGGATTCGAACCCAGGACCCGGAGCACAGCAGTCTAGTGCTCTATCCACTAGACCACGCCGCTCCCTTAAAATAAAAGTAAATAATTATATAATAGATTATTTGATTAAACCCATGTTTTTATCGGGACTCAATGTAATTCTTTAGCCTTTCTTTCATCACTAACTTTAAGTGATGTTTCTTCAATTGGTTTTAACAACGAATTTATGTGAAAAACAGATTTTTTTATTGTAATATCACTACATGCAATTTCGCTCCATTAATGAACGATACCTTTATTTTTACATTGTTCCCCATATTACTTAATGATTAGAGTAAGGGAGAGGATTAATTAACGAGAGGTCGATAATTTATGATAACATTGCTTCTCGAAAAGGAAAGGTTCTTTGTTCTCCTGTGAAAAGGACCAAGACCGGAATCATTAATCTAAGGTAGTAATTTCTTACTATATATACCTCTCTCAATGGGCCAACCACCATTAGGGCTAAACTTAGTGATAGATCAAGCATTCTAATTAGAATAGGCTTAGAACTCGGCTTTTATAGCTGCTTTGATAATGATTCATTCATAAATAGCTCGGGTGTAGCGAGTTCCTTATGAATGAAACGCATGTAAGGAGAGTTTTGCTGTATGTGCCTTAAGGGCCAACAACATTTTCGAGATACGTTGCTGCTAGGGAGAATACATTTTTAGAAACGCCGCATCTTAAGATTTTCAACTGTATATTATACATCTGTTTTAGAATACAATAAAATATAAATGATTCTATTCTGGAACTTAGACACTTAAACATAATATATTACTATTATTATATGCGGAATATAAATTTTCTTTTTTTAATAATTTATTGAGATTAACAACTGTTAATCATTTATTAATTACTAGCTATAACCCGCGGCTTTGCACGCGAATATTTTATTTTGTCTTTATCTTTATTTGCAGTAATGTTTTTATGAGTAGTAACTATAAAACGCATATGATGGAGCAGTTGTTTGGGGATGTGGAAACAAAGAAACTACCAATAAAACACACTTATTTTATTTTTTTCTTACTGGTATATTTTCTTGGTGACTGCACCCTCAACCAACTTCTTTACCATATAGTCAAAACTCTATTATATAAGACGTATACATTTTCAAGAAATATAAATATTATATTTCTAACAATTACATATATCAAAGTTGTTTTCATGTGAAAATATTCCCATTATTTGGGTCAATGTATACCAATCACATTTATGTTGCAAACGTGACTATATACTACGATTACTTTGCAGCTAAAAGGTATCGAGTAATTTTGGGTATGCCTACTTCTATTGTATATTTAATATAATTAAATGGCATCTTATTAGACTAAAGTTAGAATTATTGTTGATAAGGAAAGTGATTTAAAAACAACTTAACCTATTACTATAATTAATCTAATATAAATATCTTGTTTCTAATATCGAGGCACATTGAAAAAATAGAACTAAAACTACACTTCTTTATATTTGTTTGCGGTTTGGTGAATTTAATTTGATAAATCAAATAATTTAAATTAAAATTGCTACAAATTACGAAAGATGTTGGTAGTGACTATGTTGAATAAGGTTATATGAAAGAAATACAGGCGAATAGCAATGAACTACTCTATTTATGATAAATAAAAGATCATTATTTCATGTCAGATATCAATTTTATTTACTAAATGTTACAATTACATACCAGTACCAAGTAGTCACATCCAAATTATTCAATAACATCGTTTTATCTTTTAAACATAACCGTTGTATATCATCATAACTCCTTATCAACTCATAACTCTTTGCAAGTCATTCCAATGATTACTTATAATTTTTCTGGAAACGTATAGTAATATGTATTTTATTAGGAATGTAAACTATAATGTGAATGTATATTTTAAAAATAAGAATGTATAGAAACAATCAACACACTTATATTTGAATTAATAATCACATATATGTGAACATGTAGGAAGGTTACCATGTTTAACCAGTGTTGCTACGGTTAAACAATTTTTGTTTTACGTTTTAGAAAAATATATTTTTCAACCATTTAGAATAGAAATAAAAACTATCCTATCATTTAAGTTGGACCAAATAACAGATACTTACGAAGTTTTTTACGAGTGATCCTCAATGATAAATAAATAAATATAAAAATGCAGCCAGACACCAATATTGCGTCGAAATTAAAAATTAAAGCTATATCTTTTAGTTGATTCGGATTCTATTGCGGTTCTGATGGAAGTAGATTAGATATTCATGAAGTCAAACTGTGATTGGCTGAAGCATTGATCTGAAAGGCCAATCGGATATCAGGTTACATGGAGCCGTAATCGGTTATGCTCACTACATTTATTCCCTCCGTTCCATTTATGGTAATACAGAGACACCGCTCATTATCCAATCACCCTAATTGGCCCTATAATAATTCCTAAATAGCTTTTGATACAAGGGCCCCAAATACGATTAGTCTTACATCAGGGCAGAGCAAATAATTGTTTATTACGTTCCACATACAGTGGGAATTCCGTATTTCTCATTCAAATTCATATACAACTGGTCGACAGTCTATCAGAAGAACCAGTATAACCATTTTCTCGAAATATCTACTTATGTAAAATTTTCGGAAAAGTTTTTGTTAATTACCTACATTCAATAAAATCTGGTGCGAGCAACACACGACTTTCACTTACCTCGACTGTTAAAATCAATTTAAACTTTAATAAATTTATTCCCTATTCGTCCGTCACTTTATATCACCTTTTACAACTTTTTGTATCAGATAATATTTTTTCTAAAGTTTTTCCCTTTCCAACATTATATTATACCTCTATATATTACTGTCCTCATTACAAAAAAACAATAAGTTTCAAAAACAATTTTTTTTTTATCTTTTATCCTTTTAGCAGGTTATCAAATTCGTCTAACTTGTATATTTAGCCGTCCTTTATCAATGTCATGAAGATGATATGGTTAATCTTTTGGAATGTACAAAATTAAAGGTACTTTAGAGGAAGAAAATATAAAATATCGGCATTTAAGCCCTGCCAGACCTTTTCAATCAGAATGAAACCCAATTGATATTAAAGCCCTTTAAATTTCACATCAATATAGTGAGTTTAATCAAAATCGTTAGCTATTTTTGAGTAAATATTAAAAAGGTTCAAAATGCGTGGTAGAAAGAGGCTCGCTGTTCTGGTTTAAATATGAAATTTTAGTTTCAAACGACTTTTCGTTTTTGCGCTAGGCTTACCATACTCACAGACCTTTTTCGGGACTTGTTCATTTGGACTCAGGGGACCTTAAAACGTGTATTTCCGTCGAATACTGGAATTCGAAAATTTTCCTTTCCCTTACTATATATTTTATATAAAGGTAACTGAAAATAATACATTTTCTTTATACATTACATTTCTATTGTAAAACTATTTAAAACCGATTTAGAGGCATATTAAATACGAATATTGGTGAAATTATTATTTTTAATAAAATCTGGTAAGCGTAACAGTTTTAAATAACATTAAAAATTTTTAAATACAGTTAAACATCAGTGATAATAAATAGATAAGTGAAAGTATAAATGTTAAGGAAACGAATTTCGATAGTAACATGTGTTTTCCTGTGTAATCTATTATATTTTCTGCAACAAAAAGTTTGTTTTATCCACTTTTCGTCACTCTCCATTGTTTTTTACTACTTTATGTATAACATAATACTTTCTGTTAAATCTTACCCTTTCCGAAGGAGTATATTATATCTATATTACTATTGTTATGTTAAAAAACACATAAATTGCATACAAAAAAATTTGTTTTTCTTTTCTCTGTTAGTTGTATATCGAATTCACTTTACTTATATTTTTAACTCGATTTTTTTTTCAATTATAACAAGAAGATATAGTTATTTGTCCCGAATCTACCAAATTAAAGGTAATTAAAAGAAAGAAAATTTATAATATTAGCATTTAAGCCCTATCACACTATTTTTTATTCACACTAAAAACACGAATCGGAAAATGTTCACGATCGCAACACTCTCCTTCACTAGATATTTAAGTTAAAATAATAAGTTCTAATAAAAAAAAAAAAAAAAATTAATAAGTATTTCTAACAAATAATATAGCATATTTTTATTGATCATTAAAAAATAAAATATAAAATTTTGTTCTGGTATCAAGGCCTCTCAGAATATGGGCGTCATAATCTCGTCATTTATCGCCTTAAAAAAAACATCCCTACCCCTACCCCTTAGAATAAATGTAATGGACAGAAAGAAATCCAAAAGAAAAAAAAGAAAAGAAAAGGTCTGGATACATTAAAAAAATAAAATATAAAAGATCAAATATTTAATATATCTATAAATATATATACATTTATACTATATTTTACAATAGAACGAAAGATGGAGATAGGGGTAGGTAGTGGAAGAGTTTGGAGGAAGAGGTGACTTTAGGGATAGGCAGCGAATACCAAAAGGGTGAGGGAGGAGGGAACGAGAAACGATTTGTGAAAGGATGCAGTTTTATGTAATGGTGTATAAATATTGATTGATTGGGTTCTAGTATTCAACGAATGGATAATAGAGCCGAGGGTGAGGAATTCAGTTATATAGGGACGTTTTCTGTTTTTTTTTAAAGATTGATATTTGTAAGAATCATGGAAATATTGCCGTCGAACAGAAGGATAAAGCCATTTTAAGTTTCGTATAATAGCCAGAAATATGGTCACGTCTACGGGCTACTATTAGGCGGTCCTTTGAATTTTTAATTATTTGGAAGGAAAACGTTTGAGGGTATTTTGAAGTAAAAGCAAACATATTTAAAAGTTCGCGTGTTACAATTTAAAGAAAGAATACTTAAATTTCGTAACATATTTGTGAATTAGAGGAAAGTTAGTAGTTTATATCATAAATAATGTTACCAACAATTTGTGTTTACTTCTTTTTACTTTCACTTACCTATATATAAAACATATAGTAAGGGAAAGTATTGCGATCGTGAAAATTTACGAATTCCAGTTTTCAACGGAATTACATGTTTTAGGGTCCTCTGAGTCCAAATAACCAAGTACCGCGAAAAGGTCTGTGTGTGTGTGTGGTACGTCCAGCGCAAAAACGAAAGGTCCTATGAAAATGAAATTTCATATTTTAGACAACTATACGCCTGAGATGTTACAGCAACTTTTTCATGAAAATCGGCTGACCAGAAGAGCCACTTTATACCATGCCTTTTGCACATTTTTACAATTTTCCCCAAAACAGCTATAACGATTATAATTAAACTCCCTATATCGATGTAAAATTTAATGCACTTTAATATCATGTAAGTTTTATTGTGATTGAAATAGTCTGACTGGGCTTAAATACCGATATTTCGGCATTTAACCCCAGTCAGACTATTTCGAAACATCTTCAGCTCTCATGGCTTTCCAGATGTCGTGGTTAACGATGTATTTTCACTATTACTGAATTTTCTAATGTTTACTTTCACTTACCTATATATGAAGTATATAGTAAGAGAAAGTAATGAGACCGTGAACATTTTTGAATTCCAGTTTTCAACGGAAATATACGTTTTAGGGTCCCCTGGGTCCAAATTACCAAGTCCTGAAAAAAGGTCTGTGTGTGTGTCCAGGTGTTTTTATTAAGTACAGAACGTAAACGAAAAGTCGTAAAAATCTGAAATTTCATATTTATGACAACTATACGCCCGAGACGTTACTGCACTTACTTTACTAAAATCAACACACCGGAAGGGCTACTATTGCTACTATGCGTTTTGCACGGTTTTACGATTTTCTAAAAAACGGCTCTAACGATTTTGATTAAACTCGCTATATCGATGTAAAATGAACGGGTTTTAATATCATGTAGGTTTTATTCTGATTGAAATACTCTGACAGGGCTTAAATGCCGATATTTTAAATTTTCCTCCACTAAACTAATTTTAATTTTGTACATTCCAAAAGATTAACCATATCATCTTAATGACATTGATGAAGGACTGCTAAAAGTACCAAGTTGGACTAATTTGATGGCCAACTAAAGTATAAAAGAGGAAAACTATTTTTAAGGTAATGTTTGTGTTTTTTATAATAAGAACAGTAATATCGACGTATAATATACCGTTGGAAAGAGAAAGATTTTAGAAAAAATATTATCTGATACACAAAGTTGGAAAAGGTAATAAAAACTGACGAATAGGGAATAAACTTATTACAATAGTTAATTAATTATATTTAATAGTTATTAAATTGATTTGACAGTCGAGGGAAGTGAAAGTCGTGTGTTGCCCGCTCCAAATTTTAATTTATTTATTAAATGCGCAGAAATGATATTATGATTGTATAAAAAAATATATATATATATATATAATTTGGAAATAGCTAGTTATGAGAGAAGAAACGTAATGTAAGTAAGTAATTACATTACATGGTAATGTAATGATGTCGTGTGTTGCCCGCACCAAATTTTAATTTATTTATTAAATGCGCAGAAATGATATTATGATTGTATAAAAAAAAATATATATATATATATAATTTGGAAATAGCTAGTTATGAGAGAAGAAACGTAATGTAAGTAAGTAATTACATTACATGGTAATGTAATGATGTCGTGTGTTGCCCGCACCAAATTTTAATTTATTTATTAAATGCGCAGAAATGATATTATGATTGATTAAAAAAAAATATATATATAAATTGGAAATATCTAGTATGAGAGAAGAAACGTAATGTAAGTAAGTAATTACATTACATGGTAATGTAATGATGTCGTGTGTTGCCGCACCAAATTTTAATTTATTTATTAAATGCGCAGAAATGATATTATGATTGATTAAAAAAAAATATATATATATAATTTGGAAATATCTAGTTATGAGAGAAGAAACGTAATGTAAGTAAGTAATTACATTACATGGTAATGTAATGATGTTAAATTAATTAATATAAATATTCTTAATAATAATAAGACATTACTATCGATGCTGTTTAACATAATATATATTTAGATGTTATTACGAAATAATGTGTTTAACTTTAGGATTATATAAACTTGGTTTAATGATGAGGTGATTACTTAATCCCCGCTGTTGCCTTATTCATGCGATTAATATTTCAGTTTAGTAACTGTTAACTTTTCTAAAAGTAATGTAAAATTCAAATTATGTTCTTTCACGGATTTACTCGTTTATGGTCTGGTGTTATACATATTTTTCTTGATATGAATTATTTATTTTACTTAAAATTTACAGAACACGTTAATAATGAAAATATAATAATAATGTAATTTTATTGTTAAGACGTAAACTCTTTCTTAAAAATGAGTTCACCAGACCACTTTATATGATTTATTTTATTCATTAAATAAAAAAAAGGGGCCTCGATACCTCTTGTAAACATGTATATTGGAGTTCTAGCATTGGCTAGATTCTCCACTCTCGTGCTGTATGCTTGAAAATTGTATATAGATATGTGTGACTTTTGTATACATTCTTATTTTCTTGTTTTGTATATATGTATCGGGTTGATGCAAAATTAATGCAGGTTTTTAGTAGTCTGATTATTTAAAAAATAGTAGACGAATGAAAATTTAAATTCAGCAAATCAGTTATCTTTGAAGATAAAAAAAGAAATGTATAAAGTTTTAGTGACAGGACACTGCTATTAATTATAGAACAACAAAAAAGAAATATATTTTACTTATATAATCCAATTATTTTTGAAAAAAAAATGTAAAGAGCTTTAGAATTAGTACATCATGATTAATCTTATAACAACATAAATTAAAATAAATATACTCAAAATGTTTATACGGTAGTAATAGAAGATACTATACGCCCAAAACTTGGTCATTCAAAAGATATAGAAAAAAAATGTGAGGTTTTTTTCGGATAACGGCTACGCAATGGACATCAAAAAAATAAATATATATCATAATGATGTCACAACCTGTTTCGTCCACCAATCTGTCTCAATGATAGAGACTTCAATTGGAAAGACTAATTAAAAAAAAAAAAAATATATTCTGCCGGATAGCATTGTCTGACCTAAAGTTATCTTTGAGATATAAAATAAATTAATTGAACAACAGGCAAATAAAAGGTAAACAAAATGAATAAAAACTAAACTAAGGAACATTAAAAACAAAATTTTTAATCTGTTTAGAAAACAAAAGGAAAAAAAATAAAGTTACAAAATAAAATGGACATAAACTTTTTAAAGCTGTAAAACTAATAAAACCTACAAACTTAAAACTAATACAATTAAGGAAAAGAAAATGTTACTTAAGAGTTCAATGATAAAAAGCGTGATGGTCGCTGTACGCGTGCAGTCCGTCGGCTGATGTCCGTGCGCAGAGTACTCGTAGAGAGAGAAGAAAAAAAAATATTCCCGAAGGAATATTATAATGGAGACCGTAGGTACTTCTGTGGATGATTGCATAGAACGTCTAAAAACAAATATTCCCTAAAGAATATGACGACGGGAGACCGTAGTAGATACTGCCTGATTGAGCGTCCAAAAACAACTGAAGGGAAAGATAAGCCGGCGTATTGCTGAAGGCGTAAACAAACTAAGTCTCTTTGGATATAAACACACCGCCGGCTTCCTCTCTTCGAATTACAATACTTACAGTTTAACTAGGAGATATCTTAAAATTAGAAATTATAATAAAAATGACTAAAGTGTATACATTATATTAAAAGAAGTAGCGTTATTAAAATGGATATAATGAAAATGTTTAATATAAAACAACAAGTATTTAAATGAAGTAACATATAAATGAGTAATAAAATATAACACATTCGGGCCCGAACACAACCTAACCTATAATATCATTAAATATTGTTTTTTTTTTAATATAAAAATAAACTAAATGATATAATTATATCATTACCAAACAAGTTTAATATATACATCAGGAAAACAGTTTTTTTTTTTTTTTTGTTTTAATGTAGAAACTCCATTTTAAGATATTAGATATTATGTATTATCAAAATTAAAAAAAAAAAAAAAATGATGATTTTTATAAAACATACGATAATTGAATATTTATTATAATACGTTGAAAGTATTTGAGAATATATGATAATTTACAATCACCATATCTCATGAATTTAAATCTCCTTGTTGGCACAGCCTTAAAATATAATTCACCCATAACTAAATTAAAGATAATGAAATAATAAAAATTGTTCTGAAATTAGGAAATTTTATTTGAATTAGATTAAAAATAATAAAATAAACGGAAATAGCTAAAAAGTCCATTGTGAATGTTTTTGTTTTGATTTTTCAATAATGAACACTTTGTTGACAACGAAAAAATAAATAAAAAAATCCGGCTGTCCTCTTCATGAATTTATGGTTCGCAAAATAAGTTCGTAGCGTTTTTTCACTATTTCGATTTAATCCTCTCTATGTTTATAAAACCATGTTTACTTGGTCAATAATGTTTACATATTCTAAAAAGGAATTGGTAAAGGTGCTTTTATGCATCAGTTTCAATAGAGATTCCTTATCTTTAAGTGGTATTTTTCATGCTCAAAATAGAAGAAAAAAAATCATTTTCGTCATATAATGATTTTTTACTTTCGAGGAAGAAAATTTGCTTCACAGATGGTTTCTGAAATTTGCGGTGTGTATGCCGATGAGACAAAGCGCTCGGGTCATCCTTCAACTGTTAATGGTGACCAAATTCCAAAACATATCCGAAAGATGGCAACATGCAATGGATCATATATAATTGACTAATAATATTTACAAGAATCTGAAGTTTTTATTGAAATCACCGGTAAAAAAACTCAACGAACCCAATAAATTTATTTCGAAGATATTAAATTTATTTTAAGCTTCATGTTAAAGGAAATTTTCGAGATGCGTTTGCTAGGTTTTTACTTAATACCTTAGGTATTTATTAGCTATGACCTCAAACAAGAGCGAAAATAGAAACATAAAAACACTTAAAATAATTTAATCTCTGTCACGCCAAGAGAGCTAAAAGAAATATTTCCACCTCCCAACAAAGTACTTCATTACGAGCTAGATATGACTAAAAATAGCCAAGAATGCATGCGTGGATGAGGGGTATATTTCAATTTGGACACGGTTGCAGATAATTCTAGTTGGCCGGTCGGAGCGATGGTTGTCGGATATTCGGCACGCCAACGCCCCACCTCGCAAAATCCGTTCTTATTTACCCTATCTCTATCGCTATTTAAACATTTCTCCATCTTCTCTATTCCTGCGTACTCCGCCCTCTTCGTGCCTGGGTTAATTTTGATGTATCCATAAGATAAAATAAACCTTCGGTTTCGATTGTAGCCTTGCATTAACCTTTCCCAACAGGTGCTATACTGAAGTAGATTTTTATGTTCACTTGGCATAACTCTGATATGCGGATTATGCTTAAGAAAAAAAAAGAAAAACTGCAATGACCTCAAGTTAGGATGCTGTGTCTTATTTCCAAAGGCCATAAAATATACAACTAAAACTGAATACATACGTTTGTTTAGGATAATGATATTAGGTGGATACATCTGGTATTTAAATATATTTAAATTGTAAAAAAAATTCAAAAATTACCAGATGGACTTGTTAATTTTCCAACTAACTGTAAAAGGCTCTAAATTAACCAATAAATATTTAATCTTTCTCGTACCACCCCTAACTAACGAATTTTTCTTGTTCCACCTCTAACCACCGATCTCTTCTCGTACCACCCCTAACTAACGAATGTTTCTTGTTCCACCTCTAACCACCGATCCCTTCTCGTACCACCCCTAACCATCCAATTCTCGTACTGCCTCTACCCATCGAACTCTTCTCGTACCACCCTAAACCATCGAAATCTTCTCGTACAACCCTTAACCATCGAATTAATAAATGCCATCCATTCATGGAAAAGGGGGGAAAAACCCATCGAATTATTCTCGTACTACGCCAAATTATCAGTTAACGAATAACACATTTATATAAACTTTGTATATTTATTCACAATGACAATAGAAGCATAAACTTCTTACTAATATATTATAATACTACTTCACATTAATAACATCTTGACCGGAGTGCTCTGGCCCTAGGATTTGGGGGGGGGTATATATATGAAGGAATAGTAGAGGGGATGGAGGAAAGGCAGCAGAGATCAACTGAAGGGACATATGGATCACTTAGTACCCATAATGTCCAAGTACTTCCTGTAGGTAAGCTGTTTGAAGTAGAGCTTCTGCTGTGTGCACAGGTGGCTTGGGCTAAAGTCCCTTCGGAGGTAGAGGGCGGCATCCTTTGTAATAGGAGATAATATAAATATTAATCCTAACAATTAATAATATATTGAGGAGTAAATCGCACTCCATTACTATCAAAGCTCTTTACTTTGTCACGAATTAAATTATGCAAAGTTTTCCGTATTTTGATGATTGACCTAAGCCAGGCCTCATCTCATTCCAACCCATTAATCGTTCAGAGTTTCTGAAAAAAAGAAGTCTACGAGATCTTCCGAATTAGAATTCTTATTGTAATTCTATCGCAGGGTGGACATATGTTTTTTTTATTTTTATGGTGAAAGTGTCACCGTTTGTGGTTCTTTCGGTCTATTATCAATTATTTTATGCCTTTTTTGTAGGCTTTAGTTATTTTTTATTATAAAATTTATTAATGTAAAAGTATATCATTATTAAATCTATCGTTTTTTTGTTTTTGTTTCAGGTATGTTTCTTTTGGAATGTATCAGAATTTTTCATCATTAAGGTCTGTATTATTTCTAATATAATTTATTAATTTAAATGCAAGGGATACAAGAAACAAATATAATAGAATATCGAAGTATTTTAATAAGTAAAATACTTTCTTTGCAATTATATTGCGTTGTTAAAATAAGATTAAACTTATAAATCTTAGAATTGGTGTAATCTCAATCATAAATAACTTGGTATTTAAAAGTCATAATTTTACTAAAGGAAAGGAATAAGAACGACTCAACTTTTGTCCTCGTGATATGTCATTTAATTTATGGAGTACAATTTTGTTAAATTTTAAAAAGAGAAAGGATTTTTATATTTTTCTTCGAAATTTTGTGAAGAGTGTAGTTATGTGTAAGAATAGAACGTTTGTTTATTGCGTTAAAGTAGCCAAAAACATAGGGAAGTTTCTTTTCGTTTCAGTCTTGTATGAGAGTTCAAACAGAGATATTTTTAAAAATGAAATCCTGGGTATCGCAACTGTTCAACAGGGGCTATCAGAGTGTTGTTAAAGGATACTTTATGACATTATTATTCAAGGTGGGATTGATTGAGTTTGGGATGCAGTAATTGGATAGTTATTTATTAACGAAGCATCATCAAGATACGTAGAAGGGAGTTTCAGAAAAGTTTGGGATTTCAGCTTTATATACTGAAAATATAATGGATCCTAGGATAGTGCCATGAGGTACACCATCATATGAGTGAAAAAACCCAGTGCGGTGCGGGCAACACACGAGTTTCACTTACCTCCGTTTTAAAAATCTATTAAAGAATTTTTAAATACAGTTAGAGATAAAAATTAGTGAAACTATTAAAGAATTAACTAAATTGATATTCTATAGGAACATGTATTTTAATAAAAAATCAATTATATTATCATTTAAAATAATCAGTTACTTTTATCGGCTTTTCGCCACTCTTTATTAACTTTTACAAGCTTGTTTATTAGATAATTTTTTTTTTCTAAAATCTGTTCTTATGTTCAAAAACCAAAATTTGCATTAAAAAAATATTTTTTCAGTTTTCCCCTTTAGTTGTTCATCAAATTCGCTCAACTTGCTAATTATCTGCTAATTATCAATGGTAACAAGATAATATAGTTATAGAGGAAGAAAATATCGGCATTTAAGCCCTGTCAGACTATTTTAATGATAATGAAACCTATATGATATTAAAGCACGTCCAATTTTAAATTGATATAGCAAGTTTAATCAAAATTGTTAGAGCCGTTGTTAGAAAGTGGCTCTTCTAGTTAGCCGATTTTTATGAAAAAGTTTTTTAACATCTCTGGCGTACAGTTGTCTGAAATATGAAATTTCAGTTTCATAGCACTTTTCGTTTCCGCCTGGCAGTTACCACACACACAGACCTTTTTGCGGTACTTGGTTATTTGGACTCAGGTGATCCTAAAACGTGTAATTCCGTTTAAAACTAGAATTCGAAAATGTTCACGATCGCAATACTTTCCCTTACTATTAATAATATAGTAACTATAATAAGTATGAAAGTAAAATGAGATGAATATTAACTTTTGATTTACTTTGATGAATCTGTGAGTGATTAGGACTGGATGATGAGGAAGTAAGTTGGAGGAAGGAATTTACGGAGTTTCTAACGCAATCCCAAGTGCCAGACTCGGTCAACAAATTTCAATATAGATTTAAAATGTAAGTTTCATAACAAATGCTTGATAAGAACGCATCCTCTCTTACATCCCTTTCAGTTTTATATTGATGATTTGGTAGCAATCCTGTCATACTTCAAAGGAATCACTTCAAGACATAGAAGTTTTCTGATCGGAAATAGTAAATCCCTGACCTTTTCGTGTTTGGATTAATTTAACATTAAATAGACCTTCTTCTGTCCATTGGCCACTCGATCGCCTTGAATTATATATCGGTCTTGGGATAGCTGTCGATTCGGTGGAATTCGAAAAATATCAGGGATTTTATCGATCTCGGTAGGTGCTAGGAATCAATGCATGCCGCTACACATGGCATTTGTGATTCAAATATTTAAAAGAGAAAGGTTCAATTTATTCAAAATACAAGATTGAAATGAAATTCTACACCAGAATGTGAAATTTAGGATTTAGATGGATATTTTGAAATAATAGCAAGAACACCTTAATTTTCGTAAATAAACCTTAAATTATTGGTTTTCTGCAGGGTGAATTTTTAAATCTTGCAACTATTTTAATGGAAAAACATACAAAGAAAAATTTGGTGTGCACAATACAAGAATTTCCCTTACCTCTGTTGTTAAATTCAATTTAAAATTTTATAAACTTACATTTAGAGATGAAAATTAATGTTTAATGAACTAATTATATTGATTTTCAATAGAAGTGTTTTATTTAATATTCTATTATATTATCTACGATAATCAGTTAGTATTTTGGGTTTTTCTGCACTATCCGTTAACTTTTACAATTTTGTCTATTAGATTATATTTTATCTAAACTCTTTAACTCTCTAAAGGCATATAATACTTCTATATTACTGTTTTTATGTTAAAAACAAAAAAAAACGTAAAAAACAATATTTTTTTTCCTTTCTTCTTTAGTTGGCTTTTCATCACTCTTTATTCAATTATACAAGCTTGTGTATAAGATAATATATTTTCTAAATTCTTTCTTTTTAAACGTTATATTATACAGTCTATATTACTGTTCTTATGTTAAAAAACAAAATTGACAAGCCGCCAGGTTGCAGCACGGTCAACATAATTTCCCTTGTCGGGAACCCAACAGCAGTTAGTTTTATCAGCTTTTCATTACTCTCCATTACCCTTAAAGTTTCCGTGTATCAGATAATATTTTTTTCTAAAATCTTTAGCTATCCAACGGTATATTATACATCTATAGTACTATTGTTGTGTTCAAAAACACAAAAAATGCATAAATAAATATTTGTTCAGTTTTCTCCTTTAGTTGCATATAAAATTCGCTCAACGTGTATAGTTAGCTGCTAATTATCACTGGTAACAATATAATATAGTTATTTTTATAGAATCTTACAAAAAATTAAAGGTACTTTTGAGGAATACAATTTAAAATATTGTTCTAAGCCCTGTCAGACTATTTTAATAAGAATAAAACCTGTATGTTTTTCGATTTTATATCGAACCATTCAATTTTATAGCGACAGAGACGAGAAAATCGTAAAAAGGTGCTAAATGCATAGTATAAAGACTTTGACAACCATTGAAAAAAAAATTGCTGTAACATCTCGGGCTTAAGGTTGTTTGTCTCAAATATGAAATTTCTGTTTCGTACGACTTTTTGTATCTGCGTTTGACTTACCACAATCACAAGGTCACACAGACCTTTTTGCAGGAGTCTCAGGGGATCTAAGTATAATCCTTTAAAAGAATTAGAAATTTCAAGCACTTCCCTATACTACACAACATTCACTTTCACCTTTCTAAAAAAAAAAAAAAAAAAAAAAAAAAAAAAAAAAAAAAAAAAAAAAAAAAAAAAAAAAAAAAAAAAAAATACCTTACTATTTACAACAAAAACTTAAGTTTATGCATTTTTAGACCATATAAGATATGATAAGTTGGATTATTCTATAATCCCTAGATCTCAAGTGGCATTTTACTTTAAAAATAACTACAAATATTATTTCTCTTTAGGTCATTAATAAAAACTATTGTTTTTGTATTTTTACCGGGGGTTTCTCGGTGAGGGCGTGGGATCAATGACAAGTTAAAAGACTGTTTGGTATTTCATACAAACCAAGTAGAAGTGCTACTGCTGGGGTGGTAGAGGTTGAAAAGAGAAAAGATATGTTCACAAGTTTATGGGATTATAACATTATATTAACATTTTTAAGTTCTTGAGCTTTCCTACGTATAATATACGTCTGTACTACATCTCATATTCCAGAGAAATTTTATGGTGACTTAATTACATAAAATTAAATTATCCTTTTGTAAGAACAACTTTACTTCACTTTATAGTTCATATAAATTTGAGAAAGAATGACCTAAATTATAGTGAAAAATGTATCAAAGTCCGTCGTGTGTTTTAGAAGGATTTCGCGGAACCAATAATCGCAACACCAGTTCATCTATATGCTAGTGACCCACCCTTGCTTCGAATAACTACAATTTGAATGTGGTGTCACATATGTTTAAAAATTATGGTGAGGGCAACACGCGACTTTCTCTTTCATCCATTTTTAAAATCAATTAATGGATTTTCAAATACAGTTAGAGATAAAAATGAGTAAAACCATTAAATAATTCATTAAATTGAATTTATATAGAAACATGTGTTTTATTAAAAAATCTATTATATTATTATCTACAACAATCAGTTAAATTGTATCCCTTTTTCATCACACTCTATTACATTTTACACCTTTGTGTATAGATGATATTTTTCTAAAATCTTTTGCTTTCAAACGGAATGTTATACTTCTATATTACTATTCTTATATTCAAAAACATAAAATTGCTTTAAAAAATATTGTTCTTTTAGTTTTTTCCTTTAGTTGAATATCGAATTCGTTCAACTTACTTATATATTTATTATTTATCAACGGTAAAAAGATAATATGGTTATTTTTATAGAATCTAAAAAATTAAAACTACTTTAGTAAAAGAAAATTCAAAATATCGGCATTTACGCCCTGTCAGGCTATTTCAATCAGAATGAAACCTACATGATATTAAAGTCCATTATATTTTACAACGATATAGCAAAATTAATCAAAATCGTCAGAACCGTTTTTGAGAAAATCGAAAAAGATGTAAAATGCATGAAGTGGATCTTCTGGTTAGCTGGTATCAATGAAAAAGATTTTGTAACATCTCGGGCGTATTATCGTCTTAAATATTATATTTTAGTTTTATTGGACTTTCAGTTTACGCGGGGGAGTTACCACACACACCTTTTTGCAGGACTTTGTTCCTTGCTCAGGGTACTCTAAAACGTGTATTTCCATTTAAAACTGGAATTCAAAAATTTTCACGGTGGCAATACTTTTCCTTAATATATATTTCATATATAGGTAAGTGAAAGTAAAAAGCCGGGGTGGTCTGATTTGGAGTTTATCGCTTTGGTATTAGAAGTTTATCATGACAAAAAGTGCACTTATTAAGAAAATATTATGTTTATTTTTTAGAAAATCTATTCATTATTATATTTAACCAGCGTCAGAAATTGGAATTAAATTGATCAATAAATCGAAGTAGGTTCAGTTTATTAGTTTGTAATTTTAAACTTAAACAGCCACCAAAATTAGTCCACAGCTTTTAGAAGCTCGTTAGAGCTTAATTATTAATTATATAGTTCAAATGAGCTATTTATATGTTTTAAAAGTTTAACTTAGTTCCCTTAGATATCCCATTTAGTTTACAGTGAAATATTTGCCTTCATGAAATAATCTAAAAGTAAAAATACTTAAACAATTTAAGTTTATGGTTTTTTTAACAACTTTCCAATAATTTTAACTACTTATTACGATTCGGCACGTAATATTTTTTCTTAAATATTGCATACAATATGAAAGATTGTTAGGGAACCGTGGCTGAGTGCCTAGCGCAGGTGTCTCTCACGCCAAAGGCTGTGAATTTGAATCCCAGTCCCGGCGGGACTTTTTCAATTATATAATTAAATGGGAATTCACTCGCAGCCTTTCTCCCGGCTATGCGAGACCCGTCGGCCAACTGGTGGCTACTCACGAAAATATGCGTAGAGAGTGATTACCCTACACCATAAAATTTTATCGAGAAACGTGATTTATCTCCCAGGAGATTACAGAACGTGGCAAAGGGCCTACACGGCCTGTCACGCCAATGGAAAAAATGTGAAATGGTATTTTGTAAAATGGCAACACTGAATCTTATAACCTCCTTCAAACATTACAAATAACACATGCCAAAGGTTTATGGCTTATAACATTTTGTTAAATTGTGAAACTTATTTTATTGCAATTAACGCTTTACAACTCATTTCTCAGAAAAATTTTTTAATAAATTGATTACAGAAAATTTAATTTTTCTTCCTTTCGAAAAACTTAATTGCAAGGTATTTTACTTATTAGCCTTGAGGATATAATGCTCTAAGTGAATAATGTAGCAATCCGTCGCGTCTTTTAAAAGGAGTTCGTGAAAACCAAGAATCAAGACATCAAATTATATAATAATATATATATATATATATATATATATATATATATATATATATATATATAAACCACGAGTTAAAATGGCTAACCCCAAACTTTCGAAGACAATATTTCCTTGGGTTATTCCTTTATCAAATCATTAACTCCCACCATCCATTTTATGTCTACAGTCTTCTGTTATTTAAATCCTCAACCCATCACCAGGAAACAAGATCCCGTCTGTCCGACCTCCACACTCCTTTCCATAGGACCAAAAAATATGACTGCTCCTTTTTAGCCCGGTCCTCTTCCTTATGGAATACTCTCCCTTCAAACATCCGTCATGCTCCTTCCCTCTCATGGTTTAAATCCCTCCTCTTTCAATACTTCCTTTCTCTTCAGTCAGATGTAAGCTAATTTTTATCATGCCAACTTATGTAAGGTGAATTTTACTTTAATGAGATGTAAAAGTTACATTTTATGTTTATTCTTATTTATTTATTTCTAGAATTTGTAAATAGAGATGAAAAAAAATAATAATAAAAAATAAATAAAGGGTCATAGCTTTATTTACTTTTTTTATTATTTTTTTTTCATTCTTGTGTTATTTAATTGTATTTATATATTGTTTTTGGCCAGCTTTAATTTATTATTTAGTTCATAATTGTTATTCTTAAGGGACATTGTCCCAGAATAAAGTTTTTTTTCTATTCTATTCTATTCTATAATTTTCTATAGTCTTCCAGATAAATAAGACTATAACGGCTAGGGAAAAATTGTCTACTTATATACAATATTTATCATACAATGTATTTTAAAACGTTGACACCGAAATAATATTATTTCACAGTACCGTGAGAAATTAAAATGTTGAGTAATTATTTTGGAGTGGTTTGTGGAAGGTATGGTCTAATGACGGGTCTACACGCCACATTATTCGCTCTCCAATTAAAGACAACCCTACAGTTTCAGTCTTTCTCCCTTCATCTCCAACTTCACACGACTTGCCGAAAACCGCTTCCGTAAAAGTGAACGAACTGAACCATGAAATATCGATTTAACTACTTTCTAAGGTGTTATATAAGCTGTGCGTCTTAGTTACATACATAGGTGGCGCTACATCCCGTCACCGAGACTGGGCCACCTCTTCTTAGCTAGACTTTATAATATTCCGAGGTGGTAATACCACACACACACACACACACACACACACACCTTCTCCCTCACTCTCTTTCTTGAAGAGCTTTGAAGCTCAGAGCAAACCTGGAGATTTTTCCTTTCCTTTCAATTAGGATATTAATCCTTTGTTTATTTTACTTTATCTCTTTATTTTTCCTTAATCTTTTTCTTCAGTGTTTATTTTCACTTAATTGAATAATTTATAATATTTTTATTTTAAGTTTACCTAAAAAAGTTTTATGTTTTTAGAATAATAATCATAATTGGCACAAATATAAGTGTAAAAAATTATTATTTTTTCTGTATGAAAGGGCCTCAGGCCCTAAGACAATAAAATCTAATCTAATCCTCTCTCTCTCTCTCTCTCTCTTCTCTCTCTATATATATATATATATATATATATATATATTATATATATATATATATATATATATATATACATATATACATACACATAGCTGTTCGTTAAAGTGGTTAATTCCCACGATTCGAAGATAACAATTTTTTAGTTTATTTCTCTATCAAATCATCCTCTTTATCCGTACTTGTCACGTCTACAGTCTCCTGCAATTTAATTCCCCAACGTCAATCCAGAAAATCAGATACCGTTCGTTCGACCTGTCTACATCTGACCGTAAAACCAAAAATATGAAAGTTCCTTCTTAGTTAGCCTCGCTTACTATTTACTGGAATACTCTTCCATCAAATAATCGCCTTGCTCCTTATTAATCTTCATTTAGATCTCTCCTTTCCCAACGCCTTTTTACTTCCCAACCAGACGTTAACTAATTAGAGTATACCTATTAATGTGAGGTGTAAATATTCACACTTCTTAACATCAATGGTCATAAAGTCTATTTTTATATTATTCATTCTTATTTTATTTATTTTACTGTTTTTTTTTTTGTTTTTTTTTTTTAATTTCCTATTACATTAAGATATTATTGACCTTTTCCCTTGTTTGATCATTTCATATATTTTTTGTAATCATTAATGGTTTTAGTTTTTTTTTTTATCTTTGGCCAGTTATAATTCTTATTTTTCTTGTATATTAGGGATCTTTTCGAAAAAAAAAGTTTTTTTTTTCTCATTCATTTAAAAAGCTTTTGTTGCAATTACTGTTTCAATCACAGCAAAAGATATTTTATGTTTAAAGAAAACAAAAAATTGTCATGTAATTGAACATAATCTTTATGGCCCTTTTTGAGAAAATGTTTAAAACATCTAAAATTTATTCAAAAAAAAAAAAAAAAAAAAAAATGGTTCATATGGTTGGATGGTTTTGGTGAAATATTTCTATTCAACATTGATATAACTATCTAAAATGTGGTACAATTTAGATCACGTCCATTTTATTGATGCCCAATCATAGAGGATTTTATTTTATGTATGTTTCGTTATTATTAAAGTAGTTTGGCAGGACTTAAATAGTCAACTTTTTCCACTAAACCGCTGTAATTTTGTTAATTAGAAATAAATAACCTTTTCAGCGTATTATCGTTGAGACGATATGACTGAGTATGAAAGAATAATAGTTAACTGATGGAGAAAAAAAAATTTTTTTTTTTCTTTCATAAAAATAGTGATCTAGATGTAAAGCAATTCGTTAAAATCTAAAGATTTTAGAAAAAAATAACTATAACAAAAAGTCGTAAAAAGTAACGCAGAACGACGAAAGGGCAAACACAGTTAAGTGATTGTTGTAGATAGTAATTTCTATTGTATTATCGAAACTAAAATAATGTTTCCATCGAAAAAATAATATTCTTATATCAACTTTATATTTATTTAAATTTTATTTAATTTTATGATGTTTGTGTTGTTGTTCGCATCAAATTATTTTCTATACACTTCATTCTGTATAAAATGGATTACATTGTACCATTTCAATCGTTAATAAAGAGACAAAGTGACTCCACCTGCAACATTTAATCTCAAGGAACCAAGTTTAATTACAATCTCAAGTTACCCGGATCCTGTTCAACAAAGCTAATTTAAACTGACTTAGGACCCTAGCAACATTTTAAGTAGAAGTATTTATCTTTTCGTATTCAAGTAGGAAGTATTTGAAAATTACGAAGAGTTCCGTCGAAGTTGTGTCGAAGTATATAAAAAATTAACTTAGTGAATGAGTAACAGAGAAGACGTTCCGTGACTATCTTTGCTCGTCGATTATTATAGAGCAATTCAATTTGTAATAAGCGCTATTTATAGATACGACTGTTTACGCTTTTTTAATTCATAATATTATTAAATAGTTTATTGCTGAAATAATAATTATAATTTTATTTTATTCTCTTAACTTCAGGAAGTTTTCATTGCGTTTATTTTTTTTAAATTGGAACCTTTTTTACTTCCAACCATTTTTTATTTGATTAAAATCTTTCATAAATATTTGTAGTCTACATTTTGTGGCCTTGTTCCCATTTTCAAGAATAAAATAAATCAATAGATGAAGTCAACATTTATTTTTGCTTAAATTATTTAAAGTAATAGATTTTTCTCACATTGGTATACTTAAATACTTGTATAGCAGTTAGCTTTTTTTTATATGTCATAATTAATATTATTATAAAATCGTTGTATCAATAATTAACGACTCAATTTGGCTTGCTGTATTCACTTCTTTTTAAATTTCAGACCATGTTTTTTATGTTCATTTAATAATTTCTCTATATAGCTTGTTATATATTGACTTAATGATGATATTGTTTTCTTATTTGATTAAATTTATTTTTGTTATATTAATATAACTTTAAATTATTTTTAAAGTATGTGTAATATGTAATCTGTTTTGTTTTTTATCTGGTTTTCAATTTATTGTCCTATTATTTTTTTTGGTAATGTATTTTTATTAGTAATTTTATTATTTATATCTTCAAGTATTTTTCTATTTATTTATTTTTTTTGAGCTATTTAGTATTTATAAATTTTTAAAATGAAATATGCATAGTAATTTGATGATATGGCTTTTGTGTTAATTTTTTTTACATTTTTACAGTTTAGTATATATTTTCCTTCAGAATTTTTACATTGAATTTTTTATATATTTTATAATATGTTAAAGAAAAAGAAAACTACTTCAAGTTATGTAAAATATTACCAAATATAATAATAGAACAATAAACTGCAAAAAAGATACAGAAAACCTGGGTACACATTACACAGACGTTATAAATAATGTAATGTTATATAGCATTTCCAAGTCAATTGTAACCTTTTCCAAGTCAAATGTAACTTTTTCCATTTCAAATGTAACCTTTTCCAAGTCAAATGTAACCCTTTCCATTTCAAATGTCACCTTTTCCAAGTCAAATGTCACCTTTTCCAAGTCAAATGTAACCTTTTCCAAGCCAAATGTCACCTTTTCCAAGTGAAATGTAACCTTTTCCAAGTCAAGTGTAACCCTTTCCATTTCAAATGTCACCTTTTCCAAGTCAAATGTCACCTTTTCCAAGTCAAATGTCACCTTTTCCAAGTCAAATGTCACCTTTTCCAAGTCAAATGTCACCTTTTCCATTTCAAATGTTACCTTTTCCAAGTCAAATGTCACCTTTTTCTTCACTTCTAGCCTTAAATATTCCGTTTTATTTATTTATTTATTGAAAAATAATTAGTTTAATTAACATTATGACTTTTTTAATAATTTTGGCATATCCTATCGCTATTTTTTTTGTTTTTTTAGATATTTGATATCAAGTTCTGTTTTTTACTAGCTAATAATTTAAAAAACTAATTATCGTCTATTTAGTTTTAAGATAGTTATTGATTTTGAGTTTGTAGAGGGGAGGGGTAGTTTTTGTGAATAATTAATGTGTTTCGGGTATTATAATTACGTTTTTCCAGCTGTATTTTTTATCGCTCTCGTGCATTTTAACTCGCATCAACTTTTAATGTTTTTTATTCATATAGGGATTAATTAATGTGCTTTCGGGTGGTTCATAATTCATAGGATGGTATTTTTTTCTGACTTTTATTACATTCATTTTTGTTATATTATTATAGCATTTCCAAATCAATTGTAATCTTTTCCAAGTCAAATGTAACTTTTTCCATTTCAAATGTAACCTTTTCCATTTCAAATGTAACCTTTTCCAAGTCAAATGTAACCCTTTCCATTTCAAATGTCACCTTTTCCAAGTCAAATGTAACCTTTTCCAAGTCAAATGTCACCTTTTCCAAGTCAAATGTCACCTTTTCCAAGTCAAATGTAACCTTTTCCAAATCAAATGTAACCCTTTCCATTTCAAATGTCACCTTTTCCAAGTCAAATGTCACCTTTTTCTTCACTTTCCATTCAAATGTCACCTTTTCCAAGTCAAATGTCACCTTTTTCTTCACTTCTAGCCTTAAATATTCCGTTTTATTTATTGAAAAATAATTAGTTTAATTAACATTATGACTTTTTTAATAATTTTGGCATATCCTATCGCTATTTTTTTTGTTTTTTTAGATATTTGATATCAAGTTCTGTTTTTTACTAGCTAATAATTTAAAAAAACTAATTATCGTCTATTTAGTTTTAAGATAGTTATTGATTTTGAGTTTGTAGAGGGGAGGGGTAGTTTTTGTGAATAATTAATGTGTTTCGGGTATTATAATTACGTTTTTTCGAGCTGTATTTTTTATCGCTCTCGTGCATTTTAACTCGCATCAACTTTTAATGTTTTTTATTCATATAGGGATTAATTAATGTGCTTTCGGGTGGTCATATTCATAGGATGGTTTTTTTCGACTTTTATTACATTCATTTTTGTTATTTATTAAGCATTTCCAAATCAATTGTAATCTTTTTCCAAGTCAAATGTAACTTTTTCCATTTCAATGTAACTTTTCCATTTCAAATGTACCTTTTCAAGTCAATGTAACCCTTTTCCATTTCAAATGTCACCTTTTCCAAGTCAAATGTAACCTTTTCCAAGTCAATGTCACCTTTTCCAAGTCAATGTCACTTTTCCAAGTCAAATGTACTTTTCCAAATCAATGTACCTTTCATTTAATGCTTTCCAAGTCAATGTCACCTTTTCAGTCAATGTCCTTTTCATTTCAATGTCACTTTCAGTCAAATGTCACTTTTCTACTTCTAGCCTTAATTTCGTTTTTTTATGAAAATAGTTAATTACTTGCTTTTAATATTGGTCTACCTTTTTGTTTTGATATTGTATCAATTGTACTTTTACTAAGTTTCCTATTAGTTTATGTTATCGATTTGATTTAAGAGTTCTTGTGAATTTAATGTTTTCTATTATAATTACGTTTTCGAGCTGTATTTTTATCGTCAGTATTTTAGCATCACTTAATTTTATTTTTTATTAATCTTGGGGGTATGTTTTAGCGATTTTTTAATTTTAATTTACTTTTTATGTTTTTTTGATATAGGGGTAATAATTGTTCGGTCTAATATGTTTTTTTGTTTATCGTCAGCATTTCAACTTGAATTTACTTATTTTTTTATTCTAGAGTAATTAATGTGTTTGGGTGTTATGATTACGTTTTGAGCATATCTTTTTTGGTCATGGTTTTCAACCCGCATTTCTTTTAGTTTCTATGATGTAGGGATTATTAGTTTCGGTATATAATTACGTTTTCGAGCTGTATTTTTTATCGCTTGTTCCTTTCACTTCATTTGCATGTCTTTTTTTTTTTTTGTTTTAGGGGATTCTCATAACGTGTTTTGAACTTTATTCTTTTATGCGTTTGGGAATTTCTACATACCGTTTGATGTAAAAATTATATATTGTGTTTTAGCAGGATCTGATTACATTTTTGATCAGGACGTTACATCGCGATTGCGCATTCTTCTAGATCACTTTTCATTTAAGTTAAAATGTGCACTAGCTATAAAAAAAATGTCATAAACTCTATTAGTATTCCCGAAAACTCTATAAACGATCTCTCTATCGAATATTTTTGAAATAGGAACAGTAACTTAAAATGAGTAAAAGCGATAACAAATTTGGTTCAAATAATGTTATCAGAAAACCCGAAAAAAAAAATAAACGATTCCTCAATTTAATTATGAAATAATTGTAAGACCAAGTTAGGAAGCGGATCCTTTACAAAAGATTTAGTTGAAAAAATTTACTCAGGACGCTAAAAAAGGAACTATAACTAATCCTTTAATAAAATAATAATAACAAAAAAAAAAGCTAAACGATGTATATTCCAGCAACGTTATAATGAGAACCAAAAACAAAATAATCAATCCCAATATCAATAAAAAAATATCAAAAATAAAGGCGAGTTGAAATCCGATCGAGTGATAATAAAAACGCTTTTAAACATTTTCATAACCCCGCGAAAACACAAGGATAGATCTCTTTAAAAATAAAAAGGTTAAAAGTAAATACAAGTTGAAATACGCATGAGCGATAAAAGATACAGCTGGGAAAACGTAATCATAGCTCCCCGAAAGCACATTAATTAATCCCTATATCAATAAAAAACATAAAAAGTAAATTTTAGTTAAAATAAGCGAGAGCGATAAAAAATACAGCTCGAAAAACGTAATCATAACCACCCGAAAGCACATTAATTAATCCCTATATGAATAAAAAACATTAAAAGTTAATGCGAGTTAACATGCACGCGAGCGATAAAAAATACAGCTCGAAAAAGGTAATTATAATACCCGAAAACACATTAATTATTCACAAAAACTACCACTCCCTTCTACAAACTCAAAATCAATAACTATCTTAAAACTAAATAGACGATAATTAGTTTTTTAATTATTAGCTAGTAAAAAACAGAACTTGATATCAAATATATAAAAAAACAAACAAAAAGTAGCGATAGAATATGCCAAAATTATTAAAAAAGTCATAATGTTAATTAAACTAATTATTTTTCAATAAATAAAACGGAATATTTAGGGCTAGAAGTGAAGAAAAAGGTGACATTTGACTTGGAAAAAGTAACATTTGAAATGGAAAAGGTGACATTTGACTTGAAAAAGGTAACATTTGAAATGGAAAAGGTGACATTTGAAATGGAAAGGGTTACATTTGACTTTGAAAAGGTTACATTTGAAATGGAAAAAGTTACATTTGACTTGGAAAAGGTTACAATTGATTTGGAAATGCTATAATAATATAACAAAAATGAATGTAATAAAAGTCAGAAAAAAATACCATCCTATGAATTATTAACAAGCCATGTGATTTAAATAGAGAAATTATTTAATAATAAACATAAGACACAAGGACTGAAATTTAAGAACAAGTAAATACAGTAAGCCAGTATGATTCAATCAATACTGGGGACATTTATGAAAGTATTTAATCAAACAGAACATATTTCTAAATAAAAAGTGCTCAATTACTAAAAAAAGACGATATAATTTGTTTGTTGCCACATCTACAATATATCAAATTAAACATGCTTTGTTGATAAATTAAAATTAATATTACGTTAAGTTTTTCCTTAGCTTCTCTAATGTCCTAAACTGTCAATCACAGACTTTAATATTTAGACAACGTATAGATATTGTTACTTACAAAAAGCTATACGGACGTAAGCCTCTACAATTGAGGAGTTGAGCACCAGAAGGTACTATCATATATCAAATTTTGATAATTTCACAGGAAACTCAAAAATCTGTCATTTATTTATTTCGCATACAAAATTACTCATAAGAAACGTCTTTATTATGTCAATTACTAAGTCATGTATATTTCTCTATTCTCACTCTGAGAAATATATTTCCTTGTTGTTTATTTTATATTTTATTGAATATTCTTCATTAAGAATATAACTTTTATTTATTTTCGGCACTATAATAAGAAAGTATATAATTATGGAATATTTTTTGAGCTTTTATTATTATGAAATTATTCTTTCTGTGAATTTAACAAATGTATTAATATTATTAACTACGTATAAGCAATATTTGACTATAGAGACTGATTAATAAATAACTTTTATTTTAATCTTTAAAAAAAAATTCTAATAAGTTAGATCAGGCGCTGTTTTTCTTCTCATTATTAGGAAGGTTAGGGAATTCTCATTCCAACAATCAGCTGGATAAAAAAACATTATCCTATTAAAATTTCTGAAAATTTTGAAATCAAATTTATGTGGTTCAAGAAGATATACTATGAAAAAATCTGGCAACACACGACTTTCACTTACCTCCGTTTTTAAAATCAATAAAAGAATTTTCAAATACAGTTAGAGATAAAAATACGTGAAACTATTAAAGAATTAATTAAATTGAATTTCTATAGAAACATGTGTTTTATTAAAAAATGTATTGCATTATTATCTAAAACAAGTTTGTTTTATCGGCTTTTCATCACTCTCGATTAACTTATAAAAGTTTGTGTATGAGATAATATTTTTTCTAAAATCTTTAGCTTTCCTTTGGTATATCAAACATGTATATTACTACTGTTCTTATGTTCATAAACAAAAAATTGCTAGAAAAAATTTTTTTTTTCCGTTTTCTCCTTTAGTTGGGTATCAAATTCATTCAATTTATAAATTTAACTGTTTTTCATCAGGGGTAACAAGCTAACATAGTTATTTTTATAGAATCAACAAAATTGAAGGTACTTTAGAGAATTTAATAGAAAATTTAATAGAAAATTTAAAATATCGGCATTCAAGCCCTGTCAGACCATTTTAATCCAAATGAAACCTACATGATATTAAAGCCCATTAAATTTTACATCGATATAGCGAGTTTAATCAAAATCGTCAGAACCGTTTTCGAGAAAATCGAAAAAAGGTGCAAAATGCATGGTATAATGTGGCTCTTCTGCTAAGCTCATTTCGATGAAAAAGGTTTTGTAACGTCTCGGGCGTATATTTGTTTTAAATATCAAATTTCAGTTTTATAGGACATACCGTTTCCGCCCGGGAGTTACCACACACACACACACACACACACACACACACACACACACAAACACACACACAGAACTTTTGCGGGACTTGGTTAGTTGGACTCAGGGGACCCTAAAATGTGTATTTCCGTCGAAAACTGGAATTCGAAAATGTTCACAATCGCAATACTTTCCCTTACTATATATAATAAGTGAAAGTAAAACTTAAGTTTATTGAGAACTTATGGGAACCCAAGCGGTGCAATTAATTTGTTAAAAAAAAACCTCAACTGTTCATTAAGTTAAAACCATTGATCAAAATTATGGCGGTGAATCAAGAGTTACTAAATGAACCAATAACAATGCATAAAATAAAAAACAAAACAATAAATTGATGACGATATATTACGGGGTTAGGTACTTCTTCTGTATAGTAGGAAATATAGAAACGTTTGGAAGGAAATGAAATGAAAGGTTGTATCTGTTTACAGATGATAATGTACGTTTCGGAAGGAAATGTTTTGAGTACCTTTTGGAATGAAATGCAGTTTTGAAATACTTTTTTGAAGGATTTCTATGTTTTTTTAGTTAAAAGTTGATTACGGATTTAGATAAAACTAAACTATTAGTATACAAACGTGTCAAGATATAAATTTCGAAAAAAAAAAATGTCCTTTTGGAATTCAACGTCTTAATTCCAGAGACTGGTGAAAATACTACTGGTCCGACACCATTTTTTTTTTTTTATAAATAACTTATTGTTAGAATTGTTTTGTTCTTGTTCTATTTAATTTTAGTGTTATTTTAAACGCTTTAATAAGTATATACACTACAAAAATTCAAAAAGCATTATCAATCACGCATCCCAACAGCCAAATCTTTACATCACATACATTTTTTGAATCATTCGATTATCTCATATATATTTATGAAATGTGATATGATTATAATTCAAATTTTATGCCTCTCTTAATTAAGATTGCGTGTTTTTATGTTCCCTCAGGGGCCAGCTGTATTGGGAAATGGCTGCTGGAAACGATTGTAATTTAGATAGCCATGAAATTATTAAGTGATGGTACAGCATAAATATGTTTTTCTTCGAAAGGTCATTTTCATTGTATAAATTAATTTATTCTTTAATATTCATTCCATTCCGTTGATTGATAATAATGGCATTAGTTACTGTTTTTGTGAAGATTTTCCACTTCAAATAGAGATTTTATGATGCCCATTATTATTTCATGAGAAAAACAAGTTATGTGAATAGCTTGTTATTTCAAAAATCATCAATTCCATTTTTTGAGTGCCTAATAATTATAAATATAAAAGTTAAAACAGATCCGAAATTAAGCATCTTATTTCAGAAACCGTTCACTATTTCATATGGTTCATAACACCCTTGAGTTATTTTTTTTTTTTTTTATTGACATATTTATTGATATTTACAACTGTATTAAATAAAAATACATCTAGTAAATGTGATGGTAATATACAAAACTGTCATGAAAAACATGTAGAGACACTACCCAGTGGCAGCACTCTAAAAATATTTTAAACTAGAAGGTCCCGGGGCCATTTTCTTTTCAGGCGCCTCGGAGGATTATCCGGAATTGAAGAGGAAGAAAGGATTGATACTAGTGGGTTAGAGAGAGAATGGAGTTTGTCATGAAAGGATTGATACCTGGTCCGGGCCAAATCAGTAACATAGGGAACATTAAGGTCTTTATGGATAAGTTCATTCGTGACAAAGTAAGGAGCGTTGAGAATTTTACGAAGGATTTTGGATTGTAAGGAATGGATGCGGGAAGAATTTGATGGTTTAGTAGAGCCCCAAAGCTCTACTCCGTAAGTCCAGATTGGTCTTATAATAGTCATGTAGATGAGCCTTTTGTAGTTAAGAGGAAGGTTTGATCGTTTGTCTAGTAAGTGTTGAAGTAGCCTAAAGCGGCGAGCAGTTTCTTGTCGTTTTAGTCGTGTATGTGGATTCCAAGTTAGGCGTTTGTCAAGAAGAAGTCCTAGGTATCGGATCTGTTCAACAGGAACTGGTTGAGTGTTATTAAAGGATACTTTAGGGCAGGAAGTCAAAGGTTTACGGCGAAGGGTAAAGGTTATTTGATGGGATTTGTTGGAATTTATTTTTATTCTCCAGTTCTGACACCATACTTCTAGGTCTTTGATGTGGGCTTGAAGGGTATTTGGAGCAACAAATGGATCTTTATGAACTGATAACACGCAGGTGTCATCAGCATAGGTAGAAAGGAAAGTTTTAGGATGGGTTGGGATATCAGCTGTATATACTGTGTATAGAATGGGTCCTAGAATCTTGAGTTATTTAAATCATAGTTTTTATTTTAACATAAAATCAAATCTGTAATACTCAGAATTTACAAAGAGAAATCTGATGGTCTTGTTTATTGTTTGTTGGTTCATTTAACATCACTTCATGCTTCTGCGAGAGTCCAAAATTTTGCATATCTTGGTTTAATTAGGATAGTAACTATAAAACGCATATGATGGAGCAGTTGTTTGGGGATGTGGTAATAAAGAAACTACCCACAAAACACACTTATTTTATTTTTACTTTCACTTACCTATATAAGAGATATATAGTAAGGGAAAGCATTGCGATCGTGGACATTTTCTAATTCCAGTTTTCAACGGATATACACGTTTTAGGGTCTCTAGGTAACTCCCGGGCGAATACGTTAAGTCTTGTGAAGCTGAAATTTCGTATTTAAGACAGCTATACTCCCGAGATGTTACAAAATCGTTTTCATCAAAATCAGCTGACTGTAAGATGTACTTTAAACCATGCATTTTGCACCTTTTTACAATTTTCTCAAAAACGGCTATAACGATTTTGTATAAACTCTATATATCGATGTAAAATTTTATGGGATTTAATATGATGTAGGTTTGAAATTCCGATTGAAATCATCTGACAGGGCTTAAATGACGATATTACGATATAAAGTACCTTTAATTCTATAGATTTTATAAAAATAACTATATTATCTTGTTACCATTGATAATTATCAGCTAAGTATGCAAGTTGAGGGAATTTGATAAACAACTAAAGAGGAAAACTGAAAAAATATTTTTTTTAATACAATTTTTGGTTTTTGAACATAAGAACGGTAATATAGCTTTTTTCAGTCAAATTCATAATTTTTTCAGTCAAATTCATAATTTTTTCAGTCAAATTCATAATTTTTTCACTCAAATTCATAATTTTTTCAGTCAAATTCATAATTTTTTCAGTCAAATTCATAATTTTTTCAATCAAATTCATAATTTTTTCAGTCAATTTCATAATTTCTTGTACCCATTTTATAAATTTAATTTGATGAGGTTTTGCTACCAAGAAGTTAACATTTTTATTAAATCTCGTTGTTGTTTATCCATATACGTCACTTTATGTTACTGTGCTTAATCCGACGGTACAGCGGGAGTCCTAAGTTTTGCCTACTCAGGTTTACTCTTAAGTAAGCCTGGGTAGGCAAAACTTTGGGATCTTTTACGAGTTCCACTTAATTAATCTTTTAAGAGTCATCTGTGGTGCACAAATATAGGAGGATCTGCTGGTTTTAGACTTGCGACCTTACGCATAGAAGGCTGTTATGCTAGCCACTACTCCACAGGTGACCCTTTATGCATTCAAAAAGGTGTTAAGGATTAATATGTCTAAGGTCACGGGTTCAAAACCGGCAGATTCAAACAATTTGTTGAATACATCCCATACATACATGTTATGCTAGCCGCTGCACCACAGGTGACCCTCGATGCATTCAACAAAGTGTTTGAATCTGCCGGGTTTGAACCCGTGGGTTTGAACTTGAGAGTAAACCTGGGTAGGCAAAACTTAGGACTCCCGCTGTACCGTCGGATTAAGCACAGTAACATAAAGTGATGATAAATGGATAAACAACAACGAGTTTTAATAAAAATGTTACGTTCTTGGTAGCAAAACCTCATTAAATTAACTTAATAAAATGGACACAAGAAATTATGAAATTAACTGAAAAAATTATGAATTTGATTGAAAAAATTATGAATTTGACTGAAAAAATTATGAATTTGACTGAAAAAATTATGAATTTGACTGAAAAAATTATGAATTTGAGTGAAAAAATTATGAATTTGAGTGAAAAAATTATGAATTTGACTGAAAAAAGCTATATACAGGTGTAATATATCGTTGCAAAGTTAAAGATTAAAAAAAATATATTAATTTACAGAGAAAATTGTAAAAGTTGCTAAAGAGTGGTGAAAAGCCGATAAAACTAACTGATTGTTTTAGATAATAATATAATCGATTTTTTAATAAAACACATGTTTCTGTAGAAATTTAATTTAATTAATTCTTTAAAAATTTATTTTTATCTATAAATGTATTTAAAAAATTTTAAATTGATATAAATAACAGATACTGCTAGGTGAAGACACGGAAACCATACAACTAAATACAAGTGTGTTAATAAAAACCGGATCATTACCCATTAAAATTGACTACCTTGATAGAGTTCCAACCATGTTGCCCCCCTCGCGATGGCTTATAAAGCGTGCCGACTGGGATCACTATCGATCTTTGGCAGACTTTTCCTCCCTGCAGTTTCATGAAAACGATTTAGCAACACAATATGATATGATCAAGCAAACCATTATTTACGCAGCTGATTGCTCAATTCCCAAAAGTAGGCCAAATAATAGGGGGATCTCTGTCCCTTGGTGGACTAAAGATTGCTCTATAGCTATAAACAATAGAAAAAGAGCACTCCGAAAATTTAAAAATAAACCGAGTTCTGAAAATTTTGAAAAATATGTCACAGCTCGAAAACATGCACGTTATATTGTAAAACAAAATAAAAAAATCTGCTGGCGGGAGTTCGTATCCAAAATAAATATTAACACTCCGGTTACCGAAGTTTGGGATATAGTACGGAAAATAATGGGTCGAAAACCACCTGTCTCCCTAAACGTGCTAAAAAAAAATAATGCTTTGATCACGGATCCTGTGGCTATAGTCAATGCTATTGGAGAATATTTCAGCTTGACATTTTCATCACCAC
Source organism: Piezodorus guildinii (assembly GCA_023052935.1). Taxonomy (NCBI): domain Eukaryota; kingdom Metazoa; phylum Arthropoda; class Insecta; order Hemiptera; family Pentatomidae; genus Piezodorus; species Piezodorus guildinii. The sequence continues at coordinate 74,664,978 of CM041298.1, read as the reverse complement.
CTGATGAACACTTAGCGACATCGACAAATGATTCAGTTCGGGTGGGCGTCCAAGTTGAGACTTTGAACCTTCCTTTTTCATACTTAGAATTCAGCCGAGCTTTAAAATCATGTAAGGAATGCTCTCCGGGACCTGATTAAATAACGTACAGTATGTTGAAAAATCTTTCATATTACAACAAAATTCAAATTCATAAATTTCTAAACAAGGCTTACTGCTCCACCTTCTTCCCCGACGATTGGCACTAGTCGGAAATTATACCAATCCTTAAAAAAGGTAAGCCTAAAGAATTAACTTCTAGTTACCGTCCGATCGCACTCACTAGTTGCCTTTTTAAGCTATTGGAACGAATGGTCGCGAATCGTTTAAAATGGTTTATCGAAAGGGACAATTTACTAAACGTTTGGCAAAGTGGCTTTCGGTCTGGTAGATCAACATCGGATAATTTAATAAAGCTGGAAACTGAAGTTTTAGGATCATTTAGATCAAAAGAATCCCTTCTAGCCGTTTTCTTGGATATCGAAAATGCGTTTAATTCAGTAAACAAAACTAATATTTTGGGAAAATTATCGGAAATTGGGATTTATGGTCAACTATTTCAATTCATTTCGAACTTCCTAAGTAATAGAACGTTTTACATAAAATCCGGCAGTGTTCTATCAAGGATATTTGAGCAGTCTAGCGGCGTCCCACAAGGAAGCGTTCTAAGCCCAATCTTATTCAGCCTGGTCATAGATGGAGTTGCCACAGCCCTAAAGCTACCAGCTACAGCCTTGATGTATGCTGACGATGTTGTGGTGTATGTAAAGGGTAAGGATCCAACTCATATGCGCAATATTTTACAGGAGTCTTTATTAAACATCACTTCTTGGCTAGACAACCACGGCTTTAGAATATCTGTCCCCAAATCTCAGGCGATACTATTTACAAGAAAGCGAAATTTTACTGTCGAAAACGTTAAAATCAGGGGGGAAGAAATACCATATCGAACAAGCGTAAAATATCTCAGTGTAATTTTAGACCGCTCTCTTAGGTGGACTTCTCATATTAAACAAGTTAGGTCAAATTGTTTCCAGGCTCTAAATGTTTTAAAAATTGCTAATAATTATAATTATAGCGGACAAAATCAGCTTAATCCGATTATATTTGACTCGTATACGTCCCAAATTGGAATATGCTTGTACAGCATACGGCTCCGCGAGCAAAAGAACGCTAGAGATGCTTGAGCCGGTTCAAAACACAGCTCTTCGCATAGCCACGGGCGCTTTCCGCGCAAGTCCTACCGCGAGTCTTGAAGTTGAAGCTGGTGTAATGCCTCTGAGTATACGGAGACAGATTCTAGACTTAGCGTATTACGTTAAAGTTCTATCTCGACCAAATCACCCATTAAATAATTTGTTCGGCCAGTCAGAAATGAACCAACAAATTAACCAATTGAAACTTTCACTACCAGAAAGAAGCTCTGTACACAGATCCAAACTTGACCTTCATTCCTTACCGACGCCTCTGGTCTTTCGGCTATTGCAATCAGAACCGTGGCTACATTCAATACCTAAAACACACCGTATGAACTGCAAAAGGGGCAAAGATATAATCAGCCAATTGAAACAGAAATTGCAATTTGTGCAATTCCAGCGGAAACATAGCGGGTGGACCTATATTTATACGGATGGATCCAAAACAACAGATGGAGTGGGCTCCGCTGTAATCTCGGAGGGCGTAAAAATGTATTCGTTACCACCTTTTTGTTCATCATATCACGCTGAGTTGCTTGCAATAAATCGCGCGGTGCATGATTACATTAGCAGCACAGGGAACGCATTTATCTGCACAGATTCCAAGTCGGCTCTTAAGGCTTTAACAAATACATTTTCTGTGGACCCACTTGTGGTAGATACATTAACACAATTAAAGGCATTGGAGAGGGTTGGTAGTAGAATAGAATTTATATGGTTCCCTGGTCACTGTGGCATAAAAGGAAACGAGCTAGCTGATACCAAAGCGAAATTAGCTGTAACAGAAGGTCTGTTTGTTCCGGGTGCGTCAACGCGGGAAGTAATCGCCCTCATAAAAGAAAAGGCCACAGAACCATGGCAAAAAGTATGGTTTTTTATGAGGGAGAATAAACTTAGAGTAGTCGAGCCTTCAGTGAAACCCAACCGAGCAGACCTACGGTTGTGCAGGAAGGAGGAAGTGGTACTGGCTCGACTGAGGATCGGCCACACAAGGCTGACCCACGGCTACCTGATGGCGAGGGGATCACCGCCTCAATGTACCTCCTGTGGGGTTCTCCTCACAGTACCACATATACTGTTGGATTGCTTTTCCTTCGAAGCCGAGCGAAGAGGGATTAGTATGGAGAATGATATTGGGATAATATTACAAAATACCCAGGAGTCAGCCACCAAACTGATGAATTATCTAAAAGACACATCAATATTTTCCAAAATTTAAAAAAAAAAAAAAAAAAAAAAAAAAAAAGTTCCTGTTTTTATTTTTAATATTATATATATATTATTATTATTATTATTATTATTATTATTATTTATGATTTTTTTTTCTTTTAATTCTTTTCTTATATGTAGCTATCTTATATAATTGTTTGTATTTATGTATTTTTTAGTGTATTATGTATTTTATTTTATTATGTATTATGTATTTTTTTCTTATATGTAGCTATCTTATATAATTGTTTGTATTTATGTATTTTTAGTGTATTATGTATTTTATTTTATTATGTATTATGTATTTTGTGATAAGTATATTTGTATGTATTATTTTCGTATTGTATGTATTATTTCGTATATTATGTATATTGTTTGGATTGTATTTTATTATTTATCATGTATGTATTATTATTAGTATATATCTATGTATTATTACTTTTATTATATTGTATCTGCATTATTAGTTTAGGGCTAAAATAACCTCTATGGTTGAAAAGCCTTTATGTTACAAATAAATAAATAAAAACCGGTAAAGAAATAGAACTCGATTTAAATACCGATAAGACGAAGTATATGATTAGTAGCAGAAACGGTGTCGATCTTGGTGATATTGATGTATCAGGTCATACTTTTGAACACGTAGAGAAATTCAAGTATTTAGGTTCAATTATAACTAGAAAAAATGAAATCCAGGAAGAAATAAAGTCCCGGTTAAAGGTGGGAAATGCGTGTTATTATTCAGTTGCTAAGTTACTTAGTTCGCGGCTTCTATCTAAAAACTTAAATATTAGAATTTATAAAACTATTATTCTTCCAACGGTTCTTTACGGATGTGAAACGTGGCCGCTTACTTTGAAGAATGAACAACGGCTTATTGCGTAAAATATTTGGTCCGAAGAGAGATGAGGCCACTGGGGAGTTTAGAAGGTTACACAACGCGGAATCGCGGAACTTGCATCCTGTGAATATAATTGAGCTGATTGCATCGCGGAGACTCAAATGGGCGAGAAAAGTTGTTGGGCTCGATGACAAGCGGATTCCGAGAAAGTTGGTATTTGCTGATCCGACTGGTAGGCGTCCGAAAGGTAGGCCGAAGCGGAGATGGGAGGATTGCTTTAAGGCTGATCTCGGGAGCTTGGGCTTGAATGGTGAACATTGGACGAGTCTGTGTAGGCGAAATTTGATGGTATCGGCATCGAACCTTCGGGTTCGCTAAGCCTATTATTATTATAAATAACAGAGGTAAGCGAAAGTCGTGTGTTGCGCGCACCAGATTTTTTTCTTACTGGTGTGTTTTCTTGGTGGCTGCGCCCTCAACCAACTTCTTGACCATATAGTCAAAACGGCCAACAACTACTCCATTATTAGTCGACGTATAAATTTTCAAGATATAAATATTATATTTTTAACAATTTCATTTATCAAAGTTTTTTTCTAGTGAAAATATTCCCATTTGTTGGATCAATGTATATCAATCACAATTATGTTGCAAACGTGACTATATACCATGATTACGTTACAGCTAAAATATATTGAATAATTTTGGGTATGCCTACTTCTACTGGATCGCTATTGTATATTTAACAGAATTAAATGGCAATTTATTAGACTAAAGTTAGAATTATGGTTGATGAGGAAAGTGATTTAAAAACAACTTAACCTATTACTATAATTAATCTAATACAACTATAAGTATCATTTTTCTAATATCGAGACACATTGAAAAAATAGGACAAAGACTACACTTCTTTATATTTGTTTGCGGTTCAGTGAATTCAATTTGATAAATGAAATAATTTAAATTAAAATTGCTACAAACTAGGAAAGATGTTGATAGTGACTATGTTGAATGAAGTTATATAAAATAAATACAGGTGAATAGCAATGAGGTGCTCTGTTTATGGTAAATTAAAGATTATTATTTCATATCAGATATTGGTTTTATCTACTCAATGTTACAACAACATACCAGTACCAAGTAGTCACATCCAAATTATTCAATAACATCGTTTTATCTTTTTAAACATAACCGTCGCATATCATCAATAAATCCTTTTTATTTACTTATAATGTTTCTGGAAATGTATAGTAATAAGTATTTTATTATAACTGGAAACTATGGAGTGAAGGTCTATTTTATCCCATCTTCGTCGCCAACTGATATGTATTTTATTATAAATGGAAACTATAATGTGAATGTATATTTAATAAATAAGAATGCATAGAAACAATCAACACACACTCATATTTTAATTAATAATCACATATGGGAAGATTTAGGAAGGTTACTGGGAACCAGAGTTGCCACAGTTAAACAAATGTTTTACGTTTTAGAAAAATACATTTTTCAACCATTTAGAATAGTAATAAAAACTATCCTATCATTTAAGTTGGACCAAATTACAGATACTTACGAAGTTGGTCAAAGTTGGTTCAGTAGCTCCAGAGTTTATCGTGCCACACGAAAACGTATTGCCACCACATACCGCGCTGTGTTAAATGTGGTGAACAGCACAAGTCTGAGCAGTGCAATAAATCTCGGATAATCCCAGCAGTTTGCGCTCTGTGCCACAAGGGACATCCGGCGAATTACAAAGGCTGCGAGATTTACAAAAATCTCAAGTCAAGATTTCTGAAGCCCAGCGCCAAGAGGAGACTAGACCGAGGAGAAACCCATCAAAATTCGTCGACCCGACAGTTTCGTTCGCCCAACAACTTGGTGGTGGTGACCAGTCTACTCAGTGTGAGGCCACGCCGGTTCAACATACCCTCAAGCATCCCGAACCAAAATCAGCTGATGCGCTCGATGATAACAGTCATACGTTACATCGTCTCTCAGATTTTTGCTTTTTTCAGTAGGAATTCGCTAGAATTCAGTCTGGAGAACATCACTAGACCTCAGGAATATTACGGCAGTGAATATTGGAGAAGTTTCGGTAAGCAAAGTTATAATTTACTTTGTACAATCACGAAAAAGTGAAAGAAGGGTCACTGATCAGCTGATTGCCGCTAGCTCGGCAAGCTCGGGCTTGCTTTTTCTTTTAATTATCTTTCTTTTATCTTTAATTCTTATCTCATTATTTATTTATTATTATTATTTTCTTAATCAATGAGATATTTTCATCAAGTCATGTCCTCAAAGTCTGCAAGTAAAAGATCTAGATCTGCAGGTTCTAACTCGTCTCCCACAAAACAGAGACCCCGCCGTGAACAAAATAAAAAAATGATTCCACCAGCGACCGCGTCAGCTACCTCATTAGGTTCTGAACCACAGCCCAGCACATCATCACAAGGAATAACTGATGAATCTCCGTTTTTTACACCGAATCCATTTCAGATCCTCCAAAATGAAAAAGAAACCATGGAATCTTCTCCTATACCCAGAGAACCACTACCTCCACCAATATTTGTTAAAAATATTAAAAATTTTAAACTGATGTGTGCGCATTTAAACAAAGTAACAGATCCTAATAGTTATTATTGTATAAGTAGAACCAATGATACTAAAATATCTCCGACTACTGCTGAAACCTACAGAAAGATTGTAAAATATCTGACTGAGACCAAAGCTGACTTTCATACTTATCAGCTGCGCCAAGAGAGAGCATTAAGGGTCGTAATCAGAAACCTACATTCCTCAACACCCGTTGAAGCAATCAAAGAAGAACTGACAGAATTAGGATTCCAAGTGAGGCAAGTCACCAACGTTCTAAAAGATAAAAGTCCACTGCCTCTATTCTTCGTGGACTTGGAACCATCAGCAGGAGTCGAAAAAATCTATGACCTCAGCAGACTGTACTATACCCGTGTAAAAGTTGAAAAACCTTACACAAAGAAAGAAATAGTCCAGTGCCATAACTGTCAGGCATATGGTCATACCAAAAGTTATTGCCATCACATACCACGCTGTGTGAAATGCGGTGAACAGCATAAAACAGAAGAATGTACAAGATCAAGATCAGCACCCGCTGTATGTGCTCTGTGCCTCAAGGACCACCCTGCTAACTACAAGGGATGTGAAATCTACAAGAAACTCAGAACCAGATACCAAAAACCTCAGGATCCGAATGAAACAGCTGTACCAACCAGAAGCAGAAGAGAACCATCAAAACTTGTAAATTCTAACGTGTCATTTGCCCACTTGCTTGGAGGTGGTAACCAGAATCATGAAGTCGAGGCACTGCCGGAACAACATTTTCCTCAACATTCTCAATCTATTGTACAAGAATCTATCCCTCAAAGTTTACCTAATCTTCAAAAAACTCCTCAACATCAAATTTCTCATATCCCTCCACCATCAAACGTCACAGATCTTACCAGTCTAATGACATCGTTCATCTCCGAAATCAAATCTCTTGTTATGCCGCTTATATCACTCCTTACAAATCTAGTATCGAATCTAATCCCTGCCTTGAAAAATCCTTAAATGACATCACCTAACTCCTTATCCATTCTCCTTTGGAATGCGAATGGTGTTAGAAATCATACTGACGAACTGACAGCGTTGTTGCAAGACAAAACAATCGATGTTGCACTTATAACTGAAACAAGACTAACGACTAAACAGTACTTCAAAATACCGCAATACATGACATACCGTACTGACCACCCAGACGGTAAAGCCCATGCCGGTTCTGCTATCATTGTCCACCAATCCCTCTCTCATCATTTACTCCCACTTCCCACCTATGATTTCCTACAAGCCACATCCATAGTAATCAAGACTTTTTCCTTTCCGGTAACCCTCACATCTGCATATTGCCCTCCTAAACATTCCATTTCCAATTCTGAATTTGTATCCTTCCTGGATTCCTTAGGAAATCGTTTCATTCTGGGTGCAGACTTAAACGCCAAGCATCAGCAGTGGGGTTCCAGAACCACGAATTCTCGGGACGAAATTTGCTGTCTGCACTCAACTCCCGAAATTTTAATATCCTGCCTCCTGACTCCCCTACCTACTGGCCAACCGATCCTAACCGCAATCCTGACATCCTCGACTTCTTTATCCACAGCGGATTAGGCTCTCTCAACTTGTCTTTAACTCGCCTTGATGAACTATCCTCAGACCATAGTCCACTGATCCTAAAAGTATCTCTCACTCCAATTCCAAAACCCATTCCACCATCATTCATCCGAGGCCCTGTCAACTGGGACCTTTTCCGCCAAATCCTGACCGATAATATTGACCTCAGAGTAACCCTCAAAACCCAAGATGACCTAGATAATTCCGTCTATTCCTTTACCACCGCCATCCAACAAGCTGTCTGGACTGCTTCCTCTCCTAAACACTCCAATATAAATCCAGACCAAAATCATTTTCCACAACCTATTATAGACCTTATCCACACCAAACGCCGAGCAAGATCATTATGGCAGCGCACCCGACACCCAACAGATCGCCGCTCCTATAACTTCTATTGTAGACAATTGAAGAGGGAGTTGGCGAACTTCCGTTCCCAGTCCTTTAATTCCTACCTCTCCTCTCTATCAGCTCGTGATAATACCCTATGGAATGTCACGAAAAAGATCCTAAAATACCATCATGTTTCCCATCCTCTCCGACGTGGTGATGACTCCTGGGCTGCGTCTGATGAAGATAAAGCCGAGGAATTCGCCACACACCTCTCCAAAGTATTCACTCCTCACCCGGAATCCCACATCAATCACACCGCAAAAGTGCAAGACTTTCTTATGTCACCGATCCCACTTTCCCTACCTCCTAAAGCTATTAATCCCTCTGAGGTCAAATATCTTCTCCAAAAACTGACTCTCCGTAAATCTCCTGGACACGATCTCCTTACTCCCCAGATCCTCCGACAACTTCCGCAGAAAGCTATTATATTCCTTACTTATATTTATAACTGCATCCTCCGCACCACCTATTTTCCTCTGTTATGGAAACATTCCACCATCATCCTTTTTCTAAAACCAGGTAAACCTTCCAACAACACTTCATCCTACAGGCCTATTAGTCTACTCCCCATCCTCTCAAAAATCTTCGAAAGGCTTCTTCTTAAACGTATCCTACCAATATTAGAATCTCAAAATCTTCCTTCCCATCAGTTTGGATTCCGTCCTCAGCATTCCACAGTTCAACAGGGGCTCCGAGTTGTAGACCATATTTCCTCAGCTCTTGAATGCAAAGAGTTTTGTTCTGGTGCGTTTCTGGACATTGCGCAAGCTTTTGACCGGGTATGGCACACTGGATTACTCTTCAAGCTGAAAACCCATTTACCCCAGTCCCTATACCTCATTCTCCGATCCTATCTCTCGAACCGTTCCTTCCGAGTTCGCTGTGGTGAAGAATTTTCTAACCTTTATCCCGTTGAGGCCGGTGTTCCTCAAGGCAGCGTCTTGGGACACATCCTCTACATCCTTTACACTGCTGATATTCCTACACATCCTGATACCTTTCTGGCAACTTTTGCAGACGACACCGCCATCCTATCATCCAGTTCCAATCCTGAAACAGCATCCTTAAACCTTCAGAGACACCTTTTCCTTATCGAACACTGGTGTAATAACTGGCGTGTAAAGGTGAACGAAGCCAAATGTAAACACATAACCTTTACTCTTAGACGAAAATCCTGTCCGCCAGTTTATTTCAACTCATTACCGATTCCTCTCTCAGATACAGTCCGGTATCTTGGCTTACTGTTAGACAAAAGATTGACTTGGAACCCACATACAAGACTTAAAAGACAAGAACTCAACCGACGATTCGGACAGTTATACCGACTACTCAACAGAAAATCTGAACTTACAGTTGAAAACAAATTATTAATCTACAAGACAATACTGAAGCCCATCTGGACCTACGGACTTGAACTGTGGGGGACAGCTAAACGTTCTAACATCAAACGCATTCAATCCTTTCAATCCAAAGTCCTCCGTACAATAGTAAATGCTCCTTATTATGTCTCAAATTATACCTTGCACCACGACCTTAATGTTCCATTTATTTCAGACCTAATTCCATCCAAATTTTCCAAATTCCACCAGAACCTCATTCATCATCCTAATCCTTTAGCTCAATCCCTATCCAGCTCCACTCATCCATACAACCCACCTAGAAGGTTGAAACGGCAGTGGCCCCGCGACCTTTTGTAAATATATTGGAGTTCTAGCACTGGCTAGATTCTCCACTCAATGTGATGTATGTACGAGTGTGTGTATGTGTATATAGGTATAAGTGAATTATTGACTTTTGTATTGATTCATTATTGTGTATATATTTTATTGTAATTTTATGTTGTGTAAATATTGTATGAATGTAGTATGTTTGATATCATTCAGCAATACTATTAATGTCCAAATTGGGACAGATTGTAAAATTTTCTCAATAAAAATTGTTATTACTAAAAAAAAAAAATTCTCAAAAACTTCCCCAGCATCAAATTTCTCCTATCCCTCCTCCATCAAATGTCACAGACCTCACCAGTTTAATGACATCATTCATCTCAGAAATAAAATCAATAGTTATGCCTCTGATATCAGTCCTAACAAACCTAGTATCAAATTTAATTCCTGCCTTGAAAAAGCCCTAAATGATTCCATCCAACTCCATTTCCATTCTCCTCTGGAATGCGAATGGTGTTCGAAATCATATTAATGAACTAACTTTATTACTACACGACAAACGTATTGACGTAGCTCTTATCACTGAAACACGACTAACTAACAAACGATCATTCAACATCCCAGACTACCAAATATACCGAACTGACCATCCCGATGGAACAGCTCATGCCGGCACTGCTGTCATCATCCATCGCTCCCTCTCCCATAATTTATTACCCTTACCAGTCCATAACTTCCTCCAAACCACTGCTGTAATTATACAAACCCGTCATTTTCCTATAACAGTAGTTGCAGCATACTCTCCTCCAAAAATACCTATTTCCGAAATCCAATTTAATTTATTCCTTAATTCCTTAGGGCATCATTTCCTCATAGGTGCGGACTTAAATGCCAAACACCAGCAATGGGGAGCCAGAACTACAAATTCTCGCGGGCGAACATTGCTGTCTGCACTCTATTCCACTCACTGTAATATCCTCTCCCCCGATTCCACTACCTATTGGCCTACTGATCTTCACCGTAACCCCGACCTCCTTGATTATTTTATCCACAAAGGGCTAGGACCTTTAAATCATTCCGTTTCCCGGCTCGATGACCTTTCCTCCGATCATAGCCCTCTTACCCTGACTCTCTCATTATCTCCTATTCCGAAACTCCCTCCACCATCATTCCTAAGAGGCCCAGTTAATTGGAACCTCTTCCGCGAAATAATAACGGATGGAATAGACCTCAGAGTATCCCTCAAATCTCCACAAGATCTTGACGATGCAGTTGATTCCTTTACTACCCTTATCCAACAAGCAGCCTGGAATGCATCTTCACCTTCTCCTTCCCCAAAATACTACCAGAAGAATCCTATACCCCAAAACCTCCTAGATCTAATCCATACCAAACGACGCTCTAGAACCCTCTGGCAAAGAACCAGGCACCCAGACGATCGTAAATCCTACAATTATTACACCAAATTAGCTAAAAAGAAATTAGATACCTTCCGATCCCAATCCTACAATTCCCATCTTTCTTCACTATCTATCTGCGACAATTCCCTCTGGAAAGTAACCAAAAAAGTTCTTAAATACCAATTCTTCTCCCATCCCATCCGACGTGAAGATGGATCCTGGGCTTCGTCGGATGAGACTAGAGCGGAAGAATTTGCCAAATACCTTTCTAAAGTTTTTATCCCACACCCCGAGCTCAATCCTGCCCATACAGCTAACGTAAAGGAATTCCTCTCCTCTCCAATTCCTCTCTCTCCACCCCCTAAAGCTATTAACCCCTCTGAGGTCAAATTCCTTATAAAGAAACTAAAACCTCGAAAAGCTCCTGGCTATGACCTCCTCAATTCTAAGATCCTTCGTCAACTGCCCCAAAAAGCAATTATATTCCTTACCTACCTCTATAATAGTATCCTCCGTACAACCCACTTTCCTTTGGTGTGGAAACACTCCATCATTCTCCTTTTTCCCAAACCTGGTAAACCTCCCAACAACACCTCATCCTATAGGCCTATTAGTCTCCTTCCGATCCTTTCAAAAATCTTTGAAAAAATCCTTCTCAAGCGTATCCTACAGTTAATTGAAATTCCTTTCCACCAGTTCGGATTCCGCTCACAGCACTCCACTGTACAACAAGGCCTACGAGTGGTTGACTATATATCCTTTGCACTTGAAAACAAGCAATATTGCACTGGTGCCTTTCTGGACGTTGCTCAGGCATTCGACCGGGTCTGGCACGATGGCTTGCTTTTCAAACTAAAAACCCATTTACCCCAATCCTTATATCTAATCCTACAATCATACCTTTCAAACCGTTCCTTCAGAGTCCGCTCTGGTTCAGAATTTTCCAATAGTTACCTGATCGAGGCTGGTGTACCTCAAGGCAGTGTCCTAGGTCCTGTCCTCTATCTCCTATTTACAGCTGACATACCTACGGATCCTGATACCTTCTTAGCAACCTTTGCCGACGATACTGCCATTTTATCAACCCAATCAGATCCCGAAATTGCATCTTCCTATCTACAAAGACATCTATCCTTGATTGAATTTTGGTGCGCTAATTGGCGTATCAAAATTAATGAATCCAAATGTAAGCACATCACCTTTACCCTTCGCCGCAGATCCTGTCCACAAGTCAATTTTAACTCCATACCCCTTCCCTGCTCTGACACAGTCCGGTATCTGGGATTCTTACTAGACAAAAGACTAACGTGGAACCCACACCCTCGACTTAAACGACAAGAACTCAACAGACGATACGGCCAACTATATAGACTACTAAACAGAACATCAAAACTTTCTGTTGCTAATAAACTATTAATTTACAAGACGATTCTAAAACCGATATGGACCTACGGACTCGAACTGTGGGGGACAACTAAATTTTCGAACATCAGGCGTATCCAATCCTTTCAGTCCAAAGTCCTTAGAACAATAGTCAATGCTCCCTATTATGTTACAAACAAGACCTTACACAATGATCTGAATATCCCATTTGTCCTCGATTTAATCCCATCTAAATTCCTAAACTTCCACCAGAGGCTAACTCACATCCCTAATCCTTTATCCCAATCCCTATCTAGCTCCAGCCATCCCTATAACCCTCCTCGTAGGTTGAAACGGCAGTGGCCTAGAGATCTCTTATAACTAAGCAATGCTGAGTGTTGGCAATGGCCAGCTTCTCCACTCACGCCTGAGAGTCTGTGGCTCTAGCGCCCTCTCTCAGTCTCCACTGGCTTATTAGACCGGTGACGCGACTGACTGAGAGGCGCTGGGATCTCCTAGCCTTGGGCCCCAACACCCACTTGTGGGCGTCGGGGTTTAATTCGGAGTTCCCAGGGGCAGTATGTAAATATTGTATATATAAGTATGAATGTGACCAAGATTATTATTATTTATTTCTTTTATTTTCTTTTTATCTTTATTTACGGTTATTTATTCTTCTTTATATTTTATTTATTTTGTATTCATTTATTTTTATTTCTTTATTTTGTGTACATAAGGAATGAATGAACTCTAATATCACTAATACTTATTGCCCAAGATTGTGGCAGATTGTATTATTTCTAAATAAATAAAAGTTATTATAATAGAGTTTATCGCGAACAAACGTTGTGACACGAGATTTATATATATATATATATATATATATATATATATATATATATATATATATATATATATATATATTTATATATATATGTATATATATATATTTATATATATATATATTTATATATATATATATATTTATATATATATATATATATATATATATATATATATTTTTTTTTTTTTTTTTTTTTTTCAAGTTCTATTTTTTAGTTATAACAATAGCACTAAAAATATATTCTAAGTATAGTAAGCATTACTTTACTCAATCATATGTTATGTAGAAGGATATTTTTTTAAGTTTACATATTGGTGATGAGATGTCTTTCAAGATTGTACGTAAATTAAAAAAATCCTATTATACGTTGAGTACTTAAATGGATTTCGTTGAAGAACAAAATACTTTCAAGTGTTTTTTTTGTAAATCGTCTTAAAGACATTAACTTCAAAGCTATGTTTTCTGATCGTAATTCTTTTTTGGAGGCAAATGACTAGCAAAAACATATAAATTAACTTGAGAAGGTTGAAGGTTGCCTCTTTTTTGTTTTGTAACTTTTCCCTCCTCACCCAGTTTGATGGCCGCGCTAGCAGATATTTCTTCTTACTGGGTCACGGCTTAAAGGAAATTTATATCGTGTTCCGCGGGAGTACAGCGTTTGAAAACAAGAAAACTTTCTGGGTATTTCAGGCTGATAATCATAGTGTCTGGCACTGGATTTCGAAACGTAAAGCGTTGACGGAGAGTGACGGAACTTTTGTGACGTTGATATCAGCCTGTTACATTTAAATGGCGATCTATTAATTCCATAAATCAGTTATTTTTGAAGAAAGAGAAAAATGTTTATAGAGTTTTCTAATACAGAAACCGCGATTAATTAATTAAAAAAATAAAGAATACATTTTACAATTAAATACGTTAATAATAACTGAGTTATTAACGTATTTAATTGTAATTTATTAAGTTATATTAAGTTAGTTATTAAGATAGAGAAAATGTATAGAGTTTTAGAATTACTTTGTTTTTTGGTTTGTTTATTTATTTAAGGTCGATTTATGCTGCTGTGGCTAATCGGACGATACTACAGTGGGAGTCCTGAATTTTGCCTATCCAGGTTTAATTAGGATAGGGATCTTTAACGAGTACCTGACATGGCAAGGGCTCGGGACCACCTTTTAACATCCCCTCCGAAGGACGGCATAACTAAGGATTTTTTACTTTCATTATAAAATCCTAGGTCCACCTGCGGCTTTGAACCATTGCTGTTAGCAAACTTTAGAGCAGGAAAGTTTAAAATATCGGCTCTGTAAGACTATTTCAATCAGACTTGAAAATCTACTCGATATCAAAGACCATCAAATTTCTTTCCAATGGCGTATTATACATCTATAATGATGCGTTTATGTTAAAATAAAAAACGCTGCTAATTATTACACAATGGTTTATTATTTCCAAATAACTACATTAGGGTATAACTCTATATATTTGAAGGAATTAGTCCGGTCATTAAATGAAACAACTAAATAGTTTCAACTATTTTATTGTTTGCCAACGTTTCGATCCCCATTGTGGGTCATCATCAGGGTGTGTTGTAGGCGAATGGAAACTTGAAACGTTGGCAAACAATAAAATAGTTGAAACAATTTAGTTGTTTCATTTAATGACCGCCACCTGGACTAATTCCTTCCAGTAATTCTCAACGGTGAACTAATTATATCCACAACTCTTTATGTAGTTTTTATAGCTGCTAATCTTTTCGATTTTTGTCTATCTTCAATAATAACTGAGTTTTGGTCGAATTACGTCTATTATAATTTGTGACTTGAATTTATAGATTTTTCTTATTTTTATCGCACTTCACTGAATCTAAAATTCTATACCATCTACATTTCAATTTTTTTTTCTTTTCCTTTTTTTTTTGGGGGGGGGGCGCTCTACTAAACCATCTAATTCCTCTCACATTCAATCCTTACAATCCAAAATCCTTCGCAAAATCCTAAATGCTCCTTATTTCGTTACGAATAAAATCATCCATAATGACCTAAATATCCCACAAATATGCCTCTTTGCATTCCAAACTCCCAACCCACGCGAATCCTCTTGTACGCAACTTATCATTCCCATATATTCCTGACAACCCTCCGAGGCGATTGAAAAGACGATGGCCTCGAGACCTACTATAATTAAATTGACTTTGAAGTGCTACCACTGGGTAGTTTCTTTACAAGACATTATCACGCTCATAAGTGTAAATTAGCCCATTTACTTTTTGTATATATTGTATGTACAGTTGTAAATATCAATAAAATATTTAGATAAAAAAAAACTTCTTTTCCTTTTCATTTTTTTCATATTATTGACGTTTTTTTACTAGTTTAATATTTATTTAATTTATTGTTTATTTACTACATTAAGACTGTCTGTACAAAATATAAAGTGTTTAATACTAAATAGCAGGTTTTAATTACCTGATAAGCAAATTAACGACAAGCAGTGACATTAGTTGCTCATCTGTTTGTCTAGTTCTGTATGTTTTAGTGTGAGTGAATACTGTAACACAGTTAACTTCTTAATTATAATGGCAGATACTATGAATTTATTAACGATTGCAGAACAAACAGACATGCTGTTAACTTATGGCTGGGTAAATAGAAACGGTGCTGCTGCTGTTAGAAGATACCTTTAAAAAAATTCCTAGCCGTAAAACTTCTTTTACCTTTGATATCTGTTCAATAAATGAGTTTGAGGTATATGTTGATATGTACTTTTTTGTTTATTTTTTGTTAGTGAACACATACCAAATATAGTGCTGTGCAATTTAAATAAATTGCAATAGTTAAGTAAAATTACTATAAAAATAAAATTAGTAAGATTTTTAAAATTTTTATAATATTGCTGAACTCGTGTTGTATTCCGGCATTAAATCCGGGCTGGAAGTGACAAACTCTGGTAAAGATAGACACGGCCCTGGAATTAACTGGATATTATCTCGTTTCCAGACAGGCTTCCCTCGTTCTGTATATAGCCGCTACTTCCTCAGGATTCACGCACCATAAATTGTACATTTGTCCCTTCACCATTCTGCTCCCATCGCCCCATTTTAATGGTACAATATTCACCTCCGCGGTCGGATAGTAACATATGTTAAGGATCTTTTGGAAAACATCAAAATTATGTTTTATATGACTATTATGATACAGAAAATAAAATTTATTGTAAATATAAAATTAAATAAAAAAGGTGGTGCGCGAAATACTCGACTTTCACTTACCTCCGTTGTTAAAATCATTTTAACAAATTTCCAATACAGTTAAAGATGAAATATATTGGTAAGTTAAAGTAAAAAGGTTAAACATTGAATTTTGATAAAAACACGTGTTTTATTAAATAATGTATTATATTATTATTTACAACAGTTTTATTGATTTTACATCACTCTTCATTAACTTTTACATTAATTTCGTGTATGAGATAGCATTTTTTTTTTTTTTTTTTTTTTTTTAAATCTTAAGCTTCTCAATTGCATATTATACATCTATATTACTATTCTTCTGTTTGCTTTTTTCACTTTAAGTTAAATAGAAAATTCTTTCAACTTGTATATTTAGCCTTTTTTTTAGCAATCCTAATAAAATGCAGTAATTTTGGTCAGCTGATTTTGTTGAAAAAGTTGGTGTAACATATCGGGTATAAAATGAAATTTTACTTTCGTACGACTTTTCGTTTTGGTGCTAGACTTACCAGATATACAAACACACAAATAGACCGTTTTGCGCGACTTGATCATTCGGACTTAAGAAGAAAATTTTACCTATCCAGGTTTAACTAAGATAGGGATCTTTAACCAGTACCTGACATTCCACAGGCTCCCTACCACCTATATAAGTCCCTAAAAAATCCGGCATATTTACTACCATTAAAAAATCCTAGGGTCTTAATTTAAATTATATGTTTTTATTTTTTACATGAAATCAGATTTTTAATGTATAAAAAGGTCTTTTTTATTGTGTTTTGATTCATTTAGTTTGTGGCTATTGCGCCCTAGTTCGGCCTCCACTGATTCACACCAGTGACGCGGCTGAGAGCGAGGGTCTAGGATCTCTTGGATTCCGCTTTTTCCTCCACAAGTGGAGGGAAAAGCCCAGTCTGGGGTCCCTATAGCAGTTGTATATATTGTATATAGTTATGTTTGTTTGAATGATGTTTGTTTATTTGCAAACTTTTATTTATCTCAATTATAGGTTAATGTTTTGTTTTTATATTTATTATTATTTAATTCTATATATATCATTTATTTGTATTTATCTCAGTTATAGGTTGGTGTTTGTTTTCTTATTTTGTATATATATTATATTTTATTTATTTGACTTTATCATTGTATATATTGTGTGAATGGGTTCATATATCACTATTACTAATGTTCATATAGAAACAAATTGTAATATATCTCAATAAAAAAAAAAAAAAATTGATTCATTTAAGGTCACTTGAGTAACGTAACTGTAAGAGTCCTAAATTCTAGCTTTAATTAGAGATCTTATACGAACACCTGACATCGTGCAGGTTCGAGGGACCACAATTTTTCGTTCCCTACGAAGGCTGCATGACCTAAGAATGTCAACTCACTCAAAAAATCCTTAGCCCATCTGTCGGGCGTGAACCCACGATCTTGGACATAGAAACCTGTTATGGTAGTCACTACTCCACAGGTTACCCTAACAAATTATTTTAGCAGCTTTTTGCCATTCTACATTACGATAAAAGTTTGTATTTAAGATAAAACTTATTCTTAAATATTTATATTTTTTTCGAATATGCTTTATTTGACAAGTTGTAACTTCACAACCCTAGTCACATACACTAAGGGCGCAATTGGTAACCGGACGTTACTTATACATTTTAAATCTATTATAACTATATATAACATTTGCAACTATTCTTATGATAGGGCGAGGGGAGTTACAAAAATAATATATTTTCGTTTTCTCTCTTTCAGTTGGAAATCAAATTCTTCCATCTTGTATATTTATCTCTTCTTTATCAATGCTAACAAAATGAAATAACTAATGTTATCGGCTCTACAGAATTAATGTTCTTTAGAGGAATCCATTTTAAAATAATACTTATTTCTATCAGAAAGAAACCCGCATCATATTGAAGATCGTTAAATTTTCCATCGATATAGTGAGATATTCAACTAAGCGAGAACCCAAAAATTTAAACAAAACATCGAAATCCATTGCAGCAATCAGCAGGAATGACAAATTAGCTTATTAAGAGGCAGATATAGGCTATTGAACTCTCGAAGAGGCTAATGGTGAGGAAACAATTAGCCAATTTACTGGATCTTATTGAACAACTGGGAACAATAGACCCTTCTCGAGGCAGTATCTCAACAGGCCTAGAGCAATTATTATAGCAAGAGATCAGGCTGTGCTCACAATGACTGTTTTCAAAACTGCTTATGGTACTTAGAACATATAAAATAAGACGAAATTTGGTTCTGCCTACACTAGCCTTCCCCACGATTCGGCTGTTAAGATCAATTTAGATGAAGTTGAAGTTAAAAAATCTGGTAGCTGGCAATACACGACTTTCACCAACCTCCGTTATTAAAATCAATTAAAGAATTTCCCAATACAGTTGGAGATAAAAATGAGTGAAACTGTTAAAGAATTAATTAAATCGAATTTCTATAGAAACATGTGTTTCATAAAAATCTATTATATTATTATATAAAATTACCAGCTTTATCGGCTTTTTATCAACTTTAACAAACTCTTGTATAAGAGAATATTTTTCTCTAAAATCATCAGCTATCCAGCGATACATTAAACATGTATATTAATAACTGTTTTTATGTTAAAAAACAAAAAAAATGGTGAAAAATGCATGGTATAAGGTGACTCGTCTGGTAAGCTTATTTCGATGAAAAAATGTCTTTAACATTTCGAGCTTAAAGTTGACTTAAATATGAAATTTTACTTTTATTTGGCTTTTCGTTTACGCGCTGGATTTCCACAAATGGTCACACACACACACACACATGAAGACCTTTTTGAAGGACTTGGGCATTTGGACTCAGGGGACCCTAAAACGTGTATTTTCGTTAAAAAATAAAATTCGTAACTTTTCAATACTTTTCCTTACTATATATTTCTTAAATAGGTAAGTGAAAGTAAAAAGTTTAAAGAATTGTTTCTCATGACTATGTTCTTTTTATACACTACCATCAAATATCGCTTAAAAATTGTACTTTTTTAAAAGTTTAATGGTTAACATATCTTCTTTTAACTTTTAATTATTGGCTTAGTTTCTCTTTTTGCTCTTCGAATATTATCTTCCTAATTTTATGTTTGCTTCCATATTTTATTACTGTCATCTTATTACCATTTTTATTTTATGTTTATTTCCATATTGTGATACTGTCATCATATTATTGTACCTAACTTATTATTTATCTTCTAACCGCATTGGTTGTGGTCTTGTTTCTTTTATCCCTGATGTGGGCCCACTATGACCGAAACGTCGGTACACACTTACATTAAGTATTACTTGCTAATGTTTTTTTTGTTTTGTTTTTTCTGACTACACCAACCACCTTCTTCATCTAAATTTATTTAATAGTTCTTAAATTGATTTTAACCGAGGTATGAGAAAGTCGTTTGTTGCTCGCACCATATTTTATTTTTTTTTAACATAAGAATGTATGTTTATAATACAATAATATATATTGTGTGAATGTGTAACACTAATACCTCGTGGCCTCGAGTTTACCGGCTTGCATTATTCTCAAATTAAAAACACCTTCAATAAAATACAGATAAACTTATTATTAAAATGATTCAATTTTGATCGCAATCACTCTGTACTATTCGGCAACTATGAAAAAAGAAATCTTTACGAACATGCCATCGCATGTCTCGATTTCATAAAATGGTACAAGAGCCCTCCTATTACACCTAGTCAGTTTAAAATGGCAGGTAATTGATGTTTATAGCAATTTAATGGCAAAAATGCCAATAAATGACGCTTATTGCAATTTAATTTGGGGGTTTTTTAATTTTTATGACCCCCTGAATAACATTAAAATACATTATTTAAATCTTATGCACGCAAAGCACAACTTATACTGACTTCCGATGTTAAAATCAAGTAAGAAACTTTTTAAAAAAAGTAAAAATCATATTGAGTTTTGATAGAAACATATCTTTCATATTAAATTATCTAACAATAGAAATTATTATCTACAATAATTACTTATGTATATGCTCTTTTCTTATTACGGCATTACTTTTTATAACATTGTATATAAAACATTTTTTTTTTTTAATCTTTAGCTTTCCAAAGCTATATTACACATCTTATTACTGTTTTAATTTTAATGAAAAATTAAAAAAAAAAAGTATGCTCTTTTCTCTTTCAGTTGGTTATCAAATTATTAAATTTTGTATATTTACCCGTTTGTCAATGCAAATGACATGGAAGTGTAAATTGTTAGTATTTTATAAAATTTAAGGTACTTTGGAGGAATAATATTAATGATATAAGTATGTATGTCCTTTCCGACTGTATCAAAATTAGGAGATATCAAATCTCATAAAATTTGATATAGATTTAATAAAAAAAAAGTTATATCTGTTTTTGAAAAAGAAAAAAAAAAGGTCAAATGTTCATGGTATAATGTGGCTCTTCTGGTTAGTCAATTTTTACGATCATATATATGAGTAAAAGTAAGATTTGTTTTTATCCATGTTATTATTATAAGTAAATACGTTTTAATTATAACGAAGATGTCTAGTCAAAATTTGACACTTTTATCTAATGTTAGGTTTAGGCTAACTAATAGGAATATTAATATTGAAAATTTAATTTTTTTTAAAAATGGTTTACCTATTCAATGTACCATAATATTTTTATTTACATAAGACTGTAGTCCCGAGGGTGTAGCATGTTTCACTGCTATCTGGTTACGAGCTGATACCTGCTGCTGCACGGGAGCTTGCCGTTGAGATGGTTGTTGCTGCTGCTGTTGCATCTGAGGAAAACTTCTTGGTGGGATTGATTTCGAAAGATTGGGGTATTCTGTTGGATTTAAAGGAGGAGGTGGAATACGTTGTTGTTGATGGCTCCCCATATTTCTTTGTGATCTCAAATCCTTTAGTGTTTGGCACCCTCGATAGTTTGCGGGATGTTCCCCTTGGCAAGTCGCGCATTTCGCTGGCGTATCTCGGGTTTTGGTGCATGAAGAACTTTCATGCCCTTGTCCACACCTTACGCACCGTGGTTCGTGGTTGCAATAGGTCTTGGTGTGACCGTATTTTTGGCATCTAATGCATTGTGGGAGGATTCTTTTCTTTCTAGGTTCTTCTATGACTACCTTGGTATAGAAAATTGTTTTTATATCAAAAATCTTTTCATTGAATGAATGTTTAGTGATATCAATAAAAAACATTGGTAATGGCCGCTTAAACCGTGATATTACGTTGGTAATTGCTACGGTCTGGTATCCGTGGTTTTCAAGATCTTTTTTTATCTCTTCAACGGGTGTATTGTGGTGTAGACCTTTAATGACTATTCTAGGATTTTTGTCATCAGGGAGCTGATATGTATGGAATTCAGCTCCGCTGTTTTTAAGACAACTAACAAGTTTTCTGTAGTCATCTGGAGTTTGAGGATATACAGTTACTCCATTATATGTTGTTTTCAGTAAAAAAGAATTAGGACTCGTGTTAGTTTGAAGATAAGCAACCAAAGCTGCATAATTTTGTACATCAGAAACGAAAATAGGAGGTGGTTTAGAGTTAGATAATGATGAATTACTTTGCTCTTCATTAACACTAGAGAGTACTGCAAAACTATTACTAGTAGGTACCTCTGACTCCGTGCGCTGTTGTTTCCGAGGATCCCTGTCTGCTACGCTGTTTCGTTTTCTTCCTGTCACAACTTCCCAGGCACTAGAATTGTCCGTAACACCTAATTCCATACGATTAGCTTCGTCCATGTTGGCGGCTAATTCCGCCTCTTTAAACTTTTTCTCTCCCAACTTCAGTCTAAACCTTTGGTTTCGGTACGATATTTAATCGAAAATAGCTCCAAATTCCAACGATTTTTACTTAAATAAAAGTTATACAGAAAAATTTTATAAAGAATTAATTAAATTGAATTTATATAGTATATATTTTAAATTATGTTTATTTACTTTTTAGTTAACGATTCCAAATATTCATAATTTTTCAGTATCCTCATTACAGTATATGAATGTGTAAGATATAGACTTTAAATATCTAATCGGTAAGTTTGAAACGAAATTGCTGATTGTAATGCTGGGGTCCATGGACGGAAGATGACTAAAGTATTACAAAAATAGCGCTTAAGCATTCTCGTTTAATTCTATCTTATTTAAACCTGTCTATCCAAGTAAAATATCCTTAGTTATGTCGTCCTTCGGAGGGGTCGTGAATAGCTGGTCCCGAGCATGATTTGCCTTGTCAAGTACTCTTTATTTCTATATACTCTTTAATATCTCTTTTCTGATTAAACCTGGATAGGCAAAATTTGGGAATCCCGCTGTAGCAGTTTTCGATTAGATGCAGTGACATAAAGTTTTTTTTTTTTTTTAGAAACAATTTTTATTAAGTAATATTACAATCTGTCCTAATTAGGACATTTTTAATAGTGATCATTCATACTACATCCACACAATATATAAAAAAACAATAAATTTATAAAATAATAATACAATATACATATAAACAAAAAAGAATCAGTAAGAATATGTACAAAAGTCACTCATACCTATATACAATTCACAAGCATACAGCACGTGAGTGGAGAATCTAGCCAATGCTAGAACTCCAATATACATGTTACAAGAGGTCTCGAGGCCACTGCCGTTTCAACCTTCTAGGGGGATGGTAAGGATGTGTGGAGCTGGATAAGGATTGAGCTAGCGGATTGGGGTGATAGATCAGGTTCTGATGGAATTTAGAGAATTTTGATGGTATAAGTTTTAAAATAAATGGAATATTTAGGTCGAGGTGTAAGGTATGGTTGGTGAAATAATAAGGAACATTAACTATTGTTTGGATGACATTGGATTAAAACATTGAATGCGTCTGATGTTAGAAAATTTGGCTGTCCCTCAAATTTTAAGTCAGTAGGTTTCAGATAGGTTTCAGTACTGTCTTGTATATAAGCAATTTGTTATCAATAGATAGTTAGAATTTTTGTTTAGAAGTCTGTATAATTGGCCAAATCATGGATTAAGTCAAGTATGCGGGTTCCAAATTAGTCTTTTAAAATTAAGTTAATTGAATAAATAAAGAAAAGAGTTAGTATCATTTTTTTTTAGTAAAACATTTTTGGCTAGTTCTGATGCCCGACCCCGTTCACATTGGATTATTTTGTTTAGAATATCTGTGATAACAGCTAAATCTGATTTTAGAAAAACATTTATTTTGATCTGATTTTAATGAAGATTGACAGAGTTTAAAAAACATTATCTTATTCGGAATCAAATGACTGGAGATGTGGTATGGTGAGGTTTTAAAGAGCGCAGAACTTTGTTCATCGGTGGAGGTACGACTCCATGACGAAACGTGTGAATGGGCTAGTATTGTGAGTTGTATGAACCGGCCTGCGTTTCGCAGATAGCCACTGTAATGGAATCCCAACTTCCCTTTATATTGTTTATTTATCTGCTTTCATTTTTTAGCTTTATGAAATAATATGGAAATTTTCACATCAATCGGTTATTTCTATCCAATTTTTTTCCCCAAAAGTGTGTACAAAAAATGTAGTGCAGGCAACACACGACTTTCACTTACCTCGGTTTTAAAAATCAATTTAAGAACTATGAAATAAATTTAAATTTGATAACAAAAATTAAAGAATAATATTCAGTTTTATCGGAAAGTTGTTTCAGATAGAATAGAATAGAAACAATTATTCTGGGACAGTGTCCCGTAAGAATAACCGAGTGTACATTGAAATATGAAATACACGTAATATAATATGTCTGGCCAACAGACAAAATTAACTTAGTTATTATTTAAGATAAGAAATATTATACAAAAAATAAAAAATGAAATCTTCCGGAAACGATGGTGTTGAACAGAATGAAAAACAAATAACAAACAATATATACATTTAAACAGTAGGCTTTTTACTTATTTTCTTCATTTAAAATTCAATATTAGAATTACAATATCATAATTGTTAAGCGTCTGTTTGGGATGATAGGAGGTACAGGAAAAGTTGGGATTTAAATGAGGATAGAGAAGCAGCATGGCGGATATAGGTTGGTAGAGAAATCAAGAGAGTAGTAGAGCGGATAATTAAAATAAATCAAAATGGCGTGATCTTGTTTCAAGAGGGTGGATTGAGGATTTGAATTGAAGGAGACTATGGATATAGGGAGGATGGCGGGAGTTAATGGTTTGCTAAAGGTATGATACTAGGAAATATTTTCTGCAAGTGGGAGGAAGGACACTTTAACTCGCTATATAAGTGAGTAACACGTGGCCTTCTAGATGTACTGAAGACAAATCTTATAGATATGTTCATGATTCGCTTCAGTCTGTCCTTAAGCATAGTCGAAAGACCATCATACACCATACAGCCATAGTCAAAGTGGGGGAAAACAAGTGAAGATACGCTATAAAACAAGATAAGCTTGCGAGTATATAGTAGAAGTAGATGACGGGAGCGGTGGAAAAATTAAAAAAAAAACAATAACTTATAAAAATAGAAAAAATAGTTAAACAATATAAAATGTTTACGATATATACAATAATCATTTAAGTTTATGCCCTGTTTGCACACTCTTCATTATCTTTTACAGCTTAGTGTATAAGATAATATGTTTAGTCTTACGTTCAAGAATCCCAAAATTTACATTTAAAAAATACTTTTGCTCTTTTCTCCTTTAGTTGGTTATAAAATTCGTTCAACTGCCAGATTCGTCCGATTTTTATCAATGTTAATAAACCTATCTAGTTATTTTGTTTCAAATCTACAAAATTAAAGGTACTTTAGAGTAAGAAAATACAGCATTTAAGCTCTGTAAGACTATTTCAACAAATGAAACCTACATGATATCGAAGCCCGTTCAATTTTACAGCGATATAGCAAGATTAATCAAAATCGTTAGAGCCGCTATTGAAGAAATCATAAAAGTGAAAGTTAAGATAGACTTTAATAATAACATTAACACAAAATATTGTAAAACTGCAGTAGCAGTTACCTGATTCACTGTTATATTGTGGATCATTAGATTGTCTATGATTTTGTGTTATGTTTGATGTTTCAGGAATTATGGGTGTATTTGTATTATCAAAATATTATTATATCCTTAAAATTTGCTGTAGCATCTCAAATATAGCCCCTCTTAAAATATAAAATTTCAGTTCTAAAAAAACTTTTCCTTTTCACGCTAGACTTATCACACACACACACGGGGGGATCCTAAACCGTGTATTTCCGTCAAAAACTGGAATTCGAAAATTTTCACGATCGTAATACTTTGCCTTACTGTATATTTCATACATTCATAGGTTAGTGAAAGTAAAAGTGTTTTTTTTTTCATTCTAACTAATATAGCTTCTAAACGGTAGGTCCTAACGACACTCTACTGAAATTCTGAAAATTATCTGTTTTTGAAAATTTTCGAACGTTACACAATGATAGTAACAGACCTCCGAATCAAAAGACACATCCATGTCAATAAAGTTGCCGTACTCTACATAACGTATTTACGTGGTAGCAAAATACCATAGACTTTTTACTATCATTGCAGCAACTTTCCCAAGTACTATATGCGAGGTATATGAGACTATTACCGCAGTAGTTGATGTCACGAAAACCAGCACGAAATAAACTTTAAAATAAAAAATTTCCTCGACGTGCCAAAAAAAAAATATAAGTTAAAAAAACAAAACCGTGAAGTTAGGTTTGCTGTGGAAAGATATGAATATCGTAAGTTAGAAGTTTGGAGCCACAATCAGTGTTAGGAAGAGCTGAAGTGGTCCCTCGCATATTCCACCTTCATTTTGGTAGAGTCATCCAGACCTTAAAGCCTTCATACATTTTCTAGCTCCATCCAACCTCCAGAGCCCTGGTTTAAGCCTAATCATAGAGCCTATCTTTTATTTTATTTTTATACGTGTATGGAAGCATATACAATGCTTTTATTTTACACATGACAATACATAGTACATAACTGTAGAATTTTAGTTATATTTTTTATTCTCCTTAATGATTGGATTTTCATTATAGATAAAAAGCAACATGGCAGTAATAAACAAATATTTAGAGTGCTGTTTATGGGTAGCGTCTTTATATGTATTTCATGTCAGTTTATTACGTCCGTCACATTTACTTGATGTTTATAGTACAGTTATAAATATCAATGAATATGTTTGAAAAAAATATTTTAAAAACACAATTTTTTGTTATTCTCCTCTAAATAAATGAAATTTAAAAAAAAAATCTCACCAAGTAAAAACTAATCAATTTATTTTTTTAAATCAGTTTTGATACATTTAAATATATTATATTAATTTTTATTTATTTATTTTTTTTTTGCAACAGCAATTTATATTGAGAAATATTACATCTGTCCTAATTTGGACATTAATAATAGTGGTGAAAGATAACGTTCATACTACATTCATACAATATTTACACAGCAATAAAATTATAATAATATATATATATATATATATATATTTTTTTTTTTTTTTTTTATTTTTTTTTTTTTCCTTACATGGTAACCCCACATAAGGACCGTTTATTATAACATCATGTTCCATACCTTAATGGTATACTACATGAATGATAATATGATTATATTAATTTACATATGAAAGTAGTATTACATTAACAATTATTACAGAATAATGTTTCAAATGAAATAGAACAAAATAAATAAAGTAACTATCATAACAAATTTAAAATAAAATGTTTGTCAACAGAAAAGAATTACCTACGCTGCCCGTCTTTAGTCAGTGATTCAAAGTCAATGCCTTTAATGAATTTAAGTAAGTCTGTCTTGAATTTATAGAATAAATTTTGTTCCGTCTCTGGCCAGTTTCCATTTTTAAGTATTATATTTTTAATTAAATGAAATCTTTGTCTGTCAAAAATTTTGCAGTCATAAAGTATATGTTTAAAATTTTGAATTTGTCCGTCTTCGTCACATAAGTCTGTTTGTATTATGTTAAATCGTTTGAGATAATGTTTTGTGTTTCCGTATTCTGTGATTAGTTGTGTTAGTTTATAATCATTACTGTGTACAGATGCATAGTCGTGTAATGTTATGTTTGGTATAAATCTGTGTAAACTTGGAGACTTGGTAGAAGTCACCCACATCTGGTCCCATCTTGCAACAAAATCAGATGTCATGTCCCTCCTGACATAGGACAGAGGTGCTTTATCGTAGGAAGGTAACATATTACTGGAAGCAGCTTCTTTGGCTAGTAGATCTGCCCGTTCGTTGCCCTCGATCCCTGCATGCGCCTTTACCCACTTTAGAGTTACTCTTTTCCCCATCTGTTTAAGATGTAATACGTTTTGCCTAATTTGGTCTGTCAAATGGTCATGTATGTGTACATTGTTGATGGAGTCAATTAAAGTTTTGTTGTCTGTATGTATAGTGATACGTTCGTTGGTTTGACTAGGTTCATTTGTCATGTACTCTGTCACTTTCAGTACAGCGAATTTTTCAGCTTGGTTGTTAGAACAGTACGATTCTAACTTGTATTGATGTTGGACATTTATACCAGCTGTAGTTTGGAACCACCACGCACAACCAACATTATCGCTGTACTTACTTCCGTCAGTGTAAACGTCAGTGTTCTCGGTAATAAAAGTAGTATATTGTCGCGTTGTCCATAAAGTAGTTGCTGGGTGCAGCCAGAACTTGCAGTCTGTTAATCTTTCAATTTTATCCAGCGGTATGTCTTTGTAGCCTGTCTTATGTTTAATAATATTAAATAAAATTGTTCGTTCTTCAATTTTCAGTTGGATAGGTAACAGTCCTGCTAATAGTATCGCGGCCTCATATGATAGCGTACGGTAGCCCTTGCATATTTTGATCGAAATCAACCTTTGAAGCCTCTGTAACTTCATCAGATTTTTCTTACGAAGTACAGCTGGATGCCAGACGTGTACCGCGTAGAGCATCTTAGGAAGTACAGCGCCTTCATAAATGACTTTTAATATTTCCGATCTAAGGCCCCATGTAGCTCTAGCGGCTATTGACAGTCCATTTATAATACGTAGAGTGTCCTCATAAAGTTTGTCCATATGTCTGTTCCAATTCAGTTTTATATATATACAATAATGAATTTTGATGGAATAAGATCTAAAATAAATGGAATATTTAGGTCGTGGTGTGAGGTATGGTTGGTGAAATAGCAAGGAGCATTTACTATTGTTCGGAGGACTTTGGGTTAAAGGATTGAATGCGTTTGATGTTAAAACGTTTAACTATCCCCTACAGTTCAAGTCCGTAGGTTCAGATAGGCTTTAGTATTGTCATGTAGATTAATGATTTATTGTCAACTGTAAGCTCAGATTTTCTATTGTGTAGTCGGTATAATCGTCGGTTGAGTTCTTGTCTTTTAAGTATTGTATGTGGGTTCCATGACAATCTTTTGCCTAATAGTAAGCCAAGATACCGGACTGTATCCACGAATTTCATCTAAGAGTGAAGGTTACGAGTATATTAATATTTATAAAATATTTTCAATAACTAATGGATGGCCCTCTCTATATTGACGTTATACATCACGTTTAATTTATATTTAATTTTTTAAATAATTTTCATAAATGGTTTGTTCAGTTATGTTTTATTTTTATCTTTCTAGACATAATATATACATATAACTTGACATATCACATATTACCGTGACTTAGATGTGTCAGAGGGATCGTTGTGTTCTGGGAAATTCGTGGATGAGTCATGGGACTTATGAATGACCACAGGCAGTCAATTCTTAAACTTAACTGAAAGTAGAACACTTTTGACGTTAGTAAAAATCTTTGTCCATTTTATTTTTAATTTTCTGCTGAATTTTTAAGTTAGGATTCTAGTATTTATTTTAATGTTTCAAAATCTAGTCAATATTTATCTAAAAATTTATAATTCCCTTGAAGTCTCCAGACAAAGTAGTACTGAATAATTGATGATGATTCTGAACAGAAATCTCTAGAAATGTGAAGTTTTTATTTCTGGTATTGGTAAAACGAGATAAAAGGATTTTCAATCCACGTGTAAGGTTTTTTTTCATTAAACTCAAACAATATTCAGTTCAGTTCAATAATTTTTATTACTTTTAAACTGGTTCTAATCCAAATGTAATAAACCCAATGGTTATTAAATAAAAGGTAATAAAACATTCTTTTCTTTTATCGATGGCTTTACATCGCCCATTGTGTTAGAAATTTATGACAAATAGAAAAAAATATTGAATATAAGTGCAGTTGAAAGTAGTGCAGTCACAGAAACACTTCAATTATGAGAATTTAATTTATTTTGCTAACATTTAGCCCTAAATTTAAAGCCATCTTCAGAGTGATTGTAGCTGCGAACAACAACAATAATTTTCTTATATCATTTTAAGGCAATGTGAAGGTTTTTGATTGATGTAATTAACATTTTAAAAGTATTTTAAAAACGCTGCAAATTGTTACAAACTGGTTTATTATTCTCGAATAATTGTATTATAGTATTAAAATTTATATAGCATAATTAAAAGGTATGTATAGCAATCGATTAATCAAAAAGCTTAAGGAAGACGAACCAGATTTGCTGTAAATTTCAATGACTTAGATTAAATAACATAACTATATTAAATTGTTAATGACTGATATGTTTATTTCCTATTCGTCTCTTTGTCACAACTTTGTGTATCAGATATATTTTTTTTTTTTTAATATTTTTCTTTCCAACGGTATATTATTTTCAAAAAACAGTTGCATAAAAAAATAGTTTTGCTCTTTTATCCTTTAGTTGGTCATCAAATCGTCCAACTTGTTTAATTAGCCGTCCTTCATCAATGTCGTTAAGACGAAATGGTTAATCTTTGGGAAAATAAAAAAGGTATTTTAGAGGAAGATTCCAACAGTATATTACACATCTATATTACTGTTTTTATGCTCAAAAACGAAAAATTGCATTAAAAAAAAACATTTTAGCATTTTTCTTTTTTAGTTAGAGATCGCAATAGTTCAGCTAATATATTTACTTGTTTTTTATCGTTGATAAGAAGATTTTATTGTTATTTTTTTAGTATCTATAAAATTAAAGGTACTTTAGAGGAAGAAAATTTAAAATATCAGCATTTAAGCCTTGGCAGACTATTTCAATCGGAATTAAACCTATATAATATTAAAGCCTATTAAATTTCACATCAATGTGGCTAGTTTAATTAAAATCTTTGGAACCTAGAAATGTTGGAAATGTTGCTGTAACGTGTCGGGCGTATAGTTGTCTTAAATATGAAATCTCAGTTTTGTACGAGTTCTAGTTTTTGCGCTAGTCTTACCACACACACACTCACCTTTTTTGCGGGACTTTTTACACAGGGGACTTTAAAAGATGTATTTCCGATGAAAACTAGAAAATTCTCACGATCGCAAAACTTTCCTTTACTATGTATATTTCATATATAGGTACGTGAAAGTAAAAATTATATAATTTGTTTTGAATAATGTTATAAATAATAAAATATAACTAACCAGTGTTTTTATTTATTCATACACACCATTAGCTGAATAGACAGAGAAATATCTTAGAATATAGCAAGCTCTCACTCCGCCTGCTTTCCATTAAGGACTCAGTATTTTCATAACTTTATCTTAACTCTCTGAGTGCTGCAGTTTGTGTTCTTCGGCACTGGAATATCTTTAGAACAAGAACTTTCGGTTGTTTAATAGTGTCTGTTTCTTTTCCGATTTGTTGTTGCTCAAGTAGGTAGAAGCCGTTAGGTTTTACGACAAGAAAAAAACAGGCGAGCAACCTATTGATAAAGCCAGAGGTAATTTATTCCGACTTTTAAATCGAAATTCTTTACTGGTTTGATTTGACTTTTGTTTTCAGCCGAAAAAGACTTTAATCTGCTTCCAAGACGTCATAACTTTTCTAAGAACTGTCAGTTAATATCACTTCTCAGAGTAAAATCCACTGTGAGAAAACCTTTTAAGTAATTTTAAGAAATCATAAAAATTTTAATAGACCCTTTTATTTCATATTAGATAATATATATAACA
Source organism: Piezodorus guildinii (assembly GCA_023052935.1). Taxonomy (NCBI): domain Eukaryota; kingdom Metazoa; phylum Arthropoda; class Insecta; order Hemiptera; family Pentatomidae; genus Piezodorus; species Piezodorus guildinii. The sequence goes on along the minus strand of CM041298.1, from coordinate 74,633,569 downwards.
ATAGAAATTATTAAAAAAAACAAAAACAAATAATATTAATATGTCCTTTTGATCATTTCCAACGGTATAATAGGGGTACTCACTATGTTAGCTATAGCATGCTATTTGTGTTATTTTGCTAAACCCGTCGAGTTTGTAGAGTTATTTCCTGTATAAAATTGATGGGTTTAGCTCAATAGCACAAATAGCATGCTATAGCAAACGTAGTGAGTACCCCTATTATAAATCTATATTGCTATTCTTATTTAAGTAAAAAAGATTGACAAGGATAAATATTTCTGCAGTTTTCTCCTTCAATTAATAACAAATTTTTTCATATGTTATATTTATATATCTTTTATCAACGCCTACTAGCTAATTATTTCTAATCAACAAAATTAGCACGTTCACACTTGACTATTTCGTGGGGAGGGGTGACCCTCTAGTGGGTCACTCCAAACTATCGTTCACTTTTTTTTTTTAGAAAATAAGTCGTTAAAAAATAAGTTTATTTCATTTTTCTCAAAATTTATATTGTAGGAATTAACAAGCATAATTATTTATTTATTAAATATTTTATAACCTTCATTCCTCCTCAGGGGGAATCTTATAAGTTAATTTCATTTGATTACTTTTCTTTATTGTCTTTAGCTGGGCGTGATTTCTTTACATATTTTTATTACCATTTCCGACAATATAAGAATCATTTTTAAATAATGATAATCATAAATAATCAATGATAATAATAAATACTCAATTTTAAACTTCTTCAAGTCATATGTGTATGTCAAAAGTGCCGCCCCGCCACACGAAGCGTAAGCAGCTTAGGCAGTCCCGCCTCACACGAAAAAACGTAGATATTCGCTCTGACGTGAACGTGTTAAAGTTACATTAGAGTGAGATTTGTTAAAAATAGGTGGTTAAGGTGAGGTAAAGCCTCGTAAACTGTTTTAAATAAAGCACATCATGCATGGAATTAAAGACATTTTAAATTTACTATAAATTTCAATTTTTAATCCAATAAATAATAATAAATAAATTCTTTATTATCCTGGGACATGTCTCTTTAGAATAAAATATACAGAATGTACAAAGTGTGCTTTCGAGTCTTGAAGTATATTAAATACCTATTGTTATGTATTGTGGATGCTGAGGGCTCTGAATTTGTTATTGAATAATTAATATATTAATAAAGTAAATATTAATGAGCCTTTGTAGGCAAAAGTACAAAGGGCGGTTACCTACCCCCCTTGGATTCTCCAATAGGCCCCCCTCCCCAACCTCGAGAAACTTGCCAGACCCCCTGTGGCAGCCGACAAGAGTATTAGGCAAAAGTCACACATATGAGATAAGTTCATAAAGGCTGTTCCGTTAACCGGGACAATTCCCATATCAGCCCCAACCGAGGTGACGAGGATGAGAGAGGAGATCCGAAAAGGCAGTCTTATTCCAGCCTCGAGAGTTGAAGTTCCATCAGCTGGAGGATGAAGCCGAGAACCCCCGCCTAAAACTGATTCCACCTTCACCAGCCGACTAAGTGTTATAAAGGTAGTTTCTTTGGATGTAAAATTGTGTGGCAAGTTTAACTATAATTTCCCTCAGTATTTTCAGGTATTGTGTAAATACATTGTAGATATGTTAAGTTAATTTAAATAATAACGTCATCTATTGAAATCTGTCTAATTTAATCTTACCCGGTATGCCACCTACTGGGATTGGTAAACACGATACCTTGGGAAATGAACTCCAATGGTTTCAGTAATATTAATCTAAACATTCATTAAATATATCAAGTAAGCTAGTTTTTGAAGCTATTGTTGCCTTAGAAAAGCAGCTGGTCAAAAACATAGCAACATAAACAAGTTAAGAATTACTCATTTAGACTAGACATAGAAATGTGAAGAAAACAACAACTACAACAAAATAGAAAAAAAAGGTTATTTACAATTCTATTGAGCCTGGATATTCATTAAGTGATTAAATAAGCGGGATTTGAAGGTAGAAAGAGAGTTTTAGTGACGGATGGAAGGAGGGATAGAATTCCATAGGATTGAGGATGGAATGAGAAAGGATCTGTCGAAATGTGCAGATCGGTGGGCCGCAGTGTATAAATATGAAAGCCTGGAGCGTGTACAACGAAGATGGACAGAGGGTTTGAACTGTAGGGGGCCAAAAATATATGATGGACGGCGGGATTGGATAACTTGATAAAGGAATGATGCGAGGAAATACTTTGGATTGGAAGAGTAAAGCCACTTCAACTCGCCATAAAATTGGGATACGGAGGTGCACCTAAGGTCCCTTTTGAAGATGAATCGAACAGAGCAATTAATTAAGCGTTTTATTTTTATCTCGAGATCCCCAGAAACAAAGTCGCATAACGTACAGGAATAGTCAAAGCGGGAAAATATTAAAGAGGTAACGAGGAGTTTTCAGGTTTCATGCGAGAATACTTGACGGAGGAAATATAGTCATTTTAAGGTTTAAAAAGGTACGACGAGATATTTCGGAAATATGATTTTTAAGGGATAGAGTTTGGTCGAAGGTTACTCCCCGAATCCTGACAGTCGGGTGGAATTTTATGGGATTACTATTTAGGTACAGGGTTGGGATATGTGGAACAGTTTTCAGGAGGTGATGGGATCCTATTACAATTGATTTTGTTTTTTCAGCATTTAGATAGCATTATATAATGTTTAATAAAAAAAAATATTGGTGAAAAATTGCAAAACCCACAGTATAAAGTGGCGTATTTGTTTAAAATGACTCTTTACAAGGAACATTGAGTAGATTGAGAAATAGATGGTGTTTGAGAAGAGAAAAGGAGGAAAGTTGATGAACGAAGGCAGGTAAAGAATTCCAAAACAAGGTTGTATTGTTTATTAAGTATTTTACAAATAAAGCAGCTTTGTGAGAGGGAATATATAAAAGTAGATTAAGAATTTCTAATTATGTATGCTTGGTCGAGAGGGCTGTAAAAGACTCAAGAGTATTAGAAGGTTTTCTGTTCTTAAGGATTGGAATAAAAAGGCATCACGTAGTTATTTTCTTTAGTAATTAGGAAAGCCACCCTTCGTGAAAATACTATAACTGGATTCGAAAATATCTATGGAAACCGCATTAATTAGTATGATATGATTCAATTGTATATTTATGTGATTATATAAGGAATCACTTGATTCGCAGTTTAGGTGATTGAGAGATAGTCTAAAAGAGTGGTTTCCAGCAACTGCTCCGCGTGATAGAATCAATAATTGTTTTTGTTTTTTTAAAATATATTTTTATTGCTTGTTCACAACTGTATATTCAGCAAGTAAAAGGGCTAAAATTACAAATATGGCATGAAATAGTCTTGTGAAGAAGCTACCCAGTGGTAACACTTCAATCATTCTTTTAGGAATCACTGTAATGTTTATTTTATTAGCAGGTCTCGACGCCATCGTATTATCAGGAATATATGTAGATGAGAAGTTACGGACAAGCGCGTTTGTGTGGGCTGTTAGTTTGGAATGAAAGGAGGTGTATGGATTTTGGGCTAAGTCTGCACCTAGTGAGATATTGAGGTCTCAACGGATGATTTTATTAGTAACAAAATAAGAAGCATTTAGGATTTTTCACAGGATTTTGGATTGCAAGGATTGGATGCGGTATGTATTTGATGATTTTGTAGAGCCCCTAGCTCAATGCAATATGTCCAAATAGGTCTAGGAATGGTTCTATAATTCAGTTGTTTGTAGTAAATAGGGAGCTTTGATCGTTTGTCAAGTAAGTATCAAACGGTATCTACGAACAGTTTCTTGTTGTTTAAGTCTTGTTTGAGGATTCCAAGTAAGACGTTTGTCAAGATGGGGTAATAGGTATCGTATTTGTTCTACACGGATTAGTGGGCTTTTATTAAAGGAAACAGTAGGGCAGGAAGTCATGGGATTACGACGTAGAGTCAAGGTGATTGGATGAGAATTATTTAGATTTATTTTAATTCTCCAGTTTTGTCACCATCCTTCAATATTGGTGTCAAAACTCGATGTATATCCTGGACTTGGGATGCAGCAACAGGATCGTTATTTACGGATAACACACAAGTGTCATCTGCGTAAGTAGTAAGGACAGTATTAGAATGGGTATACACCGTGTAGAGGATTGGGCTAAGAAAATTTGTTTTAAAATACTCAAATGAAAAATAGCCTTGTGTTACCATTATCACTCACGCATTGAACAGACTAAATTGAAACTGATAATAAATAGGTACATGTATTGTAATAATTAAATTTTTAAAAAAAATGTACCTCTACAACCTTTGAATGGTCATGGGCTATTATTATATTAAGATTTGTACTGTTTTTAGGCCAACGGCCGCGCAAGGAGGTTTTCGGGCCTAGATCACACTCAGTATTTTTCTCCCATTTTTCGATTACTACTAAAAAGAGACTGGTTGCGCCCTATGAGGGTCTCTATACCTTAGGGTCTCCCCACGGCTGAAAAAAACAGAATAAATAATATTCTTTCTCAGCCGGGATTAGAACACATTACCTGGAGAACAGTAGACTAGTGCTGTATTTACTAGACCACTCCGCTCACATATAAGTTTTATTAATTCACAGATTATGCTAAGCGTCAGTTGCCAGAGGTTTTGGATTATCTTAAATATTTAAATTATAGTCTCTAAATCATTAGTAAATTATTTCAATAGCAAAATTCCTAATGGAATAAGTTTTAAAACTAAGTTCCTTGCAATAGGTAAAATTTCCATTTTCGGAAATATTAAGGTAATTCTTTATTTGACCATTGACATTGAAATCAAGAATTGAATTTTAATATATTAATGTCTCATCAACATTGAGTGGATGGAAGGATCCAGGAAAGTTCTTGTCCGGAATCATTGGTCTAGAAGTTTGAACTTCTTCTGGTGACTTTAGTATTTTAAAGTGTCTAATAAAGAGAGATTTTTTTTTTTTTAACTGGTTATTTTGGGGGATTTTATTGACTACGCTGCCGTGTTAATGGATACCAGTCAAGTTTTAGAGCTGGTTTTCGTGTGGGAAAACATGAAGCTACTCAATTTTGCTGCTGAGGGACGGGTCTCCATTCCGGAATAAACCGCTTGGCCAAGTTTGTTAAGCCGCCCTGCTTTGGACACGCAACCCTAACACCGCTTTAGTTTAGATGCCTGATATTCTTATATTTGTTCGGATTGCCTCAGCCAACAAATATAAACAAACAACTGCAACAAAAAAATATCTGCTGCGATAGAAAGGGTACTTGGGAGCGTTTGTATTATAACTGTTTAATTAATGGTGTTACTTTGAAACAGAGAAATTTCATAACACTCAATGCCGTGTTCTGGTCTTGAAGAATTAAGGTTAAAAATAATTACAAGCTTTGTTGGTTTGTAATAACACAGGCATAATTGCGTATTAAATGGAGAGCTATTTAGGGCTAGTAATTAAGTTAATGATGGTCACATTTTTACCTCAAAAATGTAATTTTTCACTAGTCCCTATTTAATTATCTTATATCGTGTTGAGTCAAATTTTAATATCGGATTATGACAACTGTGTCGAGTTCGATACCCTTCTTAACGAAGAATTATGTTCAAAAAATAGTTTCCAATATAAAAATACTCTTTTTTTAATGACAGTCTGCAATTCTATGTCTTTTAATATCATAAATTTATAAAAATATTATTAGTAAAATTAAAGTCATTGTTAATTTCAGATACTAAAAAATTGTGTTGGATATGAGTTCTCATTTTATAATATTTTAAATTTAATGAAATACCTACAAATATTGAATTAAGGCAATAAAAAAAAAATCTGCAAATTATTTCACAATGGTATATTATTTCCAAATAACTACATTAGGATATCATTGTTTTTATATCTGTTATAGGCAATTAACTAATATGCGAAACAACAATTCAAAGGAAAATGGCCTATCACCACTGCTATCTTCAAAACGCATCATTTCTGCTACTTCTCAACTGATTTCAATGATTCTTTTTTAGTTTTGTAGGAAATTTAACTCTCTATCGAACAGCAGAAACTTTTATGTATTTAATTAGTTTTTTATTCATATGGTGAACAAATATATTTTTTATTCGTTATTCGGGTTCTACGTATCTTGAAATGTAAGCTCTTAAAATTTTAAGGGGGAGTAATATATATATATATATATATATATATATATATATATAGAGATGTGTGTGTGTGTGTGTGGTGTGTGTGTGTGTGTGTGTGTGTGGGTGTGTGTATATATTTAGTCTAGCACAAACTCTTGTTTTGTTAAGCAGGTTTTAAATTAATATAATTTTTTAATATATTTATTTTGTATTTATCTGAAAGGAGCTATAAGACCTTAAGACTATTTTTTTTCTTTACTATCTGAACTGTTATAATAAACATGATCTATTTTAGCAATAATAACTGTCCCGTAGGGTGGAGAATTAAAATTTTCCACTAATCTTATAAATATTAATTAGTCTTTATATTATTAATTATTTCATTTATAAATATTAACTTAGCCCAGTGATGTGTTAATGGCGTCTATAAATGGATATCCATGTGTCTGACCCCACAGATTTTTGCTGTTCAATGAAGACCATCTCTCAAAATTGTATTTTTCTCCCTTACCGTTGACATTCGGACAATCTGTCATATGAACATTGTTTCTTTTGAGGTCTAATCTCGGCTTCAACAATATGATTAGACATTTATGAGACTCATATTAAACACAAATTTTCATTTTCATTTTTTTTTAATTCTGGCCTTCTCTCTTAAAATGTTGATTGGCCAATAAAGGTAGGTTTATATTCGTTCGTTGTCATATTAAAGCTAATTAATGGAAGACATTTTTCTGAGATCCGGAAAATCTAAAACGTAACGAGAGAATAATAATAATTGAAATGTCCGAATATTCTTAGAAATCTTAAAATTGAATTTTTTGCATGTTTTGCGACACTTACTTTCTCATGTTGTACAAGCACTAAGTATGAATGTGGCCAAGGTTGCTTTTATTTTTATTTATTTATTTATCATTAGCGTTTTTTTGTTCATTTTATACTTGTTTATTTGTTTAACATCACCGTGGCGGATCGGACGATCCTACAGAGTCCTAAATTTTGCCTATCCATGTTTAGTTTGGAAAGGGATCTAGTACCTGACATCGCTCAGGCTCGCGACCATCTCTTTACGTTCCATTAAAGGATTTTCTACTCCCATTAAAACATTCTAGGACCTTCTGCAGATTTCAACCCACGACCTTAAGCAAAGAAGGCTGTTATGCTATGTTTTTTATTTAATTCTATTTTGTAGTACTCTGTGTCAATGATTGTGACAGATTATGTTATTTCTGAATAATTCAGTTAAAAAAAAATATATATATATATATATATATATATATATATATATATATATATATATATATATATATATATAGTTTAAAATATCGATACAATAATAATAATAATTAATATATAATAACATTTGAATGGGATTTGATGATTTATAATGCGATATTTGAAGGAGTTTCTGTATAGATCGTGTAGAAGAAAACTCCTTGATGACGACGGACGTTAGCAGTTTCTATTTGAAGAGAGGACATTTTTCTTGGCCTGATAAACCGTGCGGTTGTAACTCTCACCCTGAGTAGCTCAGCTACTTCTACGTTTTTTTATGACCTTTCCCCTCAGTTTTTCCCTTTTTGCAAGGGCAGTTACAAAGAGTGGCTCAGTGCCATCATTCCCGCTCAATTTAACCGATCCTCTTTGACAAAAGTCGTTAAAACTCCGTTAGGAGGAGGTGAGTAAGGTCAGAGCCTGTATCTGGTCCGCTGTTATAAATCAAGGCCTTCTATATTAGCTCCATATCTCTTAGTGTCGTACCTTTTTTATATCTCAACTCCTATCATCTTCTTTTCTGGCAGGCTTTTCATTTTCAAGGCAAACTTAGAGAGTTATAATTTAAATATAGTTATAATTTATCATGGGTGGAATAATCAGGAGTCTGTCTTTTTCTAAATATTTTTAATTTTGCTGACGTTTCGGTTCAAGCTTGTGAGCCATCATCATTGCATTACTGATTATGCTTGTTTTTTGGGCATAGAGTGTATGCTTGAACATGGCTCAGTAACGTCCTGATCATGGCTCACAAGCTTCAGCCGAAACTTCGGCAAAATTAAAAATATTTAGAAAAAGACTGACTCCTGATTATTCCACCTATAATAGTTTCTACAGTCGACTATAAATCCTCAAAATAGTTATAATGTAATTATTTCTACCTAGTGATTCATAAAAGAAGGATCGGTTTTCATAGAAATTCTACTTAGTTTCCACATAAGGAAATAATACAACGCTATATACATAAAATGATACCATAATTCCTTGTTTCCGTGAACTTCTTCTAAACCAGTGAACGAAAATAAATTTTCTGTAACCAAGTCATCAAAAAATTATTCCTGAAACATGAGAAGTAAGATAGATGAGTAATATAACGCTGGAAAATGCTAGATTTTAGAAATGTTAATATGCGATAACATAAATCGTACAATTAATATAAAGTTGTTGTAAGCCCATAAACTTATAACATAAGTTATTGGTACAGCGAGAGGTTATAATAGTTTAATGTTGCCACTGTGGTACAGGACCGTCTAAGTTATATTCTTCCATTTAGTACGCAAGATTTTTGAAACAATCTTATTTACCCACTTGTAATTAAGTTGTTAATATAAATGGTAAGTTGTTATAAATCTATTGATTATTTAAAATTTAATACTATCTTATGAAAATAAATGTTTCATTGCTAACTAAATGGGATTCCTATTGAAAATTAATTCAACTTTTAAAATGTAATTTAAATAGTTAATTTGAAATAAAAAACAAAAATTAATCGAATAAAATAGCAACCATTGTTACTTCTGTAGTTTTTGAATACATACATACTAATCGTGTTTTCTTTATTTGGAAAAATTAATTTTTTCATTATCTGTGCTTCACTTTAAAATAACAAATAAATAAACCTGACTAATTTTGATCGATGTATATCACTATTGTTTATGATTAAATATAATATTGTATAGACATTTTAAAATAAATATATTTTTTGCTTATTGCACTTTTCGTTACAATAACTAAAACACTCAAAGCGATAAACTCTTCAACAATCAAACGTGCAAAGGCGGGCACACTAATTTCTCTATATTTTTATATAGCAGTAGCATTGTATTATTTCCTACAAGTGACGATTGCAGTATTAATGAAAAAAAAAAAACTTCAATCACACCTGCTACAAAAAACGAAACAAAAGAAATAATCTAAAATTAGGAATTATTTATCACAACAGTTACTTAAGCTCGTGGATTTTCGTCTCACTAATTAACCTCAACGATGTTATTTATTTAACATATATTTTTTATTTATTTACGATTATTATTCTAAAATCTTGCGCTTTACAAAGACATAATGTACATACGTCTATATAATTAGAACTTATTTAATTGTTTATTTTACTTTACCTTTGCTAATTATGTAAATATTACATGAATGTGATCTCGAACCATTTTTAATATTGAGAGAAATTGTTATATATATATATATATATATATAAATTGTTTAAAAAAAGTAAATTGTTTTGAACGTGAAAATGGATTTCACCTGATTCTCTGAAGTTGTATAACATATTGTTTTACAGTTTATATTTATACATTCCTCAAACACTGTTAAAATACAGGATGGCGAATTATAAAAAGGAGTAGAATTTTTTTTTTTTTAATATTTATTTATTGTAATTTACAACTGTATAACAAGTAATTCAACAAGTAAATTAGAATGAAATATAAAAGGCATGCAACACATGTAGAGAAGCTTCTCAATGGAAGTACTCTAAAAATATTCTAAACTAGAAGGTCCCGGGGCCATCTTCTTTTCAGACGCCTTGGAGGATTGTCAGGAATTGAAGAGGAAGAAAGGATTGAAACGAAAGGATTGGGGTGGGAATGGAGTTTGTCATGGAAGGATTGATTCCTCGTTTGGGCCAAATCAGCAACATATGGGACATGAGTTTGTTGGTGACAAAGTATGGAGCATTGAGGATTTTACGATGGATTTTGGACTTGGATTTGGAAGAATTCGATGGTTTAGTAGAGTCCCAGAGCTCGAATATCGGTCTATAGTCCATATCGGTCTTATAGTAGTCATTTAGATGAGTCTTTAGTAGTTAAGTGGAAGATTACTATGTTCGTCTACGTTAGAACGTCGTGCAGCTTCTTGTCGTTTCAGTCTTGTATGATGGTTCCAAGTAAGGCGTTTGTCAAGGTTTGTCAGATCTGTTCAACCGGGACAAGAGGAGTATTATTGAAGGAGACAGTAGGGCAGGATGTCATAGGTTTACGACGAAGGGTAAAGGTAATTTGGTTGGGTTTGTAGGAATTTATTTTAAATCTCCACTTCTGACACCATAGGTCAAGGTCTCTGAGGTAGGATTGGAGAGTTTGAGACGCAATAGTTGGACCAGTATTGACTGATAACACACAAGTGTCATCAGCATAGGTAGAAAGGAAGGTGTTAGGATTGGTTGGGATGTGAGCTGTATAAACTGTGTAAAGGATGAGTCATAGGATACTACCTTGAGGGAGTCTATTCCTTTACCACCGCCATCCAACAAGCTGTCTGGACTGCCTCCTCTCCTAAACACTCCAATATAAATCCTCACCAAAATCATTTTCCACAACATATTATAGACCTCATCCATACCAAACGCCGAGCAAGATCATTATGGCAGCGCACCCGACACCCAACAGATCGCCGCTCCTATAACTTCTATTGTAGACAATTGAAGAGGGAGTTGGCGACCTTCCGTTCCCAGTCCTTTAATTCCTACCTCTCCTCTCTATCAGCTCGTGATAATTCCCTGTGGAATATCACGAAAAAGATCCTAAAATACCATCAAGTTTCCCATCCTCTCCGACGTTGTGATGACTCCTGGGCTGCGTCTGATGAAGATAAAGCCGAGGAATTCGCCACACACCTCTCCAAAGTTTTCACTCCTCACCCGGAATCCCACGCCAATCACACCGCAACAGTGCAAGACTTTCTTATGTCACCAATTCCACTTTCCCAACCTCCTAAAGCTATTAATCCCTCTGAGGTCAAATATCTTCTCCAAAAACTGACCCTCCGTAAATCTCCTGGACACGATCTCCTTACTCCCCAGATCCTCCGACAACTTCCGCAGAAAGCTATTATATTCCTTACTTATATTTACAACTGCATCCTACGCACCACCTATTTTCCTCTGTTATGGAAACATTCCACTATCATTCTTTTTCTAAAACCAGGCAAACCTTCCAACAACACTTCATCCTACAGGCCTATTAGTCTACTCCCCATCCTCTCAAAAATCTTCGAAAGGCTTCTTTTTAAACGTATCCTACCCATATTAGAATCTCAAAATCTTCCTTCCCATCAGTTTGGATTCCGTCCTCAGCATTCCACAGTTCAACAGGGGCTCCGAGTTGTAGACCATATTTCCTCAGCTCTTGAATGCAAAGAGTATTGTTCTGGTGCGTTTCTGGACATTGCGCAAGCTTTTGACCGGGTATGGCACACTGGATTACTCTTCAAGCTGAAAACCCATTTACCCCAGTCTCTATACCTCATTCTCCGATCCTATCTCTCAAACCGTTCCTTCCGCGTTCGCTGTGGTGTAGAATTTTCTAGCCTTTATCCCGTTGAGGCCGGTGTTCCTCAAGGCAGCGTCTTGGGACCCGTCCTCTACATCCTTTACACTGCTGATATTCCTACACATCCTGATACCTTTCTGGCAACTTTTGCAGACGACACCGCCATCTTATCATCCAGTTCCAATCCTGAAACAGCATCCTTAAACCTGCAAAGACACCTTTCTCTTATCGAAGACTGGTGTAATGCTTGGCGCTTAAAGGTGAACGAAGCCAAATGCAAACACGTAACCTTCACTCTTAGACGAAACTCCTGTCCGCCAGTTTATTTCAACTCATTACCAATTCCTCTCTCAGATACAGTCCGGTATCTTGGCTTACTGTTAGACAAAAGATTGACTTGGAACCCACATACAAGACTTAAAAGACAAGAACTCAACCGACGATTCGGACAGTTATACCGACTACTCAACAGAAAATCTGAACTTACAGCTGACAACAAATTATTAATCTACAAGACAATACTGAAGCCCTTTTGGACCTACGGACTTGAACTGTGGGGGACAGCTAAACGTACTAACATCAAACGCATTCAATCCTTTCAATCCAAAGTCTTCCGTACAATAGTAAATGCTCCTTATTATGTCTCCAACTATACCTTGCACCACGACCTTAATGTTCCATTTATTTCAGACCTAATTCCATCCAAATTTTCCAAATTCCACCAGAACCTATTTCATCATCCTAATCCTCTAGCTCAATCCCTATCCAGCTCCACTCATCCATACAACCCACCTAGAAGGTTGAAACGGCAGTGGCCCCGCGACCTGTTGTAAATATATTGGAGTTCTAGCACTGGCTAGATTCTCCACTCAATGTGATGTACGTATGAGTGTGTGTATGTGTATATAGGTATAAATGAATTCTTGACTATTGTATTGATTCATTATTGTGTATATATTTTATTGTAATTTTATTCCGTGTAAATATTGTATGAATGTAGTATGTATGATATCTTTCAGCACTACTATTAATGTCCAAATTGGGACAGATTGTAATTTTACTGAATAAAAATTGTTGTTGTTGATGACCTTGAGGGACACCAGCAGAATGACTAAAAATGGATGAATATGAATTATTATGATTGATTTTGAAGGATCTGTCAGTGAGGTAGGACCGGATAATAAGAAAGTATGTAGGGGGGAGGAATTGGCGGAGCTTCTAAAGCAATCTCGGGTGCCAGACCCGGTCAAAGGCCTGTTCCACGTCGAGGAAGGCTCCCGTACAATATACAAGCCACGCTCCAATGTAGACGAGACAACGCCCACTACACGATGACATTGCTGGATAGTGGAGTGGGACGTTCTGAATCCAAACTGGTGAACAGGAATTATGGAATTAGTATCAAGGATGGGATACAGGCGTAGAAAATTAAAAAAAAAATGGCATTAGAATCCTGTCTAACAATTTTTTATTTTATTTTATTTTTTAACTTCTTTATTTAAATCAAAATACAGACATTTTAAAGTGCAAGTAGAAGTCACTATCTCACTTAGGCGAGCCCGTGTGTGGGAAAGGAGTTCACCTGCGGCAAAGAGTAAAATCAAACTATTTAAATGAGGATAAAACCAATCTGGTATTAATTCAGTCTAATCAAAATCGCTAAATCTTTTTTTTTCTGTTATTTTTTTAGTCAAGTAGAATCAATGACATAAATAGCGTTCATTTCACTCATTTACATGTATTAAATATTGAATTTAAGTTTCTTTGAAGTTCTCTTTTTTGAGTAAGACTTACCACATACACAGGCATAACCTAATCATTTCTACTCCTAATAATGTAATCCGTATTTCCGTTGAAATATCAAATTAGAAAACAGAACGTTAAATCGTAAAAGTTAATTCAAATAGGTTAATTCAAGTTATGTGTTTAAATAACTGAAATATTCAAAAAGATATATGGTTTGGTTTATTCATCAAATAACTAAAGAAAGGCGATCCAATTGCTGAATTTAAGAATGGTGACTACATCTGTATTACATTTTCTTCTCTATTATACAAATAATTGAATTATGGACATAAATAATAATTTTAGTCCTGAAATTAAATCATATGGGTTATATATAAATTATATATATATATATATATATATAATATATATATATATATATATATATTATATATATATATTATAAATTACCGTAACATATTAATAGTTGCAATAAAATGGATAAATATATACGGTAAAAGAAATAGACATTTTCAGATTATAAACATCTTTTCTGGAATAAGAGTATCATTATTTATCTATCCACCCTTTCTTACTTAATATGGAACACGAGTTATAAGGTATTATTATAGATTATTTATATGAGAATAAAATAACTTTTATATTTTATAGTGATTTAATTTATAATGAAGAAAAAGGTAGGACTCATATTTTTTTTAAGCTATTTAAATTCTTATTTAATAAATTAATTTGGGCATAATGTACATAAAAACATTTTAAAATAACTAAATATAAAGACATTTAAGCGTTGTTAGTGTTATAAAATATAAATAAAGTATCATTTGCTGGCCATATAACAAGTTTGTTGGTAGTCAGACTTGAGAAACTAAGTTCCTTAACGTGTAAATCCTATTATCCTTATAAAGTCGCTGAAAGCTGTGGCCCTACTAGTTGATTAAATACCCTCAATATGCAAATTGTTGCTTCTGTATTCTCAAGTCATGTTTTTAATTATCAATCCAAATATAATTATATTGTAAAAATTACTAAAATTAAAAAATCAGTTAAGGTTTCTGATTTTTAATTTTCAATGCGGGTTAATCTATTTGAAATCGTCCAATTTTTATAGATTTTGTCGATCAATATTTTTATTTTCGTGATATTTTTATCAGTTCTGCTCAATGTGTACCTGAATTCATAACCGTTGATGAAACAAATCCTGACTAATACTTTTAATTTGGGAGCCATTTTAAGTCAGTTTCGCGTCTATAAACATGTTTTGGAAAAACCTTTCTAACTCTAGTAATTATGTAGATATCTTATATAATAAAGTTATACTTGTCCACACAATACATTGATAGAAAACGGGACTCGGCATGGATTATTTTCCTTTTACAGCTTAGTTGGAATTCTACTTCCTGTAAAAGTTTCGATTTTAAAAGCATAATTTTGTTTTATTTTAATATTAATTTCCAAACGTGACAACAATCTAGTCTTCCAAACATAAGAATTATTTTAATTTTTATTACAATTAAAAGTTGCTTGAATGAATAAAAGTATTGTTAGGTTCTTTTTTTAATTAAAGTGATCCATTTTCATTCAACATATTTTATTTCTTATTTTCTTCTCTCTACGTTTCGGCTTTTTCCCATTTTCAAAGGATCTATAAACATCATTAATTTTAAAATTAAAAGATAAACAACATTACTTTTTTACATTGTTACAAAGAAATTTACATACCTTTAATATTCCTTCATAATGCACTTATATAAATACTTACATAAGAATTGTAATCAAGATGTATAATATACCGTTAGAAAGGTAAGATTAAAAAAAAAAAAAGTTATCTTATAGTTGTGAATGGTAATATAAATTGACGAAAGGGCCTAAACTAGATATTAATGTACATAATTATATATTGTGTTATTATTTAATCTAAAACACATATTTCTAAAATAATCTTATACAGTTCTTTAAAGTTTTACTTTCTTTTTTTTTTATTAATTTCATTTTAACATCCGAGATAAGTGAAGTTTCCCGCACCAGATTTTTAACATATTTTAAAAACTTTAATTCCCTTATTCTAAGGGCATAAACTTAAGTGATTGCTGTAGGCTCTATTTCTTCTAGTTATGGTATTTAATGAAGATATATGTTTCCATTGAAAGTAGATTAAGTACCAATGGAAGCTAAAACGAGAAATATTCCAGTCATACCAAGAAGATGGTTAAGTTTATAACGACCAACAGTTGACCAGCATATACGAACACTCTATTCTCGTTTTCATAGTAAACTTAACGGACACGACAATAGACTGATTAACGGCATGCCAACAGCTGAAATGCCAGTCAGAAGAAGGCTAAAGAGAGGCTGGATGAGAGACCTCCTCAGCAAAGCCTTGAAGGGGTGCTGCAGGGCACTTTCCTCCCCCATGCCTACCATTTCTGATCTCACATTTGCTGATTGTCAATAGATTATGACAGGTGTGAATAACGATATGATGAGAAAAAAAAAAAGTTCAAGTTGAGTAATGAGCGAACTATTTTTGTTTTCTTTTGGTTTATTGTTTTCAATAATGAACCTTTGTAATCGACCAAAAGAAAAATAAACCACCCTCAAAATTTGAGGGCTTACGTTCCACGATGAGTAGGACCCAGATAACGAATAAAATAAATGTGTTTGTCTGTCGCTTGCCGTCCTCGGCATTTCTTAGAAACTACTAGACCACTTTTTGGAAATTCACCACTAAAATACTAGGGCATCCACCGATGATCCTAGCATTTAGACGTTTATATCAGCTGGTAATTTTCAAAATGGCGGCCGATTAAAAGTAATTCAATAACTTATTTATTTTTTAAAATAAAGAAAATGTTGCTATAATATTTTAACAAAAAAAAAAAAAAAAAAACGCGAATAATTATTTTTTAAGAAATTGAAATTTTACGTATAAATAACTGAGTCTTTTTTGAAGACAGAGAAAAAAAATATATGTATAGAGTTTTGGAATCAGTAAAGTGCGTCAACAAATTAAAAATTTAAATCTTGCGTATATAGATGCTTGTAACTTCGTTATTTTCAAAGAAAGATTTTAATTTAAAAAAAAAATTGAATCAGTGAATTATTTAATCTAGATTATAATATTTTTAAATTTTTGATGCACGTGTAATATGTCCCACGGATCGCATGATTGTTTAAATATCACTTTAAGACTTGCTTGATTTCCTTCAAGGGAAATCCGCAGCTTTATTCGAAACTCAAGATCCTGGAGGAAACTGGAGAGAAGAGTTTATAAGTTTGTAAGATAAACATTATCTGTGAAGTGAAGTAGCCAACCCAGGACCTCTTTGATCTGGAGTCCTCTCCAGTCGTCTTGTAGCCCCTTTCAGCTACCTAAGGCAACTAAATAATGGGCTACATCTGTTGTATCGAGTACTGTCTCTGACCATAGTACCCTTCATTTTTTATGTTATATAGGCACATTAGAAAATATTTTAGTTTAATTTTTTTTATATGAAGAATGACATTGTATTATTATATTAATTAGAACCATATCTTCTATTTAAATATATTTATTTATCACATAAATAAATCCATTCAACTTAACGTTTCAAGACCATACTGCCTTACTTTCAGAACTATTCATTAAAGACTAAAAACAGCAATATAATATTATAAATAAATTTTTAAACAACAATTATATACATTTTTTCTAATCCCTAAGTTTTCTACTTCAAATATTGCTCAATTTATTTCGGCTACTAGGGATTTAATAATACAATAAATTATTATTTTGAATATTTAGATCGTTCTAGGTAATTTTTACTTTTACTTACCTATATATGAAATATATAGTAAGGGAAAGTATTGCGATCATGAAAATTTTAAACCGAAATACACGGTTTAAGATCCCATGAGTCCAAATAATCAAGTTCCGCAAAAGGGTATGTGTGTATGTCTGTGTGTAAGTCCAGGGTAGATAGAGAGAGTACTAAGAGTAGTAAGAAACTGAAATTTCATATTTGAGACGACTACACGCCCGAAGATGTTACAGCAACTTTATCACTAAAATCGCCTGAACGGAAGTGGGATTTTATACTATGAATCATTTTAGGATTAATTCAAAAACGGCTCTAACGATTTTGATTTTATTCACTATTTTGATGTAAAAATTAATGGGCTTTACTATCATTTAGGTTTCATTCTGATTAAAATAGTCTGACAGAGATTAACTGCAAAATATTTGAGTTTTCTTTATCTAAAGTGCCATTAATTTTGTAGATTAAAAAAAATAACCATATAGTCTTGTATGCATTGATAATAAAGGGGTAAATATACAAGTTGAATGAATTCGGTATCTTAATAAAGGAGAGACGAGCAAAAAAACATTTGTTTTATATTTTTTTAACATAAGAACATTATTATAGATGTATGATATATCGTTGGTATATTTTTAACTAAAAAAATTTATCTTATAAACAAAATTGTAAAAGTTAATGGAGAGTGATGAAAAGTCAATTGAAATAACTCATTTTTGTAGATAATAGTTTAATAGATTATTTTGAAAAACACATGTCTCCATTGAAACACATTTTAATTTATTCTTAAGCATTTTAATTTAACTTACCTATACATTTCATTTCTAACGGTATTTTAAAATTTCTCAATTAATTTTTAAGTAAAAGCACTTTACGCAGCCTAAATATCACAACCCCAGAAAAGTTCTGCTCCAGAAGAAGAAAAACCTGGACCTTCAGAGAGGAGCGTTCCTATCGTCCGGAGGACTGCAAGAATCAACCCAGCTCGACGTTCTTCGACCTCCTATAGTTCTTCTTCCAAGACTTACACAGCAGTAATGTCTCCTCGCTCTCAGCCGCCTCGACCTTCCTCATCCCAGCCTCAGACTTCCTCCCATCCTCAACCGCATATCTCCCAACCTCAGCCTCAGACCTCTCACGTACTTTCTTATGCCATACTGTCTCAGCCTAAATTTTCAAAAAACAATTTCCCCCCTAAAAATGTCTCCTCGAGGGTTAAGTTACCCCCTGTTATTTCTCCTCAGAACGCTCCCAAAGTTTCAGTTTCATCCCTTCCTTCTAACCATTTCGAACCCTCATCAGAAGTACCATTGAATATTCAACCCTCACAAAGTCCCCAAAGGAATATCCAACCACCTCTTGCCCAAATTAATCCTACTTACTATCCCTACCCCAGCCAAAACCCATCTGATATTACATCTATCCTCTCTTCCTTCCTACTAGATCTCCAAAATACTATAAGACTTCTCATCTCTCTCCTTACAAATCTCCTGTCACAATTCCCACTTAGTCTCACACGATGAACAATAAGTCCCTAGCTCTTCTACTGTGGAACGAAAACGGACTGAACAATCACGAACTTGACATATTTCTTCACGACAATCACATTGACATTGCACTGATTACTGAAACTCATTTCACCACTCATTCTCACTTTTACATACGTGACTACATTACATACAGGTCAGATCATCCAGAAAACACATCCACACGCTGGCTCATGTATCCTCATTCATAAATCCTGACCTCACTCACTGATTCCCTCTACTCCATCTGACACCATTCAGTCAACTTCTATTTCCTTATCTTCCCACCCATTCAATATGACAATCTCAGCTGTATATTGTCCTCCTGGTAATTCCCTCAACTATAACCACCTTGAATCCTTATTCAAATCCTTAGGTCCGGGCTTCATTGCTGGGGGAGATTACAACGCCAAAGACCAACGATGGGGATGCCAAACGTCCAACCCTCGTGGTAGGATTCTTTCCCGCGTCACAACCTCCAATAGCTATTCCATTTTGTCATTCTTAATCCCACATACTGGCCCTCATCTTTAAAAAAACGTCCCGATATCCTTGACATCTTCATTACTTCCTAAATTCCCTCCGCCCAATCTATAATTAAATCCTTAGATGACCATTCGTCAGATCATAGTCCGGTACTGCTTCTCATGCGTTCAAATCCTATTCTTAAACCATCTCCTCCCTCTTGATTGAAGGACACGTTGACTGGGAAAATTTTCGTTATGATTTAGAGAACAAACTCGACTTAAAAATTCCGCTAAATACTAAACAGGACATAGACTCCGCCATAGAAGAACTTACAAAATCAATAGAAACAGCCATAAACAACATCTCATCTCTCTTTACATATACAAAATCTTGTGACAAAAAGTTGCCAAGTCATATTAGACTCTTACTGACTGAAAAACGCAGAGATAGAGCGAAATGGCACAGAACGAGATACCCATCTAACAAAATCCATTACAGAAACTGACTAACTAACTCAAGACTGAAATAAGAAAACTCAAAATTCAAATTTTCAGACCTTTACAGAAAACTTCAAAACAGAAAACTACGTCAGACAAATCATATTGGACAACTGCAAAACTACTGAAATACAAAACCTTTAACCATCCACTTCTCACTGAATCCCAGACCTGGACAAGAACCGATGATGAAAAATCCCAAATCTTTGGCGAAACACCTATCCAAAACTTTTAATCCTCATCCCGATATCATTAACCCAATCCATAGCGAACATGTAGAAGCAGAACTAAATGTTCAACTCCAAATGTATTCTCCCCCTAAAGCCTTTCATCCATCAGAAATCATCAACATCTTTAATAAATTGCCTCTTAAAAAATCGCAAGGCCATGCATGATCTTGTTACAACCAACATCCTAAAACAGCTCCCTCGAAAGGCAATCCTTTTCCTTACTTATATCTACACCGCCACTATGACCTAAACCTATGACTTTCTGTACGTTGTTTCGTTTAATCATACCCCACTCATCACTGTAGAACAAATACGATACCTTGGACTTCATCTTGACAAACGTCTTACATGGAATCCTCATACAAGACTTAAACGACAAGAAACTGCTCGTAGATATCGACTATTAAAACACTTACTTGACAAACGATCAAAACTCTCTCTTTACTTTAAAAAACTCATTTACACAACGATTATTAGACCTATTCGGACTTATGGCATTGAGCTATGGGGGTCCACTAAACAATCGAATTCCTAATTTGTTTGGATCTAATCCTTGCAATCCAAAATCCTTCGACAAATCCTCGACGCTCCTTACTTTATTACCAATAAACTCATCTATAGAGATCTGAATATCCCATTAGTTACAGAAATTGCCCAAAGAAGATACACCTCCTTTCATTCCAAATTACCCGCCCATACAAACCCGTTTGTCCGTATCCTCTCATCGGCTTCTATTCCCGGTAATCCTCCGAGGCGTCTGAAAAGTCGATGGCCTCGAGACCTGCTGAACAAATAAACATTGAAGTGCTACCGCTGGGTAGATTAGCTTTTCAAGCCAATTGTCTGTAAATAGCACATTTACTTATTGTACTAGGCTAAACTGTGCAGTTGTAAATTTCAATAAAAAAATATAAAAATAAATAAATAATTTAAAAAAATATTTTTTTTAAAGTGTAAGTCAAGTGTAATTTAATTTTCTTTATGTTTGAAATAGTCTGACAGGGCTTAAATAGCGTTTTTTTTTAATATTTTCTTCCTCTAAAGTACCTTTAATTTTATATGTTACAAAAGAAATATTATATCATATTATTAGAATTGACGAAAAACGACTTAATATAAAAATTAGACGAATTAGATGACAAACTAAAGGATAAAAGAGCAAACATATTTTTTAGTGTGACTTTTGTTTTTTATTTAAATAATAATAAAGAGAAAGATTTTAGAAAAAATATTTTAATCTTTTACACAAACTTGTATAAGGTAATGTAAAGTGATGAATAGAGAGGGCATACTGTTTATTAAACGTAATAATTTAATGTAGTTATCTCATTTAAACCATATATTTCGATCGAAACTGAATACACTTGTTATTTGAAGTAACTTAAAACTTTTTTCAGCTTTAAGTTCATGTTCTTGAATTGTTTTAGACAGCCTAGTTAAGTGAAAGTTGTGTGCTGCCCGCACCATAATATTTTGTACATTTTGTTCACAAGTATAAATATTCTATATAAAATAATGACTTGTTTTCTCTGTTGTGCCAATTTCTTATCCTATGTATTATTAATTTTCCTAAAAAAAGACACTCGTATACTTTAATAAAACTCATTGGGTAAGTATTATAAATAAATAAAGCCCCCTTTTCATTCTTTACGTTTTCTCGTTTGGTAGACTTTTAGGATTATCATTCGTCTATTCTGATAAAACTTTTAGTGAATTTGTTATAGTTAGACTTTTAAATGTTTTTATAGAATTTAAGTACATTAATATTCTTTAAAAAAAAAATTGATTGGAAACCAAACGTTACACGAGTTTAGGAGTAACACGATTATCGGATACAAGGAGGAAAACTTAACTTAGCGAAGAAGAATTCCGGTTTCAGTAATAAGGAAAAAGTATAGGGTACTAAGGAAGCATTCGACGCTTAGGGTCATAAATCCGAATAAAAGAGAACTTTACAGCTGTGAGGATGTCGGACCTCCAGTAGCCACTCCATGTTGTCGTTGGTCGGTGCTTACTTTCAAGTCCTTCTCAAGTAATAGGACTTCCATTTCGTCAATAGTTAAAGGAGGCACTTATTGATTTATAGATACAAGTAAACCTGATCCTCAGTGTTCTTTTAAATTAATAGTAAGGAGCAACGTGGCCTAGTGGATAGATTATTAGGCTAATGTTATCCGAGTTCCGTGTTTGAATCCCGGCTGAGGCAGAGTTTCTTTTCATTCTGTTATTTGAGCCGAGGAGCGATACTCCTGGGGTACAACCAGCCTTTATAAAGATGGTGCTTAAAATTAACTAATAGATAAAATAAAAATAAAAAAAAACCCTATTCAAATCTACAAGGCGAAAAATTAAATTGACAAGAACCCTGAAAGATGTATTGAATGATGATAAAGACAGTGTAGAAAAAAACAAAAAACTATTAAGCTATTTCAAAGACATTAAGTATTGCTGCCAAATCTATAAGTCTCAGTAGCCAATTACCCTTTGGGGTAGAAAAAAAAAAAAAAATAAAATAAAATAAATATATATATATATATATATATATATTTTCCTGAGGAGAAAAGGATTTTTAAAAAATAATAAAATAAGAATTATAATTTAAACAAAATATATTTATAGGAGTTATGGCAGTAAAATGGGATTTACTATATGCTTATGCAATAAGCAAATATGTTAACAAATGACATAAAAGTGCAAAAATACATAAAATCCTATAAAACAAGTGACAATCAGTAGTAGTATAGCAGGACTCTTGGCCATCGCCTCGATGCTTTTCTGGCCGGATTGTAAGGGTCTGTAGCAGTAGATAGGTTTTGAGTCAGCGGTTTTGAATTTAGGGTCAGTCTGTCATGAAATTTATTGTAGCTATCAGTGGCAGTTGCAATGACGAATGGAATGTCAAGGTAAGTATGTATTGTCTCGTTAGATACATAAAAAGAGGCATTTACAATTTTCTAAAGTAATTTTGATTGAAATGATTGAATATTTTACGTTTGACATTTTTGCTGTTCCCCATGACTCGATGTTATAAGTCCAAATAGGTTTTATCAGTACTTTACAATAGTTAATTTATTTTTTAATGATACTTTTAAACATTGTCTAGTAATCTCGAAAGAAGTCCATATCCTTGATTCAGTTCTTTTCTTTTTTTGAGGTGGTATGCTCATATCAGTTTTTGTGAAGGTAGAGGCCTAAATAACGTACTGTGTCGGAAACTGGCATTAAAATATAAATGAAAAAGATCTGAGGGCAAGAGTCATGTTTTAGAGAAAACGTGACGAACCAGGCTCTTTGATTCATTCATTTGTATTTTAAATTTTTTTTTTGTCCATCATGCTTTGTCAAGCTAGATGTTCTTGGAGTGCTTGAGAAGCCTGAGAGGCATAAAAACATATTATCATTCATGTGCGAATGTAAAATCGGATAATATCTTGGATTAAGAAGAGCTTTTAATTTAGCGAGTAAACCATCGTGGCATATTCTGTCAAAGGCCTGACTCATATCTAAAAATAGTAGTGGACAGTAAGATTTTGATTATAAAAAAAAAAAAAATATAATAAACTAATTGTTAACACTGTTGTATTGTAGAATGGTTTTGTTTGAAACCGTACTTTAAATAGTAAATAAGAAAAAGAATAAAAATGTATTAATATTTTTATAATTAGGAATTTAATAAACTTGTAATATTAAAATATTCGTAAGAGAACAAATTAGTACGATGTGTAAAATTAACCTATTAAGTTAATTAATTGAAAATTATTTATATGCCAGAAATTCAACAGATTGCCTAAAAATTGAAAACGGGTCGGTTTTCTTTCTTTTTTTAGTCCAAATGTTACTTAAATACAAAGTTTCTATTTAATTAACTATTATAAGTATAATTATAAGTACAATACAAAGCCAAATATATTTGATGAGAGGCTACTGCACTTCGGTTATTTAGGTTTATATCGGTAATGTGAGATAGGTCTGGATATAGACAGGATATTCATCTGATTAGATTATCGATACGTCGCTCACCTCGAAGACAAATTATCGATTCTGCAGAATATATCGATATATAAGAGATAACCAACGGTTGGCTAAGGGGGTGGGAGGGTATATTGAAACGACAAACGAGGTTAAGACCAGGCAAGATAGAGGCCTTACTAACTGGGTTCAGCTGCTGTTAATCAACTCTATCGCACTTTCAATCAGTTCTTCCCTATCGCATTAGTGCCATCTGTCCGCAGCTTCTAGGCTAGGGGATGGCCCATTATAAGGAAGAAAAAATATTTATACACATTAATATATTAAAATGTGTACTTCTATTATTTCATTTAAAAAAAAATAGCTTGTCATAAGCACTTACTGCACTTCGAAAGAAAAATAGTCCCAATTTTCTTAGAAACATTTTAAAAAATCTGGCGCGGGCAACACACGACTTCCACTTCCTTCGGTTGTTAAAATAAATATAAAAACTAATGAATAGAGTTCAAGATGGTTTAAAGAAACGTACTCTATTTTGTTGGGAACATACATTTTAGATTAAATAATATAATTTTTCATCCACCAAAATCAGTGCGTTTTATCCGATTTTCATCATACAACTTAGTGTGTAAAAAAATATTATTACGATAAACTTTAGCTTACCAACGATATATTATACATCTATATTACTATTATTATCATCGAAAAAAAAAATTATCCAAACAAATATTTTTGCTCGTTTCTCTTTTAGTTCATTATCAAATTCGTTTAACTTGTATATTTAGCAGTTTTTTGTATCAATGCTTAGATGATAATATGGTAATTTATTCGATTATATAAAATTAAACCTACTTATGAAGAATAAATAGATGCGTTGGGAATTTTTTGTGGTGAAAAATCAATAAATAAATGAAAACTAGTCAGTTTTATTGGGACAAACAAGAAAATTAATAGGAAAAAAAAGGGCGGGATTTATCAAAATGCATTATCTAAACAATAACTGTTTCTTTGGAATTAAAAAAAAACAACAGAACAAATGTATTAGCTAAAAGCAGAATGGTAATAATGAATTCAATAGATAATACATTACTTATTCAATTCACATACACATTAATAATACATAATTAATTGTTAATTATATTAGTGTATTCTATAAGTCTCTTCTATTACCATCTGCTCAATAAACTTCGATTTATTGGGAAGTCTCATCACGCCATCTTTCCAGAAATGTTGAGACATATTTTCAAAATATTAATTGAGGAAAAACTTATGGGGCACACTAATATTTAAACTTAATTTCAATAGTGATAAAGAAGAGTTTAATATGAAAATAATAATTACAAGCTCACTTACATCTGATTAGACCACAAGAACAAATAAATCGGTAAAATAGGATGTATCTCCAAATAAGCAGCACTTCATTTCACAATTAAAGTAATTATTAGTGGAATATATTCGTTGATGTTTACATTTAATAGGGCATGATATAAAAATTTTGCAATCCTTTATCTCAACCATATAATCTAAAATAAATAAAAAAGTTAGAGGTAATGTATACATCTTTAAGTCTTTAAATTCACCGAAAAGTTAAAAACAATTCGAAAAGTACATAGTTTGTAATAATTATCATGCACTATCAATTATAAACATTCACTATTTTCCAACTATAACGTTACCAGTGAAATGTTATAACCTTACCAGTGAAATGTTGTATCTTGTAGTACTCGTAAATTTATCATCCTTTTTTACAAATCGTAACCGCACAAGGTTTTACAAACTGTCAAAGATTGCTATAAAACTATAAAATAACACAGAAAATAAAAACTAAATACCTCATTATAGCACTGACTTACTACTCAGACAAGCAACTCCATAAACAATAACAAAGAACCAAGGACCAGTGACGTATTTCTAGCCTATTGCCCATTTTAGATCGATCCTACTTCTCTATATGTAAACACCTTGATTACAACAACGCTTTAATCACAAGTTGTTTATCGTCAAAGAAGGTCACGCTATGGTTATCTTACTCACGTATTTTACATTCGCTATAAACTTGGTGACTTTTGAAGCATCTCTTCATTTGCTTGGTCATTAAAAAAGGTTTTAATTATTATAATAACATTTCCTTGACAATTGTGCTTTTCGTAATAATATTTTATGTATCTTTAAAGTAAACCATAACCTTTCTTACTCATCTTTATTGACTCAGTCCGTCAGTGTACCTCAAGGAAGTATACTGGGGCCAATCCTTTGTACGAGTACATCTGATATCCCAATCCATTCTAGCACTGTCCTCACTACTTTGCTGATGACACATGTGTGTTATCCGTACATAATGACACAATCACAAAATATTTTGGCAGTCATCGAATCCATTGAAGAGAGGTGTCAAATATATATAATTAAAATCAATCCCTATAAATTCCATCAAATCGTATTTACCCTTCATCGCAAACCTATTACTATCTGCTCCACTATATCCTTTCGCAACATTCCACTAATCCCTGTTGAACAGATCTCTTAACTAGGAGTGCATCTTGACAACCTCCTTGGATCCTCACACTAGATTGAAAAGACAAGAAACTGCTGGCAGATAAGAAATGTTTTGGTTTACTTGACAAACGCTCAAAACTTCCCTACTAATACTTTGGTTTCCTATTTGTTTGTTTATTCGTTTAACATCCCTTTTATGCTACTATGGCTAATCGGACGATGCTACGGTGGGAGTCCTAAATTTTGCCTATCCAGGTTTTATTAGGATAGGGATCTTTACCTGACATCGCACAGGCTCGGGACCACCTTTTAACGTTCCCTTTCCCAAGGACGGCATAATAAAGGATTTTTTACTCCCATTAAAAAATCCTAGGCCACCTGCGGTATTGAACCCGCTTTGGTTTCCTATTATTTATTCCGCTGTGTTGCTAGGCAACGCGTGTTTAAAGCAACGCGCGCTAACCGCTCAGCTTCCTCGCCCAAATACAAGAAAATAATTATATAGACATTATTAGGCTTATTTGGGCATATGGTATCAAGCTATGGGGATCCACCAAACCATCGAAATCCTCCCACTTCTAATCCTTCCTATCCAAAATCCTCCGAAAGATCCTAAATGGTCCTTATTTTTGTCATCCATTAAAACTATCAATAAAGACATGAATATCCCATTAGTTGCAGACTTAGCCCAATTAGATATACCTCTTTTAATTCTAAACTACCAGACCACTCAAACCCGCTTGTTAACCTCGCATGTCCAACTATCTCCGAAAATCCTCTAACGCAATTGAAAAGACAGGGCCTCGACACCTGCTTATAAAATAAAATTAAAGTGCTGCTGTTGGGTAGCTTATTTACAGGAGTTTATCAAGTTTTTAGATTTGTCACATTTACTAGTTGTATTTTTTTTTTTTATTAAGTATCAATTAATAAATTTTTAAAAAATCTGGTATTTCACTTAGGAAAATTTTCACGATCGCAATACTCTCCCTTACTATATATACATACATACACACACACACACACAATACACAAAATACATATATATATATATTATATATATATATATATATATAGGTAAGAGAAAGTAATACATTTTCTTTATACATTACAATTCTATTGTAAAACCGATTTCGAAGTACATTAAATTCAAATACAAAGATTGGTGAAATTATTTTATTTTTTTAATCTGGTAAGCGCAACACACGATTTTCACTCACCCCGTAGTTAACTGTTCTTTACTATATATTTAATGTATATTTCAGTAAGAATAATAAGTTTCCAAAAAGTAAAAAGAATCTAACTAGTGTTTTCTAACAAAAAAGATTTATTTTAGCATATTTTGATCTATCATTAAAAAAAAATTAAAAAACCTGTGTTTGGACGATTTATGTATTGTATGGTATATGTATATTATGGTATGGTTTAATATATTTTATGTTTTATATAAGTTTAGTTGAATCTGAACTTCTTGACCCTTTGTAAAGTAGTAATTTACCTTTGATTAAGAATTGTAAATAGAAGAAAAAGTGGAAGCTGGTTTGCTTACTGAAAGTCCTTTTAACCCTTCCCTCTCCCTAAACAGCCATGAATCTGGTGACCCGGAAAATTAAATTTTTGACTTATTGCCTTCGACCTCCCCCACCCCTTTTTTTAGTTTACCATTGACGATAATGGCGGAGCATGCCTTGCTTATTACATGCCTCTCAGGTTTTTAAATCCTATTAAAAGGTTCTTTTTAATCCTACTTACAGAGTAAATATGCTGTTTAAAGGAAAAAATAGTAGGTTCATAATTTATGTAACAAATGAGGTTACCATTGGCAGGTTCGAAGGATTAAAGCAAGCAAGTCTTTTTTTTTTTTTCTTTTTTTATATTTATTGCAATTTACGACTAATTATAGGATACAACAAGGAAAAATGAGTAAAGATATAAAAAACATGAGAAGCTTGTCTAAAAACTACCCATTGGAAGCATTCTATAAATATTAAAAAATTAGATGATCTCGTGGCCCACTTTTTTTCAGACGCCTCGGAGGTTTATCAGGAATCGAAGAGAGGAAGGGATTGAAACTGGTAGATTAGAGTGAGAATGAAGTTTGTCATGAAAGGAATATTACCTGTTTTGGGCCAAATCAGTCACATGTGGAATATCAAGGTCTTTATGAATCAGTTTATTCGTTACAAAGTAAGAAGCATTCAGAATTTTACAAAGGATTAAGGATTGTAGGCTTGGATACGGGAAGAATTATTTGGTTTAGCAGATCCCTAATGCTCTACTCCGTGATTCCATATCCCCTTATGATAGTCATGTAGATGAGCCGTTAGTAGTGAAGTGAAATATGAGAACGCTTGTCTAGTAAGTGTTGTAGTGGCCAGATTAAGTAGAGTTGAAAAAAAGTTAAACGAATTATATTCAGTTTCGCTTCAAGCATATTTTTTACTTTTACTTGCCTAGAGGAAGAAATCCCAATTTGGATATGCAGCTCAACTTCGCTGAGGTGCCATGACCACACAGCATACCGGGTCAATCCTGAAGACTGTTTCAAAGAAAGAAAGATAGAGGGAGATTCTGCCAAATAGAAGTACATATACTTTACTGTTTTCGAAATCGATCATGGACATATAAAAATCCAGATTAGCCCTAATTAATATTCGTGGTGTTAGGATTCCCAGCGAGTCCAAGATTATGGTCTCCGCCATGTTTTTCAACTGATTTTTTTGAGTCCGTAATTCTCCAAAAATGCTCTAGTGGCTACTGGGATGGACCCCCTGCTTCCGAACCAAAGTCCCACGACTGTAAACTCCCTCTCGCCGAACACCCTAAGAAATTTTTCCTTCAGGTATGGAACACATTTTGTACATATGCTTTATTTCTCCTCTTGAATCTTTTTGCCTTGTCCTGTTCCTGGTCGTTTGTTTCATATTTGATAGTGGGATCCACTATCAAAGCTTCATTTTGAATGAAATATATAGTAAGGAAAAGTATTGCGATCGTGAAAATTTTCGAATTATAGTTTTCAACGGAAATGCACGTTTTAGGGTCTCCTTATTTCAAATAACCAAGCCCCCAAAAAAGATGTGTGTGTGTGTGTGTGTGTGTGTGTGTGTGTGTGTGTGTGTGTAGTTAGTCTAGCCCGAAAATGAAAAGACGTACAAAACTGAAATTTCATATATAAGAAAACTATTCCATGTTCTATATTGCCTGAGATGTCTTTTTGACGGCGCTGTTCTAAATTGATTCTTTATATATCATTTTGCACCATTTTATTATTTTGTCAAAAACGGCTGTAACGATTTTGATTAAACTGGCTATGTTTAATGGATGTAAAATTTAATAGGCTTTTATATGACGTAGGTTTCATTCTGATTCAAATAGTCTGACAGGGCTTAAATGCCGATAAAACTAATTGATTTTTGTAGATAAAAATATAATTTAATTAATTCTTTAACGATTTATTTTTATCTTTAAATTTATTTAAAAAATCTTAAATTGATTTTAACAACGGAGGTAAGAGAAAGTCCTATGTTCCGCCAGCAGGTTTTTAGTTTAAAGAATATAACAATATAAAATTGTTAGGCAATAATCACTTTAATAGTTTATTTCATATTTTTCAGTTTACATTACCTTCCAAATCATTTAGATAAGATAACATTTTTCTTAAATCTTCTGGTTCCCAATGGTATATTATACATCTGCATTGTTATTCTTGTATTCGAAAAAAAAAAATGTTTCTCATTTCTCCTTTAGTTGGTTTTTAAATTCACTTAACTCGTATATTTAGCCGTTTTTTTTTTCAATAATAAGTAGATGATTTATTTAATTTCTTCAAGTATTCAAAATTATTCAAAATATATAGGTAATTTGGATGTAGACAATTTAAAATATCAGCATTCAAGCACTGCCAGACTATTCCAACCAGAATAAAAGTTATTTGATATTAAAGATTGTTAAATTTTACATCAATTTCCGGGGTTTAATGAAAATTGTTGGTGCCGTTTTTAAGGAAATCGTGAAAAAAGGCAAACTATAAGGTATAAAGCAGATCTTATGGTTTTCGATTTTGATGAAAAAGTAGCTTAACA
The DNA here is from genome assembly GCA_023052935.1 of Piezodorus guildinii. Classification (NCBI taxonomy): domain Eukaryota; kingdom Metazoa; phylum Arthropoda; class Insecta; order Hemiptera; family Pentatomidae; genus Piezodorus; species Piezodorus guildinii. The sequence continues at coordinate 74,603,106 of CM041298.1, read as the reverse complement.
TCTCTGGAACATACCCTTCTAGAATATAAAATTTCAGTTTCTTAAGACTCTGTTTTCGAAATAGACTTACCACATTTATACACAAACAGAATATTTTATAGGACGTGTTCATTGGAACCTAAAACGTGTATTTCCGGTGAAAACTAAAATTCGAAAAAATTCACTATCTCAATACTTTTCCTTACTTTATACTTCACGTATAAGTTAGTGAAATTAGAAACGAGAATATTTTTAATTATATATATGCATTGTATGACGTTAATGTTCCTGATTTAGCCCGATCTAGATACCATTCCTTCCATGGCAAACTCCATTCCCACCCCAATCCTCTCTAGTTTCAATACTTTCTTCCTCTTTAATTCCTGATAATCCTCCGAGGCTTCTGAAAAGGAGATGGCCTCGAGACCTTCTAGTTTAGAACATTTTAAGAGTACTTCCATTGGAAAGCTTCTCTACATGTGTTTCATGCCTTTATATATTTCATCTAATTTACTTGTATTCCTCTATACAGTTGTAAATTCCAATATATAAAAAAAAAATATGTATTGTACAAAACAATATTAGAGATATGTATACATGCATAAACTACCTTATCTTTCAGTAAAGTGTTTCAAGATTGAATTATATAAAATTGTGGGCTTTATGCTTTGTTTTAATTCACTAATCAAGGATTAAATGAGGCAAGAATTAAAAAATAATAATAATAAGGTTAATAATTTAATTATCTGCATGACGTTATGTGACACTTACATTCCTATTTGGAGGGTTCGACTTCTTAACCTTCTGGGAAATTTTCCTTTTTTAATTTGTTATCATTTATTTTCCTGTTTGAGCACATCAGAGCAGATATATTTGAGTTTTTCCGATGAAAATCATGGAAAACAGCAAACAATTCGAAATTCTAATTTGCTATTCTTAAAGGTCTAGTATCTGCTCTCATAACATGACTAGACATTTATGAGACACCCTTTATATGTATTTTTGATTAATATTTTTTTTTATGTTTATTCTATTTTCGTGTAATTTTGCCTTACCTATGCTTTTTTGATAAATATTCTATGAATGAAGTCTCAAAGGAATATTATTAATCCTCATTGAGAAAACTTGTAATATAACTGAATAAAAGTAGTTTTTGAAATAAATAATCATTAATTATTAGCTTAAAAATAATCTTTCTACTGGCGACAAAAAAAAAAAAAAAAAGAATTGCATATGAAAATGTATGTATGTTACTTTGAAGATAACAAAGAGTACATGTAATGTAAGCAAGGACGACCGATAAGAAAAAGTGGAGGCACATTTAAATAAATACGTCCGTTTAGAGCCTTGTAAATGCTAATTCCATCTCTCGAAAATATGATATGTTAATGAAACGGCATAGGAAGAAAAATATTATCAGAAAAAAGTGGCTATTTAAAGACGAATAACCGAAAGAAAAAATGAATAAGAGATCCCGATCTCGCACTGAAAATATTCCTATTGCCTGAAAATCCAATAAATCTGGGGCAAAAAAAGTAATTCAGTTTAACACTGAAAAAAAAAGGGAATAAAAAAAAAATCAATTTAGAAGGATATAAGACCTACCCCTCTCAGAGAAGGACGTCTTTAGGCAGGCTTTAATTCTCTTGATCCTTCAACTTCTAATAAAAGTCAATCAGGGTGAGGATATATTGTATGTTTTCTCTAGAGTATTAAATTTTCAACCTTAATTACATTAAATTATTATATACCTGTAGTAGATTTAGCCATAAATTCATTTTTTTTTTTTAAGTATACACCTTATCTAAAATAATATAGTTAAAAATGTATTGAAAACTCTATAAGATTGATTTAAGAAAATAACTAAATCTTAAACCAAAATATAAACGACTTTTACTTACCTCCATTATTAGTATAATTTCAAAATAGAATTTTAAAACACATTTAGAAAATAATATCTATTTTTAAAGAAATTATTACATTGAGTTTCAACGGAAACATGTTTACATTATTACATTTTTTTTTTAATTTGTGTATTCATGTATATATATATATATATATATTGCTTTGTTTTTGACCGGCTGCTTTTCGAAGGCAGCGTTAACTTCAAAAACTGCTTTAATTAGTATATTTTAGGTATTTATCAACTGTATTCTTTGGAACCATTGGAGTTATAACCAAGGGTGTCGTGTTAACTAATCTCAATACGTGGACATGCAGAAGTAGATTGAATTAATCAGGTTTCAATAAGTGACATTATTATTAATATTAGCGTAGGCTGATGGGTAGATATATACATTCTATTAATGCAACGCCTAGAACTGTGACCAAGAATACTGAAGGACTTACTACTGTCAACTTTGCCAAACAAAATTACAAAAAAGAGCTATCTTAATAAAATCTAGTTGGCTGGCGAAGGTAAGATCTGTCTTAGGTGTTCCTTCACGGTTCAATCCCCAGTATTTGGCACGATCTCAAGCTGATATGGGAAGTGCCCGAAGTCGGCGGTCCACCCTTTGTCTACCCTTAAAACTCTTGTCGGCTAATAGGTAGGATCTAAGAAATTCCCTGTGTCACGGGGTGAGGAGGAGGAAGGGGAAGAGAGGACAAGACCGATGGGGAACCTTAGGTGGGTAGGTAAACGCCCTTTGTACTTTTGCCGCCAGGTCTTATATCCTCAATACATAACAATAAATATATATATATATATATATATATATATATATATATATATATATATATATGTATATATATAAAACTAAGTATAGTAAATATGCCTGATTTGCGACATGTACGAGTATATATGATTCACCTAATTAAATTTATCTATCAAGGGTTATATACCAGGAGAAAAAAATTAAATTGATTATATTTTAATATCAGTGTTAGATGTCAGGGCAAAAGATACATACAGTTATGTCTCATTACGTTATTTATTGTTTTTATTGAATCAAAAATCCTAAAAACGACAACAAGAAAATACTTTTTGTTAAATTTTCAGGACTGAAAAAAATAATTTAATTAACAATTACAAATAATATTAAAGCCATGATTTAAACACGAAATAACTTAATTTAAGAGTACTTTCGAATAATAATATTTTGAGGCTGCCTTATTTGACGACAAAAGTGATTAATTATTTATTAATAACAAGGTATTTCTTTTTAATATACGAATATACACACGAAATGGACTTCTTTTACAATTTCAAAGGATATGCCCGATTTTCATATTTTAAGGACTGTTTTAATTTTAATTTTTTTTATTTTAAGTTAATGACACCATTTTCGTTGAAGGGATTGTTAACAATTGACATTTATTGTAACTAGGATAGGTTGAAAATGGAAGAGAACCACCATTGTTGACTCGATTCTCCTTTTTTTTTTTCTTTTTTTTTCTTTTTATTTGTTATCCGCCTCTACCCTACAGGGTCATTGGCGTCATCATATTAAATTATACTCTGTTGAAGTACCCTACAATCTTTAAATATTCAAACAGTTTGGATATATGTTTTTCTTCGTCGCCGAGGAATTCCACTCTCTTCTCCTATTCTGGCAGTGTTGGCTGCTTGGTTCAGCTTTTTCGTTGCCCGGAATTCCTCGATGGGCTGGTACCATAGCAACACAACATGTGTATGTCCGAGTTTTATTTTTTAACCCTCGTTAATTATTTCCCGGATTATCGCGTTGGTTGGTGTTTGGCTGTCGATGAGTAGCCAGCACACTCCAAGAGTCCGTCGCAATAATCCAAGAATTTTTGTTAGAGGTGGCTATACATTTCAGAGCCTTTAGTATAGCAGTGGCTTCCCTGTGAAGACGGAGCTCCCTTAAGGCAGCTTGTACATGAGTTGTTTATCTTTATTGCATACAGCACTGCCAATGCTGTCTCCTTTTGGAAGCATCAGTGTATAGACGCTACAGATTATGATACTTTCCATTTCAAAACGAGTTCTGCATTTCTATTGGAAGCATGTTATACTCTGCATCGATTGTCTATTGTGGTCTTCTTTGTATCTGCGAGAGGATTAAATAATATGTAGCTCTATCTATTTGGGAGCCGTGGCTGAGTGGCTAGCGCGCTAGTTTCTCATGCTACAGGTTGCGAGTTCGAATCCCAGTCCCGGCGGGGCTTTTATAATGATGTAATTAAATGGGGATTCACTCGCAGCCTTCCCCCCGGGTATGTGAGACCCGTCAGCCAAATGGTGGCCACTCACAAAATTAGGCGTAGGGAGTGATGACCCTACACTACGAGTTTCATCGTGAAACGCGAGTGTAATCTCTCAGGAGATCACACCGCGAGGCCCAGGGCCTGCACGACCTGTCGCGCTACTGAAAAAAAAAAAAAAAAAGGCTCGTATTTATTTGAGTCAGTGCTTGGTAGATTTGTCTATGGATGGGTTTCTCGGTACTCTTGGATTCTCCTTTTAAAAGGATACGAATCGAAATAATTCACTGGTAATTAGGATTACCACTGGGATTTAAATATAGAAACTCTCATTCCGATGCAAAAATCGGTCCGAAATAACATAAGTCTAACTGTCTATATTCGGGAGGAAGGAGGTGGGTTAAGCTCGAAAAGCACGTGTTTAACTATTTCAAAGGATATGCCTGATATCTATATTTCAAGGACTGTTTTAATTTTTTTTTTTATTCTAAGTTAAAGTCGCCATCCTCGTTGAAAGGATTGTCAACAATTGAGACGTTGATTCCAAAAGGTACTATATCCATTCTAGGAAATTTTACTGAATGCGCGAAAATCTCTCATTACTATATTATAAAACTAGGTAATTTGGGTCTTTTTGCCCTTAAAATTTGGAATTATTTTTTTACTATAATAATAACATCATATTAAAGTTATGAAATGATTTTTTTTAGAATGATTTGGAACGAAAATAAATGCGTAATTAGTACTTTTAGAAAATGACCGCATTTCTAAATCGCGTTTTTTGAGGACTTGAGAATTCATTAGATAACATCAAATAGATTATTTAAATAAAATTGAATGATGAGAATGCAAATATGTAAAAAAATCAATTTTCGTAAAAAATGTCCTTTAGTACCTTTTGGAAATCAACGTCTCAATTGACATTTATTGTAACTAGGATACAGTTCATAATGGAAGAGAACCACCAATCTAAGATCTATACTATCTAATAGGGGTATGAAAAAAAAATTATTTATTTAACTTTATCACCAATTGAGACGTTGATTTTCAATAACTACTAAATGACATTTTTTACGAAATTGTTGTTTTGACATCTTTGTATTTACATCATTTAATTTTATAAAATTCTTCTATCCGATTGTATCGTATATTGTAGTTTCGTTTCAGGTTATATAAAAAAATGTATTCCATAATTTTACTGTGGTGTTATTAATATAGTAAAAACGAAATTCTAGACCGCAGGTGGTCCTAGGATTTTTTAATGGGAGTAAAAAATCCTTAGTTACGCCGTCCTTTCGGATGGGACGTTAAAAGGTGGTCCCAAGCCTGTGCGATTGTCAGGTACTCGTTAAAGATCCTTATCCTAATAAAACCTGGATAGGCAAAATTTAGGACTCTCACTGTAGCATCGTCCAATTAGCCATAGTAGCATAAAGTGACGTTAAATAAATAAACAAACAAATTCTAGATTCTAATGCGAAAAGAATAGTGATGAGAGATTTTGGCGCTTTCCATAATATTTTCTATAATAAATATAGTACATAAAACTAGTGAAACTCAACATCTTACTTATTCGAGTAATTGGTGATTAAAAACAAATTGCAAACATGAACTGGATTATGTAACATTGCGTCGTAAAGTTTATTAATAATATGGCGACGATGGTCTAAAAATTCTGTATTGCAGCCATTGCATTCGATTTTTGATTGATTCCATGTCCTATTATCTGCATAAAGAATGCATAAGTCTGTCCTTCATAAAGAATTCACTGCACCAGAGCCTTTGACACTGTGTCAGTGTGTTTTAATATTTAACGTTATTTACTTAATTTCAACTACGTCCAAAGTCCTTGGGTAAAATATTCGCACACTTTCTCAATTCTTTTATACAAACCGTAATTTCCAACTTCATAAAATATAATATAGGTTTTGCATGAAACAAGTACAAACTGATATAAATTAAAGATAAGTGAATGCCAGAGAAACAAAAACAAAAAAAAAAACACTAAAAACATTTCTGCTTGTTGAATTTACTTTAAAACTTTATCTCATTCTTTTTTTTTTTTTAATCGTACCGATGAAATTTTCGAAAATATTCAAACACAAGTACTAACATATAAACAATTAAATTATCTGAAATTATTTCCAATTTCAAAATTAAAGAAAATTAAACCGTTATAAAAACGTTAAGGATATTTAAGGACCTTTCTATGATCTGAAAGTTGCAGTTGTACAGTTTTATTTATTTAATTTTACCTAAGTTTATTCGGTTAACTGTGTTTTTTTTACCATTTTCAAAAACTTACCTGCTTACCTAGTGATCATAAACATATTTTTAAGATTTGTCTTCAACAATCCAAGGAGGTCCCATGTGACCCATTTGTACGGCGAGTTAAAGTTTCTCCTTCCCCCAATTCGCGGACAATATTTCATAGGATCATACCTTTACTTAAACATTAACACCCAGTTTCCTCCTTATATCCCCAGTCTGCGATTTAAATCGTCAGTCCACTCCCTCGAAACAAGGTCTCGCCATTCTGACCTTCACATTCCTACCCTTAGAACATTCTTTTCTGGTCCGCTCTGCTAATCTCTGGAATTCCCTACCTACTCATATCCGCCATGCTTCTTCTATATCACCATTTTAAGTTCTAACTGTTCCAATACCTCCTGAATTCGAAAACAGACGCTCAGAAACACTAACGTTTTATATCAAATATCAGATTTTGAATATTAAAAGAAATGTTTTTTTTTGCTCATACCTAACTTAGTTAATTAATTAATTTGTAAATTTAGTTTTGTTCAACAAATGTATGTCGGTAAAAGTTTATTTATTTATGTTTTATAGCTTAGATATATTTCTTTTTTTTCTTTTCTTACTTCTTTCATTATTGTAAATAAGAATTAATCATGATAATTTGGTCTATTAGCCAGACAGATTGTATACATTAATTGTACGTATTTGTTGTTCTTAAGGACCTCTGTCCCAGAATAAAAATTATTTTCTATTCTATTCTATCTATAAATGATAAGAAAATTAATTGCTCTTGTGAAAATTTTCAAAATCGATTTTTTGGACGGGTTTTAAGTTTTGCAAAGTGGTCTATTGTATGCTTATATGCGGTTAATCTAGTTCAAAAACCAAAAGGTATATGAAATTAAAATTAAATATTTAGATGAGTGTATGCGTGAGAAATTTCACGTTGTATGCGTATGTGTCTGCGAAACATTTCACTAAAATCGGATTACTGGAAATTGGAATTTAAAATTTTATACGATTTTTTTTCGAAAACGATTCTAATACAATTACAAATATATATGCAGTATTAAATTACTTTTATTTATTTAAAAAGAGAGTCAACGGACAATCGAATTGATACGTTGATTTCCAAAAGCTATAAATCCATTTTATGAAATTTTACAGGAAGCTCTCTTATTACTATATTATTAAACCTTCTTATATGAACATTTTTGCATTAAAATCTAGTATTGTTTTTTGACCATATTAATAAAACTTTAAAATGAATAAAGTTATGAAATGAAATGTTTTAGTATAATTTGGGTTGAAACTTTTTTTTTTAATATATTTTTTATTGAAATTTACAACTGTACAAAAAATATATCAAGTAAATATGCTGTAATGTTATAACACATGAAATGAACATGAAGAGAAACTGCCCATTGGCAGCACTCTTTGGTAGTGAGTCTAAACAAGAAGGTCTCGAAACCTTATCGGGAATGGAAGAGGAAGCAAGGATTGAAACTAATGGATTAGAGTGGGAGTGGAGTTTTTCATGGAAGGTGTGATACCTGGTACGGACCAAACTAAATGGTTGAAACTAAATGCGTAATTTAATTAGTAACATTATAAAATAACTGTATTTCTGAATCGCGTTTTTAAAGGACTTAAGAGTTCATTAGATAAAATAATTTAGAAGTTTTAGATAAAATTAAATGATGAGAAACAAGTATGTCAAAAAGTCAATTTCGTAAAAAAAGGTCTTTGGTACCTTTTGGAAATCGACGTGTTAATTGCCAAATGGCAGGTGGTCATATTACATACTTAGTATTTAACTTACGATGAACATCATGATAAGAAAGAAAATGTAGTAAAATACGATAACTGAAACAAATTTTATGTCGATAATTTATGTCTTTGTATTTTATTATTATTACTATTCTCTTTGTATGTTACTTTTTTTAAATTTATATGTATGAAGTAATTGTACTTCATACATATAAATTTTAAAAAAAAGTAACATACAAAGAGAATAGTAATAATAATAAAATACAAAGGCATAAATTATAGGAATATACATGTTAATTTTCGTAATCGATAATTTTCCATCAATTTTTTGGATGAAACTAGTTAATTTCAATTTATATTTACATAAAGAAAATTAAACCCTTTTAGTAACGGTACGGATTCTTTCATTGTACTGAAAGATGCAGTTTTGCAGCTTTATTTTTATACACGTACACGTCATTTTGATTAGAACAAAAATTTAGTAGCGGTTTGAAATTTTATAAAAACGGTTCCACCTTACGTGTGTGATGCATTGAGCAACTATTACTACTGGACTTAACGTCTGCAATATTATTCAATTTATTAAGAAAATTAGTTTATTTAATTCCTTCGTCTTTCTTTTAACACATTTTACAATTATACAGTTAAAAGTACCTTTTTATTAAAAATATTGAAGTTCTAAGGCTAGGTAGCTTCTTCACACGACATTCTAAATCCAGTAATTAACGTATCTCACATTAATTTGTATTTTTTTTTTTGTTTTTGATAGGTATGAATGTGACATGTTTTGTTTATTTATTTGTATTTATTTTGTCTACAAATTTTTTTATTGTATACGTTTATTAATTTTTGTAATTTGACTTTCCTTTTGTTTATATTGTAAATATTGTTTGAATGAGATCCTGTAGCAATATTATTATTGTCTATTATGACAAATTGTAATATATACGAATGAAAAAAAAATTGTATTTATATATATATATATATATATATATATATATATATATATATATATAGTAAGAAGAAGTAGATAATAGAATAATAGAATAGAATAGAAAAAATTTATTCTGGGACTAGGTCCCCTAAGAATATAGTTTGTACTAATAGAAATATATAATATGTCTGGCCAACAGACCAAATAAACATGAGTACTTATTAATTACAACGATTTATTTACAAATACAATTATTAACAATGAGGAGAAAAGCTATACATAAAAAAACTAACAAATTACTTCAAAAAAATAAAAAATAAAAATAAAAAAATATTATATATATATAAATATATAAAATCTTCTAAATATTGTCTTCTGAGAAAATAAAATCTAATTTTAACAAAATCAAATAAAATTTGGGCGGTAAACAAAAAATCGTCTTTCATTCAATGTAGACTTCTAGATGAAATTGACATATCATATTTGCTGCTCGTCTTTTGGGATGACAGTAGGTAAAGGAAAAGTTGGCATTTGAATGAGGATAAAGAAGTGGCATGGCGGATATGGTTCGGTAGAGAATTCCAGAGTGCAGTAGAGCGAACAATAAAGGAACGATCAAAAGTTTTGGTTCTGTGGGTAGGAGCATTAAGGTCATAATGTCGAGATCTAGTTTCGAGTAAGTGGACTGAGGATTTAAATTGAAGGAGACTGTGGATGTAGGATGGACGCTGGGGTTATAGTTTGATAAAGGTATGATCCAATATATATATATATATAGTATAAAGATCAATATAAATATAAAAAATAATTGTATTTATTTTATTTATTATATATTTTTGTTTAATAACTTATATTTTTTTCGCCTGAAAGACCGTTTGGAGATCATGATTGTAGTTTAGTTTGAAGCAAATATCAATTTTTTTTGTCCTTCTTCTTTCCCCATCAGGCAGAAGACCGCTGTCTTCGTTTTTCCGTCCACTTGGTTCCCGTTTTTACGTCCGTAAACTTCTTTATTATTAAACTACTGGACCCGGCAAAGTTATGCACGGGTACAATTTGGACGATTTGACATGTAAGTTTGAAAAATCCCTGTCTAACCGATTTAGAGTTTATCGCTTTGGGAGTTATAGTGTATCGTTACGAAAACTGCAATTAGCAATAATATATGTTTAGTTTATAATTTTTGTTTATTATTATATTTAATCATCATCAGAAATGAAAACTTAAACAAAAAATAGTTAAGTATATTTGTTTGTTATTTTAAAGTTAAGCAAATATAACGCAAAATTAAAGTTTCCTATGTAAAGGAAACTTGATTGCTATGTCCGTATTCAAAAACTGTAGAAATAACAAAGGTTCTTATCTTACTATTTAATATTTCAAATAAAATATTTTAAATAATTTTAAGTCTATAATTTAGTTTCCATAGGAATTACATTTCGTTTACAGTAGAGCATCTGTTATCCTGAATTATAATTAAATTTGAAATAATTAATAACAATTTTCGTTTATAGATTTTTAAAAACTTACTATTTATGTTAAAATCTTTGTTACAATTCGGTACGTAATGTTGCATCTTGGAACATAATGGAAGAATATAACTTGCATGATCCTGTATGACGGTGGCAACATCTAACTTTCCTAACCTCCCATCTTTACGAATAACATATAATGATAATTTTATGGGCTTACAACAACTTCTAATTACTTGTTCGATTTATATTATGACATATTAATTTTTTTTTTAATCCTGCTCTTTCCAAAGGTATATTATATATCTACATTACTACTTATATTTTTAAGAATAATTTTTGACGATTTGTTTAGGGAAAATTTATTTTTCTGGTTTAAAGAAAAGACTATATTGCAATGTATTTTATTTTTAAAACTCCGGAAATAGTGCCGTAGGTGATAGTAAAAATCGTATCAATGTCCGTCCAGTGGTTTAGAAAGAATCGTGTTATCATTTTAAATATAGAGAGATTGATTATTTATTTTTTCCTCTCCTTATACATATTTTCTCTTTTGAAATTGATATTAGTTATGTCTCTACATTATTGTCATCTACTTCTTCAATTTAATTTATTCTCTTTAATTTGTTTTTTTATCATTTTGTATTTGTTTTAAAACATTTTACAAAAAAAAAAAAAAAAAAAAAAAAAAAAAAAAAAAAAAAAAGAGCACATAGTTTTTTTACTGTTTTACTTTCACTTACTATATACATTAAGGGAAAGTATTGCGATCGTGAAAATTTTCGTAAGTGAAATACCAAATTTTTAAAAATTTATTTATTGATACTTAATAAAAAAAAATACAACTAGTAAATGTGACAAGTCTAAAAACTTGATAAACTCCTGTAAATAAGCTACCCAACAGAGTTCCAGTTTTCAACGGATATACACGTCTTAGGGTCCCCTGGGTCCAAATAACCAAGTCCCGCAAAAAGGTCTGTGTGTGTGTGTGTGTGTTAGCTCCCGTGCGGAAACCAAAAGGTGTACGAAACTGAAATTTCATATTTAGGATAACTATAACGCCCGAGATGTCACAAAAACCTTTTCATAAAAATCGGCTAGCCAGAAGAGTCACTTTATATCCATGCATATTGCACTTTTTTTATGATTTTCTTAAAAACAGCTTTGGCGATTTTGATTATATTCGCTATGTCGATGTAAAATTTATTGGGCTTTAATATCATGTTGGTTTTTTCTGATTAAAATGGTCTGAGAGGACTTAAATGCCGATATTTTGAATTTTCATCTTATAAAGTGCCTTTAATTTTGTAGATTCTATAAAAATAACCATATTATCCTGTTAGCATTTATGAATAACAGCTAAATATGCATGTTGAGTGAATTTTAAAGATAACTAAAGGAGAAAAAATATCTTTTTAAAGCAGTATTTTTTTTAACTTAAGAACAGTAATATACATCTATAATATACCGTTGGAAAGCTAAAAATAAAATCTGTACCTCTACTACCCATTAAGTGTTTCAGTACTTATATCGATATTTAGAATATAGTTTTCCAAAATTCTTATATTGTAGTGTTTTCGAATTTTCTATTTGTTCTCATCTTTATAAATATATATCTTTCTCTCTACTCCTCTTTATTTTATCCTTAAGATATTGATGTAATTTTATTTAGAAATTGTTAAATAATCTTTTGGTAGAAGAGAAGACCTTTTTGCTCCATGGCCGTTCTTGGATCTCTCTGATCAGGCACTTTACATTTTCGTTTTATAGTTATCTGTTGTTTTCTATATCGTTTTTAGTCAAGATACTTGAATGGAAAACACTTAGGTCTGTTGAGAAATAGCTATCGATCCAACAGTGAAATACATGGTCATATAGTGAGAGATAAAGGGAAACCTTAGGTATAGTATATAGGGGTGGGTGCCTGGCAATAAAATAAGTTGCAACTCCAGCCACTCCAACTTCAAACTGCCATCTCCCTCCACCCGCTCCACTTCTCACGTTCCGAAACCGCTTTACTCAATTTAACTGCTTTGGAAATGCTATTAATACCTAAAGCAACCTGTTATTCTTATCTTAGCATATCAGGAACTATGAGAAGAAAATCCTGCAACTTATTAAACAATATTTTAATATATATATATATATATATATATATATATATATATAATTTTTCGTCGTATTGCAAAAGCAGATGCTAGATCTTAAGGGAAACAAAAAAAGTTCATAAGACTCATAGTCCATTTAACAACGGTTAGGGAGAAAAATTAAATTTTGCTGTGGCCATGAATATCATTAAGAATGGAGAGGATTAGGGTTAAAAAAAAAAATAAATAAATAAAACACTCTAGAGGCCACTGTAGTGAGGATGCTGTGGGTTGTATAAATAAGATAAAATGAAAATGAGCTTGGCATTTAATACGAATAAAGGAACCCTGGTGGGGGAAGACAATTATCGAATGGACACTCTGGGAAAGAATCGCAAGTAAGGAGGGCAACTCTTGAGGTGTTCAGAAAAAATTAAAAAACAAGAAGGAATATCTTGGCTTAGAAAAACAGAACACGGAAAATATTGGGAACACGTGCAAAGAAATTAAATAACGAGCAGCGAACTCATAACCCATAAGGTACGGTCAGTCGCCGATCAAGACTAATTCTCCATCAGGAAGAGCCCTACACATCAGTAGAAACTCATTTTTGTAATTCAAACATAAACTTTTTATTAAAACAAATTTTTTGTTATTTCATTTTTTTTCCATTTATTGAGATTTACAACTGTATTAGTAAATACATCAAGTAAATTAGCTGTTAGATAATATATATGAAGAATACATAAAGAGAAAATGCCCATTGGCATCACTCCACTATGAATCTAAACTAGAAGGTCTCGAGGCGATCTTCTTTTCAGGCGCCTCGGAGGATTGTCAGGAATAGAAGAAGCAAGCATTGAAACTAGTAAGTTAGAATGGGAGTGGAGTTTGTCATAGGAAAGATTGATACCTGGTTCGGGCCAAATCAGCTACAAAGGGAATATTAAGGTCGTTATGGATGAGCTTGTTCGTAACAAAATAAGGAGCGTTGAGGAGTAATTTCATTTAAAATGTGTAGTAATTTTATTTAAAAAAAAAAAAACTTTTATACAATATTTAGTCAAACATTGTTTCTTTTTCAATTATATCAACTAATAAAAGTGTTTAAAAATAAATACATAAAAACTTTATGTATCAACAAAATTTTAAATACTTGTGAATCTTATTATGGATGACAGCAAAAATCTCGAATGGTTGACAATCGGACATTCGAACTTTTTTGTATTTTTGAGGTCTAATATCGACTCCCACAATATGATTATATTAAACATAAATATTCTTTTCGTTTTTTTTTGCCTCAGCGCATTCTTGATTGATTTATGAATGTAGGTTTTTTTTGTACCATTGATAGCTAATTAAAGAAAAAGTTTTTCTAAGATCCAGAAAATCTAAAACCTAACGATAGAAGATTATAACGCCCTTGAAATGTCCGAATTTTCTGAGAAATGTTAAAATTTAAATTTTCTGAATGAAGTTGTGCGACTTTTTCTTTTTGAGGGTTTGATAGGTTTGAGCACTATGGGAAATCGAACTTCTTTTATTCGGTACAAATTATTTTTCTTTGACCGTGGGTAACAGCAAAACACTCAAATATTTTATTGTCTTCCCCCAACCGTTGAGAATCAGACTATGGGTCATATGGACTTTTTGTTCCACCTAAGGTCTAGTATCTGCTCTCACAGCATGAAAAAAAAATTATGACACGCCCTATATTGGTTAGGGTAAGTAAAATACGTTTCAAACTAAAAATCAATACCCTGGTGTTTCGCTTACATCATGGTCAAATTTATGATAAATTTCAAAATCCAGCGTCGAGCACTGAAAGCAGGAGAAACATCTTAAAAAAACTTCAAAGAGGGTGGTGGTTTGACAAATTTTCAAGGGAAAAAGCAATTAGTTTTTTCGATTTTATAAAAGATAAAAATAAATGATGTCTGTGGGGAGGAATCTAAATATAACCGCAGTTTAAAAGAAAAATAACTTTTCCTTCCCATAGCAACCATCTGTTTGGCGTTTTAAAAAATAAAAATTTAGAAAATATACAAAACATCTGTTGCGGGCAACACACGACTTTCACTTACCTCCGTTTTCAAAATCATTAAAGAATTTTCAAATACAGTTAAGATATAAAAATTAGTGAAACTATTAAAGAATTAATTAAATTGAATTTCTATAAAAACATGTGTTTTATTAAAAAATCTATTTTATTTTTATTTAAAATAATCAGTTATTTTTATCGGCTTTTCATCACTCTTTATTAACTTTTACAAGCTCTTTTGTATTAGATATTTTTTCTAAAATCTTTAGCTTTCCAACGTATATTACACATGTATATTACTGTTCTTGTGTCAAAAAACAAAAAATTTCATTACAAAAATTTTTTTTAGTTTTTCCTTAAGTTGGTTATCGAACTCATTCCATTTATATATTTACCTGTTTTTCATCAGTGATAACAAGATAATATAATTATTCTTATAGAGTCAAAAAATTAAAGGCACTTTTGAAGAAGAAAATTTAAAATATCGGCATTTAAGTACTGTCAGACTATTTTAATCAGAATGAAACTTATTAAATTTTACATCGATATAGCGAGTTTAATCAAAATCGTCGGAACCATTTTTGAGAAAATCATAAAAGGTGAATATGCACAGCATAAAGTGGCTCTCCTGGTTAGCCGAATTTAGATGAAAAAGTTTTTGTGACATCTCGGGCGTATAGTTGTCTTAAATATTAATTTTCAGTTTCATAGGACTTTTCATTTCCGCCCGGGAGTTCTCCTTACTATATATAGTAAGGGAAAGTAAAAACACACAACGATGCTTAAAGCTTACGTATTTTAAAGGATAACAAAGAATTAGAAAGGAAAAAAGTTTTGATTTTTGTATCTTTCTTTAGATTAGCCAGAAGCCGTTATTGCATGTTTTTTAAACTGTACTGGGTTTCTTGATAAGCCACTATATAGGGCTATCTTCATTATATGTAATCTTCTAAACGGGATATAACCAAGCGATTATTATTGCTTTTGTTTTTAAGTCGAATTCGGTAATTGTCAACTTTATTTTTTTCCTAAACGTTTATGATTTCTACCCTTAATTTGTATGGATAGGTGACTTTTTGATCTATTTTAAGAAGTTAATATGTAAAAGTAAAAACTAGTACATTGGAGTGGAATATTTCTGTGGACAGGGTACTGAAATAATGATATCCTGGTCTCGGAATCGAACCAGAATAATTATTATATATTTCATTAATGATGAATACTGTTATTTTAGCTATTCGACGTACCTCGACTCAGGACCTTTCTGGGGTTAAGGTTAACCTCATCTTCATAAATAGGGTACTAAAAATTAAAATAAAAAATCACCCGTTTTTACAGTCCTATGCTCAACAAACAGTACGAATCCTCATCTGTACTTCATTTTTTAAATATATCTTCTTAGGGACCGACTACAGGGTACCTGAATTCTTTGATGACGTCAATGCAGCGGAAACGTTAGTACTCTTCTTTGCCACCAGTCTTATCGTTTTCGCATTATCAGAATAACAACAGTTTCCTCGCATAAATCGCTCCTGTGTATATTTTTGTTAACATACATCTGCCTGTATTTACACAACATTCATTTTTTAAAAACAAAAATAGAAAAAATCAATACAGAATCAATCAATATGGAACATAACAATTCTATATTGTTTTATTATTTAATCTAAAACATATGTTTCCAAAGAAACTGAATGTGAGTCTTTTAAGGAATATTAAACTCTTGCTATATTTAAAGGTTCTTAAATTGATTTGAAAAACCGACTAAGTTAAATTCGTTTGTTGAACTCTCAACTCAAATTAATTTAAAGATGTTAGTACTTTTTTTTAGGTTAAAATCTTTTCCTGAGGTATTTATTTCATTAAACGTATATTCTAAATAATGATGAAGAAAATACAATAGGTGGGCTTATATCATAATAAAGATAATTAAATATGCTTTACTTAGGTCTCTGTAATTACTGCAATAAATAAAGATTATTCCCATTATTTTTTGCGTACATCCATACTTCACATAAAAAAACAAAAACAACATGAAGTAACTAATTAACATTCTAATTTGGTATCAGTTACTTGCCTAGAAAAGAATCAGATTTTTTATAAGCTTACTACTAAATTTATGTATAAATTATTTATAAGAAATTTTAATATATTTTTATTGCAAAAAAGCTATTTATTTCTAAATATTGTCATTTTATTTTTAAAATTTTCGTTTGTATAATAATTATTTATGATAAAATTATATATGTTTTTAAGATATAATGGATTATACAATAGTAATATTTATATTTTTCTGTTTCAGTGAAAAAAGCTCGGTACACAGGTGTCCAAGGTAAGATTCTATATCAACCTATTTTCTGAATTTCACCCATAGTGCAATCCATGCACAAATGCACTCCGTAATGCTTTTTGTGAGTCGTTGTTTGATAATACTAGTAAAAAGTTTCGACATGGTTGAACAAAGCGAAATGGGTCTATAATTCTCTATATCTTGTTTATTTCCTTTTTTGTGTAATAGTATTATTTTTGCAGTTTTCCATAGATATGGAATTTCTTCTTTCTTCAGTATTAGATTGAATAGATCAGTTAGTTCTTTGGTTAGAGCTTCCCCTGCTGATTATAGAATTTCGTTTTTTATGCGCTCCGGTCCAGGACTTGTTTCAAATTTAAATTTTTTTAATACCAGATATAATTTCCCTTTCCATTATTGATGGAACTTCATATGGATTTTTAGCTTCCTTTTTTCCTTCGTCTAGGTCATAAGTTGCTTGGTTACACTCATAAAGTTATCTGAAGTATTCCGTGGCCACTTTATTCATGTTTTCTCTGTTAGTTATGATTTCCTTTCTTGGGTTTTTAAGAGCAGCAATCCATTGTTTTCCTATTGAGAATTCCTTTTAGACTCTTAAGAATACCTTAAATTAAAAAACCGGCAGGGGTCACCTTGGTGTGGTGGCTAGAAGAACAGGCTTCTATGCCCACAGAAGCGCAGTAATGCCATCCTTCTAAAGAAACGTCAAGTGTTCGTCGCGAGTCAGATACTCGTTAAAGATCTCAATCCTATTTAAACCTAGATAAGTAAAATTTAGGGCTTCTACAATAGAATCTGATTAGGCACAGATGACGTTAAATGAATAAAAGAACAAGAATTAAGGATTTTTTATTTAAATATATCCTAACCACTCTATTTTTATTAATGTCTGAATTCTATATTTTAATTTTCTCATCTTTACTATCCATTATCATTCAACTACATTTAATAAAAAATAGTAATACAATAAAAACTGTGGTAGTTAGCAAATATATAATTGAGACTAGAAATAAGGTCAGACTGATATTTTCTGGCAAGTGATGGAGTGGGCGGAGGCAAAAGAGATTTTATCCCAATCTAATGGACACTCTTCCACGGCTTATATAACACACTCCCATTCCTGCTAGATCCCTTCTCTTAAAATAAATTGCTTTAAGTATATATATATGTATATTTATTTATTTATTTATTTATTTATCACGTATATAGATAAATAAATAGTTCTTTTATGATAATATATTCAAATTTGAATATACGATATCGTATATAATATATATATATAATTTACTTTTTTTTTTAGTGTTTTAATTTAATAATAGGTTTTATAATATATTTGATCCATATTTTCAGTCTTGACTTTTTTTCAATAAATGCATTTCTTTGTCAACTGGGCGAATTCGATTATGTACTATGGGATATCATGGTAAAAATATTTATCGGGTAATTTTTTTTTTTAACTTTAGTATAATTAATATCGATGTATGATATACCACTGTAAAGCTACATCTTTTAGAAAAAGTGTTTTCTTATAAAATATGTTTTAAACCAAACGCAGAAAGAAAAAAATGGTATAAACTGAAGTGGTTCTTATTTCTGTTGGTAGATTATCAAATATGAAATTTATGTTTCCATCGAACTAAATGTAATTCTTTAACACTTTTTCGACTCGAAATTTAGTAAAAAGTTCTTAAGTGATTTTAACATCGTAGGTTAGTAAAATTCGTTTGTTTCGCGCCACAGTATTACAACAAAAATATGTATTCAGTTTTATTAAAGTTTTTCCCTATGAGGACAGTAGTATAGTGATTTGAGGCTATATTCATAGTATATTATGACCTACTCAATTTCCTACCCTCATTATAAAATGTCTCTAAATGCTATCTATGTATTGAGACTTCAGGTTAAAATAAAGTATGAATAATTTTAATATGCAGTAATATTAATAAGTCTCTGTCGATAAAAGATAAAAAAAAAACCACTTAGTTATTACCTGGATTATCTCCTTTAGTGATCACACCAGGTGTATGTTCGATGGTTAGACCGTTGGTCTCTTTGTTTTTATTTATAGGATCAAGATAAGTTAGTACTGAAAAATCATTGTAATGTTTTAAGAAATATCTTTATTTTGCATATGATTTAGAACCTCAACGTAAATTTGAGCCTTTGTATCGAAAACATAAATTATTGCTAATAATTCAAAGAAATTAAGTGGTTTAGAAACTTATCACATTGTGAAAGTAGTACAACTGATTGAAAAAAAAAACAACAGTAAATATTATTTGCAATTATTAGTTAACAAAATTAAACGTTCAGTTTTTTTTTCATAATTTATGAATGATGATTGATGAAATTTAAGTTTAAAAAAAATCAGAGATAGCAGGTGAACAAAAACTGTATATCATGACTAAAGAAAATATTACATCATTTTGGAAAGCTCATCCTAAGACGCAAGAGCTCAAGATTAGAACATTTTCTAACGATTTATGGTAATTTTTAAACCTCCATATCACTGCTTCTATAATGGCTATAAAACAAAAATCGGAATCGTTCAGAAGTGAAAATGGGCCATTAAACATTTTTTTTTAAATTTCTGTAGTTGGGAAGAGAAACGGTGAGGTAGTAAGGGACTACGTAAGATTTTCGAGTGTGAGTGGATGAAGTTACCTCTTATGCGCGCCTAAAGGCCATTAGAGAAATTATTCATTCTTTACGTAGGGTGGTAGGTTTTTAGATTTTAATGGCACAAAACATCGCGGTCATTACTGCCAGATAAATCCGTTTTAGGAGATAAATTAAAAATAAATAATATTAGTTATAATATAAAATTTGATTTAAATTGAAATTATCAATAATAAAAATAAATTAAACAATATTGGCCAAATAGAGTAATGAATATCATTTATTTATCATCGTTATCATTTATTTATCATTCGTTACGTGCTGCTTATGTTTGTCGCTCAATTATAGTTTTGTTGCGAAATTACTATTTGCGAAAAAATAGTTCTTTTTTTCGATGTTCCTATACTCTTAACCAGTGGTTGCTAAAGAAATTTTATAAATTCATCTGTTCAAAACTTCTTCCGTTTCACATTTAGCCTCATCATTTTTCCAAAATTGTTGAGACTCATTTTCGAAATTTTTAACGAGAAAACACTTATGGAACACCCTAATATTTAAACCTACTTTTAATAGTAATTAATACATAACACATCGTTTTACTTTTTATTTGACCACAAGAACAAATAATTGTGTACAAAAGGTCCAATCTCTAAATAAATTTCATTTAATTTCACAGATAAAGTTTAAGTAGTGATTATTGGAATATAGTTGATGTGTACATTGAATAGGGCATGATATAAAAATTATTTATTACTCATACCAACCATATAATCTCAAATATATAAATAAAACAAAAAGATAGAGCTGAGATTTTATATCTTTATGAAAGCCTGTACATTAACCACAGACCCCCTTTTTATATTTGTTCATTCATATATTTTATGATTCTGTTTTAATTATTAAAAATTGAAAAAAAGAACAATATGTGAGCAATTAATTTTTTTTAAATATGAAAAATTTTGAAGTGATATTTGACGGTAATATATTAAAAACATAGTTAAGAACATGGATAACATATAAAAAGAACATAGTCATAGAAACGAGAAACAATATCAATAAAAAAAAAAATTAATATTTGTAATTATTTAATATTTGTCTTTTTTTCATTTGCTTAGTCTCTCTTTATATATTCTTATTGAAATATTATCATCTTAACTTTGTTTACATCCATACTGTATAACTATCATCTTATCAATTATTTTTACAACTGTCATCCATACTTTCTATCATCTTAATTTTGTTTATTTCCATACTTAATAACTGTCATCTTATTATCATTTTACATTTAATTTTATGTTTTTCCCATATTATATACCTAACGCATTATTAAGTCTATAAATACATTGGTTGTTATCTTGTTTCTTTTAGCCTCGAACTTTTATTTTATTTTAATTAACTCCCTGCCCTGCCTGTTAGACAATACGGGTATTGCAACAGTGGGATGGTAAGCGTGACTGCATAACAACCCACTGCTGCTATAAAAGCGGTAACAATGTTATCCTGTGCACACAGGTCGCATCAGTCCTCAGATCGGCCACCGTCCTGCTCCGCTCCTCCTCCGTCCGGCGGCCTGTCAGGAACTGGGCCTTCCTCTCTCCTCCTCCGGTCCATGTTGACTACTGTCCATGTTGGCTACTGCTCCTCCTCTTCTTCCTCGCCTGTCCAGAGGTCCTCGTAGGGCAGGTCTTCGGCAAATATTGAAGTGGGCTGGCCCAATAGCGGTTTTCCATCCGTACACATAATTTTTGTAGTAAGTGTAGTTATGCCTATTGACCAGCCGGGGAAAATCGTTTTCTGTGAGGTCGTAGAGACCTGTATCCCTCGATAATTTAGCCCTTAATGATTCGAAGGCGGAGCAGTCCATGATGACGTGCTCAGCAGTTTCCGGGACGTTGCAGCTAGAGCATAGGGGGTCAATGTTTAGCCCCGAACATAGGTCCCACAATGTAGGCCGAAACGTCGGAACATAATTTAAATATCATCAATTTTAATGTGTGTTTCTCTTTAATGACCGCACCCCCAACTATCTTCCTCATATAATTTCTCAACGGTCAACAAAAACTCCATCATTAACAACTTTATAATTTATTATCGTTTTTGCGAATAGCAACAGCACAAGGTCTTCCATACATATTTTGAGTTTAACACTGCCAAATAACTACACTAAACAATCAAATAACACAAAAAAAATCTTAACATCTCAATAGAGGACTAAATCCTAATAAGACCATGTACAGAATAGGGAACCAATTACGTCATCAAGATTGTCCGCCTATATAGCCCCTTCTGAATCGAACCCACCTTTCTAAATGTAAACAACTTAACTTTCTCAGCCAATCGCTTGCAGTAAAAACAACCCAAAATAATTTCAGAACTTTAAAACTTCTTTTATGTTTTATATATATATATATAATATATTTTTTTTTTGTCAAACATAAGATTAATAACATCCTATTTGCCTATTTCACTTTTATGTCTTTCTCTTCTATATTTATTTATACTTTCATCCATTCATTTGTTATCTAACTTTCCATTTATAGCTCTATGATTGAAATATCTGTGATTCCATTAAAAACGGAAACGTAAAACCTTGAGCTAAGCATTGAAATATGGTTGGTAATAAAAATCTATTGATAGTATCGGCAGATATAGCCGTCAGGGATTTGATGTACGGTATTGTCATGGAAATGGAATATCTGAGTCAATGTATGCTGGATCCGAGTTATGGTCTGCCGCACTCTGACATTTGTAAATTTCACATCGGAATATTTTTTCGAATAACATCAAAATATCTATTGAGTTATATTTTCAAGTCATGTCATTCGTTGGATTCTATGTTGAGGGAACGAGTTCATTGCGAGTTTTATTGAGAGGTGAGTCGATGATTATTTTTATTTATTTTTTTTTTTTTTTTAAAGCCTACACGATATTAATGTTTAATCAAAATCTTTAGAGCCGTTAGTGATAAAATCTTTTATAATTTGCAAAATGTATAGTATAAAGTGGCTCATCTGGTTGTCGATATTGATGAAAAACACCTCAGGCATATTCTGACCTTCTTCCAAAGTACCTTCAATTTTGTAGATTGAAAAAAAATAAATAAGCATATCAACTTACTAGGATTAATAAAACGTGGCTAAGTATTAAAAGTTAAACAAATTCGATAACTTTTCCCCTCCTCTACCTTAACATTATAATAGTAATATAGATGTATAGTATACCGTTGGAAAGCTAAATATTTTAGAAAAAAAATATTATCTTGTATGATAAGTTATAAAAGGTAATGTAAATTAAAGAAAAGGGCATAAGCTTATTACTCATTATTATGCTTGACAATTTAATATTTTTGTATTATGCCATCTAAATCATATGATTCCAGCAAAACTGAATTAACTTTTTATTTAAATTAATTTTAAACTTTTTTTCACTGAAGGTTTATTTAATTATTTAGTTTTTGAGTTGATTTTAACGACCGATGTAATTGAAAGTCGTGTTTTGCCCGCACCAGATTTTTTATCATTATACAAGTTTTTTTTTTTTTAATTGTCCTTAATATTTTTATTGTAATGAACTTATTTGTTAGTTTTTTATTTCCTTTTTTAATATTGTCCTGAATTTATTTTTACTTATTTTATCCAATTTAAGTTTTTTTTTAGACATGATAAATATATATTTAATATTGCCCACCCCAGATTTTTCTGTCATTATACAATTTCTTTATTTTTTATTTTTTTTAATATTCACATTGTAATGCATTTTTTTGTTCATTTTTACATTTAATTTATGGTTACTTATTTTATCAAATATATATATATATATATATATATATATATATATATATATATATATATATATATATATATATATATATATATATATATAAGTTATGGACCGAGGCGAGTCGGTATCGGCTTAATACCAACTCTTATCATGTAAACAAGATGAGAATGTATAAATGTAGGATTAATGGAGAATAAAGTTAGTCTTAACACAATTGCCGTGTGAGTCATTTCTGAAACCCCTTTCTCTCATTTATTTTTATTTTTTTTATTTAATTTTTCCGAGTCTACATAACTTTATATATATATATATATATATATATATATATATATATATATATATATATATAATGTGTGGGTATATATTAATGTTTTATTATGATAACACACTTCATATATATAATTGTAGCTGCTCAGGTTCCCAAGGAAGGACTCCTTATCTGAGGATATATTTCAATATAATTTTATTGATTTATTTTTGAACATGTTTCTAGTGATTACGGATTTCGGTAGTAATCACACCCCAACATGATTCAACGCCATTTTATTTCATAAATCAAAGTATGAAACTATTGGGTTGATGCAAAATTAATGCAGGTTTTTAGTAGGTATTGTAAATACGCCATATCTTTACTTTAACCATATATATTTAATCAAAATAATTTCCATCTGAATCAATGCACTTTTGCCAACGTTCAACAAGCTTTCTTATTCCACCAGAAAAAAAATCCGAATCCCTGGACTCAATGAAATCACGAAAAGAATTTTCAATGTCGTCCTGGTTTTGAAAATTTTTCTCCCTCAAAAAGTTGTCCAGATGCCTGAAAAAGTAGAAGTCTGTAGGAGAGAGGTCAGGTGAATAAGGCGGATGTTGGAGAACTTCGTAGCCCAACTCGTGCAGTCGTCGAAGCGTTGGTTGAACTACGTGTGGTCTGGCGTTATCGTGGAGCAGGATCGGCCCCTTCCGATTCATCAATGCTGGGCAAAGACGTTGCAATTTTTGATTCATGCTGTCAATTTCTTGACAGTACTTGTCAGCAGTTATAGTCTCACCTCGATTGAGAAAGCTGTAGTGAATAACACCAGCATTATACCACCAAACTGTGACCATAACCTTTTTTGGGTGCAGGTTGGGCTTCGGGAAAGGTTTTGGTTGTTCATCTTTGCCCAGTCATTGGCTAGAACGCCTTCTGTTGTCGTATAAGATCCATTTTTCATCGCACGTCACAATGCGTTCGAGAAATGGATCATTTTTATTGCGTGTCACAAGCATGGAGCAGATTTCAAAGCGGCGATTTTTTTGGTGGTCGTTTAATTGGTGTGGCACCCACTTGGCCAACTTTTTTACCTTACCAATTGCTTCCAAGTGGCGTACAACTGTGGATTGGTTCACACCGAGTTCCGCCGCCATTTCTCGTGTGGTTTTGGTTGGGTCTTCTTCCACTTTTGACCTCAGCTGGTCGTTGTCCAGAGCAAGATGACGGCCCCGACCTTCCTTGTCTTCGAGGTCGAAATCTCCTCTGCGAAACTTCTGGAACCAACGCTGCACCGTGCACTCATTAATAGCCCCCTGACCCCACACTTCATTAATATTACGAGCCGTTTGCGCAGCGCTGCGCCCTAATTTAAATTCGTAAAAATAAATTTGACGAAAATCGCACTTTGACATTTTCGATTCAAGACCTTTGAACACACTGAACAAAACGATTTTACTAAACAAATTCATGGTGAAAGAGAGGGTATTAGATAAGGTTTGTTTTGGTATAATAATGATCAATGTTAGGATTAGCTTTGTTTACACAATTGGAATTAAGATATTGCAATAGAGGAAACCTGCATTAATTTCGCATCAGCCCGATAAACATAATATGTACAACGTTTGCTGAATGTGAAATAGTGTATGTTACTTGCAGGTAACCCTATATTTCATTAATGTTTAGAATTGATTAAGGATCGTATTACAAGTTGATTTCTCCTCCTTGTTCCTAGAACCTAGACCCAGCCTTATTTGTATGCAATTGCATAGTTTGTCCTATTTGTTTCTCAAATTAAATTGGATTCCTACGCAGTTAGGTTCTTGGTATTTATTACATGTTACTTTCTTTGAAATCGGAACATGTAATTTGAAATCAATTAACCATTCCAATTTATACTACAACAATAAACGTTTTAATTGATAGCTTAAAACACTTTATTTTCCATCATACTCCACAGCTAATTCTGGTGGCAGAAGTGAATGCTACGACGCATGATTGGTGTAGAATTAGCTGGTCACAAACACACTGCTTCACAAAAAAAGTGGTTCTCCTTGAAAAGTCATTTTTCCTGTGAAATTAATGTGCATTGCATCAACATTTTTGTAATATAGTATTCTTTCGGGGCGATTTAGAGATAAAATTAAGATTTTATAAGGAAACATTTTCGAGAAAGAAAAAAAAAATTATTTGTTCTTTTTTTCTTTAGTTGGTTATCAAATTCGTTCAACTTTGATGCTAATCAGATCAAATTTCGTTTTTTCGAATATAAAAAATATAGGTACCTAAATGAAGACAATTTAAAATATCGGCATTAAGGCCATGTCAGACTATTCCAATCAGAATAAAACCTACACGATATTCAAGTTTAATAAAAATCGTTAGTTAGAAAATCGTGAAAAGATGAAAAAGAGGCTCTTCTGGTTCGCCGATTTTAATGAGAATGTTGCTAAAATATAGCATATACGCTTTTAGAATGATATACTATTCGGTTTTGTGTTATACTGACATATACATACATTGGCCCTTTTCTGAAATTTTGTTATTTAGACCCAGAGGGGCCTAAAACATATACACTTCCGGTGAAAACGCGAACACAACACATGTCACAATTGCAATACTTTCCTAACAATAAACATTTTATAGGTAAGTGGTAGTCAAAAGATGTTTTATTTATTTAGGCTATTTAAATGACTTTTATTTTAAGGAGTTAAGAAACTAACACGCTCCTCTAATTTCTGGAATTCTCTACCTACTCATATCCGCTATGCTGCTTCCCTCTCCTCATTCAAATCCCAACTTTTCCAATACCTTTTATTATCCCAAAAAGACGCTCAGAAACTGTAACATTTATATTTCTGACATCACACTTTGAATGAAGAATAATTTTGTTCATTGTCTATATTTAAATGCTGTTATCTATTAATTAATTTTGAATTCCGTTCAACAAAATACTTTCTAAGAATTGTTTTTATTTTAATTTTATCATTGTATTTATTTTTTTGGATATATGTGTGTATATGCGTTTGTGATATGCACACATATATTAACCCATATTTGTAATTATTTATTGATTATATTCCTTCTGTCTGTTGGCCAGACATGTATATTTCCATATACTGTACAAACCTGTTATTCTTAGGGGACCTAGTCCCAGAATAAAATTTTTTTTTCTATTCTATTATATTCTCTCTCTCTCTCTCTCTCTCTCTCTATATATATATATATATATATATATATATATATATATATACTGTGTATATAGAAAACATAACCGAGTAAAATTGTGAAACGGGATGCATATTTCACCTTATCGTGTAGGACGGGGAACCCCATCAACCGGCGTCATTCTTATCTCGCTTGGCGGTTTTCTACCTCGCTTGTGAATATATCAAGCATTAAGCAGCCTTAAGTACCTTGCTTTAAGTCCCACGGGGCTTCATACTGAACGTTGAAGCGCATTAGTAATTTATAAAATATATTAATTTCTAAAATTTAACTATCCGCTTAACTTCGTTCGTATTAGTAATATTGAAAAAAAATAAATACATATATTTTTCGATAATACATTACTCGAAAAATGATAAATTGTTGTCTAGTGTAAGCAAGTGTTTTTGTAATGTCTTATTTAAGCTCAAATAATCTTTTTATTTTTGATTGCCTAATTATAGAACTTAGCACATGTCAAACGAAATAAAAGATTCAGGATTTGATCAAAGAGTTGCCTTTAATTGCCATATTGAAATGATTTATTTAAATTTTGGTTTTTATAAAAATACATTGCACGAGTAGCCCATCTGCTTTCGATTTTGACTCATTATTAAGATCTCAAATTGAATATTGTAGTTTGATTTGGTTCTTATATTCTAAAGAAGGGTAAATAATGATTTTCATACCCCAATTCGCAAAACTAATTTGTCCAGCGCATCGCTTATAAATAAAATTTCGATAATTTGGAATAAACAAAATAATAAAAGCAAATGGATTTCATTATGGTTTTTATTGCACTTAGAAATATAATACAAGATTTGATTATAAAACCTTAATCATATTTGATATTCAGCATTTTTATTTCTTAGTATTTCGTAATTTTCCGTTGGTGCTGATTTCGCCCGAACCAGATATCACTCATTCCATAACAAGCTAGTTTCTATCCTTGCTTCCTCTTTCATTCCTGACAATACCTCGCGGCGTCTGTAAATAAGATGGCCTCGAGACCTTCTTGTTTAGAATAGTTACAGCAGTGCTACCATTGGGTAGTTCTTCTACGAGTTTGTTTCATATCATTTTTGTTTTAATATATTTACTTGTTGTATTATAAATAATAATGAGATTTCAATAAATAATAAAAGTATTTCATATATTTAGGTTTTCTTCTTTTGTTTAATCTTAATATTTTTCTCCTTTTGATTATTATTGTTATTCTATTTTTACGTTGTTATTTTGTATTTTTATTTATTCAGTTACGGTATTTTATTATATTTTGTTTTTGTACACGTATGGTTTAATTGTTTTGTTGTTTTTTTCTCTCTTTTTTAGTTACTGTATTTTATTATATTTAGTTATAGTTGATGTATATCAGTAAGCTCATGATATTATAAGGAAAATACTATATCTGTAATAACCCCCAAGTTGTTGGGCAAGTCGCCTGTTGGTGAGCTCCCGTTATAAATATTGGGTTGTGTCACATGAATGTCCGTTTTTAAGGTAAAGGATTTTTAATAAAAGTAGAATATGACAACAAGATAATTTTATTTGAAGTATTTACCTTCTTTTTATACACATTTTTCCCAACGTGACACCAACTTTTTTATCCCTGTTTTGAAACATGGGGTCTTGCTGCCGCTCAGTGAGATCATGAGGTACCCATGTATCGAGCTTTTTTACTTTCCCAATGCACTTTAAATATCTGGAAACGGTAGATGCACTTGTATTTAGTTGTGCTGAGAGTCCTTTAACTGTTTGGTAGGGGTTTCCTTCTACTGTATGTTTGAGGACATCGTTGTCTATTACGGACGGAGGTCTTCCTCGGGGCAAGTTTTCCAAGTTGGTGTCCCCAGCCCGTTCATTAACACTCCCTTCCCCAAACGCCTTGCAAATATTTCTAGCGGCCTCAGCTGCTAATGGCCGAGTTTAAACTCGTACAAAAATAATACTTGAAAATCGCGTGTTTCCATGTTCATATTTAGAGGTATACTAAAAAGTGGGTAATTGATTGGGAAGCTAATGTTTATAATACAAAGGTAGAGGATTAGTAACTGTTTACTTTAAATATGTAAACATTCGGAAGAAAACAACAGAGACCTGCAAAATCCTTTATGTATTTCAGAAAGTATAAAAACGGACATTTCATGTGAAACAACCCAATAAAAAAACATAAAATATTTAGTAGTCCCATGTACATCAAACAGTCCATAAATATTTTTCAGAACAGATTTTCCTCATTCGAACTACCTAAATAGTACGTAAATTACAGGCAATTAGAAAAAAAAGGGAAATACTAATGGACAGTAATGCAAATACGAGAGAAAATATAATTACGACCAGGCGGTCACGCTATTTCCGCCCGGTTTATCGTCGAAAATGGCAAAAATGTCTTTTAGACCATTTTTACTTCCACTTATCTATCGTATATATGAAATATATAGTAAGAGGATGTATTGCGATCGGGTAAATTTGGGGTCCCGTGTGTCCGAATAAAAAGTTCCAAAAAAAGGTGTGTGTCTGTGTGATACCACAGACGGTGGTTTCTTCACATTACTATCATTTGTTTTAACCATATATTAATTTCATTTACATATATTAAATTCATAAAGTTGTGAATTTCTTTAAATACAAAACGCTGCAAACCATTACACAATGGTTTATAATTTCCAAATAAATATAACTGTTTATATAGCTTTTTACAGGCAATTAACTAATTTACAAATCAGTAAATTAATCAAAGGATAATGTCCTATCCCCACTGATAATTTCAAAACGCTATTCCCCTACTATTTCTTTATCTATTTCCATGATTTTTACTTCACTTACCTATATATGAAATATATAGTAAGGGAAAGTATTGCGATCGTGAACATTTTATAATTCCAGTTTTTAACGGAAGTACACGTTTTAGGAATTTGATAAACAACTAAAGAATAAAATTGAAAAAATATTGTTTTATACAATTTTTTTTTTACAAGAATAGTAATATATATTTATGTATAATTTACCGTTGGAAAGCTAAAGATTTTCTTAAAATGTCTCGAAATTATTTTTTTTTGCCTTCATATCTATATTCACACCTGTCAGAAGCTATCTGAAAATCCGCAAATGTGCTGTACAAATTAAGATCAGACATGGTAGGCATGGAAAGGAAAGTGTCCAGCAGCACCCCTTCCAAGGCTTTAATTTGGCAGAGGAGGTCTCTCATCCAGCTTCTCTTTAGTCTTCTTCTGATTGGCATTTCAGCAACTGACATATTATTAATCAGTCTATTGTCGTGTCCTTTAAGTTTACTGTGAAAACGAGAATAGAGTGTTCGTATATGTTGGTCAACTGTTGGTTTTTGAATACGGAAATAAATATCCTAACCTTTTGACTATTGTATACTACGCGTAGCATAGATTAAATTAACAAAGATATGTTAATAAAAAACACAATATTCACTTACATCCTTTGTTTAGAAAAAATTAAATTTAGGCAGTCATATTGACTGCCAATAGAAGCGAAAATTTCTTTGAAATTCTTGATTTGCGCTGGAATTTTGTTGGAAAGAAAAGTACCTTTGTACAAGTACTTTTACAAGTAAGTATGCAAGCTGAGAATGCATGATTTGTTATTATTTTATCATTTAATGATGAACCCGCCCCGACCTGTGGACGTCTCAAATAAAATAAGGTGTTTTTCATGTTTAGAAAATCTCTGTCTGACCGATTTAGAGTTTATCGCTTTGAGAGTTTTAGTTTATCGTAATTATAAGTGCTTAAAGTGGTTACATTAAAAAAAAATAAGAATACCACTTCGTAAAATAAATACAGTCAAAGATTCAAACATAGTGGATGTAACTTTGTCGCTCTCATCAATAAAGAACATGTCATAACTATACTTCTTTTTATTTATTAGGATATAATACAATTGACAATAATAATATTGCTACATGATAACATTCATACAATATTTACAATATAAACAAAAGGAAAGTCAAATTACATAAAATGAAACTAAAATAAATAATGTTATACAATAAAAAAAATTATAAATTAAATAAATACTACGGTTAACAAATAAATAAACAAAACATGAACACACTCATACGTTTACCAATAAAGGAATAATGATTTTTCATTTATCTTAATTTGATAAAAAGCATTTTATAAGTTTGGACACCAAATCGTAATTTTTGCTCAATGTCCAACAATTCATTTTATTTAATAAGCCGTATAATTTCGATAATTAAATAAAATATTGTGGTCCCATAAATATAAACAAAAAACTATTTTCACGATTAATATCTTCATCAGATATATTATATTGCTATTATAATTCTAGAAACTGCATATCTTTTAGTGTATAAATACCTCAACATAAAAATATGATATTCAAAATAAATCTAAGTTATTATGAAACGATTCAAGAAAAAAAAAAAGAAGTACAGAACCAAAAATTAAAATTCAGGCAGTCATAAGGACTGCCGATAAAACTGAAAACTTTGAAATTATCGATTTTCGCTGGAATTTTATTGGAAAGAAAAGTAAAGTACACGTAGATTGAATTATATTGAGGATGTATAGTCGACTGTAGAAACTATTATAGGTGGAATAGTCAGGAATCAGTCATTTTTTGAAAAGTTTTTAATTTTTCCAACGTTTCGGCTCAAGCTTGTGAGCCATCATCAGGGCATTACTGAGCCATGTCCAAGCATAAACTTTATGCTTGGATTTGGTTGGCAGTTTATGCTTGGACATGACTCAGTAACGCCCTGATGATGGCTCACAAGCTTGAGCCGAAACGTTGGCAAAATTAAAAACTTTTCAAAAAATGACTAATTCCTGACTATTCCACATAAAATTACACGTAGATTTTGTTGAGAATGCATGTTTTGTTATTATTTTATCATTAAACGAATACCTAACTAAATAACTAAAACTCGTGGACGGGTGAAATAGAATGAGGTGTCATTTGTGTTTAGAAAATCTCGGTCTCACCGATTTAGACTTTATAGCTTTGGGAGATCTACGTAGTTTATCGTAACAAGAAGTTCAATTGACATGAAAATATGTTTATTTTATAACCTCTATTCATCATGATATTTGATCATCGGTGGTAATGAGTAACATAAATCGAAATTGGTTAAGATTTTTTAATTTTTTTTATAAAATTCTTTATTCGAATCAAAACACAGACATATTACAGTGCAAGTAGAAGTCACTATCCCACTAAGTCGAGCCCGTGTTTGGGAAAGGAGTTCACCGGCGGCAATTCAATAAAAGTACAATAACAAACAGTAACAGTATACAGTATGATACAATACAATACTTAAATAATATAACACAATTTTATAAACAAACAGTAACACACTATACAGCAAAAAGAAATTATATAATACATAAGAAATATAAAATACAATTATAAAGAAACAGTAACACACTACACAGAAAAAACAATATAATACATAAGGAATATAAAATACAGTTATAAAGAAAAAGTAACACAGTATGAAGCTGTAATTGACTACGCTTAAAAGCTGTAAGGAATACATATACATATATAAATTAAGATATAAAATTAAGGCATGCAAATATAAAATTGAATTACATAATCCCTAATTAATACAAAAAACAATTATAAGAAGCAGTTAAACAGTATACAGAAATAAACTGTAATTGACTAAACCAAAAGCAATAAGAAATACAAATTCATATATTCAAGATACAAAATTAAGGCAAGTAAATACAAGATTGAATTATATGATAAGCAAAATAAAGATACATAATATAGTACACAGTAAGAAATTGACAAAATCAAAAGTCAACAAAGAATACATACACTTGTATACAGGATAAATATCAGGATGAGTGACGCAGGCTGGCATTAACGACATGTCTATAGCTATGAGTAATTTGGATTCAACAATTCAGCAATTTTCTCTTCACTGAGGGATTTCGCCCACATTTTAACATTGTAGTAATAATTTGAATACTTTGGAGGATTTGTGAGAGAAAATGGAAAATTTGGAGGAATATTGTTGTACACAGTAGCAATAGAATAACAAGTCTGGTGTGTCGTCCGGGTATGTTTTGGTCTTGGCAAAACTAAGCTAAAGTAATTTTTCAGTCTTGTAGAAAAACGGTGGTTAATCTTCCCGACGAGCTCATCCCGTCTAAAATACAGCTTCTTCATGATTGATACCATGTATAATTTTTTTGCAGACATTACATTAAGGTCCGAGAATATATTAATTGATGGGGGTCTTTCATTGATACCCAAAATTACCTTAATAATCTTTCTCTGCACAATCTCAAGCTGAAAAAGATGTGCAGCAAAAGAATTCCCCCAAATCAATATACAATATTGAATCAGCGACTGAATATATGCAAAGTAAATTAATCTTAATTTATTGACTGATAAAATTCCTCTTAACTTATGGAATACATAAAAATATTTCGTTAGCTGAGCAGTGACATATTGATCTATTATTTTAAACTGAAGCACAGATAACGGAATATAATCTACTTGTACAAACGTACTTTTCTTTCCAACAAAATTCCATTGCAAATAGAGAATTTCAAGTACGTTTTTACTTCTATCGACAGTCCCTATGACTCCCTGAATTCAAATTTGTTCATAACAACCGAAGGAAGTGATTGTCATGCGTTACCTTTAACCTCAGAAACCTCACGTGATTGTTATTAATTTAATATATGTTACGTGTAGCATAAAATAGTCAAACGGTTCAATATTATTTATTTGGAATTCTTTCAGACTCTCCTACGATCGTCAAAACTAGTAGAGAAGATCGTACTGAAAGAATTAGCCTGAGTATAGAAGATAATAATTAGTAACGATTGAACTAATCCTGCCTCAGCGATATGATACGTACGTGCTATTAGGGACAGCTTAGGGCCCTTCGTCAGGACTAGCCTAAGCTACTTGCGGCCCTTAAAAAGGAATCCACGGGCCCTTTGTCAGTAATAGCGCCCTTATCGGACCTTCCCAAAGGATAGTTTTATAAAGGATGGGGGTGAAACAATAATTATGGCTTTGTCATGAATGATGAACAAATGCAAACAATTTTCCGTTTATGTCGAGGAAAACTGTTTAAAGGTTAATGAAGAATAATTATAATATTAGTTTCAATTTTCTAATATTGAAGAGTATAATTGTATTATATAATTGATTGGGACTTTCTCTTTTATTTAAATTTATTTATTATTACATTAATAAATCAATTCATATTCCTTAACGTTTAGAGGTCCATAATGCCTCATCTTCAGAAACAATAACTAAAAACAACAATTTAATATTATAATCAAATGTCCAACATCTCTTTACTAAAATTGTTTTTAAAAATATTTTTATTTTCATTATTATTCTTACAAAATTGTCCATATTAAAATAATATAGGTCATATTTCATCACCTATCTTTTGTCTATATTTCACTATACTAATCATAATAAATATTATCACTATTAAGTTAAATTTAATTTCATTGCCACATATATCGACTAATTTAAAGATTTGTATTTGCTTGGATTAACAGATATGAAGGGGACGAAAATTGATCTCCTATCCTACTCCACACGCGTACTTGCTAATTTTTCCATATATATTTAATAAATACTATCCAGGGTAGAAAGTTATGTAGACTTTATTACTGTTTCTGAAGATGAGGAATTATGGACATCGATACGTTTAGGAATAATAAATGATATAGATATAATAATAAATAAATTTAAATAGAAGAGAAAGTTTCAGCCAATTATATAATAAAATAATTATAATTATATTGAGGATGTAGTGTCGACTGTTTAAATTATCGTAGGTAGAAAGAATCGGGAGTCAGTTTTTTGAATATTTTAATTTTGCCAACGTTTCGACTCGAACTCGTGGGTTTGGATCATTTGGACTACAAACATGATAACATTAAAAGAGATGCATATCAATATGATTTTGAAGATGAATATAATGACAGTGATAAAATCTATACCGCCTATTGATGTTTATGTTTTTTCTCAGTTTATGCTTAACATGGCTCAATGATTGTACGTTTATATACACACACACAATATATATATATATATATATATATATATATATATATATATATATAGATATATATATATATATATATCATTTTTCATTATTTTTATATATATATATATATCATCATTCACTGCATTCATAATTTTTCATTATGTGGATATCTATCTCTTTTGTTGTTCTGATGTGTGTAGCCCTGATGATGGTTCACAAGTTTGAGCCGAAACCAGGGCAAAATTAAAATATTCAAAAGATGACTATTATTATTATGATTATTTGAACAGTCGTCTATACATTCTCAATATGATTATAATTAATTGAAACCTACTTGAATAGTAAGCTTCCTCCAAATTACCTTTAATTTTTTAGATTCTAAAAATTTAAACATTTTTTTTTGAACGAATTTGAAAATGAACTGAAATTGAAAAGAGCAGAACATATTTTTCTCCTAATTTTTTTTTCTGAACACGAAAACAGTAATATTGACATATAACGGAACGTTGGAAAGCTAAAGATTTCGGAAAAGTATTATCTTAAGGGTAAAGTTGTCGAAGATAATGGAGGCTGATGGAAAGCGGATAAAAACTTACTGATACTTGTAGATAATAATATAATCTAATTTAACGAAACACATGTTTCCATCGAAAATCAATGAAATTACCCTTTTTCATTTCTTCCGTGATGTTGCAGCAACTTTTTCATCAAAATCGGCTCACCAGAAGAGCCACTTTATACCATGCATTTTGCACCTTTTTACGATTTTCTCAAATAAAGCTTTAAAGATTTTGATTAAACTCCCTAAATTGATGTAAAATTTAATGGGCTTTAATATCATGTAGTTTTAATTTTGATTGAAATAGTCTGACAGGGCTTAAATGCCGATATATTAAATTTTCTTCTTCTAAACTACCTTTAATTTTGCGTATTCCAAAAGATAAACCATATCATCTTATTGACATTGATAAAGGACGGCTAAATATACAAGTTGGACGAATTTGATGACCAACGAAAGGATAAAAGACCAAAACTATTTTTATTATGTAATTTTGTTTTGTTTTTTATAATAAGAACAGTAATCTAGACGTATAACATACCGTTGGAAACAGAAACATTTAAAAACAAATATTATCTAATACACAAAGTTTAAAAGTGAATATAACGTGACGAAGAGGAAATAAAGTTATTACTTATTAACAATTTAATATAGTAACATTATTATGCTAAAGGTCACGGGTTCAAACCCGCAGGTGGTCCTAGGATTTTTTAATGGGAGTAAAAAATCCCTAGTTACGCCGTCCTTCGGAGGGGACGTTAAAAGGGGGTCCCGAGCCTGTGCGGTGTCAGGAACTCGTTAAAGATCCCTATCCTAATAAAACCTGGATAAGCAAAATTTAGGACTCCCACTGTAGCATCGTCCGATTAGCCATAGTAGCATAAAGTGACGTTAAATAAATAAACAATAGTAACATTATTTAATCTAAATCACATGTTTCCAACGAGAAAGAACACGTTTTATTAAAATCAACTTTATTTTATTTATAATTGTTTTTTTGGTTGTTCTCCATTAAATATCAAAAGATTTTTTAAATTGACGTATAGTTAATAGTTTTAAATTAATTTTAATAGTCGTGGTAAGTGAAAGTCATGTGTTGCGCGCACCAGATTTTTATATTTTTGAGCTAGGCATACTACTCACACAGGAACATGAATCATCCATAGACCCATATAGGATACACATTTGGAATCAGGTGCCATGAAACGTTATTCATTCTTAATTATCCAGAACATCATAATTCTTGATTTTTATCATATATTTACCAGTTATTTTCTATTATTTTATTAAAAAAAAACATTAGTAAAATATTTTTCTGGCAAGCCATTTTAGTATAGTTTTAATTCAGCTTCACCGCTGAAAATATCTCTAAGTGAGGTAATTTTGCAGATATCAAATCAAAACAGAAACTAACGACATCATAATAGTCTGCTTTATACTGAATCTCATCGTGACTATTGAGATTTGAATGTCACTTTCCGTCCAGAATTTCCAACATTGATAGATTTTTTGCGAGATGAACTGAATTTAACGATGAATAATCCTCCAGTTGATATAAGAATAATCATTGAATTAATGTATTTATTATGTATTAAAACATTCGATATAAATATGTGTATATATTACTGTTGTTATATTATTATTATATATTTTGGTTCATTATTTTCAATACCCAATTTTTTTTTTTTTCCATATCGACTATTTACAAAGAGATAGATTCCAGTTAGCTCTTTTAATGTATATAATATTAAAGTTACGTTTTAAGTTTAAATTCGAAATATTGTAATGATTCCATTCTAAAAGATATTTTCATATGTGTTTCATGTAAGAACATAATCTAGCGCGTCGTCACAATTATGCATACCGTTGTGGGATGCATTATTCTACAGCTATTCTGCCCTTTAAATCAAATTACTGATTCCCTCTCCAACAATTTTCATTAGTTAACCCGAATTTCGATGTAGACGAATGCAAATGTGGATTAACTTGCTTCGCTGAAACTTTAGGCTACGATATAATAGAAAGATAATGTAGTCTATGCAAATAAGCTGATGCATTGTTGAAAATCTGCGAATCA
Source organism: Piezodorus guildinii (assembly GCA_023052935.1). Lineage (NCBI taxonomy): Eukaryota > Metazoa > Arthropoda > Insecta > Hemiptera > Pentatomidae > Piezodorus > Piezodorus guildinii. Next base: position 74,565,562 of record CM041298.1, on the reverse strand, counting down.
TAAAATTAAAGGTCAAGACTTGACTAGAAACATTTCAGTTTTCCTTTAACACTTAAGGTAGAAAAATAATTCTGAAATATTTTGCACTTTTTTTTTTGTAGCTTATTATTATCACTTAAGCTGTTGAAGAAAGGGATATACCCTCAATATGCTCTAATCTTAAATTGCACATAAACATTTGAGCATAAATGTTAATAATTGGCAATTATTTTGTTATTATATACCGTTATTTATTTTAGTTTTATTTCATGTAATTTTACTTTTCTTTTGTTTATATTGTAAATATTGTATGAAGGCAATATTATTATTGTCCATTGTGACAAATTGTAATATATCCGACTAAATAAATATATGTAAAAAAATACATAAAAAAAGAAAAAAAACAATAATTGGCAATTTAGCAGGTAATCATGAATACATGAAATATTAATAAGCAGAAATAAGATAATTTTTAACAGTATAATAAAGCGGGAAAAAAACTACATACAAAATAAAAAGTTCTACAAATTCAAATAACAACGCACAGTTGGGATAAATCGTGATTCAGTGGCCAAAGATTTTATTTGATTTATTATCTACTATTCTATAATAGGCCACAGACATAATAGCTGACTATGAAAAAATTCAAATAAATTTATTAAATTGTTATTCTATATTTTAAGTTTTATTGCACTTCATAATTCAAGATTTTTGAAAAAAAAAATTGGGAAATTATTTTGACACCTTAAAAATATCAGTTAATAAAAATTTATATAAAAACCAATAATATATATTAATATAAATAAAAAATTATTGGAAACATTTGGTTTTGTACTTTTTTTTTTTCTTTTTTTTATTGGAGGGTGCATAATAATAACAAAAATAGCAAAATAAAATTTGATCGAACAAAAGCGATCGATTAGAGTTGAATACATCCAAAGATTTAGAGCCATATTTTTAGCTTTAATTTAGGCAGAACCCTTTTTATTTATTTATCTAAAGTTTTATAACTTTTAACTTTACGATTTTTAGTCTTCAATTAATAATTCTTGTATATGTACTAAATGCCTGAGAAATTCATCAGAATGTGCAGCAACCTCTATAGAGACGGATGAAAGGTCATTTATTTCGATTTATATGCTCCTGTATAACAATAAAGTGGTTAAATTAAAAAACAAAATAAGAATACCACTTTGTAAAATAAATAATTTTATAGATCCAGGCACAATAAATGTAACTATGTTGCACTCACTAATAAGGAACATAAATGAATTAAGTAAATAAATAAAGGTATATAATAACAAAATTTATAAATTAAATAAATACTAGTTTGACAAATAAATAAACAAAACATGAATACACTCATACTTCTACCGATAGATGAAAATTGATTTTTCATTTATCTTGATTAGGTAAAAAGCATTTTATAATTTTAGACACTAAATAATTTTCCTTCATGTACAACGGTTCATTTTAGTTATTAAGCCGTAGAATTTCGATAATTTTTTTTTTTTTTTTTTTTTTTTTTTTTTTTTATTGAGATATATTACAATTTGTTACAAAATGAACAATAATAATATTGATAAGAGACCACATTCATACTATATATACAGAAAATAATAATAATGGTCAAATTTCATAAAATATAACATAAATTCAAATATATACAATAAAATAATAATAATAAATAAAAAACAAAACAAATCGAAACATAAACCTATTATTGAGATAAATAAAAAGTTGGCAAATAAATAAACATCTTACACACAATCATAACTATATACAATATATACAATTGCTAAAGGGACCCCAGCAAGCGCTTTTCCCTCCACTTATGGAGGAAAAAGCGGAATCCAAGAGATCCCAGCACCTCTATCTCAGCCGCATCACTGGTCTGAGCCAGTGGAGGCTGAGTTAGGGCGCTGTAGCCACAAACATACCGTACATGAGTGGAGGATCTGACCATTGTCAGAACTCCAGTTTAAATGTTTACAATAGGTCTCGTGGCCACTGCCGTTTCAATCTTCGAGGAGGATTGTAGGGATGGGTGGTGCTGGATAGGGATTGTGCTAGAGGGTTAGGATGATGACTAAGGTTCTGATGAAATTTGAAAATTTGGATGGTACCAGGTCTAAAACAAACGGAATATTAAGGTCATGGTGTAGGGTACAGTTGGTAACGTAATAAGGAGCATTAACTATTGTTCGGAGGACTTTGGATTGGAAGGATTGGATGCGTTTAATGTTAGAATGTTTAGCTGTCCCCCACAGTTCAAGTCCGTAGGTCCATATAGGTTTCAGTACTGTCTTGTATATTAGTAATTTGTTGTCAACTGTAAGATGAGATTTTCTGTTTAGTAGTCTGTATAACTGGCTGAATCTGCGGTTGAGTTCTTTTCTTTTTAGTCTTGTATGTGGGTTCCACGTCAGTCTTTTGTCTAGTAAAAAGCCGAGATACCGGACTGTGTCTGAGGAAGGAAGCGGTATAGAATTAAAATTAACCGTTGGACAGGATTTGCGTCGAAGGGTGAATGTGACGTGAGTGCATTTGCTTTCGTTCACCTTAATGCGCCAAGCATTGCACCAGTCTTCGACAAGGGAAAGGTGCTTTTGGAGATTTAGCGATGCTGCTTCAGGATCGGAATTGGATGATAAAATGGCTGTGTCATCAGCAAATGTTGCCAGAAAGGTATTGGGGTCGGTAGGGATATCGGCGGTGAAGAGGATGTAGAGGACGGGTCCTAAGACGCTGCCTTGAGGAACACCGGCCTCAACAGTATATTGTTCGGAAAATTCGGAACCACAGCGAACTCGGAAGGAGCGGTTGGATAAATAGGATCGGAGGATTAGGTATAAGGATTGAGGTAAATGGGTTTTGAGCTTAAAAGAGCGGTGCCACACCCGGTCAAAAGCTTGAGCTATGTCCAGAAAGGCACCCGAACAATACTCCTTGCACTCAAGGGCGGAGGAAATGTGGTCTACAACTCGGAGTCCTTGCTGAACCGTGGAATGTTGAGGACGAAATCCGAACTGATGTGAAGGAAAATTTTGAAATTTGGCTAGGATTCGTTTTAGTAGGAGCTTTTCGAAAATTTTTGAGAGGATCGGAAGTAGGCTGATAGGTCTGTAAGATGACGTGTTGTTAGAAGGTTTGCCTGGTTTTAGGAAAAGGATCATAGTTGAATGTTTCCATAAGAGAGGAAAATAGGTAGTGCGTAGGATACAGTTATAGAGATATGTAAGGAATGTAATGGCTTTAGGTGGAAGTTGTCTTAAGATTTGGGGAGTAAGGAGATCGTATCCAGGAGATTTGCGGAGAGGAAGCTTTTTAAGAAGATATCTGACCTCAGAGGGATTAACTGCTTTAGGTGGTAAGGATAGTGGTATTGGTGACGTGAGGAACTCTTCAACTGCTGCAGTATGGGTTGGATTAAGCTCTGGATGAGGAGTAAAAACTTTGGAAAGGTGCTGTGCGAATTCCTCGGCCTTATGCTTGTCAGAAGCAGCCCAGGAACCATCACAGCGCCGGAGAGGATGGGAAATGGTGTGGGATTTTAGGATTCTCTTCGTGACATTCCACAGGGAATTGTCACGAGTCGAGAGAGAGGAGAGGTAGGTATTGTAGGATTGGGAACGGAAGATCGCCAACTCCCGCTTTAATTTTCTACAAAAAAAATTATAGGAGCGGCGATCTTCTGGGTGGCGGGTGCGTTGCCATAATGTTCTAGCTCGACGTTTGCTGTTGATGAGGTCTGTCAGGTGTTGTGGTAAATGGCTTTTGTAAGGAATTATTTGGGATTGTTTGGGAGAGGAGGCAGTCCAGGCGGCTTGTTGAATAGCGGTTGTAAAGGAATATACGGCGTCGTCAAGGTCATTTGGGGTTTTGAGAATCAATCTGAGGTCAATATCATTAGTGAGAATTTCGCGGAAGAGGTTCCAGTTGACAGGGCCCCTAATGAATGACGGTGGGATAGGTTTAGGAATAGGTGTTATGGATACATTTAGAATCAATGGACTATGATCAGAGGATAGTTCATCAAGGCGAGCTATGGAAAAATTCAGTGAGCCTAATCCGCTGTGGATGAAGAAGTCGAGGATGTCAGGATTACGGTTAGGATCTGTTGGCCAGTAGGTAGGAGAATCGGGAGGTAGGAGATGAAAGCGTCGGGAGTTGAGTGCAGACTGCAATGTCCGTCCACGAGAATTGGTGGTTCTAGAACCCCACTGTTGGTTCTTAGCGTTTAAGTCTGCACCCAAAATGAAGTGATTACCCAAGGAGTTGAGGAAGGATCCAAATTGGGCAGAGGAAATGGGATGTTTAGGAGGGCAGTATGCTGATGCGATGATAAGCGGAAAGGAAAAGGTTTTGATAACGATGGAAGTTGCTTGTAGGTAATCGTGGGCGGAAATTGGGTGTAAGTGATGGGTGAGGGATCGGCGGACTATGACAGCAGTACCGGCATGGGCTTTGCCGTCTGGATGGTCTGTCCGGTATGTCGTGTATCCTGGTATTTTAAAGTACTGTTTAGTGGTTAGTCTAGTTTCAGTAATGATTCGATAATTAGTATAAAATATTGTGGTACCATAAATATAAACAGTTTTACGGGTTTTTTTTTGTTTAGAAAAAAATTATTTTCACGATAGATATCTTTGTTAAATCCGTTATTTTTTTATTCCTTACTTTTTACTGTTATAATTTTAGAAATTAAAAGTGTTTCAGTGTATAAATACCTCAAGATGAAAATATGATTTTCAAAATCAATTTAGGCTATAAGAAAACGATTCAAAAAAAAAATATATACCAATCAGGTCATTTTAGATTCAATCCATTCCTATTAGAAATAAAAGGAAAAGGTTTTAAATTCTCCACTATTTTATAACTGATTTCAATATTTTTTTATTTTGTTTAATATACAATATAAATAAATCTATATCGATTACCAATAACGTAGTATTCATAAATTAAATTTACGTATCATGAAACGCAAGTCCTCAAATTTATAGTGTTTTTTTTCTGCTATATCACAAAAGATCAATTTTGAAAATGATGAAGCAAGAGGAAAATATATTACGTAAATTATAACTAATAATTTTATATTAGTTCATTAACAATATATATATATATAATATATATAAAATTTAAAAGATTTCCTGTCATCCTGGGGTTTTAACATCAGAGCTATCCCGTAATAACAGGGATAAGAATTTTTTTTTTTCTGATTTAACCTGTTTTAATGCTGTTAGCCAGTTAAACATAATTCGAGATAGACAAGAGGTTAAATGCAGATAATAAACACCATAAGGCATTACTATAATCCATTTTAGGAGGATCTCTGCAATTTTTTAAGCGGATCAACGAAACCGTAAAAGATAATCCCAGCGCTCACAATTAAACCTTTCTCGTTCCAAAGCCACTTCGCCCTCCGCTATCAGCCTGCTTTAGCTTAGAGCCGTTTTAAGTTCTCTTTCAATTTTATTATATATATATATTATATATATATATATATATATATATATATATATATTGTTTTAATTGTATAATTAAACGTTAATTATAGTTTAGGTTTTATCCTTACTCAACTGATCTGACTGAGTATAAATGTCGAATTTTCTTAATTTTGTGTTGTATTTATTTGAAATGATAAACCCTAATTTATTTTAATATTTTGTTGTTCTTCTTTTTAAAGAATAAATAATAAAATTAGCCACACTCAAGGACAATAATTATTAAGACAGTGAGAGAGCATTTATACAGTATTTGATAATTTAATAAAACTATATTTATAAATCGTTAGGCGATACAGATAATTATAGATGGGGCTCATGAATAGGAACGGAAGTAAGTCTCAAAATATGAAAGTAAGTTTCGCACGTAATGCAGAAAATTAAATTTTAATATTTCTACAAATATTCGAACATTTCGAGTAGCGATTACTCTTTTCTACTAAACATAACATCAAGATTTTTTTTCGCCATTCATTTACAAGCCTATCCTCAAACCTATGCGGACCTATAGAATTGAACTATGGGGATTATGGAATATCAAACGTATTCAATTCTTTCAGTCCAAAGTCCTTAGAACAATAGTCAATGCTCCCTATTATGTTACAAACAATACCTTACATCATGACATCAAGATCTCTTATGTCCTTGATCTCATCCCATCCAAATTCTCAACCTTCCACCAGAAACTTGCTCTTCATTCCTAATCCCTCCAATTCTTATTTAGCTCTAACCATCCCTAAACCCTCCTCGTAGGTTGAGATTGATATGGCCGAGAGTTCTCTTATAGATATGTAACAGGGCTGCTGACAATAGCTTCTCCACTCATGTCCTGAAATTGTGTTACCCTAGCGCCCTCACTCAGTAGCTACTGGCTTACTATGCCGGTAAAGCAACTGACTGAGAGGTGCTGGGATCTCATGGCGTTATGCCTTGAAATCCACTTGTAGGGGTCCGGATTTGATTTAGAGTTCTCATAGGCAGTATGTAAATATATGGGTATGAATGAGGATAAGGTTATTATTACTTTTTTTTCCATTTCTTCATTAAGGTTTATTTAATATTTTTGTAATTTTTTTTGTTTGGTCTGTTTTTGTCTGATGTTTTTATTGTTATTATATTTTAATGGTTTATCTTATACATAGAGAATACCTCCCTACTTTTTGGTCTTTTTTTTTTTTGTATCGATTGTGAGGTCGTTGGCCATAGGTGCCCTAAGCAATCAATCATGTATCAGTTTTTTTTTTTTTTTTTTTACGCCACCGAGGTGTAGGGTATAAAACACAATGCTTCTTTCTACAATCTCTCACCCCTTTATTGCAAATAAAAATATTTAATTGATAAAGTTTTTATTTATAGTAAATAATTGATAATTATTTGTATCCAAAACTTAAATAAAGTGTGCTCCTGCTAGATGGGCGTACATAAGTTCTAAATTGTTTGTAATATAGTACTATATAAATCTATTGTTTATATAATATATATATATATATATATATATATATATATATATATATATATATATATATTTAGTCATTGTTTATTTAAAATTTTTTTCAAAGTTAGTAACTTTTTGTCTAATTTCTAATGACATTTTGAAAACTATAATGACATTTTTTTAATGAGGGATGGAAATCTTAATATCTCTTTAATATTAAATTTCCAATAGATTGGATATTAAGACCTCAGCGAATAATTTCATTTATTGCTGAATATTATGGATTATTCTATGAAATCGGACTACTGACAGTTAAATAACAAAAGTCACTTAATTGCATAATGATAGACCAAATTAAGTAATTTTTAACGTTGGAAAGCTAAAGATTTTAGAAAAATATGGTCTTATACACAAAGTTGTATAGGAGAGTGATGAAAATAGGATAACGCTAACTGATTATTGCACATAACAATTTCAAATTGTTGTATCACTTAGTCTAAAACATATGTTTCCAACGAAACTGAATACAATTCCTTTAAACATTTTTCAAGTCCAACATTATGTAGTTGTTAAATTTACATCCGAGGTATGTGAAAGTCTTGTGTTGCTCGCACCAGAGTTTTATACTGTTATAATATTGTCCTCTATGCATTGCGTGCTCCTTGCCTTGGTAGATTTTCCATTGCACCGACTAGGCGATGTGAAGAGACTACCGGCTGTCATAGGACTAGACAGCCTTCGGTGACGAGCACATCAGATGACCCAGTTGGGCGAACCAGGGCGTGAGTGGTGATGATGATGAAGTTTCGAATAAACAAGGGAGCCAGTATCGCTGACGCGGCAACCCTTATCGGGACAACCACCTGTTCCAACGACGCTCGGCTGATAAGGGCGGAAATCAATGCTCCCCTCCCACTGTTTCCTCCAGCTTTATTTAACTGCCCATCACGGCATCCTCCTCCCTTGTCATCAAAACCACCTTCGCCAAATAGTGTATTTCATATCTAAGTATGTTTGTAATACTTGTTAACAGATGAATTTAATAAACTCGTTTAATTAATGAAATTAACAGCAATAATTATATTTCCAAAGTAAAATAAATAGAGTATCAAGATTTTTAATATTATAATAAATATATATATGCACGAAAAAGACTAATTTTACTATTTCGAAGGATACGCGTGCTTTTAAAATTATGAGGACTGTCTAACTTTTTTACTTTCACTTACCTATATATGAAATATAAAAACCTGTACCACTACAACCCATGAAAAGTTTTGGGCTCAGTACATGTAGAGATTCGTACTGTTCCAAGATCACGCTCAACCGCCAGGGTTTTTCCTCTTTTTTGGGTACCCACTTTATAGAGGCTGTGTGTGCCCCAGCAGGGTCTCCATGCCCCAGACCCCCTGGCTGAAATAACAGAATAAATACTATTCCGCCACAGCCGGGATTCGAACCCAGGACCCGGAGCACAGTAAACTAGCGCTCTACCCACTTGATCACGCCGCTCCCAAACTATAAGAAATATATAATAAGGGAAAGTATTGCTATCGTGAAAATTTTCGAATTCCAGTTTTCAGCGGTAATACACGTTTTAGGATCCTCTGAGTCCAAATAACCAAGTCCCCGAAAAAGGTGGGTGTGCGTGTGTGTTTGGTAACTACCGAACGTAAACGAAAAGTCCTGTGAAACTGAAATTCCATATTTATGACAAATTTATCTTACAAAAACTTTTTTTTTTTTTTTTTTTATCAAAATCAGCTTACGAGAAGTGATCAATAGTAAATTTAAGTATGTCTCTCTTGAAAATAGACAGCAATGTTTGTTCCGTGTGTTTAAAATTCTCAATTTGTCCATATTCGTATCACATATATTGTTGTTAGTTCCCGACTGTTTATAATTTACGTTTTCTACGGATCTCGAAGTTTATTCGATAATAAAAACAATTGTTTATAAGATACATTTCGAGAATTTATTGTTCTCATATTAATGCACTAACAGTTGATTAAAACAAAAGAATATTGAAATTTATATACAATAATTAGTAGATGATATTATTTTTACAGAGACAGATAACATTTTTTAATAAATTTAAGAACGCAATTAAACCACAATTAATGGATATATACTAGTTAAACATACATCTTAATTGGAATTTTTATTTGTTTACTTTATAAGTACATGCAAAAGAAATAATGACAAATTTCAGTCTCTCTGTAGCATCCGGCTAGTGCAGACGTTTATCTAGTGCGCTCTATACTGATTATTAGTATTCATTCGTTATATAAAAACTTTTCATCGTATAAACTGTTTTTAATTAGTGATTCATATCGAACTTAGTGAAAGACTATCACATCTGAAATTGATCTTAAACAGAAGAATGCCCCCTGCGGGGAAACTACTAACATGAACATCGCTATTCCTAGCACATCAAAAATAGAGGATAGTCATCCGAAAAGAAAAAGAGGTGAGTACCAATATAATGTACCAACTCAAAATTATTTTGATATTTTTTCTGATGAAGAGGAAGAAATCGAAGTCGAAACTAACCAACCGACCCAACCAAAATTTCCACCAGTTGTGGTAAATACAACCTACTCTAACCCGAAAAATATATTATCCCATCTAAAAACAAAAATAAAAGATATTAACATGAAATACGGAGGTAACAAAACCATATTTTATGTTTATAATGACGAAGATTTTACCACCATAAAAAATGAATTGAAATCGCTTAACCAAGGATTTCATACTTATACCCCGAAACACGATATAAAGCCAAAAGTCGTTCTGAAAGGGATGCCCCTGAATACCCCATAGACGATATTTTATCAGATTTAAAAGAGCAAGGATTGGAAGTTCATAAAATATTCCAAATGATAAAAAAATCAGATGGAATAGAAAAAAAATTACCTCTATCTATAGTAATATTAGAGAATAAAAAACAGTTATCAAAATTAAATCATATAAAATACTGTAACAACGTACATATAAAAAGGGAGAAATACAATAGCAAGAAAACATTAACACAATGTTATAAATGCCAAGAGTTCAACCATGTGGCCAGAAATTGCTCTAAACAACCAAAATGTCTTAAATGCTCTTCTGAGCATTTATCTAAAGAGTGCCCGAATGTAATGACAGACGGATTTAAACCAAAATGTTGCAACTGTCGTGAAGAACATTTCTCAAATTCTGAAAAATGCCCCGAGCTTCAAAGAAACAAACTGCTACAGCAAAGTAAACAACGGCCCTGCACAAAACCATCAGAACGAATTGTCTATATAGCAAAACCTACAGAATTTCCAGCGTTATCTAAAACCAACTCTAAATGGTTTGAAAAAACTTTTACGGATACTAAAAATGATACTACTAATACTTTTTTTTTTTTTTAATATTTTTTTTTTTTTTATTGAAATTTACAACTGTATTTTGTAATACAACAAGTAAATATGTTAATAATGATAAAATACATGAAAAAAACGCGAAGAGAAAACGCCCATTGGCATCACTCCACTAAGTAACTAAACTAGAAGGTCTCGAGGCCATCTTCTTTTCAGGCGCCTCGTAGGATTGTCAGGAATTGAAGAGGAAGCAAGAATTGAAACTAGAGGATTAGAGTGGGAGTGGAGTTTGTCATGGAAGGATTGATACTTGGTTCGGGCCAAATCAGCAACATATGGGATGTTAAGGTCTTTATGGATGAGTTTATTTGTGACAAAGTAAGGAGCATTGAGGATTTTTCGAAGGATTTTGGATTGTAAGGATTGAATACGGGAAGAATTTGATGGTTTCGTAGAGCCCCAAAGCTCAACTCCGTAAGTCCAGATAGGCCTTATGATGGTGATATAGATGAGCCTTTTGTAGATAAGTGGAAGGTTGGAGCGTCTGTCCAGTAAGTGTTGTAGTAAGCGAAAGCGACGGGCAGTTTCTTGTCGTTTCAGTTGTGTATGGGGATTCCATGTTAGACGTTTGTCAAGTAGTAGTCCTAGGTAGCGGATCTGTTCAACTGGAACAAGCGGAATATTATTAAAGGAAACTGTAGGGCAGGATGTCATAGGTTTACGACGAAGGGTAAAGGTAATTTGGTGGGATTTGTTGGCATTGATTTTGATTCTCCAATTCTGACACCATATCTCAAGCTCTCTGATATGGGATTGAAGAGTTTGAGAGGCAATAGTAGGATCGTTATTGACTGATAACACACAAGTGTCATCAGCATAGGTAGAAAGGAAAGTGTTGGGATGGGTTGGGATATCAGCTGTATAGACTGTGTAGAGGATGGGTCCAAGGATACTACCTTGAGGGACACCAGCAGACTGAGTAAAAAGGGATGAATAGGAACTATTGTGGTTTATTTTGAAGGATCTTTCAGAGAGGTAAGACTGGATGATGAGGTAGTATGTAGGTGGAAGGAATTTTCGGAGCTTGTAAAGCAGTCCCGGGTGCCAAACTCGGTCAAAGGCCTGTTCTACGTCGAGGAAGGCTCCCGTGCAGTACAATCCACGCTCCAATGCTGAAGAGACAACATCCACTACACGATGACATTGTTGGATGGTGGAGTGGGATGAGCGAAATCCAAACTGGTGATCCGGGATTATCTGAAACGTCTCTAGGATAGGATAGAGTCGTTTAAGGATTAGTCTTTCCAGGATTTTACCCATAATGGGTAAAAGAGATATAGGACGGTAAGAGGAAGGGAGTTCCAGCGGCTTTTTAGGTTTAGGGATCATTTTAACAATGGCTAACTTCCAGGATTTAGGAAAATATGTGGTTCGGAGAACGGCATTGTAAATATAGGTAAGGAATAGAATGGATTTTCTGGGAAGTTGTTTTAGAATATTGGGAGTGATTAGATCGTGTCCAGGAGCTTTGCGGGAAGGTAATCTGTGGATTATGTTTGAGATTTCTGAAGGATGAAATGCTTTGGGAGGGAGGGCCAATTGGAGTGGAATATCCAGCTCTGCTTCAACGCACTCAAGGTGATGGTGATTAAATATATTAGGATGCGGATTGTAGGTTTCAAAGAGGTGCTGAGCGAATGTTTGGGATTTTTCTTCATCGGATCTGGTCCAGGATTGAGATTCATTGAGGAGAGGATGATTAAAATCTTTGAACTGAAGTAATTTCTTAGTGGTAGTCCAAAGTGATTTATCAGTCGTAGTGAGATTTTCTGTCGTATTCAGTATGTTTTGAATTTTGAATTTCCTGATTTCTGCTTTAAGTTTGTTAGTCAGAGTGGTATAAATAGTTTTGTCAGCTGGGTATCTAGTCCTATGCCACTTCGATCTAGCTCTTCGTTTTTCCCTTAATAAGATTCGAATGTGCTGTGGCAGGTTAGTCTGTTGAGTGTTATTGTTGTAGGTGTTTGTAGTGTTATCACGTATGCTGCTACCTATTGAGTCAGTAAGTTGTTCTACGGCTCTGTCAATATCTAGTTTAGTCTTTAGTGAGATTCTTAAATCCAGTTTTGTCTCCAAGTCTGTCCGAAATCCGTCCCAGTCCACTCGTCCAAGGATCAATTTAGGAGGGGTTGGCCTAGGAACAAAGCCCGAATGCAAAGAAAGCAGAACTGGACTGTGGTCGGATGAGAGGTCATTCAAGGATTTAACAGATGTATGTGAGGAGGAAAGCTGGGAGGTGACGAATATATCTAGGATATCAGGATGTTTTTTTCGGGATGTAGGCCAGTAAGTGGGATTCATGGGCGAGAGGATGGAATAGCTATTTGAAGATGAAACACGGGAGAGGATATTTCCACGGGTATTTGATGTTCGACAACCCCATCGTTGGTGTTTAGCATTATAGTCTCCTCCAGCAATAAAGCGCGGTCCGAGGGAAAGGAATAAGGAGTTGAGGCAGTTAAATGAAACGGCATTACCTGGAGGACAGTATACAGCTGCGAAAGTTACATGAGAAGGATGATTTGAAATGGATACAGAGGTCGATTGTATAGCATCAGTTGGAGTAGAAGGGACATAGGAATGTGAAATGGATTTATGAATAAGGATGCAAGAACCCGCATGGGCAGTGTTGTCTGGGTGGTCAGTTCTGTAAGTAATATAGTCTCGTATGTAAAAACGTGATCGTTGAGTGAAATGTGTTTCAGTCAGTAGTGCTATATCAATATGGTTGTCATGGAGGAATATGTCGAGTTCGTCACGGTGTTGAAGTAGGCCGTTAGCGTTCCACAAGAGGACAGCTAGGGGCTTTACACTCATCGTTGGAAATTAAATGGGATTTCAGAAAGGATTCGCGTGAGAAGGGTGATAAGAGGTTTGATAGTTTCTTGAAGGTCCAAGAGGAAGGAATTCAAGATGGAAAAAATGTCAGGAGGATTTGAATTAGGAGAGGGATGAGTATGAGATGTTGGAGGAGGATTGTTGTTTGTGGGTTGTACCCGTCGAGGGGTTCGTTCTGGGATGATAGAGGAGGCGGATTTGGTTTTGTGTGGACAATAGGACGGGGTGGAACTTGGTTTGGTTTTTCTGTTGGTAATTTGGCCTGTAAGGGCAGATGATGGGAGGGAATCGTTTGGAGCGGAACTTCAGGCTGAGGTTGGGAGTTTTGAGATCTGGGTTGGGGTTTTGGAGGCGCCTGTCGTCGAGGCTGTTGATTTTGCGAGGTGATTGTAGAGAGAGGTGTTGTGGCTTTTACCATGTTGGTTGAGGTAGTCGTCTGGTGAGTGATGTTACCTTGGCGTTGATTGAGGTCTGGGAAGTTCAAAGAGTCAGCGACAGGAGCCTGCGTATAATTCTTCTGTTCAGTGATTTTTAACTGCAGGCTATGAAATTTTTGTTTGTATAGATTTTTATAAATCGCACATCCTTTGTAGCTGGCAGGGTGTGCTTCGCCACAGAGAGCACATTTTGCCGGCTCATTTCTTGATTTCGGGCAGTTTTCAGATGTGTGCGGGCCGGCACATTTGACGCACCGGGCCTGATGGTGACAATAGGACTTGGTGTGTCCTAAATTTTGACAGTTTGTGCACTGGACTATTATTGATTTTTGTCTGGGCTGTTCAAATCGGATGACTGAGTATAAGAGCCTCGTCACCTGAAATATATCCGGGTTGTTTTGTGCTGGCTCCAAATCCACGAAAAATAGTGGAAGGGGGTATTTTTCAGAGGGGTGTAAGACGCAAGTAACGTGTCTAGCGGTATGGCCTATCTCTTCCAGGGCTCTTTTAATTGCGTCAGTGGGGGTCGTTGAGTGGAGTCCCCTTAAAACCACTCGGTATGATTTTTCCTGCCTTAGCTGGTAGCAGTGGAAGTCGTAGTTCTTGGTAGATAAATAGGTTACGAGCTTTTTGTAATTTTCTTTTGAGTTAGTATTTATCTTGATATCGCTCAGTCTGGAAAAACATCTAAAGTTTGGCTGTCCGATCAAGTTGGCGATTTCTTGACCAAACGTAATGAAATTTGATATATTATTAACGAATATGGGTGGTGGCTCCGGATCAGAAAACCCCTGGGGCCCCGGGATGACGTGTGAGTTGTTCGCTGCAACAGTATTGTTGCCGGTTGAGGTCGATGGTGCTGCCGCTGAAGACGGTGTGGTGGTAGATGTAGACGGCGCCGTATGCTCATTTTTGATGGCTGCAGTGGTACTGCGTGTTTTTGGTGGGGAATTTATTTGGTTAGAAACCTGTTTGGTTTTGGCCGCTTTATTTTTTTTCTTATTCGGAGAGTCTCCAGGTCCAGGATTTAAAGCTCTTTGCCGTTTCTGACGCGGCTTCAAATATTGAGAATCTGACTCGCTAATTTCCGAGAAGGGCGTTTCCTCTGCCGAGTCGTCACAGGAAGTATTCATGTCGAGATCCATGAATAAAATTAGAAGAATTAAGAGAAAAAAAAATAAACTTTTAATATTAATTTACCTAAATAAAGAAGAAAAATCTAGCTACTATATCTATTTACAAAAATATATACATATCAATTGAAACATATTGAATAATTAAACTAAATAAATTAAACATATTGAAAAAAAAGTCTTATGGTAGAATAAAAAATGTCTTTAGAAAAATAAATAAAAAGTCTTGAGTAAAAAAAAAAAAAAGTTAAACTTAAATATATACACAAAATGTTTATATTATTAGTCGTAGATGACAGGAGACTCGAACTAGACCTTGTAAACATGAAAAGGATTAGGACTTATCTTCTAGGAGCCTCGCTCCCCCCACTCCAGGCTGCCACCAGTCTATAATTTGCTTTAGTGAAATAAGTGCACTCACCTCAGTATTAACGATTGTTAAGTGTTCAGTGGGTTAACAATTCACCATTCACAAAGTTTGAAGGCTGAAGATTCAGTGACTTCGAGCTAATAAGGTAAAATCATGGAGCGATACGTAAGTTGAACATCAGTAGCGGCCATGACAGTCTACTAATACTAAGCCTAATAATGAGCCTTCTATTATAGAATGCTTTAAAGAAATTAAAAATATATTTAGTTTATTTAATTTAAATAATATAATATCGAAATTTAAATCTATTATGTCTGAGATAAAAAATACTGACGATAGTATGTCAAAAATGTTTATTATAGTAGAAGGCTTAATATCTTTGTTCGATTAATGGTTCATCAGTATCTGACATCGAATAAATTTAACATTATTTATAATATATTGTGTATGTTAAACTATCTAACATCATGTATTACTCTTATCTCAGTAGTACAATGTTCAATGATATTACTAATTAAAAACAAACATGCTCCTATGTACAAAACAATTTTACGAAGTAATATCCACAACACGCTCAGTAAATATTGCTTGTTTAGTCTAATGCTTAAACATCTATCACAAGCCAGGTATTCACAAAAACAAATACAGCTGTACACTCTTATTCGATTTGTTTTAGTTACACTATACAATTCTCAAAACATCATAGTTCACACATTTGTTTATATTCTTATTTATATTGGTAACTATTTATTTTACGTTAATAGGTACATATGTACACTAAAATATAGTTCGGTCTATAAAACTCGCCCATCCTAGCATTCTCGTCGTAAAATAAATTATATTAACCAAAAATTTCCAAAAATTATTATATTAGTTAATAAAAGTTCAAACTGTACTTGTACTCACGATATTTTTACCGGTCTCACTTTCGTAAAATCGCTAATGAACTTTTTTACTTTAAATCGAATTCATTATTTTTATAATCCTTATTGTCATTCTTCTCTTACTCCAAACAATAATCAACTTCATTTATACTATCAACTCGAGATTAATTATTCTGTATTCGTTTCTTGTTCATCCTCGTTTCCAGAAGTAAACAAAGCTCAGTTTATTTCATTATATTATCTGACTCCAAATGACATCTTCTGACGATAAAATAAAATTCATGATGTGGAATGCCCAAACGATCAGAGGTAATGATATAGAATTTAAATTATTCTTACAAAATAATACTCCGCACATAATCTCAGTTTGTGAAACTCGACTTTCGAATGAGGACAGATTCTCGGTTCCGGGATACAATATTTATAGGAAAGATCGCAATAGGGCGGGAGGAGGAGTCATGCTTTTAATCCGCTCCGACGTCCAGCACCATTTCATTCAAACCCCCGACTTGACTTGTACTGAAGCGGTTGCTGTAAACACTACAATAGACAATAAATTAACTACCGTAATTTCAACATATATTCCACCAAATAAAATAAATATCGTTGATCTCAATAAACTATTTCGTTTAAATAAAAATGTTCTTGTCTTTGGGGATCTTAACGCAAGGCATGTACAATGGAACTGCCACAGCACTAATAAAAATGGAAAAGCCATATTAAATTTCATTATAAACAATCAAATACAATTACATAGTCCATTTGAACCTACCTATATACCCTCTCAGCGTAATTGTAAACCCAGTATCATAGACCTCGCGCTCACAAAAAATTTACAAAAATTAACTCAACTCATTTCTTTACCGTGTCTTAGTTCGGACCACAACCCCGTCATTTTCCGTATAGATACGTCATTACCTGTTTACCCGTTGACAAAAAAATTTGTTTTTAACAAAGCGGACTGGCGTAAGTTCCGGAGGGTACTGGACTCTCAAATATGCATAAATCCGTCAATTCGTAATGAAAAAGATATTGACAATAACATAAGCAAACTAAACGAATGTATTAAACAGGCTATGGTAGAGTCCATTCCACAACAATATTCTCACATTAATCACTATTATAATTTACCTAACCATTTAAAAGCATTAATTAAAATAAAAAATAAACTTCGTATAAAATATCAACGAACCAAAAACCCACAAACTAAATTTATTTACTACAAATTCAATCATTTTGTGAGAACCCGCATTAATAAGTGGAAAAACGATAACTGGGCTAGAATTTTAAGCTCTTGCAGGACCGGAGATAAAATTATCTGGAATATACATAAACATATCACAAAACAGCCATCAAAAATTCCTCCGCTTAAACTCACAAACAAGTTCGCTTATCTTGATAATGATAAGGCTGAACTACTAGCCAAACATTTCCAAGAGTCTCACGGTATCACTTCAAACTTGGGTACAAAAAACCAAAATAATAAAATTTCAAAATCAGTTCGTGATTTTTTTAAAATACCTGTAAGTAGTAACTTTTCCTCTATTTCACCAAAATAAACTGGCAAAGTAATCAAAGAACTCGCCACAAAGAAAGCATCAGGTGATGATGGTATTCCCTCCCTGGTAATCAAAAATATTAGCAAAAAATCAATATTACACTTAACAAAAATCTATAATTCCATCTTGAGACTCAGATATTTTCCTAACATCTGGAAAACCCACAAAACTATCGCTATTTCCAAACCTAATAAAGACCAGAAAGAAATTTCGAATTACAGACCGATTAGCCTATTAAATATTGTATCAAAAATTTTAGAAAGACTAATATTAACCAGAATAAATCGGCATATTAGACAGAACAAAATCATAATAGATGACCAATTCGGCTTCAGAAAACACCACTCTACTGTAGACCAACTAGCAAGGCTTACTGATTACGTAACCAAAGCTTTTAACGAAAAGAAACATACCGGTATGCTTTTAATAGATTTAGAAAAGGCCTTTGACACCGTTTGGCCTACAGGACTTATTCACAAATTAATTAAATACAACTTCCCTCCTTACCTAATACATATTATCCACTCATATCTTGACAATAGACGATTTTATGTTCGTGTAAATAATTCGACATCCAGTATACTCCCTGTAACGGCCGGCCTTCCTCAAGGATCCTGCCTTTCACCAACTTTATTTAATGTATATATATCCGATTTTCCAAGCCACCCGCACGTTATAAGGTCTCTTTACGCTGATGATACAGCCCTATATACATCATCCTATCGCATCGATACCATAGTTAACAGATTGCAGCTAAACTTCAAAAAAATAAATAAATATTGCAATATGTGGAAATTAAAAATAAATGCAAACAAGTCAGAAGCCATAATCTTTACTAAGCGCAGACCGAACATAAACCATCATCTGTTATTAAACTCAGTCCACATTAACTGGTCTAAATCAGCTAAATACTTAGGCATAACTTTAGACAAATCGTTAACATATACTGAACATATTAATAAAAAATCCGAAAAAACAAAAAAATGTATTTATAAAATGTTTCCATATTTTAATAAAAAATCCAGTTTAAGCACTCAGAACAAACTACTACTATATAAAACAGTCATACGTGCCCAGATCTGTTATGCATCGCCCGTCTGGAGCTCGACTTGCAATACCAATTATAAAAAAATAGAAACAATACAAAATACATGTATGCGAATCATCAATAACTACCCACGATATACTAAAATTTCAAAAATGCTCTCTGACCTAAATCTACCAACATTAAAACAGTATATCTACACAGTAACCAAAAACTATTTTGATAAAACCACAACTTCTGAAAACCCATTAAATCTAGAAATTGGTAATTACAACAAAACATCACTAAAGCGCTACACGCACAAAAGAACCAAACATTTACTTTTAAATTAATATTGTAATTTATATTGTGTAGGTTTTTTTTCGTGTTACTTTTCCTACTATCTTAAACAAAATATTGTATGATAATTAGTAAATTCAAAGGATGATTGAAACTCTGTTATCATGAAAAAAGGTCCACTGAAATCATGAAACCAAACATATTTGTATTGAATGTACATTGTAAATATTATATAAATAAATAAAGTTTCTTCTAAATGACAAATTTAGTTACAATTTTAAATAATTGTAGATGGCATTGTGTGGATATTTCAAACATCGAAAGAACACTAGATCACATATGCTAGGAATGCTTCAGAGAAAGGAAGGGAAGGTTTTTCCTTATTAATGTGGTGTCTGAGATTTTTTTTTTTATTGTACTTGATTTATGACAGTATTATTATAGTCAATAATAATATCTTTAGTATCAATAATAATAATACCTTCATAAAGATATTATAAAAAAAATCAGATTCTTAGACCACTTTAATTTGCGAAATCCCTCCCTATCTCTCTCGTTGAAACTAGTCGTCATATCCTATGAAACCTATTGTTTCTTTAACAATGAATATAATAATTGTTTAAATAAAGTTAATTTGTTTATCATTTTATTAATTCTGAAAACTCAAAACTTATTTGTATAGTATACTAGTTAAGCCTTACCATATTACAAATTAATAAACTGAATCTAAATAGTCATTATTATAAGATCAATCTGGACTTAAAGGAGTTGAGCTTTGGGGCTCCACTAAACCATCATATGAGGCGTTGATTTCCAAAAGGTACTATATCCATTCTGGGGAATTTTACAGGAAGCGTGAAAATCTCTCATTACTATATTATTAAACCAGCTAATTTGGGTCTTTTCGCATTAAAATCTAGAATTATTTCTTTACTATATTAATAAAACCATATTAAAGTTATGAAATGAAATGTTCTGTTATGAGTTAGAATGAAACTAGATGTGTAATAAGTATCTTAAGAAATTAACAGCATTTCTAAATCACGTTATTAAAGGACATGAGTGTTGATTAGGCACAATCAAATTTAAGATTTAGATAAAACTAAATGAGGAGAATATAAATATGTAAAAAAATCAATTTCGTAAAAAATGTCCTTTAGTACCTTTTGGAAATCAACGTCTCATATTCTTTCCGCATCCAATCCTTCGTAAAATCCTCAACGCTCCTTACTTTGTCATGAATACACTTATCCATAAAGACCTTAATGTTCACTTTGTTACTTCCATTCGCACTCTAACCCACTAGTTTCAATCCTTTCATCCTCTTTAATTCCGGATAATCCTCCGAGGCGCCTGAAAAGGAAATGGCCCGGGACCTTCTAGTTTAGAATATTTTTAGAGTGCTTCCGATTGGAAGCTTCTCTACATGTATATCATGTCTTTACTTTAATAAAGTGATTAAAAAAAAAAAAAAAAGTCATTATTATCAATAGTAATATCTATAGCATCACCAGACATTAGTCTGAATGGATATTATTCGTCATTGGATTATAAATTTAAAATATTGAAATATCTTTATAGTATAAGACAGCATAATCATATACTTCCGTATACATCACATCATTCTGTGTAGCATCCCTCCCACATCCCCTTATAAATATACACTGCGCATTAAAACTAGTTGGAACCTAAAAGAAAAATTATGTATGTATAACAAAGTTTACCTAAATCAGGTATCACTATAACCAAATATTGTTTCTGTAACATACAGATATACCGAAAAAAAAAAAAAAAGAAAAAAACTTGAGTGTACGAAGCTGTTGAGAGGTAGTGGTGGGGACACTGTGTTTACCAGCGCTAATACTAGCAAGCTCCACGTAAATACTCAGCATTATTATTATTAAGGTAAATATTATTATTTGTTCTTACGTGAAACTTATTATATATATACAAAATGGCTAATTGTAAAATTTGCAATAAATCAGCCGGCAGAGACGAAAAATTACGTCTGACGTGTATTTTATGTCAAAATGTATTCCATATAAAATGCATTAAGATAGAATTTGTGGACCAAGAAACATACAAAAAATGGGTCTGCCCTGAATGCGATTCTTCATCGAAGGCATCACCTGACACGGAGCCCAGTTCCGTGATCGACCTGTTGAGAGCGCTGACTGAAGAGGTTAGGGGAGTGAAGGCTAAGCTTCAAGCCATAGACGAGCTAAAAGATATTAAGGATACGCTCGAAAAACAATCAGAACTTTCTTTTCAAAATATGGAAAGACTGCTAAAAATTGAAGGCCTTCTAGAACAACAGAAGAATCAGGTTGAAAAACTGACCCAGGAAAATACCACCTTAAAAGATAAAATAGTTAATTTAGAAAGCCGTTTAAATAGCGCTGAACAAAGTCAACTTAGTAATTCTATAGAAATCAGAGGAATCCCTGAAAGACCGGGTGAGACCGTCGTGGGAACTGTACTAAGCGTCGGCGCGGGCCTGGGCGTCCAGCTCAGCCCTGGAGACCTGGACCACGCGGTACGCCTCAGGCCTAAGGAACCTGGGACCCCGGGGACCATCATTGCTCGCTTCATCAGACGGACGGTGAAAGAGGACTTGGTGAGACAGAGAAAAGTGAAAAGGGATTTTTCTACGCGCCACCTCGGATGGAATGAAAACGACAGTCATCGCGTCTACGTGAGCGAGGCAATGACAGCCACCAACAGGCACTTATACTGGCTGGCCAGGCAGAAAAAGGTTTCCGCCAATATTAAGTATGTGTGGTTCAGTGGGGGCCGGGTCAGGTGCCGGAAGTCAGATGGTTGCCCAGCGGTGATTATAAACAAATCCTCAGACTTAGATGCGTTTATTTGAGAATTATGTTCAAGTTTCCAATATTTAGTAAGACCTTTATTTTATTTACTTAAGAAAGATTCATTATTTTTGTTTAATTTTTTTCTTTATTTAAAAGGGATATATTTTAGTTTGTTAATTAGGTCATTTTATATCTATTATCATCTTATTTTTGTTATATATTTACTTCATTTTATTCTTCTAATCGAATTCTATAAGTCTGCACTTTATTTTTTTTCAGAAACTATTATTCTAAATTCACATTTTCTCATTCAAATTATAATTTTTTTTTATTATTATGCGTGTGTGTGGTTATATATATAAGTGTATTTGTGAGCATATATATGTATATATGTTTTATTTTTATAATTGTAAATATTTTACTTTTTTATTTTGAAGCCCTAGTATTTTTTTATTTTCTAATTAGGTTAGTTAATAACAATGTAGGTATCTTTTTTTTTTTCTTTTTTTTTTTCTCTTTTTTAAATAGAAGAATGTCATTATATTTTTTAATATTACTTTTTCATTGTCTGGAAAACTTTATTTTAAAATGGAAAATACTTTACTCTTTTGGATGGAAGATATTTTATTTATTTACTTTATATTGAAGATATATCTGTATATCAGGACAAAACTTCATTTTTATCTATTATTATATTTCATAGTGGTTATTATCATTTAATAGAAACTAAGATATCTTTGTTAAATACCCAATATTTTTCACTCCTTACTGTTTCTTTTAGTTGTTTTTATTTATTTTATTTTTTTCCTCTTTTTTTAATGTTATTTTTTGATTATTTGAGATTTTTTTTTTTTCAATGAAAATACTTTATTGTTTTGAATGGAAGACATTTATTTCCTTTATACTGAAGATATATCTGCATCTCTGGACAATTTTCATTTTTATCTATTATTATATATTATCAGTGATTATTATCATTTGGTAGAAACTAAAATATCTTTGTTAAATATCCAGTATTTTTCTCTTCTTACTGTTTCTTTTAATTGTTTTTATTAACTTATTTTATTTTTTTCCTTATTTATATAATTTTTTCACCGTTTGAGAAATTTTATTTTAAAATGGAAAATAATCTATTTTTTTGGATGGAAGATATTTTATTTATTTACTTCATATTGAAGATATTGTTTTCTTTTAAGTTTCAGACTTATTGTTAAACATTTATTTTATTTTCTTAAAGAAGACTTATTATTTTTCTTTCTTTTTTTTTTAAAAGGTATAAATAATATTTTGTGGTTTGGGAAGATTTTAATTTTGTATCAACAATATTTTTGTTATATTTTTCTGCTCGTGTTCATAATTAAGCATTATAATATTCGTTTTCTATATGTTTTAGCGACTTGCATTTTATGTTTTCTTTCTAAAAACTTAGGTTCAAATTTATATTATCAATTTAAATATCTATTTCTTCATTTTTTGATAGATTCCAATAACTTTGAAATTATTCATATTTTAAGGATTCGCTCTTATCTATTCCTTAATCCCGACTCTTTTACAGTTATCCCAACTCCCAAATCCAGCTATGATTAATATCCTTACCTCCTGTCACATTAATGCACAATCCCTTATTGCCCACTATGATGAATTTCAAAAATATTTTCTAGACAATTTTTATCACATCATAGCAGTATCTGAAACCTGGTTAAAACCTTACATTCCTTCCTCACAAGTATCCCTCACCAATTATTCCTTCCTTCGCCATGACCGATCTGATCGCAGGGGTGGTGGTGTGGGGCTGTATATACATGACTCTCTCAAGGCCAAAATCCTTCTCCAATCACCTTCTCTCGACCATCCTCATATCGAATACATGTTTGTTGAAATCTCCACTGTTTCATCTCCTCTCCTGTATGCTATTGTCTATCGACCGCCTCATGTTCCTTTCGATAACCTTTTTGAGTCCTCCCTAGTCCAATTGGTTTCAAGTTACTCCAATATCATAATTTCCGGCGATTTCAACGTTAATATGATGTCTGAATCATATGATAAATCGTTCTTAGTAAACCTCTTGTTTTCCCTAAATCTTTATCTTGTTCCTTATTTTCCCACCCATCATACGCAATTCTCCGACACCTGGCTGGACCTTCACATAACAGATTCATCCCTAAAAATCCTTTCATCCTCCCAGCACCCGGTTCCGTTTCTTTCATCGCACGACCTTATCCAGATTTCATATGACCTACCAGTAAAATCCTTTACTCCCAAAGTGATATCCTATCGTAATTTGGATCTCCTATCCTACGAATCACTTCGATCTGACCTGGAATCACTAAATTGGGATACCATATACTCCTGTAACTCTATCGATCCTATGATTTCCTGTCTCACCTTAAATCTGAAAACCATACTAGACATACATGCGCCTATTAAAACCCGAACCTTCCGCCGTCCCATTGCTCCTTGGCTGACTTCCGAAATAAAGGAAATGATGAGAAGAAGGGAAGCAGCCAGACGTAAATTCCGTCGCACTCGCTTTCCAGATGATTACGCAAATTATAAGCAGCTTCGAAATGAAACCCAGGATGCAGTGCGACGTGCGAAATCCCTCTTCATCCATAATGCCCTTTCCAGTGCTCCAAACTCTCAATCCAAATGGAAAATCCTCCGCAAACTATCTCTTCCAGAATCTTATAACTGCAATTCCATTTCTATCCCACCAGACGAACTTAACAATTATTTCGTATCCTTATCACCTTCCTCATCTTCCACTACCGATATTGGACATAATACTTTTAATCCAGAAAGTTTCTTCTTCTCCCATATTCCATATGACGAATTAATAACAACTGTTCTTAAATCCCATACCAATGATTATGGACCCGATAACATACCAGTAAAACTAATTAAATCCTGTCTACCATTTCTTATTCCAGTACTCTATCATATATATAATTTTTCCTTTCAAAACTCCATATTTCCTACTTCCTGGAAAACTGCCTTAGTTCGTCCATTAAACAAAATTCCAAATCCATCCTCACCGTCTGACTTTCGTCCTATTTCTTTACTTTCTAATCTTTCCAAACCCTTGGAACGCCTTGCACAAAACCAACTATCAAATTTCCTGGAAGAACGCGCCCTAATCAATCCTCTCCAATCCGGCTTCCGACCTGGTTATTCCACACAATCCGCTCTCCTAAAAATAATCCAAGACTTCCAATCCGCCATTGAAAACAAAAAACTGACTATCCTCATCCTTCTAGATTTTTCTAAAGCCTTTGACACAGTTGACCATAATATCCTCCTTGCCAAACTACGAAATCTCCCTTTATCCAATAGTGCTCTGTGCTGGTTTCAATCCTTCCTCTCAGATCGTTCGCAGTATGTGGTAGTTCCAGGCCAACCTCCTTCCAGAACTTTACCTTTATCCTGTGGTGTTCCTCAAGGTTCATCATTGTCTCCCACTTTATTTTCTGTTTACATTAATGACCTTCCTCTCCATATTCATCACTCCCAATATCATATCTATGCTGATGACTTCCAAATTTACCAATCCTTCGCTCCTTCGGACCTATCACTAGCAATCGAAAAGCTGCAAGACGATCTCAACCGAATTAGTTCTTGGGCAGCCGAAAACAAGCTAAAACTAAATGTAGAGAAAACTAAAGCTATCGTGATAGGATCCCATCCTCTCCTCAAAAACCTTCCACCAATCCCAACACTGTTTCTCAATGACAATCCAATAAAGTTTCACCAAACCGTTAAAAACCTAGGACTCACCCTCGATCAAACCTTATCCTGGAAAAACCATATCTTTGAAATCTCTCGTCGCACATTTTCCACCTTAAAACACCTCAATTACCTTCGTCATCTTCTTCCTTTTGAAACCCGTAGGCTTTTGATTAGTTCCTTAATATTCCCCCACTTTGACTACTGCTGTGCGGTGTATGGGGGTGTCTCTGGAGATCTCGAAGCAAAACTAAAACGATTATTCAACTGCTTTATCCGCTTCATCTTTGGGATATCCAGGGACACCTCTGTCACCCGATTCTACGAAGAGTTGAAGTGGCTTTACCCTTCCTACCGTTGTAAGTACTTCCTGGCTTCCTTTCTCTTCCAAGTTCTC
Source organism: Piezodorus guildinii (assembly GCA_023052935.1). NCBI lineage: Eukaryota > Metazoa > Arthropoda > Insecta > Hemiptera > Pentatomidae > Piezodorus > Piezodorus guildinii. The sequence goes on along the minus strand of CM041298.1, from coordinate 74,539,759 downwards.
CAATCCCGCCGTCCTTCTTACATAACAGATCTGTTTCTTTTCAAATCCTCAGTCCACTCTCGCCACACTCGCGCACGGCCTTCGGACATGTATATGATGCCCCATCGAACTGCAGCTTTCGACAGATCTTTCCTAATTCGATCTTCATCCTTATGGAACTCTATTCCTTCTAATATCCGTGACTCCAATACTCTTCCGACATTCAAATCTCGCCTGTTCAATCATCTCCTGTCCCTCCAATTTCCGAGGAATCCTAATTAGTGTTCTAATTTCAATTAAAATTAATAACAAAACAGATAGAAGCGTTTATATACCCATTATATTTTATGTTATCTGGTGTTTTGCACTTATTATATTATTAGTATATTGTTAAAAAACAAAAAACACTGAAATGCTTTTTTAATGAAAATTGTATATAAGTACATATTTCTTATTATGTTTATTATTTAGTTTAATTTTCAATATTATTATTTAAGACTGCTTTTTAATCCATTTTTTGTAATTTCTATTGTTTCTTTGTATTCTTTTTGTATACTCTAAGACCTTAAAGTTTTTATTTTGATTTTCCTGTTATGTTATTCTAAAGGGACTAGTCCCAGAATAAATAAAGATTTATTATTATTATTATTATTATTATATATATATATATATATATATATATATATATATATATATATATATATATATATATATATGATTGGTAACATATATGTGACATCTTCTGATGGAAAGAGTTTTTAAAAACTCCGTTTTTTATCAATATCCATATCCATTTTTTCCATTTTATACTTTAAAAGATAAATAATTTAAGATAATCTATTTTTCCAAGTTGATTCATTGTTGAACATTGCATAACTTTCCTTTGCATAGCTCCCAGTTGTATGGGAGTTTCTATTTGTTCCTGGGATCAACATGTACGAGTTTGGGAATAGTTATTCATATAATAGAAAATCATACATATAGTTCTTCACATATTATTAACTGGTATTAAGTGTAATAGTTAAATAAAATAATGAATCTGTAATGGTCTTTAAGCATAACTATAACTGGATTTAATACAGTCAAATGTTCATTATCATTCTGGTTAGAACTGTGTAAATACTTTTTTCGGTAGTTATATCATTAATAATGTTAATGTTCAATCCGATTTTTCAAGAACTTCTGACAAATAAACATGGTAAAACATGATACAGTGGTTAATTATTCGAACCTACAAAATAAAAGGTACTTTAGAAAAAAAAAATTAAATTTAACAGCATTGAAGCCCAGTCAAATTCCTTCAATCAGAATCAAATCAATATGATATTAAAGTCCATTAAATTTTACATTGAGTTAACGAATTGAATACATATCTTTAGAGCTTTTTTATGAAAATTTTAAAAAGTGCCATACTTTTTATGGTGTAAATTGCCACTTTCGTTTTGTCAATATATGTGAAAATGTTGCTGTAACATTTAAGGCATAGACATTTCTAATATATGGAAGTTGATTTTCGTAAGACCTATCATTTTCGAGCTTAACTTATTATATGAAAATTAACGACCACATAGCACCGTGAAGCTTTTAGGTCTTGCTTTTATTATATAAATGCAACTGTTACACTAAATAAAGATATAAGATACTTCTTAAAAACTGTGTTGTGAGATACTATGTGTAGTGGACACATCCGTGTCTTTGCCTCTAACTATTCAACACTGTGTGGGAAGTAATAGGGGATTTAAGAATCGAATGGAATGGAGATATGGTTGCGGGAGACTTTCGTCTCTTCGTGCTACTCAGCAAAATGTGTGGATGGGGGTGTAGTCTAAAGGAAGGCTAAGAAACTAGGAAACATTAACAATGGCTGAAGTTAATGTGGGAGGTGACCATAGGAAGTGTTAACTTCGGTGACAGTTTAGAGGTAAGTCATATGATTCAGATCTGTGAACCAGGGTGGTAAGTGCATCGGGCACTAAGAAAATAGTGATTTCAAACGGAACCTTTCTTAAAAATATAACAATGGAAAAAAAGACAACAATAATAATAACAATAATAATGAAAATAACAATGCAGTTAAGTAAATATACACGTCAATATATACATGTCTGGCCAGGAGATAAATAAAATAAATTTTTATTTACAGATGAGTAAAAAAAAATATTTATATAGATATATACAAAATATATGGAATATAAACAAACGTAAAAAAATCTGCTATAGGGCCGATTAATTTCTAAATAAATGAATTAATCCATAACTCTAGGATTTCGATAAAATAAAAAAAAATGTCTTACTCTGAACGATAAATAGTTACAACATTAAATAAGTTACATAAGACAAAAGGCTTTATTGTAAACGTTAATGATATTAATTTAATTGCAGACACAGACATTTTTGCGAGACTTGTCCATTTTTATAAAATATCCATTAATACTTTACTATAAATTTCATATATATTGAAGTGAAAGCAAAAATAAACAAACCTTTTTATTCAGAATCCTTATCCCTATCTTTTGAAATGTATTTCAATTGTGAAGGTATGTGAATGATCTGTGATGTCCTCATCCAATTTTTTTTCTTTTTTTTGTCATGGCAGTCTATTTTTATTTTATTGATTGTTAGTAGAAGTAAAAGCAAGTCCATATTAATTATTTTACAAGAGAAGCAAACTATAACGTGACATCGTTATAAAGACTTCGTGATGGATTGTCAAATAGCACACACCCTTCTCTGAGTCACGCGCATCTTAACCTCCCTGGCTTTCCGTTTTTGTTCAGCAGAAAAATCTAATTTATTTTTAAAGTATATTCTTATTTCACGTTTCGCCACATTCTAACTTTTCTTGAAACATGAATGAAAATATCCTTAAAATTATTGTATTGGCAAAGAAGTCCTTTCGATTTTTCAGGATGAAATAAAATCAGTGTATTATAGACGTAAAATGTATTTTAATATACAATACATTGACCATTATTTAATATTATTTTTTCTCATCTTTCCACAAACTGCATAATGCCATGTTTTTAAAATCTCTGCAAACCAGAAGAGCCGCTTTTTACATCGCATTTTGCACCTTTTCACGATTTTCTCAAAGACTTCTCTAAGATTTTAATTAAACTCTCTATATAAGTGTAAAATTTATACGGGTTTTTATTTGATACATGTTTCGTTTTGATTGAAACAGTCTGATATAGTCTACATGCCGATTTTTTTTTGTTATTTTATCCCTATATAGTACTCTCAATTTTATAGATTCAAAAATAATCAGCATATCGTCTTATCAAAAAAGAAAAAGAAAAAAGGCTAAATATTTAAGTTGAACGAATTTGATTACTAACTAAAGGTGAAAAGAGAAAAAGTGTTTTTTAGGTCATTTTTTTATCTATCGAAAATAAAAATAGTAATAAAGATGTGTAATATACCGTTAGAAGCCTAAAGATTTGAGGACATTGGTACCATATATAAATACAAAAGTTTTGGAAGGTAATGTAAAGTGACGAATTGGGCATAAAATTATGTGATTATTGTTCATAACTACTCATGTTTGTTTACTCATATAACTTCACTTTTGTCCACTGTGGCTAATCGGGCGATGATACAATGGGAGTCATTAATTTCGCTTATGTAGGGTTAAATAGGATAAGGATCTTTAATGAGTACCTGGCATCGTAAAGGCTCGGGACTACCTTTTTAGGTTACCTCCCAAGGACGGAATAACAAACGAATTTTATTTCCATTAAAAAATCCTGAGGCCACTTGTAGGTTTGAACCCAACGATCTAGGGCACAGAAAACATTTATGTTAGTCACTACAACACAGGTGACCATATAACAGTCCTTTACTCTTTTATTATTTAATCTAAAACAAACTCAATATAATTCTTTAAACTTTTTTTTCAAAGTAAGTGTAAGTTGTGTGTTGCCCGCAATTTTTTTTTCAATTCAATTTTCCTTAATGTTCTATCCTCACACGAGACTGAAACGACAAGAAACAGCTCGCAGATATCGTTTATTACAACATTTACTTGACAAACGTTCAAAACTTCCCACCTACTGCAAATACTAATTTATATTCCCATACTTAGGCCTTTTTTGACATATGGAATTGAACTATGGGAGTTCACCAAGCCATCAAATTCCTCTCGCATCCAATCCTTGCAATCCAACATCCTTCGAAAGATCCTAAATGCTCCTTACTTTGCACCAATAAAATAATCCATTAAGACCTGAATATTCCATTAGTTGCAGAATTAGCCCGAATTAGATATACTTCCTTTCACTCTAAATTACCACTCCACCCAAACCCACTTGTCCGCAATCTCTCATCTCCTTCTATTCCTGATCATCCTCCAAGATGGCTGAAAAGACGATGGCCTCGAGACCTCCTTGTCTGAAAAATATTTGAAGTGCTACCACTGGGTAGATTCTTCTCACACCTATCATGTCCATATTTCAATGTTCACATTTACTTGATATATTTTTTGTGTTAGTACAGTTGTAAATATCTCTATAATAAACAAAAAAAAACTTAATGTTCTTGAAGTGTTGGCACATTCCCGTATACAAAATATTCTTTTAAAAAATATTATTATTATATTATTCATGTTTTGAGGTATAGAGTGGTTCGAATCCGGGAATTTCCGATACGAAAATTGATTCACCCGTATCAGTCATTCCTTCACCTCCCTAGATTCCCTAATGTATACCATAAGTAATATATTTAAGAGTATTGTAACAATATTAGTGTTATTTAATATTTATTTTTTTCTGTTCACAGCTCAGCAGTACAACACCTACGTTACTCTTAAGCTGCAGAATGTAAAATCGACCACCGTCACTGTGAAAGGACCGAATCCATGCTGGGAGCAAGACTTCCTTTTGTAAGTTGGAAATGTGGCATATGTCTGAAATATTTTGTATTATAAGTTGTATTTAAAAAAAAAAAAAATATTGGTTCCTCCCCATTTTACTTCAACAAAGGCACAAAGCCACCCCACTCCTCAAGCGCATACCGCGCCTAGTGCGAAAGGAACCTTAGAAAGCCAACGGGCAATACGAGGCCTGAGCCGTGGACTGTATATACCATTGCTGTTGTATATACATAGAATGTTTATGTATTTATTTTGTAAATAAAGTTGGAGGATAAGAAAAAAAAAATTAAAAAAAATATATCTCATTTCTAAAAATGCGAAATAAATTGGTATATAAAATACTCAGACTGTCCTACAGTACATTTTGGAGGAAGTGTAAGATACGTCTTTTTCTTTATTGGCGCGACAGATGCATAAAGCTATCCTTGGCCTGCTAAATCATTCTGCCCCCTGGACGTCCTGTCTGCTGCATGTACTGTGATCATTTCTGATTGTCTTGTCTAAGAGGACGCTATCTTTCGAACGCGATCTTGGCCCAACGGGTCTTGTATCGCCTTGTTTGTTCCAGAATGTTGTTAGTGGGATCTGCATTCTTCCAACCCGAGCAAATGCCAAACCACTTCATTCAATGCAACTTGACGAAGTTGGAAATCCTAACATCTCGGTATTCTGAGTACTGGGTATTCTCAGTATTTCCGTAAATTATTTTTAAACCACTCGACGTATTTTGATACGGTTTTCACTACAATTTAGGGTATTATTTACTGAAGATTTTTTGAACACATTGCAATTAAGTTTACTCATTACTCATGGAATTCAATTCTCGTTTTCGTTTGAGAACATATTGTCCCGTTGAATATGATTTGTCTAACATTTGGGAAAATTTTCGGAGGGGTAAGCCCTGGTTGTGGTAACGAACCATTTGTTCTCTTACGTGATACTCGCATTTTACAAAAATATCAGACACTCACATATTCGAGCAAGGTTAAAACTGAATTGGAGGCAAGTATAGAGATAGGATCCAGAACGATAGCAATTAAATATGATAATAATAATAAAACAAATGTGTTTAAACTCTAGATGTTTAAAAACTTTTTTGACCTTGATTTACAAATAAAACGCCATTCAGTGTTCAGCATTAGAAGAGAGAAGACGTCCCTCTAGTTGCTCCACGACCAGCTAAGATTTTATAATTTCATACTATTACATTTATATTTTAGCTAATCACATTTATCTCATGTTATTTTATTTTTTAAGTTAAAACTATAAAGTGGTTTTTCTTTTTATTAATTTTTTCTTACTTCTAAATTTTATATTTTGTATTTTTTATTTCATTAATTTATTTTATTTTCTGCTCTTTTATATATTTCTTGGGCAAATAAAATCCTATGGAGGATCTTATAGACCTAAATAGCCCTAAAACTAAAAGAAAACGAGTCCGAGTTCGCCTAAAAATTGAAAATGGGCATATTGATAGCGCTGTACCCATTAGTCCCACTTTCCTTATAATAGAAAGAACGGATGATGAATCTTTTAAAAAAGTTTCACCCTTTCTTATAAATAAATTTCTGTCAGGATTAGTAGGAGACCTAAAAAATGTTAAAAACTTAGAAATGGTTCTCTTCTTATTGAAACCAAAACTTCGAAACAATCAGAAAACTTGTTAAAATGTAAGAATTTCGGAGGACAGTTTCCTATTCAGGTAACCCCACATAGGACTTTAAATTATAGTAAAGGAGTAATAAAGTGTTACGATCTCCAATTTTTGGAAATAGACGAAATTAAAAAGGAATTGTCCGCAAAAATCATTGATATAACTAGAATAAAAATTAAAAAAAATGGTGAGGAAATAATGACAAACTCATATATCGTTACCTTCCCGACCCCTCAAATTCCTGAGACATTGAACATAGGCTATTTTGCGGTCAAGGTACTCAGCTTTAATCCTTCGCCCCAACGTTGTTTTAATTGTTTAGGATTTTCTCATCCTACTAGTGTTTATAAACAACAAGCAAAATGCATCCAATGCGGGGAATTAAAGCATGCTGATAACGGTCGGTGTACATTGCCTGCCAGGTGTGCCAACTGTGGCGGGAATCATAACGCACTAGATCGTACGTGCTCCATTTTTAAAATCCACAAAGAAATAAAAAGCATACAGACCATGAATAAAATTCCGTTCAATCAAGCAAAAAAAATATATCTAGAAAAAAACCCAGTTCAATTCACCAAATCATTTTCCGAAATTACAAAACAACAATCAACCACGACTAAAGATATTGGTATTCAAACCGATTTCACATTTAATTTTAGAGAAAACATTAAAAAAAACGATGATAATGTTAAAACTAATCCTTCATTAACCTCTAATCCCTCACCAGGAGTGGCCGCCCCCCCTCCGCCTCCACCGGCCGCCCCCCTTCCGCCTCCTCCGGCCACCCCCCTCTCCTTATCATCCTCCCAAGAGACCCCCTGTCCTGTTCGAGGTCGGTCTCGCTCCGCGTCCAGGACTAGAACTGATCCCCTCCCCTCCTCTTCTATTCCCCCTCCTTCTCCAGTCCTCCCCTCTCCTCTGCTCCCTGTCTCTTCTGATCCGGGACCTTCCGGTATCTGTGTTTTAAACACAGAAGTAGATCCGGAAGGAGAATTTACCATCGTATATCCTAAAAAACAGGGCAACCGAAAATCTAAAAAAAATTAATGACTTACGAAACGTTCACAAATTTCGATAAAAATAACACTATCACCACTAACTTTTTCAATTTCATTGCTGGCCCCGACTCATTTATATCTATTAGAAAATATAAATCTATTTCCACAAAGAACAATATACACCAACATTACAACAATAACAGTAATCGTACAAATTTTACACTTTACTTCTCTCGAAACATCTTCTTATCAATACCTAGCATAAACATAAACATAACTAAACCGTTCGCTTCTGCACTTGTAAACAAACTTCCTGCTTTACATTCTTCTCATTATTACGTCTATAGATCTTATTTTTTTTATTAATCACCGACAATCTCTTGTTTATGTGTACGGTAGTGTTTATAATGGCCATTTGAATCTATTTTTAGCCACATATCTATTTACTGTATTTTTTATCTTCTTCCTTTCAAAAACAAATGAAACTGGCAGCTATATATTAACAATTCTTTCCGACTGTAAGTACATCCATTCCGATGATGCTGACCGATATATCAAAGTGTCTTTCAAAGGTAAATATATTCTAGCACAAAATATAACTATTACACATCTAATTATTATTATTTCTTTTTTTTCGATTTTCTCTTGACATATGAAGATATATGTATTATTTCCTCTCTCATGTGTAACTGTCATTTCCATATATTTAAATTTACCACTATCAATACTACTTATTTGTTTAATTCTACTCTATCTTACCTGTTTATTTATTTAATTCTATATGCTATAAACTATTATTTTTTTAATTACTCGTCATATTTTGTTTTATTATTTTTTTCTCTTCAACTTATCATTATGATTATATTGCCTCCTAAATTTTTAACTGTTAGTTGCCTATCAACAATTCTTTCCGACCGGAAATGCATCCGTTTCGATGATGCTGACCAATCTATCAAATTATCTTTCAAAAGTAAATATATTCCAGCACAAAATATAATTATTACACATCTTCTTTTATCTTTTCTAATTTATTTTTTAGTCTCCTTATTAACATATGAAGATATATTTTTAATTTCCTCTCTCATGTGTTGCTTTCATTTCCATATATTTAAATTTACCATTACCACCGCTACTTTTTTGTTTAATTCTACTTTCTCTTATCCGTTTATTTATATAATTCTAATTACTATAAATAATTACTTTTTTAGTTACCAGTCGTATCTTGTTTTATTTAATTCTTCTTTTGCACTTCTCTTTATGTTTATATTGCCTCCTGACACTTTAATCTCTTTCGATCATATCTCTCAAAATGGCGATACTTCAATGGAACTGCAATGGTTTAAGATCTCATTTCAATGACTTAAAAATTTTAATTCACGATAATGAGGCAACTGTCATTGCTCTTCAAGAGACAATGCTAAAAACAACGGACCCGTTTTCTCTAAAAAATTTCGAAATATACCGAAAAGACGGACCAAATCAGAACCATGGTCACCACGGTGTCCTCATAGCAGTGCACAAATCCGTTTACTCCGAATCGATCCCTCTCAACTCCCGGCTACAAACCGTAGCCGTTAGAGTACATCGAGACTTTCCGTTAACTATATGTACTATATACCTCCCACAGGATCCTACAATAGACACCAATCAACTCTTGGATATTTATACCCAATTACCTCGTCCTGTTCTTTTTGTTGGAGACATGAACGGACACAATCCTCTTTGGGGTTCTCCAAATATGAATATCCGGGGTAAAATAATAGAAAACTTTCTAGACACTTCTAATCTCCTACTTCTCAACTCCGGTGACCCTACCTTCCTAAGTTCCAGCTATGGGACATATTCAGCTCTTGATCTGTCCCTCTGTTCCCCTTCCCTATATAACGACGTAGACTGGACCGTCTTGCCCGATCTACATGGTAGTGACCATTTTCCCTTGCTGATTAAAATGAAACATGTTAAACCTACTCGTATAACTCCGAAATGGATGCTCCATAGAGCGGACTGGGATCTCTTTGCCTCCTTAGCTTCGGCACCTCGAACCCCTCCTCATGAATTGACCATTGATGAGGGTTGTTCAACTATCACTAATACGATCATTCGTGCAGCTAAAGAATCGATACCAATGTCTTCTGACTCACCCAGAAGACCACCCGTACCTTGGTTTAATGACGCTTGCAGGGAAGCGATCAGAGATCGTCGAAAAGCGTACAAAAAATTCCAAAAATGTATGACATCAGAAATCTCGTAGAATATAAGAGGCAGAGAGCTCTTTGCCGAAGAATAATCAATCTGAGCAAAAGCGAATCATGGAAAAAATATATAAGCTCCATTAATTCGTCAACGACGTCAACTCAAATCTTTGGAAAAAAATTCGTAAGATCACTAAATCCTCTTCGTCAACACGTTACACCATCCTCATCAATGGACAACTCTCCGACGATCCTAAAACCGTCGCAGATGCTTTTGGCAATTTCTTTTCTGAAATCTACACCTCTGGCTCAAGCAATAACGATTGTGAAGTCATCGATTATGTAAATAGAAGTATACATGATGACTCCACCGATTATAATATCCCGTTCTCAAAGTGGGAACTAAAAAATACTTTGTCCTCCGTTAAAGGATCCACTCCTGGCCCCGATCTGGTCCATTATGACATGATTAAACATCTATCTAGCAATACGCTTACATGGCTGCTTAATTATTATAATCATGTTTGGTCCACGGGACAATTTCCGAATTTCTGGCGTCACTCATTTGTCATCCCTATTCCAAAAAGTGAAAAAGATAAGCGTTTACTCAACAGCTATCGCCCCATATTCCTCACTAGTTGCTTGAGCAAAATTATGGAGCGTATGGTAAACAAAAGACTGATGTGGACGATAGAAAACAACAATTTGCTTCAACCATTTCAATCTGGATTCCGCAAAGGCCGCTGCACAGTTGATCACCTAGTCACACTAGAAACCGCAATCCAATACGCCTTTATCAATTCCCAGCAACTAATAGCCATATTCTTCGACATGACTAAAGCTTTTGATAACATTAACCATTCAGTGATCCTCAGCAAACTCTCGTCCAATGGGATACATGGTCATCTGTTCCATTACATATAGGAATTCCTTCAACATCGTTTCTTTAGAATCAGGATAGGATGCGAACTGTCTGCAAACCAAGAACAGATTAAAGGAGTCCCACAAGGCTGTGTGCTTAGTCCGACTTTGTTTTGCCTCGCTATCAACGAACTGGGGCTCAACCTACCTCGAGGTGTCAAACCGATGCTGTTCGCAGATGATTTCGCCATTGCCTGCCGTTCTGGAAACGTTACTACTATACAGCACAAGCTACAAGACGCTATTAATCGCATCAACAACTGGTCACATTCCATTGATCTCGAATTCTCCTCCGAAAAAACCAGAGCTCTACATTTCAGCAGGAAAAGAAATACTCCCGCCTCCCCTACACTTTACCTCGGAAATTCTCCCATTCTTTATACAAATAGTCATAAATTTTTGGGGTTGACGTTCGATAAAAGACTATCATGGGAACCACATGTTTCAGCACTTAAATCGGCTACAACAAAAAAACTTACTATATTAAGATACCTTAGCAATACTTCCTGGGGATCCGATCGCTCTACGATGTTTAAGATCTACCAACATTTAGTTTGTTACAAATTAGATCATGCTTGCTTTGTTTATGGATCGGCTCGTTTTCGTACTCTAAATAAGCTAGATACAGTGCACCATATGGGCATCAGAAACGCAACCGGGGCCTTCCGAACAAGCCCAGTTCTTAGTTTATGCGCCGAAGCAGGTATACCTCCGCTTTTATTTCGAAGAAAAAAACTAGCTGTGAACTATATATCGAAACTAATTCTCCAACCTGATCATCCTACCCATAGCTCCATATTTAAACCAAAATTCACAAATGCTTTTAGAAACAAACCTAACTCAACCCTCCCTTTAACAGAAACAATGTCTTCCGCCATCGATTTCCTTAAAAGCTTACCTATCTGCAAACCAGAACCTCTAAACCCTCCGTGGCTTCACAAACCCCCCAATATTATGCTTGACTTGTCTCGATTACTCAAAACCAATACCTCCCCTTCCGAATACAAAAATGAATTTACCACTCTGCTCCTTACTCTTCCGGATACCTTTTTAATCTATACAGATGGATCAAAATCAGAAGAATCTACTGCCTGCTCATTCGTTACACACAACTCGACACACAAAATAAAATTACATAAATTATGTAACATTTATACTGCAGAGCTTCAAGCAATAGTTTTAGCTTTACACTACGCTATGTCAGTTCCCTCACACTCAATCACCATAGTTACCGACTCACTGAGTGCCTTGAAAGGTTTACATAGCATGTACTCTCCCCAACCTCTCGTCCTAAAGATACACCGATATATCCATATGCTCCAAGAATTAGAAAAGACAGTATGCTTTATTTGGATCCCAAGCCATGTGGGGATAGTTGGTAATGAGCTGGCGGATAGGGCCGCCAAACAGGCGCTCACCCTCCCGGGTCAAGGCGTACCTATCCTAACACCGCGAGATATGTCTCAGCCGCTCCGAAAGGAAATATCGGCTGCCTGGCAGTCCATGTGGGACGAGAGTCCTGCTAGTAAACTGAAAGTCGTCAAAACAAAAGTGGGGCCTTGGTCCTCATCATGTCGCTCAAGCCGCAGAGAGGAAGTTGTCCTGGCCAGATTAAGGATTGGCCACACTAACATGACCCATCTTCATCTCATTACCAAGCAGCCACCTCCTAAGTGCCCACATTGTAACAATATCCTGACTGTAGGCCACATTTTAGAATAATGCCTTTCTTATAGGACAGGTTTAAACAAATTCGGACTTATACCTAATATATCCTTCATACTCTCCGATAATGAAAACAACATCTCGGCGCTGTTCAGGTTTCTTAAGAAACACCTACTATTTAATAAAATATAGTCTTTTAATTTAACTTATTTTTATTTTATTTATTTTTTTAAGTATTTATTTATTTTTTTACTATTTTATCTAATTATTATACGTCTAGTTTATTAGTTTTGATTTATTTATTCATTTATACTTAAAGAGAACTATAGACGTTTATGACCCCTGGGTTTTACGCCTCAAAGCCCCAAACAACAACAACAACAACAACAAATAAAACGCTATCTCCCTCAATATAAATAACAAACCGTTAAAACCTTGGCACATTATTACCTGTGATTAGGATAAGATCTTTCTGTAAAAAAAATAATAAGGAATAAGCAAGCACACGGATGTAGCAAATTTATTTGGTGTACGGAAACTGTTTTTGAGCAAGTGTTTGTTATAGTGATTTAGTAATGCCACTGTACAGTTTGTATTCTGTCATACAGTACTTAAGTTTTAGGGAAAACATATTATAAAATTGTAATAAATCCATAAACTAACATTGTTATTAAGTATTTCTATTCTTAGATTGTTTCATGAAAATAGATATTCCACTACAAAATAATTAGGAATGCCATGGAAACTAAATTAAACTTTTAAAAATTTATCAAGATAAAGTTAAAATGATATATAAAATAATGATAACTCGAATAAAATAGAAACCTCTAAAATAACATACACGTATAATGAACCAACCGATTTTGTTTTTTTGACCAATTCATGTTTCTAATTTCTGCCGATGATCAAATATTACAATGAATAAGTGTTAAAATATAAACAATATTTTTTTCCAAGTGTATACAATATCTTTTCGTCACGATAAACTCAAAAGCAAAAATTTATTGACTGTTAATTGGCAAAACCAAACTTTTTTAAACCTAGATGACACCACATTTAAATTAAATTCGTGTGAAGCAAGGGCAGATCACTTGTTTGTTCAATTTACTGAATTGTTAAGCAAACAAAGCTTATACCAATGAAACAAAAAAAATGTCTTTCTCTCTAAAACAATTTGAAAACAATTCGTACAACTAACAAAAACTAAACTAATTTATGGACCCGCCAAACACTTCACATACAATCTAAGAGTAAATCGCTCATTATTGTTATGCTTGAAAAAGTCGAGGTGGGACTGAGATTTGAACTCACAACCTTTGCCTTGGTAAATTAGCGTGTTATCCGTGTGATCTATACTTGATTCAATTACTTATTAATTTAAAATAATTGAATAAAAATCACTAAATTAAAATTTAGTAATTCAAGTTCCCGAACATCGAACCATAGTTGTGGAGACAAATAACGCTTGTCAGACATTGAAAAATTCTTCTGAAGGCGACGTTAGAAAAGGACTGTAAAACGCTGTCTGGGAATTCAGTCGATAAAGCTTGGCGTTTCAGTTAATAAGAGATAGAACAATTTTAAAATAAAACAATATAAATACATGAATTTAATTTGAATACAATTTTATTAGTATTTGTTAACGAAACGCTACAAATTATTACACCATAGTTCATTATTTGCAAATAATTATATTAGGGTATAACAATTGATGTAGAGGTTTAGGCGATTAACTTATTTGTATAGCATTACATGAAACAAATATCTTAATACAGACGAATCAAAATTGTCAACTCACATTCAAGGAAAATTTCCAATTGCCACTGCTAAGCTAAAAACGTTATATATTTGTTATTTCTTAACCGATTTTGATGATTCTTTTTATGTTTTGAGGAAAATTTAATATTCTTTTCTATTTGTTCTTTATTTTTAAAATTAATTTTGCAACTGTATTTGATAATACAACAAGTCAATATAATAAAATAAATAACATGTCTAAAAGAAACGAACCAGCATGACTGTCAATTTGTATTCAAGGAAAAGGACCAATTATTAGCGCTAAGAAACAAAACGCTGTATCTCTGCTTTTTCTTGAGTGGTTTAAATGATTTTTTTTGTGGAGGAAATTCAATTACTTATCGATTAGAACTAACTATTACTTTTATTTAATTTTATTTATTTTTTTTTTTTTCCATTTTATTTTTTTAGGTTGAAATCTATCTTAAATTTATAATTTACATTCTTGCACCCGACCTAGTATTAATTTTGTATATTCATTCATTCTCTTTCTTTCTTTAGTTTTTATTATAATTGTTCGTTATGTTATCAAATTGTTTTTATTATTTAATAATTAGGAATAATTATAAATTTATAATCGTTAGGGGTGTCTTCTGTACGAGGCTAGACCCCCACTTTTTCCATTGTTACGAGTTGTAATAATTATTCATTTATGTTTAAAAAAAAACATGTATGGCTCAAGCAGCCGACCTGGAAATAAAGAAATTTAAAAAGAAAAAAGAACTAACTACTTCCTGAATAGTAAATTAATAATGTTGAAACGGTTTACTAATTCTAAAACTTCATACATTTAAAACTTACAATAAACTTATATCTATATCTATAAAACTTATATAGTATAAACTTATAGTATAAAACTTATAGTATAAACTTATAAAACTTATATATATATATATATATATATATATATATATATATATATATATATATATATATATATCTAAAACTTACAATAAACTTATATCTATATCTATAAAACTTACATCTAAAACTTTATACTTCATACATAGGCAAAATTTCATGTTGCGTTCAGCGCTGTCCTGATCCTCTGATCCTTAACAGCTCTACATTTTTTCGGAGCCCGTAGACGTGACCATATTTCTGGCTATTATACCATCTTAAAATGGTTTTATCCTTCTGTACAACGAAAATATTTCCTTGGTTCTTACCTATTCCAAACATTAAAACAAAAGAAAACTTTCCTACATTACTGAGCTGCTCACCCTAAGCTCTGATATCCATTCGTTAAATACTAGAACCCAATTAATCAATATTTATACCCCATCACATAAAACTGCATCCCTTCACAAATCGTTTCTCGTTCGTTTCTCATCCTTCTGGAATTCGCTGCCCACCTCTCTTTCTTCTTTCAAACATCTACTCTTCCACTGCCTACTCGCATCTCAATCTTCCGTTCCAATGTAAAATATAGCTATACTATGTATTGGGTTGATGCAAAATTAATGCAGGTTTCCTCTATTGCAATATCTTAATTCAAATTGTGTAAACAAAGCTAATCCTAACATTGATCATTATTATACCAAAACAAACCTTATCTAATACCCTCTCTTTCACCATGAATTTGTTTAGTAAAATCGTTTTGTTCAGTGTGTTCAAAGGTCTTGAATCGAAAATGTCAAAGTGCGATTTTCGTCAAATTTATTTTTACGAATTTAAATTAGGGCGCAGCGCTGCGCAAACGGCTCGTAATATTAATGAAGTGTGGGGTCAGGGGGCTATTAATGAGTGCACGGTGCAGCGTTGGTTCCAGAAGTTTCGCAGAGGAGATTTCGACCTCGAAGACAAGGAAGGTCGGGGCCGTCATCTTGCTCTGGACAACGACCAGCTGAGGTCAAAAGTGGAAGAAGACCCAACCAAAACCACACGAGAAATGGCGGCGGAACTCGGAACTCAGAAATTGCAACGTCTTTGCCCAGCATTGATGAATCGGAAGGGGCCGATCCTGCTCCACGATAACGCCAGACCACACGTTGCACAACCAACGCTTCGACGACTGCACGAGTTGGGCTACGAAGTTCTCCAACATCCGCCTTATTTACCTGACCTCTCTCCTACAGACTTCCACTTTTTCAGGCATCTGGACAACTTTTTGAGGGAGAAAAATTTTCAAAACCAGGACGACATTGAAAATTCTTTTCGTGATTTCATTGAGTCCAGGGATTCGGATTTTTTTTCTGGTGGAATAAGAAAGCTTGTTAAACGTTGGCAAAAGTGCATTGATTCAGATGGAAATTATTTTGATTAAATATATATGGTTAAAGTAAAGATATGGCGTATTTACAATACCTACTAAAAACCTGCATTAATTTTGCATCAACCCAATATATAGTATAAATTTGCAAAGATTTAAAGATGTAATGAATATTTTATCTTTTATATATATTTTTTTTTTTTTATAAATATTTCTTTAAGTAACCAGACCATAAGGATTTATTTTTGTTCATTGTTCGGTTATGACCAGGATATTCCACTTCAAAGTTAATTATAAGGGCGCCAGGCTGGTTAGGCCAGATACAGGTAGCTTTATCCACTTTTTGTGCTAAGAAAGGAAAATTAAAAATGGTACATACCCTGTCATGAAAAAAAGGTAATATTCTATTCCAGCCATGCTCAGGCCTGAAGGGCTGGGTTAGTTTGTTCTGGGATGCAATGCAACTATCAAAAGCAACTACTTCTAATATCATTTATTAACTATCTACAAAATAAAACAAAATGCAATTACTACCATGCAAATACAATGTATGTACAATATTAAAATGTTTACTCAAAAGGGAATGAATTAGAGATAAAGAAATATAAGATAAGACAAAGTAAAAGGAAATATTACATTAAGGAAAATTAAAAGAAAAGATAAGGAGGTACAGGTAAGGTATTAGGTAACATGGAAACAAGAGGTAAGGTACAATAGATCGGGTTCTTCCAACCGGTGCCGACAATCGCGACCGGTTACACATTATTCTAAGAGGACTTGATCCCAGAATTAAAAAAAAATTCATTTCATTTCATTTATATATATGTAAGTGACATTAATATGGACTGCAATTTTATTCTGCTATAAACCAATCAGTTTAGTTAATGAACCCAGCTATAATCAGCCTCGGCTGTGAGTATTGAGTACAAAAAGACTAAAATTTATCTAATGAAGCAAATTTAAGCTGATTTTTTAAGATGTTAATTCGTCTGGTCGATTAAGCGTATTTATTTATACTTCCCTCTTCTCGGTTTGAAATTGGTTTAACTCCAAGAGGTGAGACCGTAGGATGAGTTCTTAAGTTATTTTAGCTTCTTGGGACGTCTGGAAAGTAAATTTGATGAAGAAGCCGGAATTTAATTTTGAATGTTTAACCGACATTAAAAAAATCGTTAGGTTAACTCTTTCCATGCTATGCAACCTATAGATTTTTGTTTATTTATAAAATTACCTGAGAGTTTTTTTATTTATTTCTATGATAAATAATACGAATTTAACAGTAGGGGGTCACCTACGGTGTAGTAGTTAGCATAACAGCATCTTATGCCAAAGATAACGGGTTCGAACCCATGATTTTTTAAAGGAAGTAGAAAAACCTTGGCTATGCCTTCCCAAATATGGAACGTGCCTGAGTGACGTTTAAGACCCCTATCCTAATTAAACCTGGATAGAAAGAATTCTAAATTCACTCTGAAGAATCGTCCAATTTGCCACAAGTTGCGTTAAATGAATTGACAAACATGAACAAACCAACGAAATTATAATCTAGCTGTAATAATGCTTTATTTATAAAAAATACTTAGTTATTTACAATTATGCACATATCAAAATGTCTATGAAAATACTACGTTATAAAATATCTAGGGAATATATATGAGATGGCACTATTAGAGAAACTAAACTCTAATTATACTGATGATTCTTAGTTCATAAATTGAACATTTTTTTTTTGTATAAAGTATATACCTTACCTAACTAAATTAAACTTTCGAAATAAACAAAAATAAGTTCACGTTAATATATTCAATTTTATCTTAAAAAAAATCAAATCTGAATGTACAATAATATATCAGTTGGCACTCATGACGTATAAAAATCCATAAGTTAACATTAGTTGGAGCTAATAGTTTACATCAAGAAAAATATTAAGAAAAGTCATAAAATCTTGATTTATTACGAAAATTACTCTCTTTTTTACAGATTAACATAATTTTTTAGTATATAATAATATTTTTACATATCCTTAGCAATGAAAAACCAAAATAAAACTAAATTTCCTAAGTTTTTCATTTTAAATAATATTTTCAATTTTCTTTGGAGAAAAAAAGTTACGAAAAACGCTTTACATTATTACAAACTGGTTTATTACTATTGAATAATTATGTCAGGGTATTGCAATTTAGGTACCTATATGTGCAATTAACTTATATTTATACCAATAAATAAATCAAAGAAATTAAGACAGACGCATCAACACTTTCAATTCATTTTCCAGAAAAATAGCCAAATGTCCATTCTAAGCTCAAAACGATATATCTTCATTATTTCTCAACTAATTTCAATTGTTGTTGTTTTGTTTTTTCATTGTTGAGAATTTAATCATTTTTAACTTAATATTTCATTAACAAATTTTAACTGTATTTGATAATACAACAAGTAAATATCCTTTATGATAAAATATGTCAAGAAACTGCCCATTGACAGAACTCTCGATGTCAATGTCTCGAGGCTATCTTTTTTTAGAAGCCTCTTAGGATTATCTGGAATTAAAGAGGAAGCGAGAATTAAAACTAGTGGATTAGAGTGGAAGTGGGTTTTGTCATGGAAGAAGTGATACCTGGTTCGGACCAAATCAGCAACGTATGAAACATTAATGTCTTTATGGATTGTTTAGATATAGTCACATTGCTAAAATCTCCCATATGTTTGATGAGCTGGAGGTTACAATTAAAAAGTAGATTATGTTAGATGTTATGTGTTAAATTATAATCAATAATTTTTATATGTCTTATCTTCCAATATAAATTTAAACACGTTTGGAGTCCCATTAGGGGAAAGCCTATATTTTGTTCAACAACAATGAATTCCGCCGTACAACATTTACCCTGAGCTCCTATCTGCAATTTAATAACCCCAACAGGTTTGATTTTGTATCCTCCAAATGCCTCCAACACAATAGTAGTTTTGGAGACATTAGAACTGTCCATTCCTAACTCATCAGTCAGTAGTTTCAATGATAAAACATTTGTTTCAGCACCTGTATCTAACTTAAACATAATTATTTTGCCGTTAATTTCTATATTTTCTAGCCATTGACTATTTTTGTTTTGTTTATTTGGTTCAGTTTGATGGCTTCGATACTAAAATCACCATCAAATGTCTCATTGTGGTCAGAAACACCCAGATTTTCAATTTGTTTTGAATTCCTGCCACACATTATGGCCCAGTGACCCATTTTATTACACTTTATTACACTTTACTAAGTATTTTTGGCCAAATGCAGGGCAACGATACCTAGAGTGCTTCTGCCCACAACGGGTGCAATCTGTATATTTATTTTTATTTACAGTTTGTTGTTTATTATTGCTATCGGCCTTATTATAGACATGTAGATGGGCCTTTTGTAGTTAAAGGTAAGATTGGAACGTGTGTGAACTAAGTGTCGAAGTAGGCGAAAACGCTTGCAGTTTCTTGTCGTTCCAGTCTTGTATGAGGGTTCCGTGAAAGGCGTTTGTCAAGGTGCAGTCCTAGTTATCGGATCTGTTCAACCGGGACAAGAGGAGTATTATTGAAGGAGACAGTAGGGCAGGATGTCATAGGTTTACGACGAAGGGTAAAGGTAATTTGGTTGGATTTGATGGCATTTATTTTAATTATCCAGTTAAGTATCATATTCTTTTTAGAAGTTAGATATAATAAAATGTCTCCAATATCACCAATACCAATAAAGTGGAGTTTGTCGTGGAAGGAGTGATGCCTAGTTCGGGCCAAATCAGCAACATATGAAACATTAGAGTCGCTATAAATGATTTCATTCGTGACGTAGTAAAGAGTGTTGAGGATGTTACGAAGGATTTTGGATTGTAAGGATTGGATACGGGAAGAATTCAATGGGTTAGTAGAGCCTCGAAGCTCAGCTTCTCAAGTCCAGATAGGCCTTATGATGGTCATGTAAATGAGCATTTTGTAGTTAAGTGGAAGGTTTGAGGATCTGTCCATAAGGTATTGCAGTAACTAAAAACAGAGAATATTAATAAATTAAATTTGATGTTCATTAGTCTGTACGATGAACAGTTGTTTTTTTAATCGTTATTTAGATGCAACGTATATCGAAACTTAACGCCTCTAATTTTAAGATTTTTTTTTCTTTTTTCAATTACGAAGGTCCATGATTGAAAATAATGTTAAGAAATAAGTAATTAAAGGTTAGTTTATATATTGAAAATTACACATATTACAGACATTACGTTTTTCCTGATAATATCAGACCTGAATACACTGTGACCCCTCCAAGACATTTATTCTCGCTCTTCCACATGACCCGATTCACTTTGAAGAAACGTGACCAAAGCCGGACCACCGCACGCAGCTCCCACTATTCTCACTCGCACAAGATTTATCCTGACATCATAAATTTTGCTAAAGCTGCTGTAGAGGCTTTAGACTTTATGAGGCTTAGGGCTTGGAGATGGGCTTTACTTCATCTAGAATCCTCTGATCAACTCCGAACATCCTCATGTTTAAAATCCTATAATTTGTGAGTCAAGTGGGAATTATCAAGAAGTTTACTTTACCACAAAGATTAATTGGAATAGTATTTATTTATTAGGTATCAACCTAAAGCATGTTAAATCACTGCTTCGCAATCTAGCGTACATTTTTTTTTTTAATAGCAGTCTAGAGATTCATGTTTCGTAAGTAGATAATAATTCGAAAGTCCTTATTAAGTGTTAAATAAAAAGAAATATATATATTTTATTCAGTTAAACATTTTTCTCCAACTATAAGAACTACTCACTTAAATAAAAAGTAGAAGAAACCTGTACCTCCTCAACTCATGAAGGGTCTCGAGTATAAAGATTTGTACTGTTTTAGGGCCGACATATGTGCAAGGAGGTAATTAGGCCTAAATCACTCTCGGACCCCAAGTTTTTCTCTATTTCAGGTACCCATTTTATTGATGCTTGGTATCCTCCAGGAGGGTCTCCATATACCAATATCGCTCTGAATTAATGGAATAAATAATTCTGCCTCAGCCGAACCCGGACCTGGAGTACAGTAGCTTAGTGCTCTATCCACAAGACCATGCCGCTCCCTACTCATGTAAATAGTTTATACTATTTTTTAACTTATTTAATTACCCCTGCCCCAATACATACATGTAGACTTTTCAATTTTTTGTTTTATTATTTTTAAAAGGCCTTTGACCGAGTCTGGCACCCGGGACTGCTGTACAAACTCCGTAAATTCCTCCATCCAACATACTTCCTCATCCTCCAGTCCTACCTCTCTGATAGAACCTTTAAAATCAACCACAATAGTTCCTATTCATCCACTTTTACTCAGTCTGCTGGTGTTCCTCAAGGCAGTATCCTAGGACACATTCTCTACACAGTCTATACAGCTGATATCCCAACCCATCCTAACACATTCCTTTCTACCTATGCCGATGACACTTGCGTGCTATCAGTTAATAACGATCCTAGTATTGCCTCTCAAAACCTCCAATCCCACATCAGAGATCTTAAGGTATGGTGTCAGAATTGGAGAATTAAAATCAACTCCAATAAATCCCACCAGATTACCTTTACCCTTTGCCGTAAAGCTATGACATCCTGCCCTACAGTGTCCTTTAATGATATTCTGCTTGTCCCTGTTGAACAGATCCGTTAT
This sequence comes from Piezodorus guildinii, assembly GCA_023052935.1. NCBI lineage: Eukaryota > Metazoa > Arthropoda > Insecta > Hemiptera > Pentatomidae > Piezodorus > Piezodorus guildinii. The sequence continues at coordinate 74,517,798 of CM041298.1, read as the reverse complement.
TTAGGCCTACTGCTTGACAAACGTCTTACATGGAATCCGCATACAAGACTGAAAAGACAAGAAACTGCTCGCCGATTTCGGTTACTTCAACATTTACTTGACAGACGCTCTAACCTTTCTCTTTACTACAAAAGACTAATTTACATGACAATCATAAGGCCTATCTGGACTTACGGAGTTGAGCTTTAAGGCTCTACTAAACCATCAAACTCTTCCCGTATCCAATCCTTACAATCCAAAATCCTTAACGCTCCTTACTTTGTCACCAACAAAATCATCCACAAAGACCTTAATGTTCCATATGTTGCTGAGTTGGCCTGTACCAGGTATCACTCCTTCCATGAAAAACTCCACTCCCACTCTAATCCACTAGTTTCAATCCTTGCTTCCTCTTCAATTCCTGAGAATCCTCCGAGACGTCTGAAAAGGATATGGCCCCGTGATCTTCCAGTTTAGAATATACTTCCTTTGGGAAGCTTCTCTACATGTGTTTCGTGCCTTTTTATATTTCATTCTTTACTTGTTGTATTACTTGTTATACAGTTGTAAATTACTAGAGTGCTGCCAATGGGCAGTTTCTCTTCATGTTTTTTTTCATGTATATTATCATTGTAGCATATTTACTTGATGTATGAACATACAGTTGTAAATTTCAATAAATGAATTTAAAAAAAATTATTTTTAATAATTAATTTTAATCGACAAGGAAAAATTACCCTGCCTCAAAAGGGTATAGACGGGTTAAGATGGTAAATCTGCCCCCGAGGCTTTTTTGACTCAAACTTAAAGGATCAATTTTGTATCGAATAAAAATATTTCACCCCATATTTAGCTTTTTAATTCCAATGGTTTTCGAGATTTTTCAAAATAATCTTTATTCGATTTTAATTTTTTTTTTAATAGTAAAATTTGAATTTAATTAATGATGATTTTTCTAATTTCTCTAATTCTTAGGAGTCAAAGGCATGATAAAAATTATATGGTCATGATTCTTAAACGAAAAGCCCATTTTTAGCAGAAGAAATAAAACAAAAATATATATTTTTTTAACCTTTTCGAAAGATGTCACTCACCGATTTTTTTCAGAAAATGTTTTTTACACTCCTCTGTGCACAGGAATTTTTTTTATGTGGTGGAACAATGTGAAAAAAAATAAAAACTTATTTTTTTCTGAAATCTCGCATTCAACTTATATTTCTTATTATTATTGAACAATGGGTAAGCAATTATTTTTTAACCGAAAATACATCCTTCGTGACGAAATCCATGGAGAATACATAAATAAGTGAGACCTTATAAGAAATGATTGATAGAGGCTATATAGACGACGTTAGAGAGCGCTGGCGCTCGTTTTGAAAAACAGCTTTAATCTATTCATTTTGTAGAAAAATGATTGAAAATGTTTTATAAGTAATGTAATTCTTAATTGTTGGTTAGAAATAATTGTTTACGCATTGTTCAATAATAATAAGAAATATAAGTTGAATGCGAGATTTCAGAAAAAAACGAGTTTTTTTTTGTTCATATTGTTCCAATTGTTCACTTCAAAAATATTGAAAAAATTCCTGTGCACAGAGGAGTATAAAAGACATTTTTAGAAAAAAAAATTCGGTGAGTGACACCTTTCAAAAAGATAAAAAAAATATATATTTTTGTTTTATTTCTTCAGCTAAAAATTGGCTTTTTAAGAATCATGACCATATATTTTTTGCATTCCCTTGACTCTTAAGAATTAGAGAAAAAATCATCATTAATTAAATTCAAATATTACTATAAAAAAAATTAAAATCGAAAAAAAGAGTTTTTTTTTGATAAATCTCGAAAGATATTGGAATTAAAAAGCTTAAAAATGGGGTGAATTGTTTTTATTCGACACCAAATTGATCCCCCAAGTTTAAGTCAAAAAAGCCTCGGGGGCAAATTGACCATCCTAACCCGGCTAAACCCTTTGAGGGCTTACGTTTCAAGCTCGTAGAAACCGAATAACGAATATAAACCGAAGTTACCAAATTATTTTTTTTTTTTTTAATTTGTTTTATTAAGAGATAATACAATCTGCCACCTTCTGGGGCAATGAGTATTAGAGATAGAATAAATCATTCATACCATATGTACATTGTAAATAAAATTAAAGAAAAAAAAATTAATAAAGACTAATCAAATAAAAGAAAAAAAATATATATACACAAAATTAAATAAATACTATAAAAAAAAAAAATAAATAAATAAAAAAATAAAAAATAACAATCTTGTTCGCATTCATACCTATTTACAATATTTACAAGCTGCCCCTGGGATCACTGGATCAAACCTCGAGATCCACTAGTGGATGTCGAGGCACAATGCCAGTAGATCCCAGCGCCTCTCATTCAGCTGCGTCACTGGTCTTGAGTGCCAGTGGAGGCTGAGCGAGGGCGCTAGAGCCACATACACTCAGGGCATGAGTGGAGAAGCCAGCCATTGCCAGCACTCCAATGACATATTCACAAGAGATCTCTGGGCCACTGCCGCTTCAACCTACGAGGAGGATTATAGGGATGTTTGGAACTGGATAGGGAGTGTGCCAAGGGATTAGGAAGGTGAGTAAGCTTCTGATGGAAGATTGAGAATTTGGATGGGATTAGATCAAGGACAAATGGGATATTCAGGTCATGGTGTAAGGTTTTGTTGGTGACATAATATGGGGCATCGACTATTGATCTAAGGACTTTAGACTGGAAGGATTGGATACGTTTGATATTCGAAAATTTTGCTGTTCCCCACAGTTCAAGTCCGTAGGTCCAAATGGGTTTAAGAATAGTCTTGTAAATGAGTAGTTTGTTGTCCGTTGAGAGGTGTGATTTCCTATTTAGAAGTCTATATAGCTGGCCATATCGTCGATTGAGTTCTTGTCGTTTGAGTCTAGTATGGGGGTTCCATGTCAGTCTTTTGTCTAAGAGAAAACCAAGGTATTTGACTGTGTCAGAAAAGGGAAGGGGAATAGAGTTAAAATGGACGAAAGGGCAGGATCTGCGTCGAAGGGTAAAGGTGACTTGCTTGCTTTTTGATTCATTGACTTTGATGCGCCAATGATTGCACCACTGTTCAATCAGATCGAGATGTGATTGGAGGTTTGAGGATGCCATAACAGGATCTGGATGGGATGAGAGGATAGCTGTATCATCGGCAAATGTTGCCAGGAAGTTTTCGGGTAAGGTGGGAATGTCTGAGGTGAATATGATGTAGAGTATAGGACCTAGGACACTACCTTGTGGAACACCGGCTTCTATCGGATGACAACTTGAGAATTCAGAACCACAACGGACTCGGAACGAGCGGTTAGAGAGGTAGGATCGAAGGATTAGATATAGGGCTTGGGGTAATAGGGTTTTTAGTTTAAAAAGCAAGCCATCGTGCCACACCCGGTCGAATGCCTGTGCTATGTCCAGAAAGGCACCTGTGCAATATAGCTTGCTTTCAAGGGCATAGGATATGTGGTCAACAACTCGAAGACCTTGGTGAACAGTGGAGTGACCTGAGCGGAAACCAAACTGGTGAGATGGGATTTTGTGGAGTTGGATTAACGGTAGGATGCGTTTCAAAAGGATTTTCTCAAATAATTTGGAAAGTATAGGGAGCAAGCTGATTGGTCTATAGGATGATGTATGATTAACAGGTTTGCCCGGTTTAAGGAAAAGTATAATGGTTGAGTGTTTCCACATCAGAGGAAAATGGGTTGTTCGGAGGATGCAGTTATATATGTAGGTCAGGAATATTATCGCCTTTTTGGGAAGTTGTTTAATGATTTGGGAAGTGAGGAGATCAAATCCAGGAGATTTTCGAGGTTTAAGTTTATTGATTAGGAATTTGACCTCAGAGGGGTTGACAGCTTTAGGAGGTAAGGAGAGAGGAATCGGCGAGGAGAGGGATTCTTCAACTGCAGCTGTATGGGTAGGATTAAGTTCAGGATGAGGAGTAAATGTGTTTGCAAGATGTTTAGCAAATTCCTCTGCTCTAGTCTCATCTGACGAGGCCCAGGAACCATCATGACGTTGGAGAGGATGAGATATATAATGGTATTTAAGGATTTTTTTAGTTGCTTTCCAGAGGGAATGGTTACAAGTGGATAATGAGGAAAGGTAGGAATTATAGGATTGGGATCTGTAGGTTGTCAATCTATTTTTAACTAATTTACAATAATAATTGTATGATTTCCTGTCGTCAGGGTGCCTGGTCCTCTGCCAGATAGTTCTAGAACGGCGCTTGAATTGGATAAGGTCCAGGAGTTCTTGAGGTAAAGGATTTGTACATCGGGATTTGGTGGAAGAGAGAGGTGAAGATGAAGTCCAGGCTGCTTGTTGGATTAGGGTAGTAAAGGTATTTACAGCTTCATCCAGTTCTTCAGGGGATTTGAGGGATACTCTGAGATCAATATTGTCGGTTAAGATTTGACGGAATAGGTCCCAATGAACTGGCCCTCTGATGAATGAGGGTGGAGTCGGTTTAGGAATGGGCGATAATGAAAGGGTAAGGAGTAATGGACTGTGATCTGAAGATAGGTCATCGAGGCGAGATATGGAATAATTTAGTGAACCTAGACCTTTATGAATGAAAAAATCTAGAAGGTCAGGATTGCGGTTGGGATCTGTTGGCCAGTAGGTAGGAGAATCCGGAGGAAGGATAATGCTGCGAGTAGAATTAAGTGCAGACAACAGGATTCGTCCGCGAGAGTTTGTGGTTCTGGCTCCCCATTGTTGGTGTTTTGCATTAAAATCTGCTCCTACAAGAAAGTGGTGTCCCAAGGAATTTAGGAATGAATTGAATTGGGATTCGGAAAATGGAATTTTTGGAGGGGAATATGCTGAAACAATTGTTAAGTTAAAGAGCTTGGTTCGGACTGTTACAGCTGTAGGTTGTAGGTAATTATGGACCGGTAAGGGGTGTGAATGATGGGAGAGGGAGTGATGGATGATGACAGCAGTGCCAGCATGTGCGGTTCCGTCCGGGTGGTCCGTTCGGTAAATGTTGTAATTGGGGATGTTAAACAGCCGTGAGTTAGTAAGTCGAGTTTCTGTTACCAAGGCTATGTCTATATGTTTTTCTTGTAAGAAGACTGTCAGTTCGTTGGTGTGATTTCGAATACCATTCGCGTTCCAAAGGAGTATGGATATAGGTTCGGAAGAGGTCATTTAAGGATTTCTTGCAGAAGTGATGAGGTGGGATACGAGGTTAGTTAGAAGAGATAGTAGGGGAGTCACGACTGATTTCAGTTCAGTGATAAAGGATGTTAAGAGACTGGTGATATCTGTTGCGTTAGATGGAGGAGGAATAAGTGGAATTTGATGTTGATGGGATTTTTGAGGCTCGGGTAGGGTTAGAGGAAGAGAATATTGAGGTTGGGGCTGGGGGTGTTGAAGGTTTGGCTGTTCCTGCGGCAGGGCCTCACAATTCTTATTTTTCTCACCGCCTCCTAGAAGTTGGGCAAAGGACACATTAGAGTTGATGAGGTTTGAAGTTATTCTTCTTGGAGTAGAGGAATATTCTGTTGACTGCGGTTTCTGAAATTTCAGTTTTAGATTTTTGTAAACCTGGCATCCTTTGTAATTAGCTGGGTGTCCTTTTAGGCATAGAGCACACACTGCTGGAGTTTGCCTTGATTTGATGCATTCTTCAGATTTGTGGGGGTCTCCACATTTCACGCAACGTGGCATGTGATGACAATAGTGCTTGGTATGGCCATATGCCTGGCAGTTGTGGCATTGGACAATTTCTTTCTTCACGTACGGCTTTTCAACTGCTACTTTAGTGTAATACAGCCTTTGGATATCGTAGACCTTTTCAACTCCAGGTGAGGGTTCTAGATCAACGAAGAAGAGGGGTAGAGGTATCTTCCTAGTTCCATCGGTGCCGGATCTATTTTCCTTCATAACGTTTGTTATTTGACGAACCTTGAAACCCAGTGCCGTCAATTCTTCTTCAATGTCTTCAGCAGGCGTTGAGTGATGAAGATTTCTAATGACTACCCGCAAGGAGCGCTCCTGCCGAAGCTGGTAGGTGTGGAACTCTGCCTTTGTGTCCGTTAGATATTTAACGATTTTCCGGTATGATTCTGCTGTTTCAGGAGAAATCTTGGTATCAGTGCTTCTGCTAAGGCACGAGTAACTGCCTGGATCAATAATTTTATTTATTTGGGTGCAGAGCAATTGAAAATTTTTTATATTTTTGACGAATATCGGGGGAGGCCGAGGCTCTCTAGGCGTTGGTATTGACTCCATAGCATTTTTATCAGATTGGAGAATCTGGTATGGGTTGGGCGTGAAGAAAGGAGATTCTTCGGATAATCCCTGGGATGAAGTGCCTGGTTGTGGTTCGTCTGATACATTTGTGGGAGTAACTGGAGGACTATTTTATATCATAATAAATTTGTTAATACCATACCTCTTTCTACCTTCCTGGTATTTGAAGGATGATTGATTCTGATATATAATTGATTACGTCTTACTACCTATATTTTGTTGATTCTTATTTGGAGGTGAGTGGTTTCCGCTTCTTGAGCGTTCATTTGTTGATATTTTTAGAGGACTACTTTATTTATTGGGAATGCTGCCCAAACACATCTTGTTCTAGTTACAGAGCATACTTATCAATCCCTATTGAATATATTGATAGATAGAAAACAAACTTTATTCTGGGACAATGTCCCTTCAGAATAACAATAATGAACAAAATAATAATTTATATCTGGCCTAAAACAATATATAACTACATTCAAATAACAAAAGAAAGAAGAAAAAATTAAAAGGTCATTGTGACATCTCTATGTACATATTTAGTAATAAATAAATAAGAAACAACCTAAAATATATCTTTTACATCTCATTAAAGTATATAAAAAAATCACCTCACATAAACAAGCATAATAAAAATAAAAATAAGCTTAAATCGGACTGGAGAGAAAGGAAGTATTGAAAGAGGAGGGATTTAAATGATGGTAGGGAAGAAGCATGTCGGTTTTTGAAGGGAAAGTATTCCATAAGCCAGTGGAACGGGCTAAAAAGCAGCAATCATATTTTTTGGTTCGGTGGAAAGGAGTTTGGAGGTTGGACAGACGGGATCTTGTTTCCTGGTGATTGGTTGAAGATTTAAATACCAGAAGGCTGTAGACGTAAAATGGGTGGTGGGAGTTAATGATTTGATAAAGGAATGATCCAAGGAAATATTGTCTTTGAAAGGTTGGGGATAACCACATTAACTCGTCGTAGAGGTGGGTTACATGAGACCGTTTCGAGGTGCCGAACACAAATCTTAAAAAGCAATATGTTGTTCATACATTTTCCTTTGTATTTTTGTTTTCTAACCTATACTAATTAATATATTATTATTGCAGCGAGACGAATGATGTGAACACGGGCCTCTTGATGGAAGTCTGGAACAAGGGCATGCTGTGGGACCGGGCGATGGGCTACCACTGGCTCCCGCTACCCGCCGTCCACTATAGCAATGAGGTTAGATTCTGTGTCTATTTATATATTTATATATATATATATATACATATATAGTTTATATAGTTTAGGCAGATAGACAATATTAATAATTTTAATTATGAAAATAAATTGATTACAACCCTCCTTGGAATCCTCACACAAGACTGAAACGACAAGAAACTGCCCGAAGATATCGATTACTACAAAACTTCCAGCATATTACAAAAGACTCATTTACATCACTATTATCAAATGTGTTTGGACATATGGAATCAAGCTTTGGGGCTCTACGAAACCATCTGATTCCTCCCGCATCCAGTCCTTACAACCCATAATCCTTCGCAAAATCCTTAATGCCCCTTATTTTGTTACAAATCAACTCCCCCATAATGACCTAAATATCCGATTTTTTGCTGACTTAGCCCGTGATAGATACTCCTCTTTTCATTCTAAACTCCCTGCCCACACAAACCCACTTGTCCGTTATTTAACTTCTTTAGATATCCCTGATAACCCTCCAAGGCGACTGAAAAGAAGGTGGCCTCGGGACCTACTGCCTTAAAATAGTTAGTGTAGTGCTACCACTGGGCAGTTCTTTCTCAAGACATTTTCATGATTTTTTTTTTTCATTCCTCATATTTACTTATTGAGTTATTTAATGAAGTTGTAAATTACCATAAATAAAAAAATAAAAAATTGATTACAGAAAATACTAGTTCCTAAATGTGGTTATAGTATCATACAACATGTTTGTTTATTTAACGTCCCTTTATGCAGTTGTGGCTAATCGGACGATGCTACAGTGGAAGCCGTTGCACAGAGCTTTTGGCCTTATTGCTAATATATCAGCTAAAAAAATATAATTCCATTATTATTTCACATAATAATTTGCCAATACTTGTAAACACGAACGAATAGATTTTATTATGGCCATTTTTTTAAATCCCTTAGTTTTTGTTTCTTTGTATATTTAGTTAACGCCACTTTATACTACTGTGGCAAATCGGACGATGCTACAGTGGGAGTTCTAATTGCTTATCCAGTTATTTATTAGGATAGGGATCTTTAACGAGTACCTGAGATCGCACAGGCGTGGTGTAACATTCAATTTCTTTTTTGGTATATTTAAATTTAATTGGAAAATTAAGGAAATGTTACGAAAGAGATGTGACGAAAAAATAATAGATTAATGAGAACATACTAATTTTTGGATTATTCAACGTGTAGAAATAAGACGGAAATAAAATATCTTAAACCGAAAAGACTTTTAAAGAATGACAAAAGGTACTATAATAAGTTATCCGAAGAGAAGATATTGCTTGATATCATGAATGGCTTTAGTTAAATGAATGGGATGACAGGGGGGAGGATCGGAGACATCCGTAGTAGCTTTCGTCTGGGATATTCTTGGATGGTCCATCGATCTCAACTATGGTAGGGGTTCACTGATCTAGGGGTTTGTCTAGGCTCAAGGGCACAGGTCTTCTAGCCTTCTTGCCAATATTTTAGTAAAAAACCTGGTGCGGGAACACACGACTTTCACTTATCTCGACTGTTAATATAAATTTAAAAACTAAAAAATATACTTCAATTTGAAAAATATTTTACGTTGATTTTAATAAAACGTGTATTAATTTTCGTTGAAAAATGTTAATCAGTAATAAGTTTATTTCTCATTCGTTACTTTATATTACCTTTTACAACTTTGTGTATCAGATAATATTTTTTCTGAAATCTTTCTCTTTCTAACAGTATATTATACGTCTATATTACTGATCTTGTTATCAATAAACCAAAATTTACATTAAAAATATGTCTGCTCTTTTCTCCTTTAGTTGTTTATCAAATACGCTCAACTTGCATATTTAGCTCTTATTTATGAATGCTAATGATGTGCCTAATATTTTGAAATCTACAAAATCAAAGGTGCTTCAGAGGAAGAAAATTTAAAATATCGGCATTTAAGCCCTTTCAGGCTTTTTCAATCAGAATGAAACCTACATTATATTAAAGCCCATTAAATTTTACATCTAAATAGCGATTTCAATCAAAATTGAGAAAACCGTAAAAAGATACTAAATGCATGGTGTAAAGTAGCTCTTTATCTGGGCCGATTTTGATTGAAAAGTCGCTGTAACACCTCGGACGTATAGTTTCGTAGGGTTTTAGTTTTTGCACTAGACTTACCACATACGGACACACATACACACGCACACACCGACCTTTTTGCGGGACTTGGTCATTTAGACTCAGAAGACCTTAAAACGTTCATTTCCGTCGAAAACTGGGAATTGAAAATTTCCACGATCGCAATACTTTCCCTTTCTATGTATTTCATATAGAGATAAGTGAAAGTAAATAATATGATGTAATAATTATTTCTCATAATAATTTTGCCTTAACTTGTAATGCCAAACGAGTCTTTTTTTTAAGAAATGCTTTTCTAATTCATCCCTTACTAACTAATCCCTTATTTTTTTTTTTAAATTACACTGTAAGAATTTACTGATCTAGGAGTTCACCCCACAGATCTTTTAGTCTTTCTGCGAACATTTCAGATGAAAAAAATATAATTTCACATAATAATTTGCCAAAACTTGTAAACACGTACGAATCGGTTTTTTTTTTTTTTGTTTTTTTGGTCGATTACAAAGGTACATTTTTGAAAATAATAAACACAAATAACATTTCTTAGTTCTTGGTTATTAGTGTTAACTACTTAATTTTAACGCGCGGTGTGATCTGATGAAAGAATACACTCGGGGTTCTCCATGAGATATATACATATATATATATATATATATATATATATATATATATATATATATATATATATATATATATATATATATATATATATATTACTACATTATAATGTAGGGTCATCATTGCACATATTATAATTAATTTTACGTGAGAAGTTAAACTTCTCTATTTTTTTTATTGTTTATTATGTGTTTTTCTTTAATTTTAATTATATAAAATTATTGTTTGTGTTATCAGTATTTTTTTTTTTAAACATGCGGTTATGTTTAGTTTTGGAATTATTGTTCTTGTTAAGGGATGCAATTTCTATGACCAACACGGTATATTAGAACATGTAATCGTAATCTTTCCTACTTAAAAATAGTTACGTTCATTTATCTAATCAAAACGCGCGTTCTTCCCCGGCTTCCTTTCACACACTTCTGTCTCATTTGGTGAAATTACTCCTACGAATTCAAGGAAAGCGTGAGGAAAGATGATACAAGAAAAAACACAACAACCTTTACTTCTACAACCTCTGTATGAGGTGATTAGGCCGACATCACACTTAGGAGCTGGATATTCCTCATTTTAGTTACCCTCTTTCTGGAGGCTGGGTGTGTCTCAGGAGACTTATTGTTATGACCCAGTGTCGTCCTAAGGCTGAGAATTTTTTTTTTTTTTTTTTTTTTTTTAACATATTTATTGATATTTACAACTGTATTAAATAAAAATACATCTAGTAAATGTGATGGTAGTAATATACAAAACTGTCATGAAAAACATGTAGAGACACTACCCAGTGGCAGCACTCTAAAAATATTTTAAACTAGAAGGTCCCGGGGCCATTTCCTTTTCAGGCGCCTCGGAGGATTATCCGGAATTGAAGAGGAAGAAAGGATTGAAACTAGTGGGTTAGAGTGAGAATGGAGTTTGTCATGAAAGGATTGATACCTGGTCCGGGTCAAATCTGTAACATAGGGAACATTAAGGTCTTTATGGATAAGTTTATTCGTGACAAAGTAAGGAGCGTTGAGGATTTTACGAAGGATTTTGGATTGTAAGGATTGGATGCGGGAAGAATTTGATGGTTTTGTAGAGCCCAAAAGCTCTACTCCGTAAGTCCAGATTGGTCTAATAATAGTCATGTAGATGAGCCTTTTGTAGTTAAGAGGAAGGTTTGATCGTTTGTCTAGTAAGTGTTGAAGTAGCCTAAAGCGGCGAGCAGTTTCTTGTCGTTTTAGTCGTGTATGTGGATTCCAAGTTAGGCGTTTGTCAAGAAGAAGTCCTAGGTATCGGATCTGTTCAACAGGAACTAGTTGAGTGTTATTAAAGGATACTTTAGGGCAGGAAGTCAAAGGTTTACGGCGAAGGGTAAAGGTTATTTGATGGGATTTGTTGGAATTTATTTTTATTCTCCAGTTCTGACACCATACTTCTAGGTCTTTGATGTGGGCTTGAAGGGTATTTGAAGCAACAAATGGAATCTTTATGAACTGATAACACGCAGGTGTCATCAGCATAGGTAGAAAGGAAAGTGTTAGGATGGGTTGGGATATCAGCTGTATATAGTGTGTATAGAATGGGTCCTAGAATACTGCCTTGAGGAACACCAGCAGTCTGTGTAAAAAGGGATGACTAGGAACTATTAGCTGTAATAGTTATTACAAATTCAATTTAAAAATTAAATCAATAATATTCTTCCTTAGCCAGTGTTCGTAGTACTTCGTAGTAGGATCTAGAATACAGTAGACAAGGGCTTTACCCACTATACTACGCCACTTGCATAGTAAGGTTAAGTATTGCGAATATTTTCGGATTCGAGTTGTTATCAAAAATCTATATTTTAGAGTTTTCTAAACTGTATGAGTGTTTGCATATAGCTAATCTAGCTAAAAAATTGAAAGACATATAATAAAATAGAAAGACATACTTAAGATATTCTTACGATGGCGATTACTTGAAAGCTTTTTTAAGAAATGTTCATTTACTACAATAATACCAGACATTCTTGGACCCTTGGTATTGAGAGGGGCTTTATTAAACTATCTGATGCCTTCCGCATTGCTATGTTTATTACACCAATGAAATACCTGAATAGCACTTAATTAGGTGGAGAAGGTGGAATCAGTCTTAGGCGTCCCTCCTCTGCTTCATCCTCCAGCTGCTCTCTGACTCACCTCTTCTGCTTCTCGATTCTCACCCTCGTAACTTCTTTCCCTTCTTCTTTTCAAAAATACTGTATTTTGGAAATCGCCGATTTCCTATCGGACACAGCAAGGCGGTGCTAATATAAGTCGACGGTCCAGCCTTTGTCTACCCTTAATACTAGTAAGTTCCTATATTAAGGGTCGAGGTATTCCCTCTTGTATCGCGGGTCGGGGTGAGACCGACAGGGAAACCTAGGGGCGTATGAAACGCCTTTTGTAGTTTTTACACCACATCTTATTAATATTTATTGTTAAAATGATCTAATAATGAATTTAGTCCCCTCAGTATTCTCAATACATAACATCATTCAATCCTTACTATCCAAAATTACTTCTAAATTCAGAACGATATTATTTTATGAGTATAAATTCAGTAATTTCGTTTCCCAGGCAGCAAAAAGTAATTATGCATTGGTAAAGAAATTTCGAATGAAAATCTGTCGTTGGTATTTTTCCAACAAAATTTTCTTAAGGAGACACGATGTTAGAAAATAATTAGGCATATGATAGTTTCCATGCATTTAAAAATTGATCGGAAAGGCAAGAATGAATCCTGGGTCCCATATGAACTCAATGAACCTCAGCGGTTGAAACATGAAGTGACTCGTGTTTCTTTGTTCGGTCATAAAAAAAACTTACCATTTTCCTGGTTCGTATAACTTGTGATAAAAAGTTGATCATGTATGATAATCGAATACCACCAGGTCGATGGTTAGATGCTGGTCAACTACCTTGGCACATGCCAAAACAGAATCTGTATTCGAAAAATTTAATGTTTACTGTATGGTGGTGAATGGTATCATTCATTTTTCATTTCACCATACTTTGCTTTGGTATGTGTTTAATATGAAAATATTAATTACCAGTTTTAGTTAGCTCTGGCTAAAAACCAGGAGATCTCAGTACTATTCTGGATTAGTTTCAGAAACATCAACGCGTGAGCACCCACAATCGGCCAGCTTTGACAAATCCTGCCTATAGGGAGGGCACTTCTGTCGATTCGTTATCAACTGACCCCAATCGGATTACTGCTATCATGTAGGCTGTGTATATGGTAGATTTAATTCCAGTCACCGTTATATTTAACAGACATTCATGTCACCTTCTGGTAACCGTTACAAAATTTTATATATTTCAACATTTTTTTTAACGAGAAATTAATGTTAAAAGATTAAATTTAGTAAGGAATGTAAAATTGAAAATCTGTTGCACTCACTTCATTCACACAACATGCACTTCCCATTTTCATACTATTAACTTTTATTTAATTTTAAATCGTTAGCTTTCCTGCGATACAGTGTCCATCTATATTACTGTTCTTATTCCCAGCTATGTTTTCAGTTTAAGAAAATATTAATTTTTATTTATTAGTAGTTAATAATCAAAATTGTCTAGTGTTTATCTTTTATGTCACTATTATCAAAAATTAATTTAAGGGTGAAAATTCGGCGTATATACACCTTATACCCTGTCGTGATATTTCTATGAAGATAAAGCCTACACGATGCTAAAATCCATTTAACTATGCATTTATTTTATAAGTTTAATAAATATTGCTACTCGCCGTGTTCAGCTACTCTAACACTTACTAGTAAAACGCACAAACCTTTCACTTAACGACCAAAGGCTCATCTTCACTACTATCATTAGACAATTATTACTTCCTGAATCGGAGCTTTGGTGTTCTAATAAATCATTGAACTCCGAGCCTATCTAATCCAAAATTATTCGTAAAATCCTCAACGCTCCTTATTTTGTCACTAATAAACTCATCTATAATGATCTTACTTTCCGTTATTGCATCCCTTTGCGATTTCTGATAGTTCTTCATGGCTTCTGAGAAGAAGTTGGATCGAGACTTCGTTTAGAAATATTTTTTTTAGAACTGCCAATGGGTAGTTTCTCAACAAGTTTATCATGTTATTTTTGTATACTTTTATCGAACATAGATATAGATAGATGTATTCATTTCAAAAATTGTGAATCAATAAGTATAAACGAAAAAAATAAATAAAATTTGGAAAGAATTTCAACGTCAAAAACCGTCAAAAACAATATCAATCCCTTAATGCTATAGCGTGAACAATCTTTTTTGTAAGCCCATCTTTAGCTAACTCAAACAAACTGGATGGCTTACCCAATCGAGAGCATGCCAAGTGTCCGTGTAAAAAACATGAGTTACACTGAGATAGTAAAATGATAATTGTAAAGGTTACTACTACGCTTGATGCATAAATAATAATGATGTCCGGAAACTGTGGAGGGAGTGAGAGAGGGCTTATTGAGTGAGAGAAAGAGGAGACCGGCTTCGGTCCCATCCCTCCTCCATGTTGTTTGTTGGCTGAGTAGTAACACTGGTCGACCTCTGCCGGGATACCTTACCAGGTGAAAACTGGTCAGTTATCGAGCGGGATAAAAAATTATTAAATTACTAAAATGAAAATTCAAAAATAGGGGTTGTGATAGAAGGGTGAACATTTAGGGTTGTATGTATATTGTAATGCCACATTATTACAAAAAAAAAAAAAAAATTGTAGTCCAAAAAATTAAAAAATAATGTTAGGGCGTAAACAACCCTAATCACTCAGGGGTATGAAAAATAGATACTAGCCGTTTCGGAGGAGTATGGTAACTAACATCGTGGCAGGAGGATTTTATATATTATAAGATTCTTTAAAATTTTCTATATTAAAATTTTGACCAAGTTTTAAAAATTTGCATCATAATTAATATTGACGGTTACTAATATTACTGAAATATTTAAACTTAAACCATAGTAAAAATGAAGAGACAGTTAGATTAAAACAGATTTATTAATGCTTGATTGCGTTTTAAAAAAACAAACAAAAATCAATCCCAGAATAGGATTTGAAATTTCTTTATTCGTTAGTTCGCTCTCCCTCGCTTCGGTTTTTCATTTAAGTTTTTTCCCTCTATCCTGCTTGTTTTTTTTTTATTGTTAAGTAAGAGTTCGTGTAGTAAAGGACTGCTCCAATAGATTTCTGTGGGACAAAATAACTTTTCTATAGTACTAAGCAATTCCAACTGAGTCTTCCTGATTTTTTTTATTTCACTAACTTTTTTATGGAACATGTTTATTGCGATTGTGGAAATTTTGGAATTCGATTTTTTAATTAATTTTAGGGTCCCTTGAGTCGAAATGAGCATATCATAAGCCTAGCTTAAAAACGAAAATGTGTATAAAACTGAAATCTTATATGTTGGGAGAGAATATTTCCGAGATGTTATAGAAACTTTTTAACAAAAATCGACTCACCAGAACAGCCACTTCATACTGTGCATTAAGATTTTCTCAAAAATGACTTTAGTGATTTTGATTGTATATTATTTAATAGGCTTTAATTTGATGAAGGTTTTATTCTGAATAATATAGTCTGATAGGATTTAAATGTCGATACTTTAAATCTTCTTTTTCTAACGTATCATATATTTTTTTTAATTGAACTAGTCAAACCATTTCTACTAGTTAAGATTAATAGAAAACTAGTAAATATAAATAAATAAATAAATAAATATATATATATATATATATATATATATATATATATATATATATATATATATATATATATATATATATATAAGTTTGTGTTGTTCTTAGGTTTCAGTCAATGAATAAACAACTTTTATCTATGCGACGTTTCGACAATTTATTGTTCTCATAATCATGCCTTAACAGTGGAAAAAAACAAAAAAACAGAACATTAATATTATTATCTGTTTTTTTTGTTTTTTTTTCCACTGTTAAGGCATGATTATGAGAACAATAAATTCTCGAAACGTCGCATAGATAAAATTGTTTATTCATTGACTGAAACCTAAGAACAACACAAACTTAAATTATCAACAGTCGAGAACTGATCAAACAATATATATATATATATATATATATATATATATATATATATATATATATATATATGGAATAACAAATTAAAAGAGAAAAAACCCAAATATTTAAAGGTTTTTTTCACATAAGGATAGTATGATAGAAGTATAATATGCCGTTGGAAAGCTGGTGATTTGAGCATAAATGTTATCTTATATAAACCGTTGTATAAGGTAATGGAGAGTGTTGAAAGTTGGATAAAACTAAGTTAATGTTTTTTTTTTTAATTTTTTAACATTAGAAAGTTTAAATATTCAATTAAGCATAAACATTATTTCATTCACTTTTTATCCTTTTGAAGACTTTTTAAATCATTTATTCCACGGTCTTTTACCCATTTTCAAGAATATTATTATTTTATTTTATTTTTTGCAATTGTATTCAAAACTAGTAGACCCGTCCCTCCTTAGACAGGTTTCAATAAATTATATTATTATTTAAATTAACTTGAACATATTGAAGCTCTTGATAGAAGGGGAGCCCGTGGCTGAGTGGTTAGCGCGCTAGCCTGCCACGCTAAAGTTGTGAGTTCGAATCCCAGTCCCAGGCGGACTTTTTCAAGCATAAAAATGGATGGGGATTCACTCTCGATCTCCCCCGGGGGAGATGTGGGACCCGTCAGCCAATTAAGGGCAACCAACAAAAATAGGCTTAGGGAGTGATGACCCTACCCTATAAGATGTCATCGAGTATCGCAGTGTGGAAACTATAAACCATACCGCGCGGGCAAGGGCCTCCAAGGCCTGTCTCGCCAAGTGAAACAAAAAAAACAAAATCTATTTACTCAATACCTGAGAATACTGAGTGACATGATATTTAAACTTGCCATACAATATTACAACCAAAGAAAATACCTTTAAAACAGTTAGTCGGCTGGCGAAGGTGGAATCAGTCTTGGGCGCCCATTCTCGGCTTCATCCTCCAGCTGCTTTGACCCCGAATGACCTCTTCTTGTAGATGGAACTTCAACTGTCGTGGCTGGGATAAGACTGCCCTACGAATCTTTTCTCTCATCCTCCTCACCTCGGGTGGGCTGATATGGGAAGTGCCCCGATTAGCGGTACAGCCTTTGAGATCTTATTTTTATCTTTTGACCACCCTTAATATTCTTATCGGCTGCCGCTGTGGGAAACTACCTGTCTCTGACATCCCAGACCGATGCGGTAGCTGGGGGGTAAATACCTTTTGAACTTTCGCCGACATAGGCCTACTAATGTTTATTTAATATAATAATTAACCAATTGTGAATGTACTCTCCGCAGTATCCTCAATACATTACAATACTTCGCTACCCACTCACTACATTGACTGTAGGAAATAAATTTCTCATATCTTCCTCGTCCTATCTCTTTAAAGATATAATTCGTTTTAGATGACTTTCGACTATTCAGCTTATAGTCGATTAACTATAATTGGGTAGGAAAAACCTCATTTTATCAGAAATAAACTTTTATACCCCCATTTTTATAAAGGTTTTTTCCCTATAGCGGGATAAAATCTAAAATACTGAAATAAACTGGATGAAGTACTAAAATAAGCTGACCTCCTGACCTTCTTTCGTTGAGCAGTCGCTGGGGTGTTATCAATGGCTGGGTAACTTCTACTCTAGTAACTTTATCCTCACTGATAGCACGTTAAACATAATAATAACTATCGATCCACCCTTTCTCCGCACGGCTACATTTTAAATGTGGTATCATTTATGTTTAAATAAGAACAATTTGACCTAAGAGTTTATCTATTTTTGATTTTGAGTTAATCATAACGAAGAGTGCACTTAGAAATAAATTGTTATGTTTATTATATGACGTCTATTCATTATCCCATTTTATCCGACTTATTATTATCTTATACTTAACCCACAAAAATCAAAGGCAATAATAAGAGGATTCCGAACACAAAAAATAAATATAAACGAAATAAAAAAGTATCAATAATTAACACAGAGTTGACGTATGAAACAGAAATAAAAAAATTAGGTATTTTCATAAATAATAATCTGACTTAGAACATACAAACTCAGCACATATGAAGTAAAATTTAAAAAGCGCTGTTTGGACTCAGAAAACATTTTAAAAAAAAATCTATGCCAATTAGAAAAATCCTAATATGTAATCTGGTTTTGCCGTACCTGAACTATGCAAGTATGACCTATACGGACATCACGGAAAAATTATTATTTAATTTATTAACAATAACATGTAAAATTGGGGAGCCCGTAGCTGAGTTCGAATCCCAGTCCCGGCGGGGCTTTTATAAGGATGTAAAAAAAATGGGGATTCACTCACAACTTCAATCAGTCATTTTTTGAAAAATTTTAATTTTGGCAACGTTTCGGCTCAAGCTTGTGAGCCACCATCAGGGCATTACTGAGCCATGTCCAAGCATAAACTGTCAGTTATGTCAAAATTAAAAAAAAAAAAAAAAAAAAAAAAAAAATCAAAACTTGACTGATTTCTGATAATTCCACCTATAATATATTATTATGTTAGAAAGACTTAACTAATATATGTAAAAAGACGATGGCCTCGAGACCTACTTTAATTAAATTGATTTTGAAGTGCTACCACTGGGTAGTTTCTTCACAAGACATTATCACGCCCAGAAGTGTCAATTAGCCCATTTACTTGTTGTATATATTGTATGTACAGTTGTAAATATCAATAAAATATTTAAAAAAAAAATATATGTAAATAATATATTTTAAATTTTTTGTTGTTAAAGTCTGTAATGTATACAGTTTATATAAGAGTATTAGAAACGTTTATGTGAAAAGAGTCCAAATGACCAAGTCCCGCAAAAAGTTCTGTGTGTGGCAATTCCCAGACAAAATCGAAAAGTCCAATGAAATTGAAATTTCATATTTAAGACAACTATAAGGCCGAGATGTTACAGAAAATGTTTCATTAAAATCAGCTGACCGGAATATCTACTTAATACCATGCATTTTGCACCTTTTTACAATTTTCTCAAAAACGGATCCAACGATTTTGATAAGAATGGGCTTTAATATCATGTAGGTTTCATTCTGATTTAAATAGTCTGACAGGGCTTAAATGCTGATATTTTCAATTTTCTTTTTCTAAAGTACCTTTGATTTAGTAGTTTTTATGAAATTGACCGTCTGATTAGCTAAGATAGTTTCGACAATAAATAACAGATATAGTTGTTGACATATTACAAACAGTTCAACGTTGTCATTAATTCACGAAATACGTATAAGAAGTAATACAAAAATAAACTGAAAAACCGAATGGACTTATTTGCCAAACCAATATAAAACTTTTCGTCTTTGAGCTTGATTTACCACATACACAGAGACATTTTTGCAGGACCTAGGGACTGTAAAACTCGTATCTCCTGGGAAAACTCGAATTAAAAAATGTATACGATGGCAATACTTTCTCTTACTATAAATTTCATAATTAGGTAAGTGAATGTAAAACCATTTACTTTTATAGCTACTTTGTTAATTAAATTATTCTTCATTATTAGTGTTTATATTCCTGTGTGAACGCATTAGGAATACCGAGTTTCCTGAACGCGCGACACTAGGCCAGCCAGCCATTCAGCAACAGGTCTACCCCAGCCACCCGCAGAGTCCCCCTTCTACAATATTTGCTCTTATTGAGCAAACATTATTGCCACTGCATATAGATATTGTAATCCTCCGAAAAATAGGATTATGTTACAATAACTATATAGGATTAGCCCTACACATTTCTACACTGCGTCATTGGTTTTACACACAAAGCTTATTTTGATAAGTCGTTTCAACACGTAATCAAACTAGCATTTCTATTTTTTTAATTGAACCACATTGAGCACAAGGGTTAGCTATCAACCCAAGAGCTTTTCTTGAATAAAAATATGAATCAGTCATTATACAATTAATTTTTTACCCATGATCATAAAAAGTTATAGCAGAGCCACTTTATAGCATGGATTTTTCACCTTTTTACAATTTCACAACAAGGTCTCAATCGATTTTGATAACCGCCACTCTCGGTTACTTCAACACTTACTAGACAGACGCTCAAACCTTCCACTTAACTACAAAAGACTCATCTACATGAACATAATAACACCTATCTGGACTTACTTAGTTGAGCTTTGGGGCTCTACTAAACCATCAAATTCTTTCCGTATTCAATCCTTACAATACAAAATCCTTAAAAAAATCCTCAATGCTCCTTACTTTGTCACGAATAAGCTCATCCATAAAGACCTTAATATTCCTTATGTAGCTGATTTGGCCCGAACCAGGTATCAATCCTTCCATTACTCTAACCTACTAGTTTCAATACTAGCTTCCTCTTTTATTTCTGACGATCCTCCGAGGCGTCTGAACAGATGGCCTCGAGAGCTTCTAGTTTAGATTACCTATTGCAGTGCTGCCAATGGGCAGTTTCTCTTCATGTGTTTTATCTAACAGTTAATTTACTAGTATTATTCAATGAAGTTGTAAATATCAATTAATAAATGAATATAAAAAAAAATTCAATGGGCTTTAATATAATGTAGGGTTTTCTTCAAATAAAATTGTCTGGCAGGGCTTAAATGCCGAATATTTGAATTTTCTTCGTCTATAGCACCTTTAATTTAGTGGAGTCCGAAAACAAAATGGCTATATCATTTTATTAGCATTGATATAGAACGACTTGGAGCTGCGTGGTCTAGTTAATGGAGCTCTAGGTTAGTACTGTTCTCTGGGTCCCGGTTTCGAATCCCGGCAGTGGCAGAATATTATTTATTCTGTTAATTCAGCCTGGAGGCGACCTTAGGGTATGGTGACCCTCCTGGGGCAGACACCCTCTTTAAAGTGGGTATCCAAAATTAGGGAAAACATGGTGGCTGAGCGTGATCAGGCCTAATCACCTCATTGCTCTGCTGTTGGTCTAGAAACAGTACGAATCTCAATAAGTACTAGGCGCAAGACCCTTCATGGGTTGAAGAGGTACAGGTTTTTTTATTGTGTTTTTTTCACCTTTAAAATTGCTTGCATAATAAAGCAGTGGAAGATCCTCAGTGGGGAAGAGAAATAAGAAAGTCCCTATTGGAAAAAAAAGACAATGGTTAGAATAAATAGATAAATCCTTTAAAAATATGTACTTCTGTGTTCCAGTGTTCAGCATTCATAGAAATTCGCACTGTTTTACGGCCATGATCATAGTCAGCCACAAGGTTTCCACTTACTGTTTTGTTACCCACTTTATAGAGGCTTGGGGTGCCCTATACTCCAGAGTCACTCCAGGATTAGAATAGAAGATTTAATAATTTCTAGTTTGAACTTAGGAACCTGAGAACAACAGACTACTGCTTTATCTACTTGAACATATACCAAATATATTGCTGCTATTAACAATACTTTTGAGTACTGCAGTATAGTAAGCTTGATTAGCAAAGATGAGGTTAGTACACGTCTAACGTAACAACAATTATTACATCTTACGCAGAGCGTCAGCGTTTTTTATTAATTTATTTTTATTTCATCCAGTTTTTGAACCAACTCAATAGAGATATCGATACAGGAACTCTCAACGAGGGTAACACTCATAAACACATAGAGAACAAAAAGGTTACATAATTATATTTAACAACTATAATTTACCATTGCAGTCCTTTATAATAGTTTCAAATAATACCATTTTATTTGCATAATTAACCTTTACCGGGATTAGTACATCGTACATTTAAACATATTACTCAAAAAAGCGTTTTTAGAATGAACAGAATAGAAAAAATCTGGTACGCGCAACACACGACTTTCAATTACCTCTGTTATTAATATCAATTTAAGAATTTTTAGAAACGAAAATAAATTGTTAAAGAATTATTTACATTTGATTTTTATAGAAAGATGTGTTTTATTAAATAATATTATCTACGAGATTCAGTAAATATTTTTTTCATCACTCCGTGTTAGAACTACTTGGTGTGTCCGGCGATGACAGCGCCATCCAGTGACCAAGCGGCGAAACAATTGTATTAAAAAAATATTTTTTCAGTTTTCTCCTTTAGTTGTATATCAAATTCGTTCAACTTATATATTTACCTGTTTTTTTTTTTTTTCAATGGTAATAAGATGATATGCTTATTTTTATAGAATATACAAAATTAATGGGACTTTAGAAGAAGAAAATTAAATTTCTGCATTTAAGCCCCGTCAAACTATTTCAATCAGAATGAAATGAAACTACATGATATTAAATCCCATTAAATTTTACATCGATATAGCGAGTTTAATAAAAATCGTTAGAGCCGTTTATGATGAAATCGTAAAAATGTGCTAAATGCATGGGATAAAGTAAGACTTCCGGTCAGCTGATTTTAGTGAAAAAGTTGCTGTAACATTTCGGGCGTATAGTAGTTTTAAATTTCAGTTCCGACTTTTCGTTTTTGCGCTAGAGTTACCACACACGGACACACAGACACAAACGCTAACGCCTAAAACGCTTTTATTCTGGGTCTTAGTCCCACAAGAATAACATGAATGTTACAAATGAAGATAGCACATCTGGCCAGAAAATATTAGATGGATAAAATTATTTACAAAGGTAAAAGAGATGAAGAAAGAAATTTATATATTTGTATTTACATACATACATATATGTACAAAAGAAAAGAAAAAAAACCCATAAAATTAAGTAAATAAATATTTATGAGTAATAATTTTAGAAGTTTGCTAACTTCTACTTAATATATCGTTAGAATTGTATTGAGATACATACAAATTGAAATTAAGAATATAAGGGTAACAGTAAAAAATATATATATATATATATATATTGATAATATTAAATATATATATATATATATATATATATATATATATATATATTAGGACTAAAATTAAATTCAAAATTACTTTTCTTTAGTTATTTCTTCTTTTTATTTTGATACTCGGATATTAAATATTCGCGTCATCGCTGATTTTTCAAATTATTACCAGCATTTCAGGTTTTGGAGTCTATTTGACGGAACCTTTCGCCGAAATAGTCTGATTAAAATGTTACTGTAATATCCAAGACGTATGACCATCTCAAGTCTATAATTACAGTTTCGTACAATTTTTGGATTCCTAAACTTTTTTTTGTGATACTGGGCTATTTCCACTTTGGACATTATAAAACGTCTTTCAGTAACAAACACGAATTCGAACGTTTTTCCGTTCATAAGTTGGTTATTGATAAAAAATATTAATAAAGAATACATTCTGAACGCGTTCATACATGTTTACACATTGGATAATTAGCACAATGTATAAAATAATAGCTATTATTATCTGGAAAATATTAGCTGGTATTACACCATGATGTTTTGGTCTCGCCACAAGATGAGACCACTTCGAAGACGCCGCCCATGACGCAAAATAAGAAGTCACTACGTCAATGGAACGACTGACTCATTCGCGATCGAAGGATGGAGACACCAATACACTCCAGTGGGCACGTAAGATCAAAAATTCGATGAGCCAATGGCTTAGCAGCTACTGTTTGATTAAAAGCTATAATTAGAATGTCTTAATGAATGAAGTCTCGTTCATGAATGAATAAAGATAACATAATAGTACTCTGATGAACATCAAACTGAATGGGTGATTGAGAGGATGCACCTAATTTCTTGGACCTGTATATCAAGTAGAATTTAGAATAAATTTAATTGTCTTTGGGGTATTGCCCATACAAATAGAGCAGTAATTTTGTAAATTATTCACTCATATTAATTTAAATAAATTAACAGTTTTGTTTTTCAATATAGTAGAGATAAAATACAAAACACATATGTTTTTAAAATAATAATACATCTGTTTAAAATAAATTAAAAAATATAAAAATACACGTGTTTAAGGCTTTTTAGAATGAAATTTTATACTACATTGATTAGGTTTGGTTTGACTGGTTACATCATTAACAATTTATATTAAGTTAATATTCACTTTAGGTATAAAAGAATAGTTTATGAATTTATCATAGATTTATATACATGAAAACAGTACTGTTTGCATATTAATTTATATATTTACTGCATTATATAGAATTCGTATGTAAACATATTGTTTTTATTTGTTGATAATGAACGATCTTAGTTTTAGGCAGTTAATAATATATTATATAATTAAATAATTAATATAGGCTGTTATATAATTTGGATTCTGTAGAGTTGGTTGGTAGATGAGATTATAGTGAGGGCTGTACTGACTTGTTTTTAAGGACTCAAGGTCATTGTTGAATAATATATCTGATTTAATTTTTTATGGTTGTTTTTATGAATATTGCCAGGAACTGATTTTCTGGAATATTGTTAACGAATGATATGTGGTAGTTTCTGATGGATGAGTAAATATGATACACTGCGATAAATATGTGAATCAACTTATTTAAAATGTTTCTGAATTAAATTAATATTAAATTGAGGCTGTAGCTATTGGTGTTTGCTTGAATACTTATCTTTTAAAATATAAAGATATCTTATCATACAAAAAAATTTTAAAATTATATTAACCAATTTTTTATTATTACTTTTTTTTAAATTACGCATTTCTTACTTTCTGATATCACAGATTCACTGATTCACCCACCAGGTTTTTCTCAATTTTTGGGTACCCATTTTATAGAGGCCGGCTTTGCCCCAGGAGGCTCTTCTCAGACTATATACATATACATAAATAAGAGAATCAATAATTATTTTAACACATCCAGGGTTCGAAACCAGAACATTAGTCTTGTGTCCTATCGACTTAACCACGTTGCTCCCCTCCTTCTCCTAATAATTTTATGTGAACTAAAGAATAGTAAATAAAATATATAATCTAAAACCAAATACAAAAAATAGGTAATCAGGCTAATATGCTAAGTTCTGGATGAATTTTAAATTTGAAGTATAATCAAGTTTTGAAAGTTTTAACTCTTTGATTATGCTATACATTTTTTAGTTTTTCCGCAACTTCGAACCAAATTCTTAAATAATTCACTGATTAAAATGGTTGTATGGTCTAATACTAAGTTATCTTAAAAATGAATATAAACTGAAAATGCCTATTAACTATTTCATTGGTGATTGGCGATTAAATGATAAAAGATTTCATAAGTATTCATTTTACACATGGTACAGATTTCTGTTGATTTGATATTATAGAAAATTTAATATGATATTTTTCGGACAGACGGGCCTGTGTTATTATTTTTATCCTGTTAAACGGAATATTGACGATAGTTATATAATTTGGATTCTGTAGAATTGGTTGGTAGATGAGATTATAGTGACGGCTGTACTGACTTGTTTTTAAGGATTCAAGGTCGTTGTTGAATAGTAGTTCTTTAAATAGGCAAGAATTTTCGAAACATTGCACCCCTAACTAACTTTTTCTTCATCATTTTTTTATTACAGTCTTATGTTCTCTGTACACCTCTGGTTTCTGTGTTTTATGAAGTTCCAGTGACAATGTTCGTGATATCGTTACCAATGCTACTAGTGATCTTTAGTTACCATGATTTATCTTTTAAGAAGTTTTTCAGTCTCTTTAAAAAAAATATCACACATTAGTCCATTACTCCTAGCCTTTGCCTCAATAAAATTGTTATAACGCTCATCTGATATATTTTCTATCCAATTATTTTAATATTTTCTTCTTCCAGTGGCGCAACAGGCCGTCTAGGACCTGGGCCTCACAATGTAATTTCATGGGAGATTACACTCACGTTTCTCGATGCATTTTATAGTGTAAGGTCATCATTCCCTACACCATTTTAATATTTTAGTTTGTGTTTACATTAATAGATATATATATATTTATGCATATCTATGCGCATCAGATCGGTTTTGGCCCTCACGAAGGCTCCCATGATTAGGCCGAAATAATGGTATAAAAAAAATTTAAGAACTACATATTTCCTATCAATTCTTCCTGTGTATCATAGATAAGAACGAGAAGATTTTTTGCATATATGTACATTATTTACGTTTATTTTCTATATTTGAAATAAAACCATTGGGTAAAAAAAAAAAAAAAAAAATTATGTGCGAAAACCTTGAAATTTATATATATATATAATTGTGATTATTTTTTTTCAAAATCCACGAAAGAGAAATCCTACTTTACACCCTGCGTTACGCATCTTTTTACGATTTTTTAAACATCGCTCTAATTATTTTGATCAAACTCACCATACTATCTTTAAACTAAATGTCATGTAAGTTTCTTCCTCATCGGAGAAATCTGACAAGGCATAAATTTGGAATATTAAAAAGTTTTGTTTTTCTTGTTTTGTTAATTCGAAATAACTAAGCGTGTTAAAAATATAAACATGGTTATGATCATATCAATTGGAAACAATCTCTTCTTGTTTTTGTTCGTATGCATTTATTTATTCATACTTGTCAACAACCAATCTTTACAACGTTTCGAGGCTTCACATGCCTCATCTTCAGATATTCAATGTTATCTAAAATATAATTGTACAAATATTTCAACCAATTATATACATATTATGAATATTTTATTTATAAATTAGAAATAATTTATATTTTAACTATTTACATTATGTATAAATTTTGTATATATACTTACATCCATTTCCATATTTTTATTCAATATAGGTCATTAAAAAATATATTTCAATCACAATATCAAATCTTAATATTTCATCATCACATATATCAATTCGTTCTGTGTATTTGAATGTGTACTCAACTGGTCTTTATCTAATGCCTTCCTGCTCCATTCAATGTTTTCAAACAATCACAATACTACTTCTACCCAGGTCAGTTATTAAAACCCACACAACATTCATCCCCACACACATCCATACATATATACACACACAATGCACGTCCATATATACAAATTCAGATAAATACATACATCATATACATAAACATATGCATCCACACAAACACAGACACACAGACACACACACACACACACACACACACACACATACATACATATATCCATTTATATACACACATACAAAACCACATATATAACCTCATATATCACATATTTACATACAATTATATACATTATATACAAAACTCTAAAACACATGCATTCCAAATACATACACCTACAATTGATATGATCATAGTCTAATATGATCATATTCTATAATAGTGATTGATATATATAATAAACATGGTTTTTATATATCTATTGAAATCGGAAAACGTACAATTTTTAATTGATAAGATTGAGATAGACACGAAAAAGGGCATATTTACCTTTTTAATAATGTATCTATATTTACACTTATATTTAGGCAATCTAAACCAAGTTAAATTATTAATTAGATGTAAATTAATCTCATGAGCATTCGATAATACAGATTAATTAATGCTGAAATCTTGTCAGTGTCATCTTGCATTACATATATACAATAGCTAGCATAGTAATATCATACAATACTATTATAATATTACAATGCAATATTCCTTTGCAATGTATTACCGTTTCGGAGGCTAATGACCAAGACTAGTTCATAGCATAAAATATACACAAATATATAACAAAAACTTTGTTCAACTTTTGCTTCTTTATTATTATCATTTTAGTGTAATTATAGTATCTCTATGTACACACATGCTTATTTCTGTATTAATATGTCGTATTTACTTCTATAATGTGAGAAAACAGGTAGGTGTAGATGAGGTGAAATTCGTGAGATTTGGTGAGAGTAAATTATCATACACTCTCACATACTTTTAACATATTATAATAAATATTCTTTTTATTTTTTTCGGTTGGCGCGACAGGCCTTGGAGGCCCTTGGCCGCGCGGTATGGTTTATATTTCACACTCGATACTCGATAACATCTTATAGGGTAGGATCATCACTCCCTACGCCTATTTTTGTGAGTAGCCATCAATCAGCTGACGGGTCCCACATACCCGGGGGAGATTGTGAGTGAATCCACATTTATTTGTATGCTTGAAAAAAGTCCTCCTGGGAATGGGATTCGAACTCACAACTTCAGCGTGGCGGGATAGCTCGCTATCTACTCAGCCACGGGCTCCGCATAATAAATATTCAATTATCAAACTTTCTATATTACTTCATTTTTTTTTTTTTTTTTTTAACCTTTCATTATAAATAATGTTTAATTTCTTAAAATGGAGTTTCTACGTTGAAAAAACATGTTTTCATAATGTGTGTATTACACTTGTTTGTTTTTATACTTTATCTCATATATATATATATATATATATATATATATATATATATATATATATATATATAATATATATATAATATATATAATTATTATTATTAGTGCGATATCTCCCTAAAAGGAAGGCTCTAGCACTTATGACTCAATTTTCTTATTTCTTGTTCTTTTTGTCTTGCTAGTATTGTCTCATTCTTTGGCTGAACTTCTCTTTTCTTTCTGCAGACCTCATCAGTATGGTTTCATATTGTTTTGCTATAGAGTCACTTCCCATTTGTTTATTTGGTCTCTAAATATGTTTCTGTCTTGGATTTCCTCTTGTCTTATTTCTGCCCTTCGTAAGTCTTCTCGTGTCTGTTTGATCCAGTTCGTAGTGCTTTTAACTGTTGTTGTTACTTTGTGTATTTGTCGTGTCAGTCTTGTTTCAGGTAGGATCAGTAGTACGCTGCGACGATCACAAAAAAAAAAAATAAATAAAATAAAATAAAAAAATATATTCAGATAAATAAATACCCTACAAAACAAAAAAAAGGTCATTGAAATGTCATTTTTCATTACTTATTTTACTTATTTTTACTTATTTTTTGTAACCCCATAAATTTGGTTTAGACAATGTCAAAAACTCATATTTTAATTTAAAAATGGAATTTGGTCTATAATAGTTCTTTTTAACCTTTCTAGAATTAAAATAAAAGTGTGCATGATTTAACTAGATAGAGGGAAAAAAGAACTATTACAGCTTAAATGATATTTATTTAGTCTCAAGGTACATACGAGTATTGTTTACAAGCGATTTATAATATCGTCCCTACCAAGTCAAACTAACGAATGTAAAAATCAGCACTTTTCAGGAAAACTAGAACAAAACCTCTACTCTAACGTTGAGCCCAAAATCAGTCTTTTTCAAAAAAAAAGATTTTTCTCAAGTAATTTCCCGCGTTCCTGATAGAGTTAGAGATTCGACGATTTGCCACAAGGCGTGTCTTGCCCTATGCAATAGCATAGTAGCCAAAAAACAAAAAGAATTTGATTTGGAAAAGATTGAAGCTGACTTGGCAAAGGTTGAATTTGACTTACAGAAGGTTAGCTTTGACTTGGAATGTAACAATATATATGGTATATATTTATATTATATGTAAAATTTCAAAATACTAGTATAAAATGACATCATCCAAGTATGATTATAGCATCTCTTCTAAATGTCTCGTCATATTCTGAGAGCTGATACTTTACCTTAAAAGGAACAAAAAAGTTCATATGACCCACAGTCAGGTTGTTGTTTTGGTTTTAAGGGCAAAAAACTGCGAGTGGTTAGTATTGCCCAAAACATCTTCAGAAGACGATTAACTTACCTCTGATGAAGGGGAAAAAAAATTATAATAAATAAATAAAAAATAAGATAAATAAATAAAAAATGTGAGTAAAATATCAAAAATTGCGTAAAATAGTCTGAATGTGTTAAATGAGGTGATATAAACGAATGCTCTTTACCAATTGAATGACACCATCGACGGCCCGATCACTATCGCTCAATGCCTCCGAGACTTTACGTGGTACGCAACATTTTACAAATTCCCTACTATAACGAGGACACTCTTCAATAATATGACTTACTGTGAGAGCCACTTTACACAGTTGACATCGAGGTGGATCCCTTCGTGCCATGAGGTGCTCATGAGTGAAACGGCAGTGTCCTATCCTCAGGCGGGCAATAACTACTTCCTCACGCATGCACTTTCTTGACGATGGGACCCAGCAGCTGATGGTCGGTTTGACATTTTTCAATTTGTTGTTTTCAAGAGCGGTCCAAGACTGTTGCCATTCATCTATGATCTTCGCGTTTATTGGCTGAAACAGCTCAGATGACGAAATAAAAGAGGGCGTTATTTCTTCTAGTGAATGTGCCTCTGTTGCTGCTCTATCGACTTCCTCATTCCCTGATATTCCGGAATGACTGGGAATCCAAAATAAATTTATTTTTTTTGAATAGTCCTCTAACTGTTTGATTGCGAAATGGACCTCCTGTACAATAGGGTTTGCTGAGAATGGATTGAAAATGGCTCTGATAGCACTGAGCGAGTCAGAACAAATGATTACTGACTTTTCTAATGCTGTTCTAGCCACCCACAGTCAGGTTCTCAACGGTTAGAGAGGAAAATCAAATTTTGTGTTTTTGCTGTTATCTACGGTTTTCATTAGAAGAACTTACATAGATATATATATATCTACTTGTTATGCAAATAAAAATAAAAAGTGGTGCCAAAATAAATTAAAAAAATAATTTCGCAGTGGGCTGAGAAGTTAACTTTCAAAATAAGAAAGTAAGTGTTGAACGTGATGCAAAAAATTAAATTTTAATATTTCTAAAAATATTCGGACATTCGAGAATATCGTTTGTTTTTAGATTTTCTAGAGCACAGGGAAATTTTTTCACTTTATGAGCTTTAAAATGTTGTACATTTAAAACACGGTCTACGCAAGCATAATAAATAAAGATATAAAGCCTTTAACATCCCCACCCCAAGTAAGTCGTGCTTAGAAGAAGTATCATACGGCCGATGAGATGATGAGTAGATGAAAATAATACTAAAATATGATTTTAAAAAAAAAATGTTTTAATGACGCTGCTGATAAAGCGGTTAAAGATTGTACATGGAAAAATATAATTGATTGGTAAGCATTTTTTAGAAAAATACACTATTGATAAAATAATTAATTTAAATGTTAAAATGCGGTGTAAAAGGTATAGAGATATCACAAAATATATTTGCTTTACAGATACTTTAAAATGCCCTTAGAGGCCAACACCTAGTGAAATACGAAAATAAAATAAATCCACCAACTTCTTTGGAAACGGTAAAAAAATTTTGCATAAACATATTTTATTGCTAATCTTGCTAAACAACAGTTTCAGTTAGAGTTAGTACTTCTAAATCGGTCAGAGAGAGATTTTTTAAACGTAAATTATCACCTCATTCAAATGGCACCCGTGCGATGGATGGGTGGGTCTACATACATACATATATATATATATATAATATATATATATATATATATATATATTATATATATATATATATACCCATTTATGGAATTACTATTATAATCATACAAGTTATCAATGTACCCTAGAAATATCTCAGATAGTCCCATTCACTATCAGACATTTAATTGCCTATTCTCAGGAACCATAAGAAACTGTTTGAGTGCTCTCCCTGAGGTTATTACTTGGGGAAATGAGGAGGTGATGGCGATGGGGTTGAATCTTGGATGTCCGGGATCCGAGAAATGAGGTGGGGTTTAAAACTTACTTCTGTCGTTACTACTTAGGCTATTACTTTTCAGGTCGTCTCTTATAATAGGTATAATTAGCACAAATATGTCATTGTTGGAATCTTCAAAATCAAGAAAATTTAGGATTAGTATAAATTAGGACCCAATCAATTACCCACTTTTTAGTATACCTCCAAATATGAACATGGAAACACGCGATTTTCGAATAATATTTTTGTACGAGTTTAAACTCGGCCATTCAGCAGCTGAGGCCGCTAGAAATATTTGCAAGGCGTTTGGGGAAGGGAGTGTTAATGAACGGACCATTCGCCGTTGGTTTGCTAAGTTTTCAGCTGGGGATACCGACTTGGAAAACTTGCCCCGAGGAAGACCTCCGTCCGTAATAGACAACGATGTCCTCAAAAATACAGTAGAACCCCTACCAAACAGTTAAAGGACTCTCAGCACAACTAAATGCAAGTGCATCTACCGTTTCCAGACATTTAAAGTGTATTGGGAAAGTAAAAAAACCGCGATATATGGGTACCTCATGATCTCACTGAGCGGCAGCAAGACCCCATGTTTCAAAACAAACCGTGCAAAATTGAAAGAACTGGGCTACGAAGTTCTTCCGCACCCACCATATTCTCCCGACTTGTCTCCAATAGATTACCACCTGTTTAGGAATTTAGACAACTTCGTCAAAGGAAAACTTTTTGAAAATGATAATCAAGTGAAAAGTGTGTTTTCAGATTTTGTTTCACTTCAAAGCTCAGAGTTTTTCAGTTCGGGGATAAAAAAGTTTATGTCACGTTGGGAAAAATGTGTAGAAAAAGAAGGTAAATACTTCGAAAAAAATTATCTTGTTTTCATATTGTATTTTTAATAAAAACCCTTTACCTTGAAAACGGACATTTCATGTGACACAACCCAATAGATGCTGGTTCAAAAACTGGTTTTAAATTTACTTATAATTAAAGTGATTAAAAGAAATAAAGGCGGAAATTATTGTTATACACTTTTATTATAATAAAAATTACATTAATTGAAACTCAGAGAAGAGAGATAAGAGGCTGGGGCGAGCGTGGAGGGGACGCTAACTCTACCGCTTATATACACTTATAGTATTATAGCATGTATACTTATATACATTGTTCAAAACAAAAAGTCTCTTATATAAAAATAAACTTGTTATCCTAATAAAAGATGGGCTTAAACACCGGCTTTACGCATCTTGAAACGTAAGCTTTGAAGGTTAACATTCTTTTTTTTTGGTCGACTATAAAGGTTCGTCATTAAAAATAATAAACCAAAATATCGTGCTTCGGTTAATTTTTAAAGTATTAACCCTAGATCTTTTTTTTCATTTTCTTTCTTTATGGCGTTTAGCTATCCCATCATTATCTCATTATCTATACATAAAAAGCAATAACAATTTATCCGAGAGGTCCATAAAGAAATATTGTTACGTCACCAAAGCAGAACCTTCAACTCCTGACCTTTTTACCGCTCGTTACCCTCTTCAACCTTTCCTTTCTTTTGAGCTTCCCACACACCCTTTTACCTTTCTTATTCTCCTAACTGAAAAATATACTCAAAGAAAACAAAAAGCGTTTCTTGGACGGATATAACGTCGTTTCTTTCATTCTTTTGTAAAAGATAAAGGACCCTTAATAGAACATTGAAGTCAGTTACGAGGAAAAGTATTTCATTTTCCTTGTAAAATCGATTTATGGGGATGTAACATTATTTTTTATATTTCATTCGTCGTAAAATAACGACATGAGAAATCTTTTCTCTGAAAAAACAATATTCTAGAAATAAATAAATAAGAATTAACGTAAAATATAACTTTTACATCTCATTAAAAGAAATACTCTATTTACCTCACATAAGTTGTCATAATAAAAATTAGCTTACATCTGACTGAAGAAAATGGAAGTATTGAAAGAGGAGGGATTTGAACGATGATAGGGAAGGAGCATGGCGGATGTTTGAAGGGAGAGTATTCCATAAGGCAGTGGATCGGGCTAAAAAGGAACAATCGTATTTTTTGGTTCTATGGAAAGGAGTTTGGAGGTCGGACAGACAAAGGACAGTCTTTGAAAGGTGGGGAATAACCACTTTAATTCGTCGTAGAGGTGGGATACATGCGACCGTCTCGAGGTACCGAACACAAATCTTAAAAAGCAATTCATTATCCTTTTCATATAGGCTATTAAGTGATATGAAAAGAAATTGATAATTCAAAAGAAAATAGCCTATCGCCACTGCTCATTTTAAAACGCTATACATTAGCCATTTTTGAACTGATATCAATCAGTTTTTTTTTTTTTCTTTTTGAATAAATACTAGAAAAACAAAACGTTGTACGGTTCGGCATGACGTTGTACGACACACGATTTCATATGTTGAGGGTTCGGCTTCTTAAACGTTTTGACAATTTTCTAAAAAGTTTATTTAATTTTTTTTTTCTGATGAAAATCAAGGATAAAAGAAAAACCTCAACATTTGAGTTTCCTTCCTAACCGTTGTGAATCGGACTATGGGTCATAAGATAATTTTTGCTCCAATTAAGTTCTAGTATCAAAAGACATTTATGAGATGTCCTGTATATATATATATATATATATATATATATATAAAATTATGTAACATATATTATCCTCTGCAACCGAAAAGATACGTTTTAAGTGCGTTATACTGCTATGTTTTTGACCGGCTGCTTTTCTAAGGCAGCGGTAGCTTCAAAAACTAGCTTACTTAATATATTTAGTCAATATATAAACTATATTTAATGATACCATTGGATCTCCTTTCCAAAGGTATCGTGTTTACCAATCCAATAGGTGGCATGCAGGGTAAGATTAAAGTAAACAAGATTTAATTAATACATTACTATAATTATTAATTTACACATATCCATTATATTAACACATTGCCTAGAACTCTGATTGAGAATACTGAGGGACATTTTCATTACAACCTTTGCCATACAATATTACAAATAACGAGATACCTTTAAAACACTGTTGGCTTGCGAAGTTGGAATCATCTTAAGACGTCCATTCTCTGCTTCATCCTCCAGCTGCTCTCAGAACCCCGACAGCCACCTCCTCTTCTTGAAGATGGAACCCGACTCACTCCTCTTGAGGATAAAACTTGACTGACTCTTTCGAATCCTCTCCTCATCGTCGTCACCTCGGGCAGAGCTGATCTCGGAAGTGCCCCATGCTGGGGGTCCTTTGTCCTAGTATCTAGGAATTTTCCCGAGGTACATATTGCTGGGGGCCCCATGGCGGTAAACGCCTTTTGATGTTTTGCCGACAAAGGTTCGTTATCTTTAATTGTTTAATATTAAAATTATTTAATAATAAACTCCCCTCAGTATCCTCAATACATTACAATACATATCGAACTGTTGTATCCATATATACTCACAATAGAGTGTCAGGTTATCCTAATTTCCGATTAATCGAATGACTCTATCAAATTGATAATGCGTTGTTTAAATCAAAGCGTGATGATAACGGCTCAACGACTAGCTGAACAGATGACGTTGGAAGAGGAATATTTTAAATAAATGGATTGCAACTCTACCAAAGATTCGCTAGGACAAACGCTGGTAGGGCCCCGATTGCTAGAAACCCACTTACAGTCCTCGTTGAATACCAAGTGTCAGGGATGTGAGCCTAGGTTCGCAAATCTTTAACGCCTCTCTCCCGACCGCTCCCTTTTCTTTTGAAATATCGAGTGGATCTGGGATATGCATCTCCTGGAAACTAGGAACCCCTTCTTTGGATTCTCAAGCCCTTGTGGCTAAAATATAGGTCATATAAATAAATTATTTATAAAAAAGAAAACGTATGCTCTCTCTCCGGATAGTATTTATTTTAAGTAAAACTTTTGGAGGTGCGACTATTTGGTATCTGAATGCTTTAGATAAATGTTAATGAAACGGAAACACAACTCGGGTGTGTACAGATGTATAGAATCCGCTTTTTACTTTCGCTTACCTATAAATGAAATATCTAGTTAGGGAAAGTACTGCGGTCGAGAAAATTTCAGAATTTTCAACTGTAATACACGTTTTAGGGTCCCCTGAGTCCAAATGACCACGACCCACAAAATTAACTCTGTGTGTGTGGTAACTCCCGGGCGAAAACGAAAAGCCCTATGAAACCAAAATTTCATGTTTATGACACCTATACGCCAGAGATGTTACAGAACCGTTTTCATCAATTTTAGCTAACCATAAGAACCACTTTATACTATGCATTATGCTTCTTTTTACGATTATCTTAAAATTGGCTCAAATGATTTTGATTAAACTCTATAAATTTATAAAATTTAACAGGCTTTAACATATTAAAACTAACATATATCATAATGTAAGTTTCATTCTGATTTAAATAATCTGTTAGGGCTTAAATGCCTATATTTTAAATTGGCTTTTTCTAAAGTTCCTTTAATTTTGGATACTGAAAAAATAGCGTGAAAACGTATGAAAAGACGTATGAAACTTAAATTTCACATTTAAGACAATCATACTCCAAAGATAATACAGCAACTTTATTACTAAAATCGGCTGACCGAAAGTATTATTTTACCCAATGCATTTTGAACCTTTTTAGAATTTTCTCCAAAACGGCTCTAACTATTTTGACTAAACTCGCTATATCGATGTAAAATTTATTGGGCTTTAATATTATGCACTTCATTTAGATTGAAATAGTCCAAAAGAGCTTAAATGCCGATATTTTAATTTTGTTTTTTCTGAAGTACCTCTAAGTTTATAAAATCCTAAGAATAAACTATATCCTCTTATTAGGCCAGTAAAATGCGGCTAAATGTAAAAGTTTAACGTTTAAATTAATTAACTAAAGGGAGCGAAAATATTTATTTAATGAATTTTTTGTAAATACCGATAAGACGAAATATATGATTAGTTGCAGAAATGGTGGCGATCTTGATGATATTAATATTTCAGGTCATACTTTTAAACACGTAGAGAAATTCAAGTATTTAGGTTTAATGATAACAAGAAAAAATGAAATCCAGGAAGAAATAAAGTCCCGGTTAAAGGTGGGAAATGCGTGTTATTATTCAGTTGCTAAATTACTTAGCTCGCGGCTTCTGTCTAAAAACTTAAAGGTTAGAATTTATAAAACTATTATTCTTCCAACGGTTCTTTACGGATGCGAAACGTGGCCGCTTACATTGAAGGATGAACAACGGCTTAAGGTTTTCGAGAATAAGGTACTGCGTAAAATATTTGGTCCGAAGAGAGATGAGGCCACTGGGGAGTTTAGAAGGTTGCACAACGCGGAATTGCGGAACTTGTATCCTGTGAATATAATTGAGCTGATTGCATCGCGGAGACTCAAATGGGCGCGTAAAGTTGTTGGGCTTAGTGAGGAACGGATTCCGAGAAAGTTGGTAATCGCTGAACCGACTGGTAGGCGTCCGAAAGGTAGGCCGAAGCGTCGATGGGAGGATTGCATTAAGGCTGATCTCGGGGGCTTGGGCTTGACCGGTGAACATTGGACGAGTCTATGCAGGCGACTTGGTGGTATCGGCATCGAACCTTCGGGTTCGGTAAGCCTATTATTATTATTAATGAATTTTTTGGTTTTCTGAACATGAAAACAGTATAATATATAATCTATGTCAGATGTATAATATACTGTTGGAAAAAATACTATGTTATATACAAAATGGTAAAAGGCCAGGTACAAAAAGGTAAAGTAACTAATAGGGCCTACAATTATTTATGATAATTATTCGTAAAAATTTGATCTTGATATATTATTTAATATATATATATATATATATATATATATATATATATATATATATATATATATATTATTTAATCTAAATAATATATTTCCAACAAAACTAAACAAACTCTTAATTAGTTTTAAATTAAAGTTCATTTAATAAATCTTAAATTAATTTTAACAGCTGTGGTAAGTAAAAGTGGTAAGCTGCATTCTCTTAATTATAATCATTTTATTAATAAATGGCTTATCTATTTAGGATCTGATAATAACAATTCTTGGAAAAAAAAAATCGTATTTTGATGAGTAGGTCATTTAAACGCGTTCGTTACATTCGGTGTGCATGCGTGGTAGTGAGTCGTTTGACGCCAAGTTGCATCACGCCAATGGTTCAGTTTAGTATCATTCGTTCACCTCGCGCAAGACAAAAGATGTGTTTGTTTTGTCGGTACTTCGCTTAAATGTAAGTAAACATATATTATTTTTTTGGATTTACGCGATCTATAGTATCCTATAAGTTGGCTGTAGAGACAGCATGCAGAAGAGGTCGACTGTGTTAACTCATTAAACAGTCTTAATATTTGTTGTAGAAAACTTTCCCTCCCTTAAAAATTGCTTATGTTTCACATTTAAGTTACGATAAACCTGATATTTCATATTTTAAGTATAAAAATAATTTAATTAGCGTATTTATTATGTACTAGCTGTGTCACTCAGCTTTGCTCGCGAATATTGCATTTCGTATCAATTTATGTGCGTTTATGGTGAGATTGGCTATAATAAATATCAACTATCAGCTACTCTTTGTTATCATTTAAAGCCCGATTTTGACTTCTTCCTGTCAAATTTACAATAGCAAACCAGTAGAAGTCGTTATACCCATAATCACTTAATATGTAAAAATAATCGTCACAAACCATTTTTAAAAAATAAATAACAATTGAATATATTTTCATAGGAACCTACACTCGAAACAGATATAAAACGCAATATGCAAAAGGGTCGGTCACCTGTATGTAGTGACCAGCCAGGTGCCCTTAAGATTTTTTAATGAGAGTAAAAAAGAACCTTAGTTATGCCCTCCTTCGAAGGGGACGTAAAATGGTGGTCCCAAGCCTTTGCGACTCCATGAACTCGTTAAAGATCTCTACCCTAACTAAACTTGGCGAGGAAAAAATTAGTCATCATACGATTAACCATAGTAGTACAAAAGTGACGTTAAACGAACAGATAACAACAGTAATATGCTTAAATATATTTGCTATAAAATTGTTGTACCTTTGCTGATACATATCAGATTAAGACAATTTTACGTTTAGGTTGTTCAACCACTTTTTAGGCGAAGATTTTCAAATCCTGCCTTTTTGCACATCTAGGCGGTAAGACAAACCTCCAGGAAAAATTTTATCCTCACAACCATAGTAATTTTTTAGATACCAGAAAATTGAGTGGTACTTTCTTTTATAAATATAGACATACAGCTAATAAAAGTCCTAAATATGCTTAAAATAATAGTTCTGATTATTATACTCGAATAAATCAAAAGACATAGTAATTTTTTCAATTTATTTAAATTTATAAATGTATATGCTTCAAGGTAATAACAATTAAAGTTGAAAATGACTCTTGAAATAAATCATGACTTAACAATATAGATAATAATATAGATTGATATAAATATTTCCGCGTTGTGTAACCTTCTATACTCCCCAGTAGCCTCATCTCTCTTCGGACCAAATATTTTAGTACCTTATTTTCTAAAACCTTTAGCCGTTGTCCGTCCTTCAAAGTAAACGGCCACGTTTCACCGTCGGAAGAATAACAGTTTAATAAATTCTAACCGTTAAGTTTTTAGACAGAAGCTAAGTAATTTCGCAATTAAATTATAACACGCATTTCCCGCGTTTAACCAGGATTTTATTTCCTCCTGGATTTTTTTTTTCGTTATTATTGAACCTAAATACTTAAATTTCTCTACGTGTTCAAAAGTATACCCTGATATATCAATATCACTATGATCGCCACCGTCTCTGCTACAAATCACATATTTTGTCTTTTAGGTATTTATTTCGAGTCCTATTTCTTTACCGGTTTTTATTAACGGACTTGAATTTAGTTTTTTAGTTTCCGTGTCTTCCTTTAGCAGTACCAAATCATCGGCGTATCCCAGAACCGGAATTTTATCACCCAAATTTAAACCTTCTTAGTGCATGTCACCTTTTCTTTGATATATTCTAAAGCGACTTCGTCTGCATCAATTTCTGTTATTATGATTGCTATTAAGAAGTTTTTAAAAGAATATATTTTAAAGTACTTCCGCGTAAATGACATTTTTAGATTTATTTTCTTGTGGCAGAAGAACATAATGATTTTCTCCGCAACCCGATCTCGACGTAAATCTATTCCAACGTGTTTAAATGGAAAAATATAAATTAACGGGAAATTGAATTATTTAAAAATAAAAGGTAAATCATTTGGAATCATTGGGAAGTGAGGTTTTTTTTTCTCCCAAATTTTCCTCGTTTTTTCCCAGATTTTCGACTGATTCTTCGGTCCTATTGGTAGCAGCGTGATGTTATATAGCCTATAACCTTCCTCGATAAATGGACTATCCAACACAAAAAGAATTTTTCAATTAGAACTAGTAGTTTCTGAGAAGCGTTTAAATAAACAAACAAACAAACAAACAATCAAACTCTTCAGCTTTATAATATTAGTATAGATTACGCTCGATATAAATAAATTATTATCATTTTTGTTATATTGTCAATATATACTTTTTAAAATTCTGGCATTGGCTGGTTCATTTTTAATTTAAACTTCATCTGTCACTACATCAAAGAAGTTTTACTTCAATTTTACGTGAAGGTTACACGCACTAACTTTTTTTTTTTTTTTTTTAAAAGCATATGGTTTGCGATAGTGCAAGAAGTCCAAAAAGCACAGCAGATATCAGAGAAAGACAGGGAGAAGTAAAACATTCCTGGAAGCATTGAAGTGCAATAACAACAGTCCGAAACTCTCAGAATAACTGAGGCAAAAAATATCTGAAAGAATGAACAGATATTGGTCCGAAATAAAAGCAAAAGCCATCCTCAAATAAATTATGAATTAAAATTTTTCCAAGGTGAACTATAAAAAAAAATTTGGTGAGTGCAACACACGACTTTCACTCACCTCCATTTTTAAAATCAATGAAAGAATTTTCAAATACACTTAAAGATAAAAATACGTGAAACTATGAAAGAATTAATTATATTGAATTTGTATAGAAACATGTGTTTTATTAAATAATATATTGTATTATTATCTAAAATAATCAGTTAGTTTGATCGGCTTTTCATCACTATCTATTAAATTTTAAAAGCTTGTGTATAAGATATTTTTTCTAAAATCTTTGGCTTTCCAACGGTATATCATACTATATATATGTATATTACAGTTCTTATGTTCAAAAACAAAATATTGCATTAAAAAAATATTTTTTCTGTTTTCTACTTTAGTTGGGTATCGAATTCATTCAATTTATATATTTACCTGTTTTTCATCAGTGGTAACAAAATAATATAGTTATTTTTATAGAATCAACAAAATTAAAGGTACTTTAGGGGAATAAAATTTAAAATATCATTATTTAAGCCCTGTCTGACCATTTTAATCCGAATGAAACCTAAATGATATCAAAGCCCATTAAATTTTACTTCGATATAGCGAGTTTAATCAAACTCGTCGGAACCTTTTTTGAGAAAATTGAAAAAAAGTGCAAAATGCATGGTATAAAGTGGCTCTTCTGGTAAGCTCATTTTTTATGAAAAAAGTTTGTAACGTCTTGGGCGTATATTTGTCTTTAATATGAAATTTCAGTTTCATAGGACTTTTAGTTTCCGCCCAAGAGTTACCACACACACACACCTTTTTGCGGGACTTGGTTATTTGGACTCAGGGGACTCTAAAACGTGTATTTCCGTTGAAAACTGGAATTCGAAAATTTTCACGATCGCAATACTCTCCCTTACTATATATAGTAAGTGAAAGTAAAAAAAAAAAAAAAAAAAAAAATATTAACTAAATGAAAATAATTCAAATGATATATACTATAGAATAGATTGAAAAACAAAACAAAACAACTACATTAGGGAACATGCCTCTTATAAATCACGATAAAGAACATGGGAAATACAATGCAATAGGCATCTGGCCAAAATTCTTATTAAGAAAAAGGAAATATATTCCTGATCTATATAAAAGTAGAAGGAAGTTATAAAAAGCAACATATATTTCTTCTGGCGAAATATGATTATTATAAATTTTTATTTTGAACTATTTTTTTAGGAGGGAAAGGGAAGATTTCGGGAAATGATAATCTTATTAATTTAGCTGGAATACCTTTGATCAGTAGGTTTACATTATAAAAATGTTGAGCAGCAAGGTCTGGACGATTTCGAATGGATTAACCCTTTATTACTTTCACTTAACTATATATGAAATATATATATATATATATATATATATTATATATATATATATATATATATATATATATATATATATATATACTTCTCTTACCGCGCCTTAACACGTCCAATCTTTCTTAATTGGAGATAACAACGCTTTTCCGAAAACATGACCCCCAAAGCTACTCATGATATAATCTGATTTAAATTATTATAAATAAAATCTTTCCGAGTGAACGATCGTTGATAAAAGACCGAATTCTGTGATTTATGGATTTGGATACCTGCAAAAAAACGACTTGCACATCCTCGCTTCCATTCCAAGCAGACAATCCTTTAGAGGGATATTTAAGGTTAACGAGCAACCATTTAAATCCAAGGAGCTCTCAAAATTTTGTTGGACGATTAGCCATGAAAAACAGCTCCATTATATATGCGAGCTTCTATCGTATAGAATTTTAAACAGCAATTTCGCTAAGCCATCGAGAGGTTATTGCTTATATCAGAGGATCAATATATTTCATGTGTCTTTTTATTCAAATGAATAAATTCTAGCATGTCTGAGATAACCAAGTACCCTGTTATAAATAGTATCAGAGCAGCGTGTCAATGGAACTTGCTTGACTTTCAGTAATTCTAATGAATGAATAGTTTTTACAATACAATAAATATAGCTAATCCTGCTATAAATATTGTTATAAGCAAATATCCACATATTTCAACATAAAAATTAACTTTTTCAAAAACGTTATTTGAAAATCAAATGTATATCTTTAGAGACTAAACCAAAAAAGAAATTACTCGAAATGGCCCCCTATTGTCTTGGCAGAGGCATTTAATCTCCGTGTCATTTAATCCAGTCGTCAACAGCATCACGCAGCACTTCTTGAGGAAAGCACTCCACTGCTCAGACCAGAGGTTGTTTGAGGCTTTCCAAGTTAGGGTAAGTTCTGAGGCATGCTATTCTCTATAGTTCGGACAATAGCCGGTGTATACGCTGGGCTATCCGTGAAAGAATAGTACTTCCAAGTGACAACTCAAAATTGAGGGTGGTTCTATTGAAATAAATAAGTGGACTGTATAGATTTAAAATAAATAAAAATAATGAAAGCAAACGACGAATCACAATACATTTAATACACTGAAATACATATAAAGATGATAAGAAACAAATTAACCTAATAAATTTATATAAGAAAAATTAACCTAATTATAATTAAACAGCTGTAAGAAAATGTAGGAAACGAAATAAACCTAATTAAAATATTGTAAAAATAGAAGAAACAAACTTAACTTAATTAATGCTTAAAGATGTAAAAAAAAAAATAGTTATCAAATTAAACAGTTTTAAGAATGATAATTAAGAAATTAAATGTTCCATTAATGGATAAAGATAGGTTATATTCACGTAATGATGTTCAGTTGAGTGTTGAAGAAAACGACCGCAGGGCGGCTTGAACGAAGTCGTCTTGAGTATTGAAGAAAATTACCGCTGGTGGCTTGAACGAAGTTCTCTTGGGTGTTGAAAATGACCGCAGGGGGGATTTTCCAAGTTCCAAGGGGAACGATGAGAGATGAAGAAATTCGTTTCCAAACGTTGAGAGGAATCTTGGGTCTATATACGGCACATCTTCACCGCTCAGACGCTAGCTTAAGACTCGACTGGCACGAGGCAGTCAAAAAACAATTGAAGTACGATCGTCTTCTGTCTTTCTCTTCTACTGCTCTCGTTTAAAAACTTATAATTATATTTAAATAACTATTTTAAAAAGAAATTAAAAAATAAAGATTTAAACAAAAAAAATGATCTTATTATAAATATCATAAAATTATGAACTTATAATTTTTCGATTGAAAAACTATAAAAACCTTATCAGGCCGTAACATATGGCGTGAACAGCCGGTAAACTGGTGGGTTGAGATGAGGAGATGAGTTCCTATGGATCAATCCGAGGTCGAGATGAACGCTGGATGGTTCTTTAGCAGCCTCTGCTGAGTTGACCTGGGCTAGCGAGCTAAAGCAGAATCCTGCTGAAAAACTCAACGACTTCCAATAAACAGAGTATCATTTAGAGGCTTGAAAACATGTTCCAAAATATATTACTGATAGTTT
Source organism: Piezodorus guildinii (assembly GCA_023052935.1). NCBI lineage: Eukaryota > Metazoa > Arthropoda > Insecta > Hemiptera > Pentatomidae > Piezodorus > Piezodorus guildinii. The sequence goes on along the minus strand of CM041298.1, from coordinate 74,473,679 downwards.
TCAGCGCTTTTCTCCAAAAATGGAGCTTTGTGGGGCCATCATCAACCCATCACTGAGAAAGGGTAATGATATATTTTTATTCTTCTAATGACTTCCTGGGCGATCATTTTGGCGATTAAATTCTTAAAATGTTCGTTGTTGTTCGTAAAAATCTTTTCATCATTAAACAAAATCTTTCGATAAAGAATATTGGTGTAAAGGCCAAGGAGCACTTCGCAGCTATCCACTCTAATTTGCTTTAGGGAAGTGGTTAGCCTTAACCTGTCATTCTTCAAAATGCACACCTATTCTAAAGTCACTTTTTATTATGCAAGACAATGATTCCCATTTTCCGAGAACTGATTTGTTGATTTTCGTATGGGATTTCTTCTGATTCCAGTGGCTAACGCTCTGGCAGAATTTGCCCTTCACACAGTGCAGGGGCGACCCGATCGAGGTCTGTCATATACAGATATGGTCTCATTATATCCATTTATAGTGTGGTATGCGAACATATGGCTGATACCCAAGGTTTTTAAAATGTTAAAAATACCTACATTTTTCAACTCTGTGCCTTACACAGAGGCGGATGGATGTTTCTATTTCTCTTTATGGTTTGTGAATTCACTATTAGCGATTCACGCTGTCTCTAACCGACATGCCAAAAGGTTATGACATCACTGTCTGCCGCCAAGTTAATCCTCTGAATTTTGGTTACCCACTTTATGAATGAGCATTAGAAGAGCCTTCAGGTGCACTCTCTACAGGAGTATCCGACTTCCTCTACATTAATCCAGGGAAAACTAAGGCAATGCTCTAAGGCTCATTGATTTCTCTACTATCCATTACTGTACCTTAATAAAACAATCGGTATCACAACTACATAAAAAAACAAATCTTTTGCACGCAACACACCATTCTCACTCACATGCGTTGTTTTTAAAATTAATTTTAATAAAACTTATTTTATTAAATTTTCTATTATATATCTGCTCTTTTTTTTTCTGTTTTTCATTATTCTCCATCACTTTTTACATAACTTTTAATAAAATAATATTTTTTATAAAATATTTAACTGATCAACGACCTATTATAAGCCAATATTACTGCTTTATTTTATAAAACAATAAATTACATGGTGTTTCGAATTACACGATACACAATGGCACAACATTATAACAGTAAATTCTTACATTCACGACAAACACGTTTCTTTTATCGACACATAACAATCCAAATCAACTTGTTTCGTCAACTTCTTCCTCTCTCTAACCAGACTAACCGCAAAGACACTAAAAAGAAGATTGTCGAGAGGTCTACTTAACTAATTTTTTTTTTTATTTTATTTTTTTTTATTCGTATATATTACAATTTGTCATAATAGACAATAATAATAGTGCTACAGGATCTCATTCATACAATATTTACAATATAAACAAAAGGAAAGTCAAATTACATAAAATAAACGAATACAATAACAAAATTAAGTAGACAAAATAAATAGAAATAAATTAAGTTAACAAATAAATAAACAAAACATGTCACATTCATACCTATGTACAATATTTACAATCAGCTCGGGAGCCCCGGACGGGGCTTGTCCCCCCACTTGTGGAAGGACAAGCAGAGTCCAAAGGATCCCAGCGCCTCCATCTCAGCCGCATCACTGGTGAGAGCCAGCGGAAGCTAAGTGAGGGCGCCACAGCCACAATCACACCGCACATGAGAGGAGAATCTGACCAGTGTCAGAACTCCAGAATAGATTTTTACAATATGTCTCGGGGCCACTGCCGTTTCAACCTTCTAGGAGGGTTGTATGGATGAGTGGAGCTAGATAGGGATTGTGCTAGAGGATTAGGATGATGAATGAGGTTCTGGTGGAATTTGGAAAATTTAGATGGAATCAGGTCTGAAATAAATGGAACATTAAGGTCGTGGTGTAAGGTATAGTTGGAGACATAATAAGGAGCATTTACTATTGTTCGGAGGACTTTGGATTGAAAGGATTGAATGCGTTTGATGTTGGAACGTTTAGCTGTCCCCCACAGTTCAAGTCCGTAGGTCCAGATTGGCTTCAGTATTGTCTTGTAAAGTAATAATTTGTTGTCAACTGTAAGCTTAGATTTTCTGTTTAGTAGTCTGTATAACTGTCCGAATCGTCTGTTGAGTTCTTTTCGTTTAAGTCTTGTATGTGGGTTTCACGTCAATCTTTTGTCTAGTAGTAAGCCAAGATACCGGACTGTGTCTGAGGAAGGAAGCGGTATGGAATTGAAGTGAACCATTGGACAGGATTTGCGTCGAAGGGTGAAGGTGACGTGGGTGCATTTGCTTTCATTAACCTTAATACGCCAAGCATTACACCATTCCTCGATAAGACAAAGGTGTCTTTGCAGGATTAAGGATGCTATTTCAGGATCGGAATTGGATGATAGGATGGCGGTGTCATCTGCAAATGTTGCCAGAAAGGTGTCAGGATGATTAGGAATATCAGCAGTGTAAAGGATGTAGAGGACGGGTCCCAAGACGCTACCTTGAGGAACACCGGCCTCAATGGGATAAAAGTTAGAAAATTCTACACCACAGCGAACTCGAAAGGAGCGGTTTGAGAGATAGGATCGTATAATGAGGTATAGAGACTGGGGTAAATGCGTTTTAAGCTTGAAGAGTAATCCGGTGTGCCATACCCGGTCAAAAGCTTGCGCTATGTCCAGAAACGCACCAGAACAATACTCTTTGCATTCAAGGGCTGAGGAAATATGGTCTACAACTCGGAGTCCTTGTTGAACAGTGGAATGATGAGCACGGAAACCAAACTGATGGGAAGGAAGATTTTGTGATTCTAATAAAGGCAGGATTCGTTTTAGAAGGAGTTTTTCAAAGACTTTTGAGAGGATGGGGAGTAGACTAATAGGTCTGTAGGAGGAAGTGTTGCTGGAAGGTTTACCTGGTTTTAGGAAAAGAATGATTGTGGAATGTTTCCATAACAGACGAAAATAGGTGGTGCGGAGGATGCAGTTGTAAATGTAAGTAAGGAATATAATAGCTTTCTGCGGAAGTTGACGGAGGATCTGGAGGGTAAGGAGGGTAAGGAGATCATGTCCAGGAGATTTACGGAGGGTCAGTTTCTGGAGAAGATATTTAACCTCAGAGGGATTAATAGCTGTAGGAGGTAGTGAAAGAGGTATTGGTGACAAAAGGAAGTCTTGTACTTCTGCGGTATGATTGCTTTGGGATTCCGGGTGAGGAGTGAATACTTTGGAGAGGTGTGTGGCGAATTCCTCGGCTTTATCTTCATCAGACGCAGCCCAGGAGTCATCACCACGCCGGAGAGGATGGGAAACTTGATGGGATTTTAAAACCTTCTTCGTGACATTCCACAGGGAATTATCACTAGCTGACAGAGAGGAGAGATAGGAATTAAAGGACTGGGAACGGAAGGTCGCCAACTCCTGCTTCAATTGTCTACAATAGAAGTTATAGGAGCGGCGATCTGTTGGGTGTCGGGTGCGCTGCCATAATGATCTGGCACGGCGCTTTGCATGGATGAGGTCTGCAAGGTGTTGAGGCAAATGGTTTTGGTGAGGAGTTATATTGGAGTGCTTAGGATAGGAGGCAGTCCAGACAGGTTGCTGAATGGCGGTGGTGAAGGAGTAGGCGGAATCGTCAAGGTCTTCTGGGGTTTTGAGGGTCGCTCTGAGGTTAATATTATCGGTCAGGATTTGGCGAAATAGGTTCCAGTTGACAGGGCCTCGGATAAATGACGGTGGGATAGGTTTTGGAATTGGAGTGAGAGATACTTTTAGGATCAGTGGACTATGGTCTGAGGATAGTTCATCAAGTCGAGCTACAGATAAGTTGAGGGAGCCTAATCCGCTGTGAATGAAGAAGTCAAGGATGTCAGGATTACGGTTGGGATCGGTTGGCCAGTAGGTAGGGGAATCAGGAGGTAGGAGATTGAAATGACGGGAGTTGAGTGCAGACAGCAAATTTCGTCCACGAGAATTCGTGGTTCTCGAACCCCACTGTTGATGCTTGGCATTTAAGTCTGCACCCAGAATGAAATGATTTCCTAAGGAATTTAGAAAGGATACAAATTCGGTGTTGGAAATGGAATGTTTGGGAGGGCAATATGCTGATGTAAGGGTTACCGGAAAGGAAAAAGTTTTGATTACTATGGCTGTGGCTTGTAGGAAATCATAGGTAGGAAGTGGGAGTAAGCGATGAGAGAGGGACTGGTGCACAATGACAGCAGTACCGGCATGGGCTTTGCCGTCTGGGTGGTCCGCACGGTATGTTACGTATTGAGGTATTTTGAAGAACTGTTTAGTGGTTAGTCGAGTTTCAGTAATAAGTGCTACGTCAACGTTTTTGTCTTGCAATAAAGCTGTAAGTTCGTCAGTATGATTTCTAACACCATTCGCATTCCATAGGAGAATGGATAAGGAGTTAGGTGAAGTAATTTAAGGATTTTTTAAGGAAGGGATTAAGTTTGATACAAGATTAGTAAGTAGTGATATTAGCGGCATAACGAGGGATTTGATTTCACTGATGAAGGATGTCATCAAACTGGTAAGGTCTGAGACATTTGATGGAGGAGGAATATGAGAAATTTGATGCGGATGAGGTTTTTGAGAGTTGGGTAAATTTTGAGGAATAGCTGGTTGTGGAACCTTAACTAATTAAATATAATTCAGAACGTTGGTCACGAAAAACACAATATTTCCCATTCGCTGGTTGCGCAGCACTATAGATGCGAATGATAATAATGGTGGAAAAATTAAATACATACAAATATATTTTTGCTCTATTCTCTATTTGTTGAATAACAAATTCATTTAACTTA